>OX337244.1:117902647-119102647 GCA_946965025.1 Blera fallax
AATGGAAAATCCCCTCAAACGGTCTAGAACCTCCAAAGTTTGATCCTCCAATCGGCGTTGAAGGCCGCGAAGAACAAGATGCTCCAGCATCATACACCTCCGACCAAGTCAACGTAGCTAGTATAACAACCACCAAGTCAACAAACACCCAACAATATGCCAGCAATCCTTTCCTCTCGAATAAAACTCAAAGATCCATCGATTCGTCCACTTCTCGAACGCCAACATCACGCTCCATCAAAGACATTCCATCCCCTGGAACAGATGAGAATAAAATCTCACCCACTCTACCAACCGAACAGGATATTCAGCAACTGCGTAAGGACTTCTCAGTGCCGGACTACCTCTTTCCACTGGAGAATGTCGGACGAACCGGTTACGAGCACTCAGACACATTCAACTCATTCCAATTGAAAATCCCACAGCGACGAGCTGACGAGGACACACCATCAACCGAACGATGGTACGGCGAGAATCCCAAGTGTCCCGAATGCCATCCGAGTTTTGTGAAGCCCGGCACATGTGAACCCTGCCTAAGGAGATAAAAGTCCACTAACATGACACTAAGCAATTAACTTTAAGTATTAAACGAAGGTGACGAAAACTTAGAATTAAAATTTAATTTTTGTACATAAATCTGAGAGTGCTAACCATAAAACGCGTACATTTACACACACACAAACACACACAGCGATCCTCATATACAAGTATCTTTAATGAATATTTACGCATCCACTCATACCTCCATAAGTTCCGAATAAAAAGCCAGAAAATAATGCGACAGAGATGCAGAAGAGGGAGGACGACAAGTTCTTATTTTTCTTTTCTAAATTTTTGTTAATTTTTTGTGTTTTACTTTAGTTTTATGTTTATTTCTTGGTTTAACATGTTTTTTATTATTTTTTTTTTTTAATTAAAGTTTGTCCTCTGCGAAGGAACTGCGCCAACTGATTGTGTACTTTTATTATCTACACAGTGTTTTTTTTTGTATTATTTTTTTGTTATAATAAAATGAGAAAAAAAAAATAGTTTTTGCGTATTTTTTACAACACACTTTGATCCTACTCAAACTGTACACGACAAGCAGGAACCAGCTACTCAAAGCATCAATCCATCCAACGAACAAGTCTTTCCCTTCATTGAACACACAAAGTTCAGTAAACCAACCAACCAACCCAGCGGACATTCAATGCAACTGCCACCAACATAATTATCCAGCAAATCTAATAGCCAACCGGTATGTCGGCCAACCGGCATGTCGGCCAACCGGTATGTCGACCAACCAATTCGTCATCCGACTAAGTCTACAGTCTTTCTGCTGAGAGACCATAAGAATGCCGTTCGGAAGCATTCGTTTAGTCCTGAAGAACCATGCCACACACAATTATGTTCATGAGAAAACAATTGTCGAGGCCCCAACTTAGGTTTAGATCCTTAGAAAACATCCTCTGAGCCCTGCTCAGCAATCTCATTTCCCGCAATCCCAACGTGATCTGGGACTCAGACAAGAGTCAGAGAGTTTAGTCTTGCGACCAGATTCTTGCATTTTTGAGCTATTTTGGAACGGCTTAAAGGGTTGAATAGGTCCTAAACACAGCCTGATTGTCAGTACAAGTCCAAATACTTCGACTGCTCCACCTACAATACAATATAGTCGGTAGCCATTAGGATGGCATAGACCTCCGCTTGAAAACAGTGGCATGTTTACCTAATGAGTGGTGAAGTCTAGTGTTGTCGGTTTCCAGGAAGACACCCATCCCAGACCCTTGACCAGTCTTGAAGCCATCCGTGAAGATTCGTCTACAGCCTAGTCCAGGCTCAGACTTTAGCTGAAGCTAGTCCTTAACGCAACGAAAGTCAACTCTAAACTTGCCCAGCAGCCGAAGTTCCAGTGTTATTGCATAGGACGGCATATCCATTTAACCAGGGTTGTAGGCTAAGTGCCGCGCAAGGTTTTCGAAACTCCAGTGTAAAAGGTACCAAAAGCCACCTCGTCGTAGACGGTAGACTATTTTGATAGCACGACACATGCTATACGTACCAAGTGGAGTAAACCCAGCAAAGAGTCTAGCGCAGATCGAGGCGTACTCGGAAAAGCTCCCGTGCAGCCGAGATAGACCGTTCTTTGAAATATAGCGCAGAGGGCAGTCACATACTTACTTAGACGAGAGCACCACCGTCCAAGGCTACAAAGGGTTTAATCATGGCAATATAGATCCAGCGAAACTTTTTCGCTGATGTGCCCCATGCCTTGCCAAAAGCACCCTTACACTGCCAGAAGGGTGAGAGCGCCTTGGACCTCTTCGACTAGGAATGCGTTGCGCAAAGAAGTTTCCTATCTAGGAATCTTTGATATCGGAGATCTGGATAGTGACGGCCTTTCGCACAGGATGAGTGAGCCCGGTCACGTTCCTACTTCTCGTAAAGAGAACAAGCTCAGATTTTAGATCTTCGGAGTTGGTGCAGGTGTTTTCTCTGATAGGCTTAATGTTGAGCTCTCTTTCCGTCTTCCAAATCATTATAGCGTGTTCCGCATCTTTTCAGCCAGCCAAGCAGCAATCAAATCCCTAGAATAAACCTCTATAAATTCCTTAGTACCTCTAGACTGCCGTTCGTCTCTTGTGGAGATGGCTGAGCAGTTCAATATTCACCTGTGTTGGGTGCCGGGGCATAGAAACATTCCAGGGAATTGTAAGGCCGATGAACTCGCCAAAATAGGAACAACTATACCCATCTTGCCGGACAAAGGCACCAATACTCGCAAATTTAAACTAAAGCTGGATGCTGTCGAGAGCAGGTGGACAAGTGGATCAAAATGTCAAGCGACCAAACAAATTTGACCGAAGCTGTATCTATCGGCACCACTATAGGTGTCATCACTGGACACTGTCTAATAGGCAAGCATGCTACAAGGCTAGGCCTCTTTGTGAACGACTTTTGTAGAACCTGCATGGATGAAGAAGAGGAGGAAACTATTCCTCACCTTCTTTCTTTCTGCCCAGCTCCCTCCCTTCACTTAGGAGCCACCTATTATAAAGATATGATGAATATTGACATTAAGAGCCTCCTACCCTTCATAAGAAGCTCAAAATAATTTTAACGAGCAGGTAGAGAGAAACTTTCTCCCATGATCCACTTGGTATCACAATGGACCTACCATTGGTCTAAGTGTGTTGGCAGTCACTTCAACCTAACCTAACTTAACCTAGTTTTTAGAGGGTTGACCGAAAACCCACTTCAAGTGCACAATTCGCCGATCATACCTAGAGCTGTCGGCGCATTAGTGCTAATCCGCTACCAAGGATTAGCCAGTCAAATGGCTGGAGCTCAAAGCACGAAGGACATGCAGAGATTTTAAGGAAAGTAGT
The DNA here is from genome assembly GCA_946965025.1 of Blera fallax. NCBI lineage: Eukaryota > Metazoa > Arthropoda > Insecta > Diptera > Syrphidae > Blera > Blera fallax. Next base: position 117,906,016 of record OX337244.1, read on the forward strand.
AAGTGTCACCATATCTCGACTTGGAAAACCATTCTCCTGCACGTTCCCAAGTATATAGAGAATATAAGGAAACCAATGAACCAACAAAAGACCGGCGTATATCTACATAAATGCATACATGGATGGGTCGAATATAAGAACGGACGAAAATTTTAACGTACGCAGCTCAATCAGATTTCCTGACTACAGCAGTGTATTTCAAGCGGAGGTCCTGGCAGTGGCAGTGACCCCGAGATGATATCACCATTTTCATTGACAATCAAACAGCCATGAAAGGAATTTTAGCTACTGAAATAAAGTCCACGCTAGTCCGACGCTGTCGTGAAGAACTTGAGGTTCTTGGCTGGTTTCCTGGTCACAGGGATACAGCCGGGAATGAGAAGCTGACAAACTTGCAAGAAAAGGGTCTGAAATAGATTGGAATCGAGGACTTCAATGGATTAGGCCTCCACTCTATAACTTTAGAGAGCGAGTGATGGCAGACAATAGGTGGAACCTGCTTTCCACCTGTGATATATCAGGGAAGCTACGACAAAGCCCGAGGCACTTTGAAACCTAAACTCAACGGCAACAATACACCTATGTACATGTCACTTGACAAACCGAACTTTATTTCCAGGGCATACAAGAACTATCTAACGTTTCACTAAACGAACTATTCAAGTTGTTAAAGACGTCAAAACGTTTGGAGACCCTAATCACCAGCGAGCGGTAAGATGGGAACACACTACTGGAACTGGGACCAACCCCTCCATTATAAGGTATCCCAGGGTCCACAACGACCTGTGTAATTGGGATGAGTGGAGTCTTTTCTTCCGTCATCAACCCAGCAACCTAACCTAAACTCCAACCAAGGCCAATGGCGGAGCATGTAAAGGGACAGCAAAAACTTAAATCCTAGCGGGAATGGTAATGTTGAGAAATTGATGGAACATAACGTTGAGCTTAAGGCCCTGTTATGAATTTGAAACCCCATCGTTTTGATATATTGCTTGTAGTTAGTCTAACTCGAACCTCGTAGATAACTTTACGTACGTTGTATCCGAAATCCTTCACAGATGGAGAAAGAATCATTCATCTCCCCGCGGTACCCTAAGGAGAAGTTAAAAGGTGGACTGACCGACTAGGATCGAAATCCAACCCATTGTGCTACCTATACCAACAGCTTCGCCACAGATTCAGCTAAAGATCCACGTCACATACAGTAGGCAGCATAGAAACTGTCCTGTGTACACATTGCCTAGATTCGCTTTTGAACGTCCTCCTACCTGCTCTTGTTACCACTTATATCATAAGCATACTGAGGTGACTTTTAGTATAATTCACACTTGAGTTTCGATAACCCTCACAACACTAATCGTGCGACATTTTCATGAACCTGCTCTCTGACGCAATGAGACGAGCGTTTTGGATACTGCACAAATACTGAGGTTATTATGCTACAATCCTTTATAGATGGCTCCAAAATTATTGAAGGGTCTGGTGTCTTCTGAGAAGGTGAAAGGCTTAGACTCCACTTCTTGTTAAGCAAAAATACGACCATATCTCAGCGGAATCTCATAGAATCCATCCATATAGGAATGAGTGGAAAGGTCAGAGGGCTTTTGGCCGTAGAGTCAGTGAAGCTGCGGGCTTGCTTAATCCTAGTACATATCACTTCCAAAATAGTTGGAGAATACAAAAACTCTTAGGGTTTGGTCGACAGGCTAGGCTCTTTAATTCTTGTCTGGATCTCAAGTCAGCGTTGATGAAAGAGGAACTAGCTTTCTCATGAGATTAAAGGTTCAGAATGGAATACTCAAGGCTTTAATCTGCCCCCGGTTAGGGCTTCCACTGAAAACACTCGGCACCACTTTTCAAAGTGCGTGCAAATTGAACACATGTTCTCCGGGGTTTTTAAGAAATCCGCAGCATTTTTGACGTCTCTGACTGCGGACAACTTAAGTGAAACCTTAATCTTGAATAGATGGCGCTGGCATTACTCAGACTTGCTCTAAGACTTGGTGCACTTTTGAGGACTTGACTAGACGACGACATGAAGTAAAACAGTTTTTTTTTTATATATGTATATATGAAAACATTTTCATTTTATTTAATTAAAATATTTAAGAAAAGTGTTTTTTTTTTCTTTTGTTGCAATGCATGCAAGTAAATGACCATAGTTGAGAATAAATGTCTGCTTTGTTTTTGTTTACTTTCAATTTCTCTTAATCAATTATTAACGCATTTATACACAAAAAAATTCAACGATTATTATTTACAAAATTTGTCAAACTTTTTTTTTTCTTTAATTCCTTGTTAAATATTTTCTTTGTTTCAAACAAAGTTCCATAAAAAAAAAAATTAAATGGAAGCTCCCAAAGAGTATGTTCTTTTTTTAACAACAAATCAAAACTAAATTAAATAAAAAAAAAGAACAATTATTATAAAGCAAACGATAAGATACTACATCAAAAGAAAACTAATTTAAATAAAACTAAACCCATTGGCACACTAACTAGTGTGCGTTGGTGAACAAAATTAAATAAATTAAAAATTAACTTAAGAAAAAATTGGTTTTTGCGAATAAATGAGAAAAAAATTATTTTATTATAAAATTAAGGCACTGCAATTTACTTTATTAGCTAAATTTAATTTATTTATAATATTTTTCTTATAACAAATTTATTTTCGTCTTTATTCAAATGCAATTTAGAGAATTTCGAAAATAAAAAAAATAGAAAAATAAAACATACAAAAATCGAAATTTTTTTGCTTGCACTCTCAAATGGTTTTTTTTATACATCATTTTAAAGACACAAATTTTTTAATGAATAATTATTTTTTTTTTTTTTTGTTTTTGTTTTAGTCTTGACTAGCAATTATTAGCACGGTTTTCATCATTATCTATGACAACTGAGTAGCATTTTGGGTGATAATGAAAGACGCTTGGAAACCATACAGAACCATCTGGTTGTCGAAAAGAAGCTTCAGGATTGTTTGAAGACAACGACGGTGTTGAACTAGTAAGTAGGTGTGGTATTGCACGTAGAATGATCTTGTGTGGAACTTGGAGATCAACGTGACAGATGACAGCTGCACGATGGATACAGCTGAAGTAGCGATTTGTCATTTGTTCGTCGAGGAAGACCTGAAAATGAATAAAATAAATTAGAAGGGTTTCTTAGGAAGGACATTTAAGAGTCGGCTTAGATCCCCGCTTGGTGGCGGAAAAAAACCTAAAAACAAAGAAAATAGGGAAGGTTATAAAGAGGAACCCAACCCAACCTAGTTTTACGACTTGACACCATTCCTAGGCAAACCTGCAACAAGACATGAACCTCCTGGTGGGACATAAGCAGATCAACAAGTATATTTTCGAGGGGGAAGGAACCATGTGAGGCAGGCTTAAATTTTCTCGAAACAGCACACGCGATGGCCTTTTTAATCAACTGATCTGGCAGTAACACATCCAACTTAGCCTAGCCTTAGTTAAGGATGTCCATTCTTAGATTGAAACCACATCTGGTATACGGGATAGTGTAGGGCTGTGACGGGAGAATTGCTTTCAAGGTATGAAACAAATAAGCAGGATAAAACTTAAGGTCTGCAAAACTTTGAATCTAAGGGAAACACCAGCTTTGCGAAGAGACTTTACATATATTGGCTTCCCTCTACCTCGAGGCCATGAAGATTGGCTCAAAATAGGATCTAAGAAACCCAAGAGGGAAAGTAAGCAATATCCCATCTCCAATTGGAGATTTGTAGCATCTCAAGGCGTTCATGGAGTTAGATGGAAGTATGACCAACATAGTCTTCCATGAGGCATTTAACGAGTTATGCTTACTCTGCAACCTAGTAATGCTTGCACCTTTGGGATTGATAACTAATTGATGAATATGGACGCTCCCAAAGAGTTATACTTGCGCACCACCTTTTTAGGGGGCGCCTAAATAATCATGACATTGATTCTTTTGCATCTGTCTGTTTGTCTGGCCGTAACCTTTTGTCCATCTGTCCGACCATCGACCATCGAAATGATGCTTAAAAAATTCAAAGAGTTTATCAACAAAAAATTTACAACTTTCACTTCAGATGCTCGTATACTCGAGGCCGTAGGATGCATCCCATCCACCCTTATATAAAAGTCACGCTCTACAGTTTTCTGACACTTTTTTATTTAAATCAGAATCCTGACACATCGTAGTGACCTCATAGCAAAGGTATGACAAAAACCGTGCTTACGGACGTGGAGAATTTTTCCTAGACGAATACACTTTTATGGTCGACAGCATTACGATCTTTTTTTATAAAGGTCAGCGGAAATTTTTGATCCCAAAAGGGAATTTTGGTAAAAAAAAAACCTAGATTAGATGACGTAGAAGCATGTCTAAGCAGCATTTTTATATAAACCAATTAATTACAGTAAGAACTTGAAGGGATATTTCTGATCCCAAAGGGATATTTTTATGGAAATTCCCTAAAAAAAATTTTAAATTCCGAGAATACTTGCTTTGAAATTGTAAGACTTAAGTTTAAATGCTCTTATGGATGAATTATTATACTTTACAAACCATCACTTCGTCAACAAGGGGAAATTTATAGGGAAATTCTCGAAAATTTTTAAAAAAATTCTAGAAATCAAAGAATCCTTTTCGTGAGCAAATACAAACCTCATAGCCCGCAACATTACTGGCACTGAAAATTTTCCACTTAACAAAAAGTGAATTTGTTCCCAAAGGCTGAACTTTTTTGATTGCAACTGGATAACTTAAATCCCCATCATGTTGGTCCAATTCAATCGATTTTCCAGGCTGACATTCTTTTGCAAAGTATTGACGTCTACTTGCATTCCTGCGATACTCTTTCATGACTTTCAAGTCGCAAATAATTGAATCAATAAAGTTGTTCTAAAATTTAGAACATGATTAGAAATTGTATCAAGGTGACGAACATACCATGGCATACCATTTCCGTTGGTGGCTGACACCTTGAAGGCCAACGACCACAAATTGAACAACAACACGATCGCTGTGAGAGATTTCCATAGTTTCTGTCTGTATCATCGAATTCCGGTCTATCTGTGCCTCTATCCGATGTAGCTGGGGTGAAAACCAGGCTGCATTGAGTTTCCACCTCCGCAGGAGGCATATCCTCAATTGATAAAATACGTGGTGTGATATTTTCTCTGGCATTTGTATCATCTGAAATCGACACCTCGAGGTCTGTAAGTGAATCATTGGTAGTTTCTGAGTTTTCACATTCCAAATGTGGAGCACACACGCATTCCATATTTTCCTTATGAGGGATCTCACATTCGCAAAGGCTTTCTTTTTCTTCTGATTTTTCATTTAAGGTCGGTTGGGTATAATTGTCAACGCACGTCAATAGTTCATTAGAAACGGAATCCAATGAATATTTATGGTTACCCGACGAGGATGCTTTGAGTTCATCTTCACTTTCTTTTTCTTCTGTATCTTCATCAAATTGTAAGAACCGTGCTTTTGAAGCCTTTTCGGTCGACAAGAATAAATCTGATTCTACTTGAATTTCACGCTCGATGCACTCAACTTGACAAACAGCAAAATCTTCTCCACCTACTTGGATTTCTTTAGATACTCGAGGTATCCGTTGAGATTCTGACCAGTCTAAATAACATTCATTTGCGGTACTAATTCCTGGATCTTGCTCGCTACGAGGCTGCCAATCAAAGTCATCCACTGTTCTCAGTAGATCCATATCGACTGGTATTAGTCGTTGATTACGTTCTTCAGAGCGGCGATCACCTTGAATGTCTACGTCCCTAACTGGTGGCTCCAGCAAGGCCATACCTTCATTCCCATCGATGAACTCGGGGGCGCTGTGGAATAATTCAGTTTCACAGATACGACTGTTGGACGATTGGCTTTGTGGTTCAATACCAACGTCATAGTGATCATAGGCGGGCATAACTGGAGTAATGTATATGTTGCATGGAGGCATGGATGATATGTGTATCTGATGCGTGATGGATGGCGATGGCGGCGGCGGTGGTGGTGGTTGTAGATCAATGTAATCTTCTATTTCATCTTGCTTTGGAGGCTCAACATTTTGAGGTCGTGGTGCTGGCTTGGTATTCAGCTGTTCGTCCCTTATGATCTGCAGTACTTCGTAGATACTCTCTAATAGTGGGATTATCTTTTCATCTGCTGACGTTGGGCGGCCAGGTGACTCAGGATTAGATATAGACTGACTTGCCATCGGAAGAGAGTTGACTGTGAGTTGTGTCGTTCGACTTTGCTTCTCATCGGGCTCATTAGCTTGTATCGGTATCCATTTACAGGAGATTTGTTGTGTATCTTCTGAGTAAGGACACTGTTCTCTTGATGAAGATGATTGTTTTACCTCTTGATTCGTTGAGCTTTGTTCACGACTAACTCTTCGTAAAATTTGTGCGTTTTTACGTTCGCATCTATAGCCACAATCGTCGGTTTCGTCCGACGAGTAAACGCTTGATTCTGATTCTGTCTTAAAACTGGCCAATACCTTCGATTCCTCGGATCGAGAGTTAACAAATTGTTTTGACTGAACACTATCGAATTCATCGTCTTTTTTTTGACATGCAGTACAATTTTTTTCACCACATGGACACAGATATTCTTGTGAGTGAATAAATGTTTTTGACACAACTGTTTGTAGGTCTTCCTTTGGACTTGTTAGACTAGTTCCTGAAAATGTGATATTCAGTGCGGAACCGAAGCTCTGAGCTGCAGATAAGTTCGGAGTTGTAATCGAAATTTCTTTGGAGCTAGAACGATATTGGTCTACCATATCGCAATAAACTGATTCTTCGGTTTGGGTTTTCGTAGGGGACATTCTTAATGTTGAATCGGGTATGGTGATATGTTCATTTGTCCACTGATTACAGGATCCATCACAATATTTACCATTTTGTGTACAACTGCAGAGAGGTGTTAAATATTGATTTGCTTCATACCAATCGTCATCGCTATTATCACCGTTATCGCCATTATAACAGTCTTTGGTTGTTTTTTCTTTTTGTATTTTGTCTTCAGCAAGTTGTGAGCCGGCATATGCTTCAATATTATTTTTGATGCTTAAATTTGTGTGATCTCTGTAACGACCATTTTGGGTTGCTGCAATTGAATCTGCAAAACAAAAAAAGGATGAAGGTTAGCAAGGTATATAAAAAAGTGGATGTAAAGTTCGAAAACTAGTAGCAAAAGACCTAAAAAGTTCGATCATAACACAAATATATTCAGTCAATCCTTTTTCACCTTTGGACACAGAGGCAACTTCTGTCGTTTGATCCAGCCCATCTGCATACATTTCGGTTCCATAGAGTTCGAGATACTTACTCTCGGCAATATCACGGCATGGACAGATATCAAATTCATCTGAACATCTATATGAAGTTGTAGGTATGGGCTCAACGTTATTCAGACGTTGTGCGCATGGACAAATTATTATTTTGCTACGGCTATAGTGTACCTCAACGTTGCCTTTCCAAGGACAAGTACAGCAGCCGCAATTGTTCGGGCAAACTACATCATTGTTCTCATTATAAACGGGACACTCATTGCAAGCGCACTGAGTGCAGAGATTTAAGTCCTTGTGCTGAGGTAGTGGAAGGTTTTTAGGTGGTTCGGCAAAGTCCACCGGTTGAATTATTTCTGGTGAAGACTCCAATACTTGTTCTATTACCCATCCGATTATTGGTCTAGAAATTAATTGTGCAATGGATTCTGTCTGAGAGTCAGAGTCAGGCATTTCATCCATGGCGGAAGGATCTTCATTGAAATATCTTATTTCTGGGAAATTTTCCTCGATCAACTGAATGGCGGATATCTTTTTAATCGGTTCCACTGGCTCTCTCATTATATTGTCTTCAAATTCTGCTAATTCGTATTTTAAGGGCAAATTTACCGGATCAATGTGAGCACTTTCCATTTCATCCTCTTGATCGATCGCATCAAATGGTTTTGAAGGAACCATGTCATCCGAATAATCCATATGATCGATATCATGATCTTTTTCGATACCATCCACTTGGTCTTTCATCTGATACCTATAGATCCGTTCCATACTACGATCGGTACCCATTTCATCGCATAACTCACAATTAGAATTAATAACTTTCGGCCAAGATTTATCAGCGAGCCCAAATGATGCCACAAATGGCACCTTCGGAGCCATAATTGTTATTAATGATTCCTTGCATTTCAGAGCACTGTATTTAAATGCTGTCTCAATGGTGGCCAATAGGTTTTCAGCGTTTTCAACTATATTCTGCAGGGCTAACCTAAACTGTTGTGGATCACGAATTGCCTGCAATAGTTTGGTCATAGAGTTTGACTCTTTCAACTTACATGCGGTTTGGCTTGAAAAGTTATCTATAAATTCATTGTTAGCATCGTAGAACGTATCGGAATCAGTATAGATTGCATTCCCACTCGATGGAAGTCTATATTTGGTATTCCATCCATCCAATGGTATTTTGGATTCTTTATTGGCTCTGAATACTGGACATGTGCGGCGATTGCAAGGGCAGGGGCATGACCTTTTGCTGCGACTCATTGTTGCGATTTTTTTTATAATTCGCGAAGAATTTGAGGACACAATTTAATAAATTGTAAACAAATAAATTTTTTTTAAAATATGTATGACAGCGCCAGCGTTGGGCGAATGGGTTTAACCAAAAATAAATAAATTATAGCAACGAAATTTTTTTTCGCATTCCCAGGCTTTTTTCGAAACGAATGCTGAGATGTTTTTTTGATTTTTTACAATAGAGGTAGATTGTAAGTCCACTTGGAACCAGTGAAAGCAATATTTATGTAGATAACTTCAATTCGCTGCGACACTAACTGGGGCTAACACTGTGGCGATAAACCTCGCGAAGTTTGGGTCAACACGGGACATGGGTAGACGTGACTGGCCAAGAAGCAGCCGTTTGGTCAAGAATGGCACTGCTGTGGCTGCAGATGTCCAAGAGGACCCTCAAACATCAACCAGATACTGGGCCACGCAATAGGGTATCAATAGATGTACCCATACAAAGTGCATCAGCTACTGTGCGGGTATATTACTGCCAAGTCCTTCTAAACCTCCATCATGATGAGGAATAGTTCCCATTGAAAATCATCATGACCGACGAGGGGCATTTCCTTCGATGCAGATACATGAATAAGCAAAACTATCGCTTCTCGGCCACTGAAAATCACTACATCCTCTCAAAGTCACTATTTGGGACGACGTTTACGGAGGAAAGGCGATTGGATCAATTTTGGAGAACATGTGGTTCCAATAGGACGGTGTAGCCGCACATAAAGCACGTGCAACATCCTGTAATAAGCGTTTTCTGACCGCTTAATCTCGGCGATTTGCACTTGCCCGCAAGATCGACCTATCGACCGTTCCAGACTTTTTCTTTGGGTTTCTTTTTTTTTTTGAAGCCATGGGTCTATACAGACCCTGGCGACCCTGAGGAGGAGAACGTCTCACAAGAAGTGGAGAATTTTTCGCCAGGAGTTTTGAGAAAAGTCATGGAAAATGCAGCAGGTGGTATCCTCAGCGATGCCGATTTTATGGAGGTTGTACTTGACTGACTGTGACCGGAAAGAAAGGTCACAAGCGTTCTTATGAAGTCTCTGCAAAATTTGAGGATATCCCTTCTTTTTTTTTAGGAAGATCTGACTTTTCCTTTAGTGGGATATGCAAACATTGCTTTCCCATCTGTGTAGCGTATATTTGAAAGCAGAATCTTAAAAAGGGTTTAGGTCCAGTGAACAGATCAGAGGACCCTTGTCCGGCTAGCAGATCTGCAGATTCGTCGCGCCAAATACCTATGTATATTGCCCAGTAGCCTCCAAAGCTTTATTTCGTTGCGTAGGTCCGCTTTTTGCAGATCAGATGCTCAAAGCAGAGTAGGACTGATTTAGAGTTATCAAGTGGGAGCTCAGAGCTTTGGGCGCCGCTTGACTGTCCGTGAGTGTATGAATGGAGGCACCTTTCTATAGCGTAAAGCTTGGCCTGGAAGACACTGGGACTTTACCCCGAGTGTTTTCAATATTTTATGATTGGGTCCGTATACCTCAACACCAACACCAGAATCCATTTTTGGTCCATCAGTATACCACACGTTACCTTTTGGATCGAGCAACAGTCAAACCTCTTGCCGAAGAAAAGTGATCTGGGTATAAAGTCGAAAACAGTGCTGAGCATTTCTAGTTCAGGGAAGTCGGAAAACAATTCCATGAGATCAACTCGTGCGAATTTTGGACACGTACCGTACTGCAAATCGCTACTTTTTTTTTTTACAAATGTATGAATCGGAGTGAGCCCGATAATAGCCTCGATGATTGTCGTAGGGCAGGTATGTACTGCGCCTGTGATGCGCAAGGCATTCTAAATTTTGAAGCCGTTGAAGCCGCTTATTGATGGTTGTGACTTCCAAGCCAAGGTTCAGTTTCTTTTTCCTTGTGACGGGTACCACGTCTGCTTTGCTAGGGTTGATCGATAGAAATTCTCCAGCGCAAGTCTCAGAAAAGAGCGCAGCTGGCGTGATTTGATGCACAGGCTTGCCCTTGATCCCCCAAAGCTATGAGGTATCACTCTGACACTTGCTGCACCTACTTGGGAATCATCTTCGATAAGTAACTAAGCTGGAAACCCAACATCTTGGAACGCGTCAAGAAACCCCTTATAGCTTTGTACTGCTGTAAGAAAACGTTAGGAACTAGATGGGGACTACAGCCACGAATTACATACTGGCCATATGGCGTCATCGTCTGGTGGGCGTCCTTAGAGAAGGCTGATTACCGCAACCCTCTAAGCCGAGTGTAAAGGTCGGCTTGCATATGTATAAGTGGAGCTCTAGAAACTTCACCAACAGTTGAGGTTGTTCCATCTGCCACCCTTATAGTAATAGCGCATGCAGCCACCTGCATGAAGGCCATATCTCTGTGGTCCAGTCTACGCACTGGACAGTCCACCATTCTCAATGCTCTTAACATCGACTAGATATCGACTACACCCTTCCTCAGCTTCTGTTCACAAACGTTGTGAATCCCGAGTACCCACACAGGGAAGACTGGCAAGGGAATCTCTGGTTGCAAAAGGAGTCAAAGGAATCCATGCCATTATATACGGATGGATCCAAGACAATTCTCCAATGATTGCAACCTAAAAATCTCCTTCCGCCTCCCAAATCACTGTAGCGTCTTCCAGGCGGTGATCATGGCGATAAAAAAGCCATGTCATGGGTCAAGTACAATGTGGTATCTAAACGGGATATATGAGAGCCAAGCCACGATCAAGTCTCTGTCGTCTGTCTCTTAACAAGATGGCTGCACAATTCAATATCCACCTCATTTGCTTGCCGGGCCGCAGTGACATATCAGGTCAGCCATGCGACGAGCTCGCCAGGTGGGGTACAACCCTATCGATTTCACCGGTTAAGGTGAAGCTTAACGCTACAAACAGTACCAATCGCAAATGGGTACAGATCTGGCCTAAACGGGATCACAAACGCTCCTACTGTTTTTTAAGACAGAAAGGGAGCTTATCTCCAGCAAAGCAGGTGTCGTTACAGGGTACTGCATTATTAGAAGGGACGCCACTAGGCTGAGCCTCTTCACTAACGACTTCTGCATGGATGAAGAGGAGGAAAAAACCATTCTTCATCTTCTTTGTACATGTGAAGCCCTCTCCGCTCGTAGAAAACTGCATTTAGGGGCCTACTTCTTCAACAACCTTGGCGAACTGGCTAATGCTAGCATTAGCAGCCTCCAGCGCTTCATAACTACCTCTTTCTGGTTCAATGGGTAGGTCTCCTTGGAGATGCTGATCCTGTGGTAACATAATGGACCTAAGTGAGGTTGCATACTTGCAGCCTGCCATGTCAACATAACCTCACCTAACCTAAGTAGCACTACCAGCAGCTACTGAATGGGCATCAAATAGCGAGAGTGGCACAACAAAAAGATATCCCACAGTCAGTCAATGAAGTAGTTCTTCCTCCCAGTTTGAGGAAGGTTGGCACTAGAACTATGCATCAGATCATTAGTAAGGTTTCTTTAACAATGAAGTCTTGCTATAGTCGGAGAAGCGAACTGGATAATCGACAAAGCGTGGCTCTCGACTCGTAAAAGAATCAACATCTGTAGTGAGTCAGGCACTTGAAACTTAAATTTTAGGATAGACCAGGCCGGATAAAGCAGGATGAAAAGTTTTGACATTTATTACGATGACTGCAACAGAAGCAATGCTTACCCAAGGGAGTTATATTATGTTATATACGGCTTCCAACACGTGACCAAGCGTCTTATGACAGTCCAAATCAAGGCCAGATTCGCCTTGCACTCATGCCCACACAGAGGATAAGGACGAGGCCATCAAAGAGCGTTTCTACCTGCATAAGCTCCTCGACAAGATCTATGAGCAATGTCCCAAACACGACGTCAAAATCATGTTAGGCGACTTTAACGTTACCAGCTTACAGACGCAACTATGATCACTAGATCGTAGGCTGCATAGCCTATAGCACTTTATCCTAAGCTATTCAGACTTTCCAGTAGGTCATGCAATGTAAGCTACATGTACGTTTCATACATTCTGTTATTGAACAGTTAACTAACTCTCCTACGTTTTACTTTAGCGACTATTTACCCTCGTCAAACCCCTAAGGCAGGATCTGCAGAAAATAACATAAATTTTCGCTGACTTTCATCGATAATAATATGTTGGTCGAGACGAAGGCCTTGAAATCCTTGCTAAATCCCGGAATGCGCTTCGTCAAATATACGGACGACCTTACTGTGTCATTTCTCCAGGAGCAAAGATGTTTTCATGTTTAAGTACCTTGAAAAAGCATGAAGGACACTTAAAAATAGTCTCACTAGAAGCAAAAAGGTGGCAAGTATCAACGGACTTTCTACACCCCCCCTGGCCAAGTTAAAACACAGTCAAACGATAATAATTAGTTGCAATAAGTAGTTATTATTTATTTATTCAAACAGTTCCAAACTTTTTATTTAATTAAACCGTAAACATGGTCTCAATTAATTAACTAAAAATTCGTGTTCTTCTTGAAATAGGGTGATAGACTGTGCAACGAAACTCCGATTCCATTTTCATGCAGTGAAATTTCAAAAGTTTTGAGGTAAGTTTATCGTCCAATGACTTTAAAAGCTGTAGAGTTTAATAAAATACCGTTAAATTCAGGGAGAAAGCAAATAAGAGATTTCTAGAGAAGGATGCAGTATGAATCCGTTCTGACGAGGAAACCGTAGCTTTAGACCGCCTTGACTTCCGCCATGACCAGTTGTTAAGGCATTCAAAAGCTCTCTAAGGATATTGTGTAGTTTTAAACTTGTCTGAATGGAGAGTTAATGGCCACCGTTTCGTAGGTATGCCACCATTTTATCCGGTCATACGTTGAACCTCGGAAAAGCTACTGAAAGTGTTAAAACTTATGGCAGATAGAGGACAGCAATTCGGTGATTTAGCTCAAACACGAACCAATGCCCCTGAGAGCTTTCGAAAGCCATATCAACTAAGTTGACGAGTAGGCTTTAATGTGCATAAAAACAAGCTTATTCGAGTCTAGACGAGCCGCGTATCATACAAAGTCAGAAACAATAGTCCTGAGGTCCTTTCGTCAAAAAGCTGTCACTAGACGACTTTCTCAAGCTCGAGGATCTCCCTAGAAATCCCTAAGAACGGATTCACACTACTTAACCAACAAAAGAACAAAAAATCATTATTCTGACCGGAATTTGAAATGGATGATAGATTTCCTCAATCTGAGTTATAACCTGCATCGCCTTCGCAATGTAATCGTAGCTAAGGCTACGCAGCAAATTAAATTCATCTTCGGCTTCGGAATATGCGATTCTCATCAACATTTCCAGATTTCTACGAAAGTTTTCATCATTATTCCAACGTTGCCGAATGTAAGTTTCAATTTTGTTTAAGTCTTTATGATCATGTATTGAATTTCGAGCCGATAGAAGGAGTTTCTCTAGAAAATCCTCAGCAGACAGCGGGGTATCATCGAAAGTGGAATTTTGAAAACCTTCGTCTTGAAGTGAAGATTGTGTTATGCCTTGCGGTTTAGCTTTAAAGCCGTTCATAATTTTTGTTTTAATGAGATACTCTGAATCGTTGGCAATCGTATCTGACCAACATTCTGTTTGTGTTGATGATTCCACGTCAGTTACCGGCTCTAGGAAGACATCGTTTTCCATCTCTTCTTGAATTGAATGAAAACTTGAACCGGATGTCCCACGCCGGAGTATTTCGGAGGAGGCGTCTCGATCCACCTCGGATCCGTTTGGTGAATTGCGTTCTTTTGCCGCTCTCAGGTTTAAAATTACCTTTTGAATCTCAGCATGTAGGCTTTGAGAAAAACGTTTGTGGAAAATCCGGCGTGGAATCCGAAAGGGTTTTCTCTGCCTTGGAGATGGAGAGATTTTTCGAAGCTCCGATGGAACCTCTGATATTGTATTTTGCTTAGGCTTATCAAAGTCGATGGTGGGCCTATCTTCTGTTGTACAGAAAAGAATGTTATTTTCCGAGGCACACTTCTTGTACTGCCGCGCCCAGTCGTGATAAGCCTTTCCGTCTTTGAACTCATCCAAAGGCTTTTCGGCCCGAAGTGCACTCTCCCTTCGCATGACTGAACTTCTGGTTTGCCTCACGGGTAAAATTTTGATCTTTGGGTTGGATTCACTTACCTCGACAGTTGATTTGGAAGCCAGAAGGGTTTCGGCTAGCTTCTTAACATCGTTGGCGACATTCTGGAACTGCTTGTGGGTGGGTAAACATTTGGATCCGTCCTGCTGTAAGAGATTAAAATTGAATTGAAAGTCGTGTCAAATAATTTTATGAACCAACCTTGCTTAGAACCGTTTCTAGATTTTTCGTAGCAGTTTTTAAATCCTTGGGATTCTCTATCTTGATTCGCTTAACCGGGCTTCCGTTGAGTTCCTGCGCTAAGCTTGGTGCTGCTGTGCTTTGGCAACTTACCGACATTCTTCCGTTGAAAGAGCATTGCCTTGGAGCATTTACAAGTGCGGATACGCGTTGTTCGAGAACAGTACACATATCCTCTTTTGTGCGGACTTCATCATACAAACAGCGAATCTTATCGAGATCTTCTTTCTTACCCTCATGCAGCTGTCGAACCTCCTTCTCAAGCGTACAGACCTCCTCTTTGAGCTCAGAGTTAGTCACTTGAATTTGTAGCAGCTCCTTGTGAAGCTTTTTTAATTGAGCCTGAAAACAGTCTAGCTCGTTACGGTAACGCATTTCCGTCTCGCAGGAATTCCGACGCATATAGGCTAGCTCTTCTTTTAGATTTTTATTTTGGGCTTTTTCACGTTCCATGGCTTCCTTGATAGGACCTTCGACGTGTTCCTTCAACTTATCGTATTTCTCCTTTACCCGATAGTATTCTCCTGTGATTAGCTCGTGCTCCTGTTGAATTTCTCTGTGATCACGAGAGACCTTCTGTAGGCAGATTCTAAGCTCACGCTCACCATCTTCCAACTGACAGATCTTTTCATTTGCAGCCCGTGAATCATCCATCAGGCAGCCCTCAAGCTGTTTTATTTTCTGCTTTAGGCTATCCTCTTTGGATTTCGATGCCATCAGCTTTTCATTGTATGTCTTTTCCAGGTCCTCCCAGTATCCATCAGCACAGGCCAAAGCCTCAGTGTGGCGGGAGTTCAAGTCACCGATCTGTCGTTTCAAGCACCTGATTTCTTCTCGTAGGTTTTGACTTTCACGCCTGAAGCCTTCCTCCGACATTGCTACGTCATAGCACTGTGCTGCTGGCGGTGGTGGGCTACTTCGCTCCACGGAGTTACCCATATCAGAGTTGCTCACAATGAATGCGTTAAACAGCACCAAAGCAGGTAAAACGCTGTGAAGAAACTCAAAGTTTTCCTTATATCTATAACGGTCCTCTTCCAAATGACACACCTGTGTCTGATATGCTGACAAATCGTCCCGCAAAATAACACTTTCACTGCGACAGTCTTTGAGTTTATTTTGCAATGCTTCTCTGGACATTTCCAGCTCAATGTTACGCTGGCTCAAGATCTCCAACTCGACTTCAAGCCTCTGAAGCCGAAGTCGGGTGTCGTTCTCGGCCTCCTCAAATTCACACTTTTCCTCTTCGAGTTGAGAGTTTTCAACTTCCAAAAAGTCAACCCGATCACGTAGCTCCTTTACTAAGTTCTCCAATTGAATCTCCCTTTGGAGGCGATCTGCCAAACGCTTAGCTTGCAGGTCACCACTGCTCTCGTAGATCAGAAGTTTACTCTCAAGTACTTCCAATCGATCCTTGTAGTACTGAATGCGCTTCTGATCCGAGAGGTTAGGCGATAAACTTGGCAAACTGGGTACAGGTACTTTGGCGTTAGCAGATTTTGTGGCAAACTCTTCAAACCTCTCGCGGAATCTATTCAATTTTTGAACTTCTGTCGCGTTCGACTCTAAATAAGAGAAATCTTCTGGTTCCGTTTGGGTATATACCGACGATTCGCTAAGATCTCCCTCGAAGACACCGCTTTCTGTCAAGCTGCTCGTATGCCAAGCACGTAGCTTGCGTTGAGGCGAATCGTTGGGTGTCGAAACTGTACTACTATAGGGAAGGACTGTTGCGACAATCCGACCAGTGGGCGGAGCTGATTTTGGCTTTTGTAATAGAAGGGTAGGTGAAACGTCCGACGAACGTGGCGATGAACTGTAGTCCGATACTCGGGATTTAATCTATGAAAACGGAGGCAAAAAAAGTAAATAAAAGAAAACGAATATGAAGTATATTTTAGGAATTTTGAAAACACGCTTGAAGCGCAACCTAGGTTATAATTCGTTTGATTTGTTATGACAATTAAGACGAAAAATCATTTTTTTTTTTTCTCGAACCGGGTTACTCACGTATTCTAAACTTGACGATTCCTCGCTGGAAGGCAGTGAGTCATGAGACATGACATCGAGATTTTGAATGAAGGCGAGCACTTGCTGTAGGCACATCTTGTCATCTTCATCGATGTTTGGCTTCTTGATCATCTGGCTTAGGCGGCGTCGTAGGTCATCGTTTGTCATGTGATCCAGTAGCTGTGAAAGGACGAGGCGGGTTAATGCGGAATTAAGTGAAGGGATACTAATGTACTTGGATTGAACGCAATGACTAAATATAGACTAAAGCCTACACTTCCAGCAAGAAGAGGAATGTAGAAGACCACTATTGTGGACAGGAGATCCTTGCTACATAGGAGAAAAAAAGTTCGCGGAGAGATCAAGGAGGGCAGCATTTCCCATGACAGTTTCTGTGGGAAGTTCTAAGTGCAAAGAGTGGCTATGCATCCAAATGAAACCTGATAGGTAAGGTAGATGGGTGCCTTGTGACATAAGGAGTCACTGCTCAATTAAATCAAGTAGGTCCTTTGGGATCAATCATTTAACCTTGGAAACGTTGTGCAGTACGCTGTTAGAACCACCCAGATAATGATATGAATCTCAGGAGGTCAGGAGGAGTAACTTTTGACAGTCCTCATAGGGATAGGGCAGGATAATCACACAGCAGGTGACGAACAGATTCAATTTCTTTTTCGTCCCTGCAACTTCTGCAAAAGTCGCTATGTGGCACACCGAGTCACTCTGCGTGAACGCCAATAGCGCAATGTCCAGTAATTATGCCGGAAACTACCCGTGCATTATAACGACTAAGTTCTATTAGAGAGGCCATGCGCAACGGCCATGTTTCCAGATGGACCCAGCGTCTGTTTGCTCGACCGGTGGCTTCATCTTCTATCTTCTTCCGCAAGGAACTGATTGGGGTTACTACAAAAAGGGAGTGGAGCGCCGACCATTTCCTAGCAAGCCCGTCAGTTCTTTCATTTACCTCGATATCCATATGCCCTGTTACCCAGCAGGGGGTCAACGCATCGTTCTAGAGTTTCTAGAGTTCAAACGAGCTTAATACAACGTTCAAACTATTTGACTTGGAACGTTCAGAAAAGCTAAAATTCTGCAACCTACATAGAATGCGGCCTAAAATTTAACCTTCTTTCAAGTAAGACTGCTAAAGCGTTCCTCTGTGCTACAGAACCGGGTTTGTAATGGGATCCTTTTGATATAAGAAGGCATGCAATGTACCGCATCATAAATGAACTCCGGAGCCCACTCTCAGACACAGGTAGAAAGAGATCAAAGACGGCGTGGGTAAGCACAAAAAAGGGACTTAAGAACAGGCAATCCTAGACCTAGGTAGGACCTGGGCCCCAACCAACAAGAATCTCCAGCCATCTTGATTCTTAACTAGCTGTCTCCAGTTTCGCACGCTAAATTGGTTAAGGGCCCCTTCCAGTTGCGTGCGCCATCTGAGTCGCGTTCTTCTTCAACTGCGCCGTTGCTCGGGTGTGGATTCTAAGATTTTCCAGGCCGGAGCACACGCTCTACATGAGCCAGCCATCTCAGTAGTTGGGCCTTTACTCTTCTGGCTAAGTTGATGTTGCTGTACAGCCCCTATACCTAAGAAATTTTCCTCTAGAAACAGCCAAGAACAACCTCATCAAGTTTTGACAAAGTCCTTGCTTCTGCACTATAGAGCAGGACTGGGATGATTAAGGCTTTAGTTGTTCGACAGAGGACTTTGCCTTCTTAGCCCAAGGAAACAGCGGTTGGCAAGAGCTATTCTTCGTTTGATTTAAGCACTGATGTCTTTGCCAGACTTGATAGCTGGGCCTAGGTAGAAAAATCTCTAAGAACAACAACGTCCATGTTAGAGAAATCGCATGACAGCGGGTCGCGTTGACTGAATCATTTCTTGACATCAAAGGTCTCGGTGACCTTGAAGCAGCGTGAATTTTCTACTGTCATCCTCCACAAACGGATAAGTTTGGTAGGGATGCTGAAATCGGTTATTGCTCTGTATAGCTCGCCTCTATAGATGCAACCGTATGCGGCCTTAAAGTCGATGAAAAGATGGTGGGCATCGATTTGCAGCTCCTGGGTTTTTTCCAAGATCTCAAGTACTGTGAATATTTGGTCGACGGTGGACTCTTCTGGCCTAAAACCACGCTGATATGGACCGATTAGGTTGTTGACGAATGGCAGATAAGAACTTATATGCGACCTTAAGAAAACTGACGCCTCTGCAGTTGGCGCAATTCAGACGGTTTCTGTTTTCGAGGGTCAAGTAAACAAGGTTGAGATTCCATTTATCGGACACCCTTTCATGCGACCATATTTGACAGACGAGTTGATGCTTCCTAAGCCTACCGTTTACAAGGACATATGGAGAGTCGACCCGAATTAATTGAGATCTAGGTGAGGTTAGGTTAGGTTGAAGTGGCTGCCAGCTAGGAGGCGCCAGCGCACTTAGACCAATGGTAGGTCATACCACGTGGAATTAAGACTAGGAAGAAAAAAAAAATTTGGCCTCATGGAAAACCCTATATGAAGATATGAAGATTTCGTGGCCAAGCATTGAATGTGAAGACGTAGATATTTATGAGTACACAGGTCAGAAAAGAATGATGTCAAATTTGGCGTAGTCATGTACCAAAAAGAAGTTTGTTTTCATGAGCCGTGGTCCCTATCGATAAATAGATACATAATGAAGGTACATAGCACCCCTTTCTATCTTTAACTACACAGTCTTCAAATCAACTTGAAATATGCATCTATCCACTGAAAATGTTTGAGCAAACTTACATTCAAATCACACGGTGATATAACATTTATCCGATCATCAATATGATGATGGCTGTGTGGTGATGTTACTCCAGAATCCGAACGATCTGTGAATATGATCGTATCATCCGTTTCCTTTCCGCCATCGTTCCACACATTCTTGCTGTTTGGTGTGGTATTGCTTTGCAGCGACCACTGCAATAAAAAAAAAACACAAAAAATCTGTTATTTCAAAAATATACATAAAAACACAAAAACAAAATAAAAGTCTCTTGCAAAACCAAAACGTAACGCCTTCAAACATTAATTGCCCCATTAGCCGAGTACTATGAGCCCATGCTCACAACCTATAGCTGCATGCTTATTAAACCCAATAAAGTTACCTCCCTCCAATTTTAAAAAAGTCCTCAACATGTAATTTGCTGTGCTGTCCAACAAATCACCAGCGCGTTACAAAACAACACATGGCCCCGTCCAAAGTACCTCGAACCTCAGCCCGTGACCCACTCGCATGCATAATCTTGAATGCTTCTAAACTATGACTTGACTCTTCACTGTCAAACAATTTTCCAAAAGTGAGACTCATAATTAAAAAAAAGAGAAAAATCTACTAAAAAAAACCGAAATTACCACTTTCACTGGTCATAAAAAAGAACATAGAAACGTAAGCGGAGACAACAATCGACAACCTGTCCAGCGTATTCGACACCTCGAGTGATAGATAAACAGGTAGATGGATAGATAGATACGAAACGTTTCTATTTTTCCATGTGTCGTAGTCGTATTTGTAGCCATAAAAGTGGTTCACCTACATTGATCTTAGGAACTATCTGTATCCATTCAAAAGACTAATGAATTTCGAGATTTTTTTTGATTTTTTTGTTTAATTGAAAAGTATCTTAAATGATATGGTGCGCTTGCGCGGGAGTCACTCATGCGCAGCTCAATGTGCACTTCAAGTGCAGCAGCAATTAACTTAATTACCACATGGAGCATGAATTGATTTCGTTTAATGTCCGAGATACACATGAATGAGAAGAAACAATCTTTGTATCTGTTTACTCAACAGAACCTTTTTTTTTGTTTTTAGAGAGAGGTATCATAGATATGTTTAAACGTTAAAGTGTGTGCAACAAGAAAGGAAAGAGGTTCCACTTAAAAAATAAAAACATTTTGAAACGATTTTAAGGCAATAGATACACGGATCAATGGTCTTTTATCTGATTTACATTAAAGTACCATGTGCTCAGAGGGTTTTAGCTTTAGCTTTAGAAAGAAATACTGCGGTGGTGCGAAGGACATATAAATGACAACTGCAGGAAGTTGTGGGGGGGAAATTGTTGGCTTTTCTTTTTGGATGCGAATAGCCCTCTCTCTAGGCACTGACATTGAAAAAAATAACAATATACGAAGCCTGTGAGCGATCAAGCAAAAGTGAAGATGCAGCTCGAAGGACCAAAGTGAGATGACAATATCACCATTATTTGTAAGGATGTTTCAGTCCCATGTCGAATGAATAAATAAACCGATTTTTAGTCCAAGTTTTGATAGTTAAAAGTTTGTATTTGTAGATAGTTCCAAGCTTAAAAGCACAAGGCGGATGGGTAATGCAGCTTTAAAGGTATAGAACTGGTTGGAAAGTTGCAAGTCTTAAGCAACATAATCGATTGCTGTTGTAGCCTTGGCGATCTAGAGCTAGCTGGGTAGTTCAGCTTAGAATTTATTGGGCTGGTTGCGTAGTTCTAAGCCTAAAGCTACTTTCAGCTTGAAAGTTATAGAGCGAAGTTGAAAAGGTTTCTCAGAGCAGCATGAACGCCGTTGTCTGAATAAAAATGTATTTGAAGTTAACTGTGTGAAGGTAGGGCTTATACTCATCCTAAAGGACGGTAAGATCCACTGTGGATTCCTTCATTGCGTGGACACCTATCCTCAATACTTGCCAGATCAAGAACGAGATTTACATATGTATATGCCTTATGAATTCTATTCGATCGAAAGGTGTGGAGCTTAGAGATGGAAGCTGTAGTTCTTTTGAGCATTCTACTTCCTTCTTGCCTTCGCAACTCCAACTCATTGGACATAGATTTCAATCCATGGAGTATAGTCTTAATGGCACAGTGTCTTGTGATTACTCCAGTTAGTATGTGAATGGAGGTCGGCCTACAAAAAGCAAAACTTTTTGTCGGTTAGTCTCAAACTGGCGCTGCTACACAGAGTTGGTCTCGATTTATTACTGTCGTAGATGGTAGATTGCTTATCCATGGTAGTATGGAAGCATCAACCTCACTAGTAGCTCGTCGTGCCTCTTATTTCATTAGCCTCGTATTATTCTCTGAATTATTTGCACTTAGCAAAGGGTGAGATTGTAATATTGCTTTGTCCAGCTTTTTCATTAAGGGACACATATCTAACAATGTCTCTTATGGGTATGGGATCCGAATGGCTGTTCCTTAAATATGTTGTTCTGGGTTGCAGTCAACTGGTCAATCCACGTCCTTCTTGAATCATTCCACTCTTTTCAATCGTTGAGCTTTCGAGACAGTCGCTTGAATTATTTGAAAAACCTATGTAGATACCATTTAGCCGTAAGGTAAGTCTTATAAGAGCTGAATTCTTCAGATGCTTAATGTTCAACATGTAGATTGTTATAGTGTCATGAATTAGAGGTGGCATCTTCTACTATCCTTATTTGAATAGAAGGTACAAAATCTCTTTCGCAGACCCAGTAAGACACTTGAATCAAACTTATTTGGTAAAACTTGGGAAGCAAGTCGCAGAAAAATCTTATGATGTATGCGGCTATTGTGAGGTCCATACACATCTATGACAGCCTTGTGTGTTAGCAAGCTGCGAGCAAGACTACTAACCTCATAGCCATCATGAAAGTATAGAGTGCCATGACAACAACACCAACGACTGTACACGAGGCCATCCCCAATCTGCTTCCACTAGACCTTTTTGTACAAGAATCGGTGGCCAAATTTCAGCCAATTAGACACCAGGATATACTATCCTACATGTAGGAATATGTATGTAGACGATGTAGTACCAACCAAACCTCTTTTTACAAACCTCTACCCGAGGAAATGAGAATTGAAAAAAAAACAGAGAGATACCAAGCGCCCAAGCTATAAAAGTCTACAATTTTGGGGCCAGAAAGGACATTGGCCTAGGTGCAGGGACCTTTTATCATTGACATGCCAAAATCAGTCAGATTTTTGAATCACAGTAGCATTTTTCAAGCGGAAGTTCCAACAGTGACAAAAGCCGCCCGTGAGACTGTGACAAAGGCAATACCACGTAAGGAAGTGACCTTTTTCACCGGCAACCAGGCAGCCATTAAAGCGATATCTGCTACAGAAATGAAATCGAAGCATGTGAAGTGCCGGCGAGAATATTCCTGAAAGACAGCAAGACTTAGCTGGATCCCTGGTCATTAAAGTATATCAGTGAATGAGAGAACTGATGAACTGGCTAAGGAAGGCTTGGCACTAAACCTGGAGCAAGCTGAACACAGGATGAACATTCCACCGCTCTAATAAAGGCTCTCTAGGCATACCTGCTACAGAAAGAAAATTCTATCTAATAAAAGAAAAACTGGCAGACTTATACAAAAAGACAGGAAAGCCCTGCTTACCATTTTCCCAGTGATCACGGGGCATAAGACTCTGTGGTGGCATATGAAGAAATTACGACTAACCATTGTAGAGGCTACGGTTGATGAAAAAGTCTACAAAAGGCAGTACCCACTTTCTGTGCTTCTATCGCCTAAGAAAGTGAACGACATCTGTAGATACATTGAATCGGCAGGATGGTTTGTATTCGAGACACAGAAAGTAGTGTACTTAAATTATAATTTACTACTGGATAGGTAATGCTCTACGAGCTAAGGGATACATCTAATCACCTGAAGCGCCTCACAATGAATCTATATTGACCTCTTAGCCAACCCACATATCTAACCTAAGTCAAACAAGGAGCACCGTGGGAGCCGTGCAAGCCTACAAATGTCATGTTTCCCACTTCGAATCCAGTGCCGTCCTAGGTCTCGATGTCACAAAAATCTTCAGCTGTTTAAAGTAGTCACAGAAGGTCACTCAAAGCAAGTACATATCCTTCGACTTTTTCTCTTTCTATGTTGAGACGTTGCCCCTGTAGCTAATGTGACAGCTGACACACTTTAAATATCGTTTTCTTCTGCTCAAACATAAGCCGACGTTTATTCAAAATCTGTATTAATCTCACTGCCAATAATAGCCAAGCTTATGTCTGACTTTGCCGGGTAATTTGCGCAAAATAAGGTCATCGACTTCTTACGTTTTCCTCTTCGCACGAGTCTTTCACTCTATGGCTAACGATCTACAATCACAACTTTGATGTCATGATGCCTCTGTATCTACGTCTGTAATTTTTAGTAAACATCAACAAGAGTACTTTCAAATATTTGACTATAACTGCTACAATTTATTTGCGTCATAAACAAATAATTTTTGAACTTTTGCAGCTTTCAAAATAAACAAAAAAAGCAACAATGTTGTTGGGTACGGGTGTATTGTCATTTGCATGCCTCGCCTTATTACTTCTGAAGTATCTATAGCAGATGAAGTCATTTTTATTATTTATTTCATTTCATCATGTGAGATACCCTGCAGCAAACACACGTTTAGGTACATAATTGAAGGCAAATTTATATCTGAAGTGTTACAAACTACAGCAGGAAAATAAAAGAAAAGAAAGGAGTTTTGATGATCTAAGACCTTGTGCGTCATAGCTCGTATCTTCATCATCGAAAATTCAATTCATAATTTGGCTCTTACGGGATATCTTCGACCACCATTTTCTGGTGTTTCTTATACCAATTACTGATCTTTCGAATCTATAGATACGTTATTAGGTTAAGACCTTCCTACGTACACTAAGTGGAATTTGCAAGCGATCCATCAAAAGTAGGTGGCTACCTAAATATGAAGCTGTCAACCCAAAAACGGACTAAATTAACGCGGCGTGCTTCAAGTGTTTTAGTTTTTAGTCAAGAAAATTACATACCACCATCTAACAAAAAAACACTGACCTCTAAATGTTTCGCTTGCCAGCATAGAGCATGTGAGGTTCACAATAGCGCTGAGAACAAAACCCTCAATGTTTTCACTTTTCCCATACTCGTACAAGACAATCGCATTTGTGGGCCGTGTATCCAAGGTAAATAGTTCGCCAGTGTGGTCAGTCAGTCAATCACTCTGATGTTAGATATGTGTGTTATTTGACAGAGACTTGAGGAGAACAGATAGCTAACATTAGATACACAGTTGAGAGCGCAATCTATGGGTTCAAATCGGTGGACTATGGGAATCGGGGTAACTATGGGAGATACTTGTACATTGTGTCAAGTCATTAAGGTTGGACATGTGCTATTTTTTCCTATTTTATTCTAAGAAATTAGCTAAGACGACGACAGTGTAAGGAAAGCACTCTGGTAAGACGTAGAAGTAGGTCGGAATTGATTTGCCAGTGTTATGCAATAGGGTTCTGGGATTTTAAGAGCACTCAGGCTCAATCGATGCAATCTTTTTCTTGTCCAACAGGTGTTTTCACAAAGAACTGATTTTAATCATATTAAGTGTTAAAGCCGCTCTAATGAACGATTGTATATGTGATTCAATGTCAAGTGCGGACTTGATTGGATGAGAATGTTTCACGGTACACCGAATTTCTTGTATCCGGATTTTTCTTTATGCGATTGTTTTGGATGTGTTTGGCGTTTATTGACATGCAATAGGCACGCTCCACTGTCTCACAAAATTTTAGTAGTTTGTGTGGAGTCTTATGATCGAAGAAAGATACAACACTCTACGTACGATACGATTGATTGATATTCGCAAGGATGAAACACTTTTACGAGGCTAAGAAGCCGTCAATCGGTTGGCAATCCTACTGAGATGGAAGTGAAAACATTTTCACGGTCCCACCACCCACGAATGCTTGACAACTATCGGAAAGCAATAGCTGCCATGACAGGCTTCTAAATTCAGGTCCCGTAGATCCCTGTGACTCATGCAAAATATGAGACATGCACACCAAGAATGGTTGCTGAGAGATAGATATTTGCGTCAATGGAGGGTAAGATCCCAATACAGGAAGTGGGCCTTCAGTTCAAAATTTGAGATTCAAACAAGATATTCCAATCCAATGCTAAATAAATATTTAAGAGCCAAGGCTCCTTGGTCAGAACGAGTTTAGTCGGAATCTGTAGAGCGCACTTAATTCCTGGCAGTTGAGGATCCTTAATGGTTAGGTATGGGACTTGTAACCGGAGAGAGGCCTACAGGTCTACATCGCTGTAATAACACATTCATAAGCATCGGTTGTTATTTGGTGGAAAAAGTTTTTAGGTAAATAAGTCACAGTTGCTTCAATCATCTTTCAAGACCTCGGCTAGATGAGAACTTTCTCCAGTATGCCTGGCTTCTTTCCTACCATGAGAAGGAACAGTGCCGGAAAGTGCGACAAATAATGCTGATAGAAGCCAACCAAACACATCGCTGAAGTCCTGATCGCGAAAAAATACTCGACGGAAGTCCGGATTAAATGCTACGAGGCCGGATCTTAAGAATCTTCAGAAAATGCCCACATTTCCTGCCAAAAAAAAGAGTTTTCTTGCATACGTATGTCCTACACTTGGTTAATGCTATACTAGGTGACCTCCTTTTCTACTATCTTAACATGTTCGGTGCAGCCTCTATGACTAAGCTTATGTAAGCACTCCATTGCGGAAAGTAAGTGAATATGGTCCACCACGTCTGCGATTAGTAGCAATACAGTCGTCCCTAGTGAGGTTAAAATGGCAGCCTTTTACTATGAGTAAGCCTTTCTAGAAAGTCTAAGACCTGATGTCTTTCAAATCATTTATCAGAGCGTACTTGAGTCCTTTATGAGCTGTATTTGATTTGCAAAGTTGCCTCCGGGAAACTTTCTGATTCATTAAAGGATTTCGACGCCAGATCGCGAAGGCATCGTCTTTGAAGGGTAAGACAATCTTAAAACAAGCATCTCACAGATTCTTGCTCCAGTGTAGCAAAGGTATTAACGTGAAACAATCTAGAGACAGTTGCATGGATCACTAATCCCTAGCATATCACAGAAAACACCAGCTTCAGTTCCTACAGTCGTCCTCGATCCGCTTATGAGGAAACCCATCTCGTTCAATTTAATGGCGTCATTGGAATTCCAATGTTCTTTACCTGGGCTTAGCGCAGAATGCGTCTTTTAAAGTTGAAGGTGGACAAGTATGCAAATGACTTTAACTCATAAGGGCCCCTAGCTGCAGTCCCTCTGATAAGCAGATCGAAGCAAAGAAAGTGCAGTGTCATTTCCAAGCTCCTTGATGGAGGAGTTTTGAGGCGCTTGCCATTCTAAGGCAGGCAAGTTTTTGAGCTCGACTTGGAATCTTCATATAGGCTTCGGAGTCAACGGATTTCAATTGTATACTTATGCTCAGCATGGATCTTTTGAATGCGGTGGACAGGGAATACAAAATTTGCCACACTTTTTGGAGTTGTCAGTCACACTTGCAGTTGAACTTGATTCTTAAAGGAAGTGTGCCTCATCAAGGGCCCATGCAAGGGTACACTAATTAACCAACACTCCATGTGTCTATCCGTAACCACTTCGATCATATCTACGCAGATGTTTGCAACTTATAATGCCATTATAGCATCAGTCTGAGTTAAATCACCCGCTCATCTTTAAGCCTCTGTGTGCCGTCACCGTGTATTTTTTTTCTATAACTCTTCTCGCATTGCTACCCAAGTTTCTCTTGTCGACTACCGTGCACACACCTGATGCACCGGTGAATCTTCTATTTGCCTACATTGTTTTAATTGATTCCCACACAACCGTACCGCTGCTAACATCTTAAACGTTCACATTAATATCTTCCCTAGCCCGCACTCACAATTAATGCACTCAACAGCGGTTTAATGAGCGATGCACTTTGATTTCTATGCCAACAAAAAAAAAAACAACCCACAGATACACCTTATCTTTGGTTTTTTTTTTTAGAAATCTGCACGCATATTAGAACCACTCATGAAAAGTATCTACACCCATTCAACAGCTACCTAACAAGGTGTTCCGCAATATCTTCACCGTTAATTTATTCAGCAAGCACACGTACGAGTATGTACCTAGCTGGAGCTTCTCCTGCCTGTTTTGTATGATAATTGGTCATGCGATTCGATTTTTGAGAGACCACCACACCAAGCACCTCGTTAAAATGGCTTAAAATATGGTTCACTCACTTGGCTGGCCACACGGTGAAGCAAAACCAAAACAAAAAAAAATAGACTCCATTCAGCTATGTACGAGTATACTCGTATGAGTGAGTGCTGCAGTCTTGAGTGATTGCGTTTTGGTTAAAGTAAAAGTATCTACAAACCACAGGGTACCTTATAATAATTAAATATTGAATTTTTTTTTACACAATAGTCGTAGTAGGTACTCCTACTCCACTAGAGCCATGTATCTATAGCTAATGGTCATGCTAGATAGAGGTGTTACGCGTCAGATTCGTAGCACTTGAGTAACAACTTTAATTATCGTAAGAGAGCTCGGGGAGAATCAAGAGAAAATATGCAAATACGTCTGAGACGGGTGGTGGTGGTGCAGTGGAGATTATGGCTTGAAATTTAAATTTTTTTTTTCCGTTTTGAAAATAGAAAGTGAATTAAAAAATGGTCGGTTCGGGCCCTTTGATGTGACAACCATTTGGATATGTTTTGTTGTCACACCGTTAGCGATAGCCACGAATGGCCAATGGGCTGGGTGAACAGCGTGGGATTAATTTAAAGTGTCAATCAGAGATACAAGAAGTAGGTTGGTTAAGCTATTTTCTATCAGACAAAGGGAAATTAAAGTTGTCTTGTAGCGGTTGGGAATAGATAAGGTTTTTTTTTTTTTTATTATTTTTATGGTGTCCAAGTTTATGTGGTTTTTCTGATGTAAGATTGTTAAATGGAAACGAGATCCTGGTGCAGTATCTGTCGTTAAATGAGTTTTACTCCGGTTACATGTGGAGGTCAAACTATATTGTTCCAAGACTATTGGATCGAAAGAAATGAACCGGAAATCGATAACCGGAAACCGATCTACAGATGCACGCAATCAAACAGAATTTTGGAAAGTTCTAGGTTACAGATAAACAGCTACATTGGGTGAAAATTTTTAATTAATGGTGATGGCTACTATTCTTTTGTGTTTGCGACTTTCAAACGTAAATATAGACCCTCATAGCATCATGTTGTTATTGGCACAGATCTGCATATTTAATTTCGGGAGCACAGTTCATTAGGTGCCTTGGATGATCAAATTTTACACGACGATGGTTTCCAATTTTTGAACAGACGTTTGGTGAAGAATTTTAAAGCAAGTTGACAAAGGCATTGAACTTAATCTAGGCTCGGGGTGTCATTATGATTGAAAGGCGTTGGAGATCTTCAAAAAATCACGGTACACTGTGGACGATATAATCTATAAGCGTTCAAGCCACTAGTATCGGTCAAATACTGGCTGAAATCCTTTGAAGTAGTGTTGATTAAAAGAGAAAAAAATACAGAAGTAGTCTTCTTAAGACTCGATAATACCACCATTGTCTCGCAATCGTCCTTTAAATAGTTGAGAATGGTGATAGATACAAGGTTTTCTTATAAGGAACACCTAAAAAGTATAAGCGATACAGCAGTTAGAGTGCAGCCGCATGTAGGGCGATCGAGCGAAGTTAAAAGTTTTTGAGAGCAAGAGTCGCAGAATTAGTCATGCAGTATCGCGCACCAATCGGAGCCAATGCCGTAAAAGTAAAGGGTTCTATGCCCTGTGCACCAATTTGGTACACTCCGGGGTGTAGCGCATGTCCATAGTATCTAATGATGTAATTTTCGTCATTGCTGTCAGGATTCCAGTGA
The DNA here is from genome assembly GCA_946965025.1 of Blera fallax. Taxonomy (NCBI): domain Eukaryota; kingdom Metazoa; phylum Arthropoda; class Insecta; order Diptera; family Syrphidae; genus Blera; species Blera fallax. Next base: position 117,935,658 of record OX337244.1, read on the forward strand.
ATATTCTTGCGTTCTGGATTCAGGAACAATACGATGCTAGACAAGAACGGCATTTTCTCACCAGAGGGCGCCAATGGGCAAAAAGTGAAAGGTACAGCTAAATAGCAGCAAAAATGCAACTTGTTAGTAAAGGGGCGGCCGGTTGATAGACATGGCGAAGTGGACTTTTACCAGAGCCAACTGCTGACTTCGCGGACTCGAATGGTTTTGAGAAGCTAGTCCCTAGACCTAGACCTAAGTGATCAATGTTTTGCTTCAGTAGTTCAACTGACTCAGAGAGTTCGTTTGAAACAGAGTCTAGTTTTGCTTCGTTTATTCATCGGACTGTACATTGACTGATAAGCCTCTGTATCTAGTAATCTTTTAATGTCCTGTAATCACATTAACCGATGATGCTTCCAGCTCTTAAACAGTAGCCTAGGTCAGTATTAATTACAGTACCAAACGGCAGAAAAGGGTATGTGAACAACCATCTCATAGCTCTCTGTATATTTACACCCTCTGCCTGGAAAACACTGCAGTTATTCGATAGCCAAAATGACCGACTAAACCTTCCCTCTACAGCACCCATCTCATATGCTGAATTGTCAGGGTAAATCTCCTTATTGGGATTGTTATCCCCATCTTCTCTACTGGGGATAATTGTGAAGTATTTCTTGTCAAACACAGATGGGCTCTTAGATTTTTTTTATGTTAGCCAGCTCAGTTTTAAAGGTGTTGTCTGCGGAATGGAAACGGAGATGAAAAATTCTATTTTAGTTTGCTTACTGTTCAGATATCTGATAACGTACAGAAGTGCTAAATATCTTCAAATGATCAGAAATGAAAACCCTAACACGATAACCTCTTATGAGCCTTTTGACAGCATAGCTTTATATGGTTTCCGTATAGCTTCTACAGAATAAGACACGTACTTCTTTTGAGGGATTCTCCATTCAACAAACAAACCACCATAAAAAACGGATCAGTTGGTCCTGAGTGTTACAGCGTTACAGCTCACCGGGCAATGATCGCCTTAGTTATACCAAACGCAACACAAAAAAAGTATCTGAACCTATTCAGTTATTGACAAGCATTGAAATGTGATATTGGTCAAAGCCCTCTTCAAACCAACTGTGACAGTATAGACAGTGTATTTGAGTAGAATGCAAATGCCATATTCGTATTCTTTATATTGATCATGAGTCATTCCACACAGGTGGTGCCGCTGATGCTATCGATATTATTTTGGCATATTAACATTATTTTGCGGGCTAATTGGTCACGTACAGTTTGAATATCGTGAAGTTATTTAGCGGCTGTTTGAGTGATAACTAATATGATGACTTTAATCCACGATCCATCATGGGTACGGTAATGCTGTGCATGGTAATGTCAAGAGCAATACATGTACGTAGGACAATGAGCACAGCCAACCATACGTACATATTTTCGGCGTATTTTTACTGAATAGTTAATATGAGATGGTGTGCGTACTAAACGATCCCAGAAATATTTTGCTCATCGACAACAGTTTGTAGCAAAACATCATCCATTCACTGCTGCATGGGGTACATTGTCCAATGATTAACAATTTAAAAATCATTTTATGTCCCACTCAGTATCCACTACTGCAGGATTGATGGCGTTAAATGAAAATAAAAGTTTCATAAAAAACTCTATCTTAGTTTGCTTATTTCTCAATTTCAGGATAACCTACAGAAACGATTTATAGCTCAGTTTGCAGTTTATACCACACAATATCAGAAGAAGCAGTCTATTCTTTGCAGAACTAGTCCCAATCGACATACTGGCAGAGGAGTTTAAAAAAAAAATACGAAAGGAGGAACCAGGAACTTGTGTTAACCGACGGCGAACTGAACGCACCAGAAAGAGCAAATAGCTTAGGGAAATGGCAACAATGATGTCAAGTAAATGCCGATGGACCTATCCTCTCATCCTCTTTTTTAAGGCAAGGACACCCCGCATGCATGGTGTGGTAGACTTCTACAGAACGCAACTACTAAGTATGTTACATGGTATCTACACAGCTTCAAGTACGACAATTCTCCCTACTATCCATATTGCATCCACGTTCAGAAAGATGCAGACCATATATTCTTCAACCGTCTGGGATTCGAAGCCGAGAGAAAAACGCTGAGAAGTAAACTTGGACAAAATTCAACCGCCGAGAACATGGTACAATGTATGATCCTATCGCAGGAGATGTGGACTAACGACTCATCTAATACACCTCAAGCGAAAGAGGTGATAGAGTGATGAATTATCAATAAGATTGTGAGCAGTTCGTCCTCCCACATTCAAATTCCAAGACGATGGTAGCATGGGGAAAAGGGCAACGAAGGAAGGGGAGGTGTTATTTAGTGGGTGGAAATCTTACACTCTTACTGAATACGGACTCAATTTCGTGTTCTAAATAAACTTCACAGCCCTCTAAAAAATAGTAAGATTGATGGCAATGCTTTCAATGAAGCACTCGTAAAAACTTTGTGGAAAAATTCTATTTTACTTTGCTTATTACTCAGCTTCAAGATAACGTACTGAAATAGTTTATATACTAAAATGATCGGAAATAAGAACCACAGAGCGTGCCAAGTGCCAAGAGCGTATATCTCTAGACTTGCCAGCAAATTTCAGCCAAGAAAAGTCTGTTTTCTCAATGCTACCATGTTACATGATCACCGATCACTGATCGTAGGTCAATTTAACAAAAGTCAACCGCTCAACGGAATCACCCTTTTCTCTATCACTATCTTCGTAGTAACGGATTTATTGCCATAAGTCGGATCCCTATCTCATGCAAATATTCAATGTTATCTTGCATCACATGCCATCTATTGCGATTGAAATGCAAATTTTCCAAAAAAAGACATAAAATAAAAATTAAAAAAAAAAAAACTGTTTACCAACAGATTTTCGAAATTTTTGCTCATTTGTAGTCATGTATTGTTATCCAACCCAACCCTCTACGTTTTATCTCTTTCGATAAATATTTAAACTAAAATTGAAAATCTAATTGTCGGCATAAGAGAAACCATCGTTCTTATCGATCGGAAGTGACGACATTGAAAAGACTAATTGTTTGAGTACTTTCGTGTCGGTACTACAAAGCAGGAACTGTTTCCAGTTGTACTCATAACTGCGAGTATCTTTTGAGCTTGCAAGCGCAAATAAAAAATAAAAAATTTGCATAAACAGCAGGAATGTTGTGCCAATTAAAAATGCAAAGCACAATCCAACAATTTTCGTCCACGGGAACATAGATTTCATATTCAAATGCATTGCTAGCCACTAAAAGATACATATGCCATACCTACATAGATAGATAATTTATTAATTTGCAAATAGAAATTGTTTACTGGAACAATCAACCGGTCGTTTCGTTTTATATCCAATCACCACGACTGACAGTTGAATTGTGTATCGTGTTACTCATTAGATAAAGGAATGCGACCAGAAAAGTGTTCGTAATTTTTTTTTAGTTTAGTCAATCGATTAGGTATAACATTCGAAGCTAATTTCATGAACATTTTTGGTGAAAACATGAAAATATATACATATGTATCTAGTATGAAAAAAAAACACTAAAATTGTCGTAACCTTGTACGCAATTTTTGCTTATAGCATCGGAGATTTATGGATACATTTGCAAAGTCAGCAGTTAGTACAGTCAAATCTGGAATAAGTTATGGCAATGTGATCTGAATTATAGATGACGGTTGACTTTGAATTAACCGGCAGGCGTAAGAGAAGATTCAGTAGATACACATTGAGATAGATATTCAGTAGCAAATGAATACGAATTACTTTGTATTGACTGGTGGACGTGTGAAAAATCGTCAAGTGAAGAGGGAATGTAGCTCAATGGAAACCTAGGATGGCATATGCCATAAGATATATATCTTTGGGACTCAATCAGTGATGACAATTTTAACACTTTTAGAGTGTTAGATATGTACTTTTGAAGTGAAAACTTTTCGATGCAGATACATAGAAACTCGGTCGTCTGTTACTAGCTACAACTTTAGACTGGTTGAATCGATTTCAATGCGGGTTACTCATAACCAAGTGCATTATGTCATTTATCGGGAAGGGATTCTAAACAGTCAAATATCCCACTCTGTACTTTAGTTGATAAACAGTTGTGCCACTCGGAAAAATTAAAACATCCGACTTCCACATAGGCCTAGACTGCCAATCATTTTAAACTATAAATCATTTCTGTGTATTACCCCAAAGCTAGGTAATAAACAAAGTAAAATATAGTTCTTCATAAAAAAAAAATCATCAGTTTTGGTCACGTATAGTCTGTGCAATAGATCAGAGATACTATGGACACTTATAATCATTAGGTCCCCTCAAAAAAGTATCCGTAAGGTAATTCGTAGATGGACATCAGAAGCATTTCTCTGGCTTCTTCTTCACCATTAAGGAGGAGCTACAAATTTCTTTTTTTTTTTGCCTTCCAAGCTGGACTCTTTTGAATTGCCCTAAATTTTGAGGATTGGCTAAATTTTTCTGTCCGGTTTGGGATATGATCGTATTGACTCCAGATGCATATTCTTATAGTTAAGCGTATTCGATAATTTTTTAATCTAAGCAGTCTGACAATAATCAGAGAAAAGGCGATGGCATTCCTCCTTGAGAATAGTTTCGTGATGGAGACATACTCCTGCACTTTTTTGAGAAGTATGGTGATGTACCATTCATCAATGATCGTACGATAGATCCTCTCCTATGAATGCTTCACTTTTGTTAGTCTACTGTTGCCTATGGGAAGACCTTTCTGACTCAGAACATCAAAGTCTCGTCATCGGTAGCTAAATATGTTGAACATTTATTTTGACCGGCTTTGATGGAATTTTTTAAGAAGTATTCACAATGAGAAATTGGTCAAACTTTGCTATATTCTCGGGCATAGAAGGGAACGAAAAGGCAGATGCTTTGGAAAGCATAGAGACTACAATTAACATCAGTGAAGCAGACCGAATGGTAAACTTGGTAAACTACCACCGAATGGTAAACTTTAGAACTTAAGCAGAATGCCTTCTGGCACTAAATCGACCATTTATCCGACGCTCCACTGGAGTATTTACAGGACACTGCACTCCTGGCGTCATGCTGTCCAAATGGAAAATAGATTCCAACGGAAGAAGTGGAATCAATCCAACATTTGCAAAAACGACGCCTACGTGCCTTAGAAGCCAGGCTCTTCGCGAACACCGCAGAGGTAACAGGCGCTCAGGAGGATCTACCTTCACAAGGAGTACCAACTGGTATTCAAGTCAGCCATAAACATTTTAGGTTTGGTCCCTATTGTTTTAATCTTTTTTCCACACAAAAAGGCGTTTCACAATGGACCATTAGGTCTCCGAACGAACGTGTTGAGTCCTTATCTATCACACATCCTCCAGTAACCTAACTTTAACCCAGAGCTGCTTGTTTTTTGAAAGGTGGTGACAGGAAATTACTTGTGTAAAACGGATTTTTATTACGTTTTAAGCCTACTATCAGAAATTTATATCTCGGAGATGATCCCTTTAAGTAGGAAGGTGATGTTGTTCAGCAGAAAAAGTTATCCTTCCACTCATCCAAACCTCTTGGAATCAATTAGGTGGACTTGCAAATTTCGACGACGTTATGAAGTTTGTTTTTAAGGATTTGTTTATTTAAAACGCAACCTTCACGAAGAATAGCATTACTATGCCCAGGGAATGTCTAAGAAGTCATGTTTCTAGCCCCTAATATTATTCTAGAAATCGCTCCTTTTGACAATTGCTGCAGGAGGCTATAAAAGTGATCTTGTGTAAGACTGTGCTCTATGTGGCAATGTGTTGACAGCATCTTTCGATAGAAACATAATCTAATGCGTAAAGTGGCGTCTTAAGAGATGAAAATGCTGCAGTTTACAAACCACCTTTTCGAACTATGTAATCTCCAAAATTTTCGTCAGATTTGGTTCTGTTTAAAATAGCTGAAAACCCATAAAAACACACGAATATCACCACACCAAAACTGGAGTCGAAACGACCTGATTCCATAACTAAAATTTGATGATTCAAATTTGATTTAAATGATTGAGTAGCATGCCAGCGAACTTAGTCACATTTTCATGCAATTTTTCAAATACGTGTATCTAACCCCATTTGCCTTGTATTCTATCTAAATCTGAGTTGAAAAATAAATAGATACACCTCCATATAGGAAGATTTTAATCGTAAAATGTCAAAGTAAGCGTTAAATCCCACCTACCCACCCTACTCTACCCGCATAGTCAAATTTATTACATCAACTCGCGGAGACCTCTACACATCTCAATTGCTCTTAAATGCTAAACTTTGTATCTACACATTTATTTTTATATCTCTAGCTCTTCTACTTATATGGGTTATCTAACAATTAACCCCGAAAACTTACTGTGGTAATAAAATCCTCATTGCACAGCATCTTTTTTCGAACCGCGTCTCTTTGTTTGACTTGGAAAAAAGCGCAGTATCTCGATGGATATCTATCTCTTCTTGGCTCTAATGCGGGTATTCAAAAAAAAAAACAGACTTATGCTTAAATGAATACCAAGAGCTTTTCCTTGTAATCACGTTTTCTTCTATTCTCTCTCACAAATGATGTTGAAAATGAAGAAAAACAAAAACACGATTAAAGAAACATTATTTTTCGATTTGTTTTATCGGGAATAAATTTTTGGAATTTGTCGTTTCCCCCGTTTTTATTTTTTCACTTATTATCTTTTGGATAAATATTCTTTACAGATACCGTAAAAAATTAAAAATTAGCAACAAAAAAAAATCTCTAAACGATCACATCATCACGATCTTCATTGTAGACCGTCGTCGTCAGAATCACTGTCATACCACCAACACTTCCACTATCATGATCGCACCTCAGCACAGTTGAATCATAACGATAACCGATCATAATTAATCAAAATATCAACTCAACTTAACAATTAAATGCAAAAATAGAAATTGTTGATTCAAATCACATTCCAAGCAAAATTTTTAAATTTTTTTTGTTTTGTTTAATTTTTGTAACCGTCGGTAGAAACGATGGTGGGAGGGCCGAACCACAAAAAAAAAAAAAACTGGTCACTGTCGATAGAAGTATCTGAGTATCTAAACACCCCAAATCGCGGTAAAACTCAACAACAAACGGACCGTACTGCGCCGTATCATTCACATTGGACAACGTTCACATGAGAACTGATCACGTAACCGAGAGTTGGAGAAAGAAAGGTGCAGGCTAACCGCTAAGCTAAGCACGATCGCGCATAGATCGCGTATTTAAAAGTAACTCACTCAAGATTAGATTGAGCTGAAATGGACACAACTGAGTGGAGTACTGTGGAGTAGTGTGGATTTGTTAAACGTTGACAGACGATCGCCCAGGTGTTCTCTGTGGATTGCTGTAGTGATTTAGTGTTGATCGAGACTCGATGGTCGATGGATTTTGAATCAATAACAGATAAATTCAAGGCAAACACAATGGAAAATGCGGTTCGGAGACAGTTCTTAGATAAAATTAGAAGCGGAAGGTGATACATACTTGGCGAATGTACTTTGGACAATGGTTTCGGTTGTGTTAGGTCTGGAAATGGTCGATTGATTGATAAGAGTTGGAAAATCTAGTAGTTTTAGTGAGATAGTATTGTTGTGTGGGCTTTTTTGGAGTGGTATGTGGATGATGAATGTTGATTCTGTTTATCGAATTGAATATTGGAAAAGGAAATGACCTTCCGTATAGATTAAGCGACAATGAGGGGAGGAATTTATAGGTTTACTAGCAGCCTATTCAGTAAGGGTGTGTATACACACCATTCTAACAAGCAAAAGGCGTTTGGAAGGTCTGTAATTTGTTCCTGTTTGCTCCAGAAAGAGATTGTTGATAGAGAGCAGCATAATTGCAGTAACGAAACGAAATCTTCTGCTATGGCCAGGGGATGTTTGTTGAAGTAATTTTTGGCCCATGAACGTAAAGGCACTGCGGTAAGGAAGATCTACTGTACCATATGCCAATACTATTCCAACAGCAATTCCAGTTTCCTGAGGAGTTGATTGAGTTGAGAGATGATTTCTGTAGGAAAAATGCTTCTCCTAGTGTTGCACAGAGCCACAGACTCACATAGTATGTGTTTTGCGGTTACATCGTCCTCCAGATGGAGGCGGCAGATGGTATCCCTAGTGAAGCTCATTTTATGGAGGTGGTACTCGAGCTCACAGTGACCAGAAAGAAAGCTAAAAGCCTTCCTATGTCGTCCCTGCAAAATTTGGGGATATCTCTTGCTTTTTATGAAAAGGTCTGAGGCTCTTTTAGCCTGTCTGAGTCCTTTAATGTTTCTGCAGAGGTATATGCATATTTTGCAGCGTATCAGAGATTCCAATAAAGGGTTCGGGTCCAATGAAAAGATCAGAATACCCTTGTCTGGCTAGCAGATCTGCAGATTTATTGCCTTCAAAACCTATGTATATGGCCCGGTTCCCACTAAACTTTTGCCTTGTGGCGTAGGACCAATTTTTCCAGATTATCAAAGCAGCACAGAACTGACTTCGAGTTAATCAAGTGGGAGCCAGAGCTTTGAGCGTCGCTTGATTCACCGTGAGTATATGGAGGCACTTTTAATGCCCAAGTTCAGGTTGATGTCGGTGCATATTTCTAACGCGTAGAGCTCAGCCTAGAAAACACTGGGAGTTTTCCCGAGAAATTTTGAGATTTTATGATTGTGTCTGTAAACCCCAGCACTAACACTGAAATTAATTTTTGATCCATCAGTACACCACACGTTTCCTTTTGGATCGAACAATAGTTTGCCAGTGGTTCATGAGTATTTCGATCTCGACCCTAGTGCCAACGAAAAGTCATAAAGTCGGAAACCGTGCTAAGCATTTATAGTTCGGGGAAGCCTGACTACAGTTCCATGAGATCTATGTGATCACAGGGAGTATTTTCGTCTGACTGTCGCAGACTTTTTTTTATATGCAGCGGGTGAGCTAGATACGGCCAGGAGACCTGCAAACGAGGGCACGCAATGACAACGATGGACAAACAATGGAAGAGCGCGGCTCCGATATACGTAATGGCAATGTTGAAATATTTATGAATTCCTGCAAAGTCAAGATTTTTATTGTATGTGCCATAAAGGTGCCATAAAGCCTGGCACAAAGTCAGTTGTTTGCCCGTACAAATGAAGCAAATAACCTTCAACCAAGGTGGTTCATTTAACGATTTATCGTCATTTTAGACGTTCTCTTTTGACGTTCAAAACAAGCGGGAAAGCTTTTTAGATATCGCTTGCTAGAACCACCTTATGACAGCTTTAATTTGACTTCAAACTGCAGCCATTGTGGGCATAATACCACTCGAAGGCCAAAGTAGAGCGTAGAAGGATTCAAATTAATGAATCCGCCAGTACGTCAACGTTTTAAGGACCATCTGGCATAAGGAGTGCTGACTATCAGTAGCTCTTTGCAGATGACATTGAGTCATGTTATGTCCGATCAAAGCTGTCATAAGGCGATGACCACGTGCTCTTCCTTAACAAGCTTCTCCAACAGCCATGAAATTTTATAAAATATACCTTTGGCGGTGGTGTAAAAATTTGAATCGGCATTTCGCAGAGGAAACATATTTACCGGCAGACTGAAGCATTTAAAGAACTTAAAGCTCGCAGCAGCAGATGCCCTAGCGAAATGAGCTCGACCTTGTGACATTACAAGTGGAATTACCTCAGCGCCCTGAAGAAAGGACCCTTTTCAGAATCACTCAGCATTTTCCAAACAACAGTCGTCTGTGAACGAATGTCTCCCAAAAGTTTTAAGAGTGGAGGCATCAGTGGTCGATACCCCAACCAATGACACGGAATACCATATTGAGCTGGGTCTCAATAACTAAAAGGATGGAGCCTGTGCATCTGCAATATTGTACTTCTACTCTTCAGCGAACGAACACCAGTTCTAAGGACCAACTCGTGATGTTGCACCAGCTGAGGCAACCCGATGGTATCAACGGGTGTTTCAAACGACAGTTTTGCTTGTCTACACTTCTCTACATTTGACTTCTAGAGAAGTCGCTTGTGAGAAGGCCTGGTAACGTGCCTGCCGATAATGGAGTGCCCCGTAATGGCACCTACTATGTTTGAAATGACCAACCTTTCCAGTCTAATTGCAAAAAGGGGAAGGGTTGTGCCCTGCCTCGTCGGCCATGCAGTTCCTGAAATATCCCTGTGGACCGGCACCCAAATGAAGTGGATTTTGAGTTGTTAAGCCATCTCGTTCAGAAATCCCGCCCTAAAGCTCAGTTTTAGAGAGCAACAGAGTTCTGCACCGAATGCAGTATCATCATAAAACCTTTAGACCATCTCATGCCAAGAAAGACGCGTTCTATTCACCGTTCCTCTTATAACTTTTGATTGGCAGACTTCAAGTCTGGTTCTATACCCACGAATGGCAGCATCGTTTATGATTCCAAAGACCTTTTGCCAGAGCCTACTGAAACTTATCCATGCAAATGAGTATTCATGTCCACATTTGCAGAAGGCGTGGCGATCTAAAGTCAATTTGTCTGATTAGGGGAGCTTATGTTCCAGCCTCAATTTCGTATTTATAATTTCATGATTTATTCTAAATTAATTCACTGCCCAATACCGTAGAACCTGATCTTAGCTCAAAGCTGCTCCATATTTCACAAAGCCTAGGTGAAAAGTGTTAATCAATTCAATACCCAGAGTTTGCTTACCATTTTCACACTTGTTCCCATCCCCCACACACATCTAGATATCCATAAACACCACACATAACGACTCAATTAATTGCCACGCATAAATATTGAAACCTTGTCGCAAAGTCAATGCCATTAATCGCAGTCAGACTCAGTCACGGACAATAACCAAATCAAGGGAGCTACACCATCGTGGGAGGTAAAAAATTCTACAAACTTGTCGACGTTCTGCCTAAATAAAGTAATTTTTTACAACAAAACCATCATGTGTTCCACGCTAAGTGCAGGTGGAACAAACACTTTCCAGATACATCTGTGAATAAAGATCGACTACCACCCACAGCTTCCAGCTAGAGTTGCACTATAAGTGACTCACTTGGCACATTTGAGTGACTCAGTTGACAGTCACTTGGAATGCATGCAACATGCACCGCACACAAGATAGCTTTTTGGCACAGAGACAATGGCTGTTTCTATTCAAGATTGAAACCGTAGATACCATGGAGCACAGTGAGTTGCGTGCTTGGTCAAAGTCCAAGTAACAATCCGGGTTTCTCACCAATTAGCAGTGAACAAATATCCAAATCCAGGGTAATAAATAAAACGCCTTCAAGCCTCATTTGACTTTGTTGCATGGAAATTAATTTCGCCAGGATTAAGTACGAATGTACGAGTATCTATATCCCATTCAGCAGCTAAACAAATGCGCTCTAATTAAGTCAATATGTCTTGTCGACCGGACCACCATAGATAGCACCACCTACGCGCCCTCATTCATTCATGAAAATCGAATCTAAGGGGGCAACCATTGTTGGCTTAGATACAAAAGTATCTGTTGAACTGGACTCTAAAAAGGAACAATAGCAAAACAAATCAAAAAAGAACAAAAGTCACGTTTTCTACGAGTATTCTATTCGCAGTTAGTAATGCGCTTTAAGGCGAAGCGAAATGTATCTCGAACAAAAAGGGAATATTGTACCCAATGGCATTGTTAACCCCCTTTCCCAACTCGCTGGCCAATGATTTTGGTCGTTCACATGCAATAGGTCTACTTTTCTAATCCAAACCTCAAGCCTCATAGAGGATGCGAGAGAGTGTTCGTTCTTTCGATTTGATGCGCACCGCGCTCAGAGTGATACTTTATCTAGAAATGAACGTGAAACTGGAAAATAACCGCGCTAAATTGAACCTTTTTCGTCTTTTTACCTCGTACTTTGTAGATGCTCATTTTTTTTTTCGTACCTCATTGTTGTGTCACGACTTTTTACCACCTCCCGATCACGAGGTTCACCTAGTAAAGTACGATTAATACAGATAGTGCGCGAGCACCTGGATGGCTGACTGAAAGTTTTTTTTTTTATTCTGTGGTAAGAATGAAGGGGGCATGAATGAAATCTTTGAGATTTTTTTTGGGAATGAAGAATATCTGTGGCGCCTTTTGGGTAACTTTTTCTTTATTTTGATATTTTTTTTGCCTAGAGCCTTCACCTAGATACTTTTTTTTTTGTTTCTTGTTTAAGTAGGTCGCGCTTTTGGTGTTGATTAATTTTTCGATTGTGTGACTTTGATTGGATGGCAAATCATGGTTTAGAATTTCCAATGACCTTAGACATTGGATGAAAGAAACGCGAAATCGTTTAGAGAATGCGAGAGGTGGTTGGCTGAAACTTTCATTTAATATCGTCTCTACAACAAATGGCGTTAGCCAAAGTCAATTTAATTTAAATTTTAAATTTTTAGCTACCTGCACCCATCAGCTCCAGATCATTTGTCATGTCGACGGTTGGCATTTGATTGTGATCTTAGTAGAGCAACGCCATATACAGATACTTTGAGTATCTAAGCAGTGCTGCTGGATATCATTCAATCAACACGGTAGGTATGGGCATGAATCGAGTGACTTTCTTTCGTTTGGCGCGTGGTTGGTGCCTTTCAGAAGAGAATAGCGCTCAGACTTCGCTTCTACTTTCGAGTTGATGGTCTTAGAAGACGTGTATCTTGTATATTTCAACATTCGTCAAACGACCCGTGGATGCATTGGCTGAACAGTAGAATCTTCCGTTTGATTTCAAGTGAAATTCCAAAGACGGAGGAGTCATACGATTCACAGTGGTTCAGGGACATTGGTTTGGTTAATTCACTGATAGACTCACTATAGTTCATCGGCTCTCCGAAGAGGTCGTTGACCAATGGAATTGATAATCGATTTGAAGGTTTTTCAGACCGAGTCTGTTGATGGAATGGCATTAAGTTGGCACTTATCTACTCACGTATGTTCAGCGGGCTTAAAGACCACTCATGGAGAGTCGTTTCAAATCATCTATGAGCCATGCTACTCTGCTTACCACCTCTTTGGTTTTTGTCAGTAGAATTCCTCCTTCAAGCAAAACTTAGCTCACTGGTCTGCTCATAATATAGATGTGTGCAGCTAGAGTCGCAGCGAACTCTGCAGCCCTACAGCCTTTCTTCACCACACTCACCAGAATGTACCAGAGCGGCTAACAACCCGAAAGATCGACGCTTAAGCAATTTCTGGAGGACGCCAAAAGAGTTCCAAGTTGAAACACACCATCTTCTTATCGATTTCAAGGGTTTAGCTTCACCAAACCATGGTCGGTCAGGATATCCCATAAAATGTATCCACTTGTGCGCGAGACTTTGGAAGGCACACGGTGAGTACAATGTACCTCGGAAAAAGCCCATAGGAGTTATTCTTAAACCTGTGCCAGAGCTCAGCAAAGAAACGTGACTTTTCAATCTCATGTTGGAGCAATGATGCGTATGGTGGGTATTAATGTGGATGAATTATGAACGTCAGTCCAACTCCTGGGATTTGTAAACCAAATCGACATCAAAATGCGATTTCAGCATACCCCAATAGAAGGTGCAGGACCATTGAAAATAGCTTTTACTCAGAGCTGAAGCGCTAACGTACCGCTGAGCCGAGAAACGTCCTAATGGGCACATCTCTATCTAACAGGCCTCTACCTAGTGGCTCCTTTCTTTCAGGTTCCTAGGTTAAAAACTGTCCAGCCAGCTTTCCGAGGTACTCGCCTATATTTGAAGCACAAATAACCCGGAAAGAGGGTTATTTTCATAGATGTGCAGGTTGCTCTTAAAGCCCTTGACTCACTCTCAAATGAAATAATGTCTGAATGAACTCATCAGAAGACGTCTGCATCAAACGACTCCTACCTAGGTTCATACATAAAAAGTCGGTCCAAGTCTCTGGTGGGTTTATAAAAATCCAAACAGCTCACTAGCGTCAGCAGTTAGTTTGCAATAGGAGCTGTTAAGCTCAATATATACTAGTACTCTGACTTTCAAGAAATTGCCGAGCAATGGCTTACGCACTGTGTCAAATCAAAGGAGACCTGAACCAACTATAACAGATCCAAGCCATCTCTAGTTAAAGATATTTCAAAATCTTTGCTATAAGTATGAGCTACTAGGCAACCATGCACACGAGCTGCTGTAGATACACGGATAACACGCGGAAGTAATGTCAGATTAATTTTATTTTGGATAGCTGGTCGTACAAAAGTCAATATATCGTTCACTAGGAAGATGCTAAGAGTATTGGACAACTTATCTCTTTCATCGTGGCGGGACACTGTGTGATAGGCCATCATGCAGCATGGTTAGGACTGCCCGGGACGAATAGGAAATAGAATCCATTCGCCTCATGCTATGTGGTTGTCCAGCACCAGCCCCCAAAAGGAAGAACACTTTTGGGAGCTACTCTCCTGTGAAGCTGGATGATCTAGGAAACATTGAGCCGAACAAACCCCTGAGATTTATACATATGTATATCTGGGTGGTTTAGTTCAACTCTCGATATTGAAATTTAGATTCTGAGGGGCCTACAGTGGTCACAATCATCGTTAGTCTATGTGAGCCGTTGACAATCTCATGTCAACTAGGGCACCCATCTACCTAACCTAACCTGTCTCTTTCTTAAGTACTACAGTCTAGATTTGACCATTATCAGGTTGATAAAAGAAAACTTCCACACCACATGATTTTCTCCTCTGACTCATTCGGTAGGCTCTGCATCGAGTGACGAATCTCTCATCCGTGGTCTAGTCCTCTACAGCTACAGAAATCGGTGGATCGAGTGACGAATCATTCATCGACATTCCTTACCCTGACCTAATCCTCTGCAGCTACAGAAATCGGATATAGTCCAGAGTGAGTGGCTTATACTAGAATTTGTAAGGTGCAGTGCAATAGGTCACCAAAACAATCCGCAGTGCCAGAGCTAGCTCCGGAGCAATGTAACGACCAACAAGCGAGCCATTTCCTTCTGTGATTTCCTTCATGCATGGAACACAAAACAGGAATCTTGTCACAGTCACTCAGTAAAGATTTCAATCAGATTACAGTTCGTTAATAAAACATTTCCCACGCTAGCTAGCTACCTCGATAATCGGCATCCAATGAATATATAACGACAAATAATGACCGATCTGCTCTAAACGTGTTCCAGGCTACACAACGTGTGGCATCTCGCACTCAACCCCACAATAAATCCGAGATATTTAATCGCATAAATTGTGGATGAGTCAATGGTCGTTACATTATGGGAGATTAGTGTCATGAGGTGAATTAAATTATTAACTCATAACTTAAGGTCACCAAAAGAGGAATTTCATTTGTTTTTGTTTTTTTTTTCTGGATAAAGTGAATAGATACGCGCATCTAAATACGTGTGGGCTAATGTGAAACATCAGTGACACCAGTGTTTACTTATTTTGTACTAAAAATTCGGTTCTACATACGAGTAGATACGTGAAATTCGCATCCGTAATGCGAACAGAGTATCTTTTGGTAAGTGGGAGCACAGCACATTACAATGAAATGTTTTGACTTGTAGATTGAAATAACTGCGTTAATGGATTTCCCTAACATTAATGTGTAGATCCATTAAAGATGCTAATTCTATAGGATTATAGAATTTGTCTAAATGATTGATGTGAATGCCCACCATCAAAGCATAAAATACGTGGGATGGAGATTGTTAAATTGTTCTTCGTCTTCTGAAAGAGACTCCATCGGCTCCAGCGCTTCTGTAACAATCTCGTATTGATTTTTAATTATAAACCTAAACCTACTTGATATTCATTTATGGAGAACTTACATTCTCTCTTATGTAAGAAATAAGTCCGAACAATTAAACCTCTCGAGCTATTAAAGAAACCTAACCATCAGTTGGTATTTGGCATTTAGCACATTTTTTTTCCTCTGCAAAATGTATTCAAACGTGTGGTATTCAGCAGAGGGTATTCACAGTTTAACTGCGTAGAATGTCGGTATCTAGATTGCAAGAAATTAAGATAAATTCAGCAATTAAGTGACCTACTTAAGTACCAGTGCGGCGTTTAACTTCCTTGTTTTGAGTGGAGAGAGATATTCGTATCATTTTAACAACATTTTCATTTGGAAGATTCGTATCTGTTTATAGGAGGCTGTAGAATAATTTCTTTTCTGTAACTTACCGTGGTTACAATGTGTATCGAGAAGTCGTGGATAAATAAAGCCAACAATCTCTGAAGATGAATGCAAACGAAAGTTGAAATCACGATGAATTAATAGTCGAACCAACTAGAGTCTTATTACCCAGGTGGAGTGTTATGGTCTCTTCATATCTTCATTTGATTTTAGAAAATTTGGTGACATCTTAGCTTACGAAATTTTGAAAATGGCGAACTTTGGCAAGCTCGTGTATAAAATGCATAGATGCGATACTCTCTAACTGGGCCTACGATTTTCATTCTGTTAGAGCTCTTCCTTGAGCGAGAGCTTATTAGGAATCTTTCTAAGGCCTTCGACAAATTAGGTTTGAAGAAATTTAGATTCATGGTATCATTCATTATGTTCCAAAGATTTGATCAGAATAAGTTTTGAATAAAAGATGCGATACCCTTCAATTGGGCCTTCGATTTTAACTTCATTAGAGAACTTCCTTGTTGCGAGAGCTTAGAATGAGTCCTTCTAAATCCTTCAAAAAATTTGGTTTCAAGAGGCTTAGCTGGGATAAACTGGTGTGCTGTAACGCGAAGATTAGACCAAAATAAGTCTCAGAAACGGAACTGCACAATTGGGCCTACAATATTCTGCCCACGTTGTACAGAGTGCCCTATGTACAGAGTGGACTTAAGTGGAGTCCCTTAAGAAAATCCGCTTTAAGTAATATTTGTAAATGGCTTAGTGATAGATACTCAAGTTTTTTGACAGGTATGGACTAGATACGTTGGAAATTAATCATGAAGCGTTATACAAGCACACGAGAAGCTTGGTTTGAACATCAGGAGATACTGCCAGATGTGATGCATCTCAACTTACACATTGCGAGCGACGAAGCTTATTTTGACGACGTTCACGTTGACCTGAATAAATTTGTTAATAGGCAAAACCCTGGTCCTGGTCCAGTCCTCATATTATACACAAGAGACTCTTGCATCCGCAAAGGAGGGTGGTGGAGGAGGAACGCCATCACCGTCAATAATCATCGCTATTGACAGATCTTGAAGGCCTGCATGGAGACACAAGTGGAAGACTAGAGCCTGCACAACATGTGGTTTCAAAAAGGCGGACCTACAGCACACAAAGGCCAGAAAAAAAAATCGTTTCAGGCATATGGTTCCGGGTCGTCGAATTTTGAGGAACTTAGTTGACTCTCCGTTAGCGTTATAGATGGAGGCACATCTTATGCCAAAATTGAGGTAAATATTGTCAAACGCTTCGATGACATCAAGTTAAGCCGGGAAAATACTGGCTTGACATAGACTGACACCAGAACTTTTTTTAAAATCGGTTTTCAAGCCATCCACTCACAACACAAATTGACTAGGATCATAGAATGGATCACAAGCAGTCCAAGTTTTGCGACGGAGGATAGGAATCTCCAATGTTCTCCAACCAAAATTGAAATATTTGAACAAAAGATTGAAAACCTTGCTGCGCATCTCAGCAAGATCATTCGATCTACATA
This sequence comes from Blera fallax, assembly GCA_946965025.1. NCBI lineage: Eukaryota > Metazoa > Arthropoda > Insecta > Diptera > Syrphidae > Blera > Blera fallax. Next base: position 117,953,380 of record OX337244.1, read on the forward strand.
CGTGATTCATCGCTCATTTCTTTCCAAACTTGTGTCATCCACACTTGAATGTTGTAAGAAATGCGTATGAGTTCTCAGACATATTTCCAATTAAAGATGGTGTGCGCTAAGGTTCCGCACTTAGCCCAATCTTATTCAAGAATGATACAATTCCTACAAAATTTTACAAGCGACACCGAGCAGAACCTACATACATTCCGTATCTGAGCTCAGATTAAGTGTGTTAAAGTGGTATCTCAGGCCTGATACTATCCTTATTAAGGTTGAGTATATCCTTATAGGAGTAAGGCTTGATTAGTATTTTGGATTGCCTCAACCCTGGGACATTTTCCTAGTGGTACAGACGAAGCTTGTGTTCCCAATTACTAATCAGCGTTGTGTTGGAAGACCAGTTGATGCCACAGTAAGGTTCAGGTCCTATGAACGCAGATTCTGAGCCAGGCCTAACTAGTTCATTTGCTTATTCGTGGCCTGCAATCCCTTGATGGCTGGGGACCCCTCCAAGCTTTACCTAGTTTTGTCTCACAGTCTTTTGTCTGCAGTGCCTCATAGCAGCATTTAACTGATATGGAGTCCACTAAATTGGACACTAGCCCTCTAGATCAAATATTTGGCGGAAACCATTTCTAAAGGGTGGCTCATACTTTGGTTTCTTTTTGAAGTGCATGTTGCTTTGACGCTGGCAACACTAACGCTATCAAAATATTAAAATATGTAAAGTGCCAAGCATCCGCCATAAGGAATTGTTTATTTTACACTTGAATAATGCTGACAAATTAGTGCTGTGTTGCAAAAACTGTTCGAATTTTGAAAAGAATTTTTGGTCCAAATGAAGCCTCCTTAACGGCTGATGCAAGGCGCCCTAAGGCAAACTCAAGAACTTCAAACCGTCAAAGAGCTCAACAACTGAAGATTTGACGATTCGGACTTGGAAGAGCTTTGGTTCCCGATGAATAGCGAAAGGTACTATCGCCAGTCGCCAAAAACTCAAACTTTGCGTTTTGAAGACGTAACTTGGCCACTGCGCAGCTTTGACACTGTTGGACTTTTTTTTGTATAAGAAACGGTTAAGGATGGTTGGTGCTCCAAAGATCCACTAACAATTCAACGACTTGAAGCTTTTTTTTTTTTTTTATAATTCGCGTGCGCCAAAGGGGGTATCTATGAATATCTTTATGCTGTTTATTCAGGGCACGGGCGTTAAGTAAAACACCCATCAAGCTATTCACGAAATAGAGCCACAAAAATTCGAAAGTGTACTGCGAAATTCAATTGGCAGGATACGCTACTGCGAAGCCAGCTGCGACAACGATTTTAATGAATTTTTTTTTTCCAAAAATAATCGGAGTATGTTCTCCCCTCAATGGAGTAACAATTTTTGAAAAATATTTAATGGTGTAGTTTTGATAGAAATTTCAAAAAGAAACCAACAGATGTCCATCCATTATATTTAGTAGAATGCATGGAAGTGAACGTTTTTTTTTCAATGAAATAAGCAAAAACTTATGATTGTCAAACAAAAAGCTACCAAGAGGTGGCTAAAGTTCGTAAAATTATGACGTATTTGCCTCTCTCGCGGTTAGGTTGATCATACCGAGGATAGTACAATAGACTAAGCAGATAGCAGCAAAAAATTCTGCTGTATCGGCAACCTAAACATCTGCTGGATTGTCATATAGGAATGCGGGAATCACCTTAAATGAACTTTTGATAACGCAGCATAGCTAGAGCATAGTCAGTCTAATTTTTAAATAGTAGCAGCCTATTTCAAATGAGTATCTACATTTTTCCAAGCTATAAGTCTTGTCTTAGAATAATGCTTTCATCGGTATTTTAATGTACCTACACTTTGATTGGATATGTCCACGGAGATTGACAGCATATGAATTAAGCTTTGCTGCTGGTCTAGAACGTAGACGGAATCGACTTAATTGTAGACGGTTATGTCGTTAACATTAGCAATGCAGCTTCTCCAGACCACTACCACATTCGGACGTCTGCGAAAGGTCGGACCATGACACTAATTTGTTTATGATTTAAAAAACCCGAACCTAAAACTCCCGCCCAGTAGTCTATTGCACAAACCTTCAAACTCCACCCAATCCTCTTATGGTGCATATCCATTAAAAACGATCAAAATTCATTTTTTCACTATTGAAGACCAATCCCGCTTAAAATCACTCAAAGCATTTAAAACATTTAAAATAACAGAACCCTTCTAATTAAATAAATTTACATAGATTCGTTGCCCTTGTTTAATATCCAACGTTAAAAGCGTCATCTCCAACACTCTTGAACAGCTAAGGCAAATGTAGGTTACCATCACGTCACTTTTATACATAACCTTCAAATGTCCGTAGGGAGTTAATTTGTTTCAATAAAAATGACTTGCTGATGCTATGCCAAGCCCTATCACACCCTTATTGTACAACACTGTATCCTTTACGGCACCATAGCACATCACTATGAATTTTAATGAATTTCGCGGTTTCGAAACTTAATACGTTACTAGCCACAGTCGTTTAGAATTCATTTCAAATTAACCGAAATGCACTGATTAACGTAAATTCTATAATTTTGGAACTGGTTTCGAAATTTTCATCGACATTCCTTGCCTTACCGCAGAATCATAAATTTCGTTTGTCGGCATTTTTGCCATCCCAACCCGGTTTTCAACTGATTCACTCCATGAAAATGTTTAAAAAAAAAACAAATTAACCATCCCTGTATCTAAGAATAACCTAGACCTAGATACAAAGCCGGCGAGAGAACACCGAACACTGTCATGGAATTTTTAACATCCTCGATAGTATAGTGGTCAGTATCCCCGCCTGTCACGCGGGAGACCGGGGTTCAATTCCCCGTCGGGGAGACGCGCAGGTGGTGTTGTCTTTTTTTTCTTTTCTATTTGCGTGTTACAAATAAAAATATTAGCATAGCTCACATTGTTTTCGATTTGGTCACGATATTTTTTCTACGAGTTCATTGCCATGGCCGGTGTATCTAAATAAATCTGACGTGAAGTGAACACGAGTGGCTTATGGTATACAATAGAGAAGAAGTTGTTGGCTAATAGAGTGATTATGGTAAGCAAAGAGGTCACGAATGTGCGTGCTGTGTATTCATAAGTCGTGTGCAGAGAAAAATTCGCTAAGATAGGCACTCCAATCTTGTTATATCACTCAATCAATTCAAAAAATCACCCACATTCAGCCAAATTAAACGAAATGATGTAACATCAGCCGGGTGGAAATTATCGATAGGTCAACTTATGAATGACATTTAACAGAGTGATTCATTGCGGGGAGAAAATCGAATCAAAGAGAAATTAATGGCAAAGCTTTTCTTGTTTATAACCCGCCTTTAAATGCCAAGCAAACCATCCGTTATGTCGAAAGATACACACAACTCGCACGAACAGAGAGTTAACAGACGCCTAACAGACTGTTAACAGAAAAGCTTTGCATAACAAAATTCGTTGCATACAGCCATGGGTTGAGCATAATGGTTTCAAATACTTTCTGCCTGCTTTCAGGCACCCTAGACACAGTCGAATATTTCACGAATATGCTGCATAAGACTGGGAGTACTCACCTTATCATTGCTCTCCTCTAATTCTAAGATTCTAAATTCTAAAAGTTCGTTTTGTTCACGCAGTTCATGTGTCTCCTCCTGTAGCTCATTCTCCTTTTGTTCTAAATATTTAATGCGGTCGAGCAACTTTTGTTGCGCCTTAGCGTTATTTGTGGCCTAAAAGTTGAGTAGATTATGATATCTTTTCGGATTTGGTGAAGGTTTCTTGGGGACTTACCTCCATTGCAGTCTTTTCAGATTCCAAAATGTGTTGTTTAGCTAAATTCAGTTCCTTTTGCAGTGATTCATTCTCCTTTTGGATGGATTCCAAATCATTTTGTACTTTTTCAATATCTTTTGTGTAGTTTCTTATCTGTAAGGAGATAGAGATGGAATTAGAAGGTTTGGATGAGATAAAGTGATAAAGGAGAGAGCTTCCGCAGTCGCCAGAGAAAGGATATACACCAGAGGAATAGAGCACTTGTCGTGGTGGGTAGGCTTATGTCGCTACTGTAGTTCAGCTGAGAGCTGTACGATCAGAGAACTCGTTTTCAGAAAAGAGAAATCCAAGGTCGACATAACTAACTACCCTACAACACAACAGAAAGATACTTCCACTAAGGCACTCTTCATACTAAGACGACAGCTGATAAATTCCCTAGACGGAGTAAACTGTGGCGTCCACGATTCCACTCAGGCTAAGCTAATTGGTGAAAACCTTACATGGGCTACTTCAAGAAAATGAGATGATATGCTAATATAAACGGTATTATCAGGGGCCCTCCATCCAAGGGTTCCACCAAGGGGCCTGATCCCCCAGATTGGAGAATTTGTGTGAGGTAAACTGCCCCACCGTAGAAAAAAAAAAAACGCTTACGAAGCTAATAACAGCCTCGGAGAAGGATGATCTTCGAGTGGACGATCCTGCAAAGCGAAAAAATGACAAGGACCCTTGGATATGCACATGGAATATTTAGATCCTTAATAGGCCCCCTGCAGCCGAATAACTAGCCAAGGCCATAGACTCTATGACACAAAACCGCCGTCCAAGAAATGCGAAGACATGGGAAAGGAGTATTGAAAAACAGTGCCCTTTATTACGGGAAGTTACAGAGGGTTGCTCGTGAGCTTTATAAGCAGAAGAGGTGGACGGAAAAAACACCTCGTTCACGGAAAGAAAAAGAAAGAATAGGACCAGCGAGCGATCGAGGACTTAGAGATACCGTACTCCAGAAATTATGCTTCAAAGTTTTACAACAGGTGTATAAGGTAAAGCGAACATGTTACGGCAACAAAGCCCGAACAGAAGTCCGTAACGATGAAACCTTATAGTAGGGTCGCAGTCAGGGCTGAGAATATAGAAAAATTATTTCCGCATACTGATTGAAAGCGACGAAGACCAACATGGTCCTGACGACCTGTCTGGCGAGGTATTTAAATTTGCTGGATATGACCTGGAAGAGAGCATTCAACAATCTGTTCAGATGAGTATTTGCCTGATGAATGGAATTCCCAATCCACAAGAAAGAAGACGACTTCAATTATAGAGACAATAACCCTCGCAACTTCACGTGTAAGATTTTATCTGCCATATTGCAGGCATACCTGAAACCTTTCGCCCAAATCGATAGCCACTATCTCTTTATCGACTATGACAACAGGTATGGAGACGAGCTATATAGATCCATGTCTAGTTTTGGCATCACTGCCAAGCTCATCCGTGCAGGAAGACAACAAAGAACGCTCGCTGCTCCATCCAGTTCAGTAATGACCTGACTAAAGCCTTTGTTGTCAAAAAAGGATTTAGACAAAGTGACGAGCTGCCATGTAGCTTCTTCAAGACAGAAGCGGATAAAATGACTCTAGGGGTAAACGAGGGCAAAACAAAGTATATGCTGTCAACAGGAAGATAAACACAATATTGACGAATCGGACGGAATGGCACAGTCGACATTTATAACTTCGGGGTAGTAAAGGACTTTGCCCGCCTTTGCCTCGCTTTCACATCAAACATTAAGCAAAGAACAGATCTTGCCAATCGCTGTTTCTTCAGGATAAGATTGAGTAGTAAGGTCTCAAACAGGTAACGCGAATCCTCTATAAGACCCTTGCCTTGTCCGACTTTATGGCGCAGAAATATCGACTTTAACGAAGGCGGATAACGATATCCGAAGGCGGATAGTTACACTCGCAGCTGGTATTCATGCTTAGATACTTTTAATAGCTCAATAAAATTTAAAACTTGGTAGCATTAAATACCGTCTCATCCGTAAAAGGCAAACACTACGCGTTCTAAAAATAAAATAAACAACGTCCACGTACGCAACCCTAGCGCAAGTCCTTAGAGAATTTATCGCCGCAAACAATGGAATTTCCCTGTAAATCGAGTACGCGAGATCAGCGACAGATCATGTGGATGTCGTTTAACCTAGGAATACAAAAAAAAACTTCATCGCACGAGACAATGCACGATTCGTCGTCATCCCGTCGGTCCTTCACATTCCCTGGTCCTCTCCAAAGAAGCTATAAATGAAGATCTCTTTCGGGTGGACCCTTGCCGACAAAGGCTAAATATACAACCATAACTGACTTTATTTGTTTGTGGGACACAAGGAAGAATGACTCCTTTCAATTCCTGCACCCACAGACGATCGTCTGTGGCTTCTCCTTTAAAACTCATAAATTTACATAATCCTCTCTCGCATAAGACTTCTTTAAGCCTTTTTATTCCTACACATCCCATGTGTCGCCGCCTGAAACCTCCACCTCCTCCACATGTGTGCGTGTGTGTGCCTCGAAGGTACACCTTCCAATGCACGGGATCAATGCGCCAGACGAAGGTGACTTTCGGGATCATTGCTAAAAGCCTCGATTCCTATGGGAATTTGTATTCCACAGAGGTAAAGATACTCACCGTTTGCCATATATCTGCAGGTTCCATACCGGTCGGTGGTGGTTGTGGACTTATGGATGGTGGCGCTGATGAGAGCGCCGAATCTGAATCGGAATTCTGATGATCCTGCTGTGTGACAGAGAAGCAAAATAAATATAATTAGCTTTACCGAAGATTGAAACATTAAGCCAGCTTTGTAGACATACCTTCGACCTGTATGCATGAACATCGTTGTGAGCTTCCAAGATTCGTTCAGTGATTTCATGTGGCTGGGAAAAAAAAGATAAAAAAAAAAGATGAGCGAAACGTTTACTTTATTTATTGCACAATGGGTTTCGGAGTTTTATTACTGAACTTGACATTAAGCGGGACAGACAGAAAGAGAGGTGCGACGGGAGCACAGAGAAGTGTGTGCAGTGTGTGCACACCTGGAAACCCATCGATGCAAATGATGGACGTGATTAAACTTCACCTTTGCTGGGTGTTTTCAATTTTCAAGGTTTCTCAGGTGGTTTGGGTGTGTGCCGGTTGGGAGGAGATGTATACAATTTGGGGCGTGTGGCTTAAGCGGGGTTCATCTAATGGTGGCCTTTTTTTTCTCTGATAATGCACATGGAATGGAGGTTAAATTATGTGAGAAACGAAGTCGGGACAATGGATTTTTCGACAGTGAAAAGGTGCTAAAAAGATGATTATCTAAACAGAGTTTAGAGCCGTGATATTAGGGGAAAACTTGAAACCGTTTATGTATTCGGAAAAGATGTAATGAAGGTCTGATGTTGATTCAATTAAACGCCACCAATAACGATGATGAAACAAAGAAACACGGACCTTGAATCCCAGCGCAAAAGGTCATACGCCATAGGTCGTTGCAGCTTCTGGTTAGAAGCCCTAGACAAGTCACTGAATCTGGTTAGAAGCTCTAGGCAAGTCACTGAATGTGAACCGAAAGCCAGATTGGTTGTCACTACCTAGGGTATAGCCATCAACCAGCAACGAACCTTGTTTACTGTCATGATTGTGTTGGCATGAGGAATGCGTGCCAGGCGTACTACAGATGTCAGCATGGAGTCATAATTGAATTGAAAAGTAAATGATTTGTTTGACAAACAAAAACATGAGTGCTCTCTGAATTTATGAGTCTGACGGAGAACGAGTTAACAAATAGCTTAAGGCAACCATCTTTTTTGAAAGAAACTGTTCAAGTTGGTAGTAGAACAGGAAGCGCATTTCAATTTTACTGCCAAGGCTAGTGGATGTACACAGCATTCGTAGTACGTCATATTTGGTACTTGAGTAAGGGATACAACATACAAAGAACAGCGGAAATAGGTGCAGCCGTGCCATGCGGCCATGTCCGCCCGAAGCCCAGAATGTTGTTCTGAATCTGTTACCATCATGGAGAGCACTTCAACTCAAAGAATCTGGGTGCCAGGTATAGCAACTTCTGAATTCATTACCAAAGGACTGATTGAACTCTGCTAAAGGAGATAGACCAATAGATAGGTAGAGGCCAATGATTAGGCTAATAAACGCTGGTACCGATTAGATGCATGCGCAACAGCCAAATCATTATGGCCAGTCTACGACAAAAAGATATCTATCAATCTTATGGAACTAACTCAAAGGGATATCCGAACAGTTGTTGGCGTCGTGACAGGACACTGTGTGATGGGTAATCACGTAGCATAGCTAGGATTACCGAACAACGACTACTGTAATAGCTGCAGGGACGAAGAGGAAATAGAATCCGTTCGTCACCTCCTTTGTGACTGTCCAGCGCTGGCCACTAAAAGAAGACGATCTCTTGGCAGTTACTTCTTTTTAGAACTGGACGACTTAGGTAACATTGAGCTAAGCAAACTCCTGAGATTCATACATTTATCTGGGTGGTTTAACTTAGCGGTCGAAAACTGATATTTAGGTTCCCAGGGTGTAAGTGAGCCATTTACCTAACCTACATATGTATGTAACTCGTTACTCCTTCAGCTCCAGAAATACTTCTACGTACGCCTCCCGACCAAGGAGAATTGGAAGAAAAATGGATAAAAAATGGTTCAAAAATGGATTGTGGAGTCAGAGCTTCCATGTTCATTCAGCATATTCTTGTAGGAATTATGGGTGATCCGAAAGGCCAATCGTGCACTTGTGTAGGTGCAATTCGACATTCAAACGAAGTATTGCCATATTTACAAGAGATCTCGACTGTTGAAGGGGCCTTCATTTACCCATCGAAACTGTGACCTTCAATATCTCTAGAGATGCAGATACATAAGCTCTGCATCAGGCAAATGTAAATGACGTAATCTACGTCCAACCATGCTAAGCAGATGTGCTCACAGAGTGCATAGCAGACTTTCTATAGGTACCCTAGTCGGACTACTGACTGGTCATTGTACGTTAACTAGGCTAGCCTTGAGGCTTGGAATCCCGGCCAAAGAGTTCTGTAGCAGCTTTATAAATGAAGAAGAGGAAGAATCACCATTGCATCTACTCTACAGCTGCCTTCTATTATCCTCAGCAAGAAAACAGATTCTGGGTGAATTCTTCTCCGAGGAACTTGAAAGTATTGCCGATTCGGATATCGCCAAAATCTGGAGGTTAGTTCAAAAAGGAAAATGGTTCCAAGAGTAACGAAAGTGACCGGCTCGTGTGTAACACAATGGATCTCTCCTGGTTCAAGTGATTCCTACCGTGAGCGGAGGATACCCACTTAACCTAACCTAAAGTCAGTCAGGCTTCTATCAAAGCACTAAAGTCGGCTAGCCATTCTCAAAGTGGTGAACGAGTTCAAATTAGAACTTACCCAACTGAGCCGTCGGTTTGTGATAACTCTTCTGGGGGTTCTAGTTCATAGCGACGTGAAAGGGAGTCAGTCAGAATCAGCGCTTGACGAATACTTGGCTGAAGGTTTCATCTCTACTGGGAGCCATTAATCTTTTTGCACTTTTAGTCAAAAGCCAACTTTAGATCGGAAAGCCTACATAAGTTACTGTGCCATATCCAGGAATATATGGCTCATGTATGATAAAGTGAGGTCACAGGAACTCCAAAATTAGTCCCGTGCGGATATTGCCAGACTAGTTGCCATCTATACCGTCCAATGACAAGTCGAAACAAGTGGGACCAGAATATGCATTCTGTTGAATACAAACTTTCACTTCCTCTACGAATGTCCGTCACTATGTAGAATTGAACGCCGCAAGCCCTTCTTTTTACAGCCTTGCAGAAATATGAATGAAAACACTTTGATCAGATTCATGAACGCCTGCAGATAGATATAACGACTCCTCCTTATCTTTTTAGACAAACGAAATCCTATCGACAACCAGGTCATGTGAGTTGTGATCATCGAATTGGGATTCTTTGCTAGCCCGCTGTAGCCGCCACTTCGCGCTACCTATCTGCCTAATATGTAGTTCGTTGCAACATAAGTAACATGTCGAGAAGCCATAAATCAATGAACACCTGTCCAGTATTAAGAGCCGTGCCATGTGACAATACTTACGTTTCGATCATAACGATCATTTAATGTATCAATTGAAAATGCCATTGAAGCTTAGACTTGTTTGGATGTCAATTAACCAAATGTATCTGCTCGTTGCGTTTGTTACTATTAGTATCTTTCGATGGTTTTTTGTTAGCTACTTTTGTATCTGATGTGTAAATCAATTCGCATTTTCAATGTGCGTTATTAGTGGTGAATTTGACGGATATAAGTAGTTACTGATTGGTATTCTCTTCAGTTCACTACAAGATCTATTCGAAGGGGCATTTGAATTCAGTTCAATTCGAGTGCATTTGCCTCAAGTCAAGGCCTTTCAGATGCCAGTCTTTCGGTAACAAAAATGTCACCAGGGACGACGACTGTACAGAATTGTAGCTTTGTGATACTAAATCTTGTAGAGAGGCGCATTCCTAAAATGGTTTGTCTTATGTCGGCAGGAGCGGGGAACTTACAAGGGTTTAAGCGATGTGAAGATTGCGTAGCTCTAAGTGTGTACTCGTATTAAAGTTGTTTTCATACCGGATGTTAGCTGATCTTATGTTGAACAGTCTTGGTAGGGTCATTGCTGGGAAGTGGTACAGTAATGCTTTACATTTCATAGTGCACCTTTTCCCAGCAGACAGTAGAAGTTTAAACTGAGGCCAATTCGGCTGCCGGGCATAGTACTGACACCAGTAAAAGAAGTGAAATATGTAGAAATATGCAGATATCCAAAAAGACTACCCGTGCTCTCATGATATGAACGAGCCTAGCGGCTGTAGGTCTGGCGACTCCGCCCGAGCATTCTGAGATGGATGTACATCGCCATTGTGAGGCGAGCGATAGCGTGGGCAAAACGAACTAGTACAGCCGCAATGAGGAAGACACTCACTAAAGTGCAAAGATTTGCTTGCCTCTGCATCAATTGGGTCATGAGAACATGTCCAGCTGCGAGCATGGAGAAATTCCTAGTGCTAACTTCACTTCAACTCGTTGTTCAGTTGAAATCGAAGTGGACAATCCTAAGGATGGCAAAAGAAGCCACATGGAGAGAGAGAAGTACATCACTTCGAGAGTTTACAATGCACTTCTCAAGAAACTTCCACTTCTTGGAATCCCTAGTGTCGATAGGATAGAGAAATTTAATTTCGTCAAAAAATTTCGTACCAAGCTGCTGTCTCATAGAATAAATAACCCACGGACTAAGCTACGTGGTTGCTTAGAACCTATGGGCAAAAGTACCAGCATCTTCCAGCCTGAAATACATGCTATAGGCAGATGTGTCCAACCATAACCAGTGCCTTCAGTCAATACATCCCGCTTCGGACTCAAGACTCAACGACCTGGAAAAGGCTTCATGCATGAAGCTAGTATAAGCACCGAACGGAATCCAACTTGGCCCTGTCGTCTTTTTGAAAGAAAAGTGTCCTTCGCCTCCATCAACTCATCACGATAGAGTTTTACATTTGCTACTACCCACCTCTCGAAGGATAAGGGCTTAAGGTGTAGTAGTGGTCAAGGGTTAAAAGAAGCTGAAGAATGTTCAGGGCTTCGGTCGGACATGAAAGCATAGCATGTGCTGTACTTATTTCTGCGTCTCTTTGTAGCCTACTTAGTTTCTTAATGTTGTATAGCTTAAACAAGACTGGCCCGCAATGGAGTATGGGGCCGACTAGTGCTGTGTACATTTATAGGGACCCCATTTCCTGCCAAAAGTCTTACTGCAGGCATAGAATACATTCCGCAAACTATGAAGTATCTGGAGTACGATTTGACTTGAAATTCTTGAATAAAATCTTTGAATACCCAGCACATTGCTGCTAAAAAGTGATGCGTGCACCAAAAACTACGAAGTTAGTATCAAAACAGAAATCGCAAGCATACTTAACGCCTGACATTGCTGTGCATTTTTATTACTTAACAACTAATTGATTAAAGCAAAAAGTATTTCGTGATAGAAGTGAACAAATCAGAATCAACTTACCATGGAATGGAATTCCTTTTCGCCACATGTCGTATTTATAAAACATTTTTCATTGTTCGTATTATTTTTGTTAGTTACATTGGAATTGTTATTATTATTATTGTTTTTATTACGCTCAATATCCTTGAGTTTTTTCATCTGAAAAGAAAGGAAATTACATACGCGATTAATTTATATATTTTGCAATAAAATTAGTTTTACAAGCAATTTTTAAAAGGAAAACTAAAATTTAACAGATGGCCCTCAAGAAAGTGTATTTTTTTGTCATCAATGTACAGTTGAGTCAGAAAATCTCTGCTAACTGTTACCTTTCATATCATCAGAGGAACACAGGCAGATATCAATCCTTGTCGGGGATATAACTCAAAGCCAGGACAAAATGTCAACTGAAGTGCTTGTTGAGTTAAAATACCGTCTTAATGCACATTATGGATCCCCACTTCACGACCTTCAACGCGCAGATTACAGAGCGAGAAGGTCAACAAAAACTGCTAGAGATTATTAGAAATGCTCTTGAAACGAAAGAGATAGTTATCTTTGCCTTCCTGGACATAGAGGGGGCATTTGATAACACTTTAAATGAAGCTATCACGAGAACCCTGGTAGGAAAAGGAGTAAACAGCATAGCTTATTAGTGGATATACGAACCGTTGGGCACAAGATTAGCAGAGATTTGAACATCACAACGAATCATCAGGTCAACGCAGCAAGAGGATGTCCCTTAGGAGGCGAGTTATCTCCTCTAATGTGGAGTCTCGTTGTCATCAGCTTATGCTGATGATAAAGTATAGATTGCCAGAGAAAAGTTTGAAGAAATCCTCCGTGACACCATACAAACAGTACTTAAAAATGTTGCCACACGGCAGAGCCCAACCAAAACTACACTACCATTCACGACGAAAAGGAAACTTAAACTGAAGCCAATTCTACTGTCGGGAACGATACTGCCACCAGTTAAAGAAGTGAAGTATTTAGGGCTACACTTAGACAGTAAACTCATCTGGAAGATGCACACAGAGGAAATATCCAGGATATCAATACGTGCTCGTATAGTATGCAGGGGCCTAGTGGGCAAATCTTGAGAAGCAGGCCAAGCACCCCAAGTTAGATGTACGCTGTGAAAAGACTTACGATAGCCTATGAAATAATAGCATGGACGAAACCCAGTCTAGTCACAGGAAGTCAAAGATAAATAAATCCACAAATAAGAGACTAAGCAACCTCACGATACACTGTTACACAGGCGGGTCGAGAACTAACGAAGGAACGGGAGCAGGAGTATTTGGACAAAAAATAAAATACTCCGAACCCATGGGCAAAAGCATCAGCATCTTTCGGGCGAAATGTACGCCATAGACAGACGCCTTCAAATCGACCTCGACAGGAAGTACCTCAATTGCGACAGAACAATAATTCCTGACGGTTGCGGAGCATTCATTAGTGAACCAATGTCTACATAAACTAAGCAAACTGGGTAGAGAGTAACCCTCTACTGTATACCGGGTCATGCCGGAATAGAGCATAATAAAGAAGCATGCTCTCTAGCAAGAAATGAGGCAGGACAACCCTTTGTAAAACATGAAACTTTCTGCGGAATAGAGAATGACACCCTTAATGAAGAATTCAGAAAGCTAGAGGAACAAAACAGAGCTAGGGCCTACTCAAGATCTGAGGCAAGTCGTGGACCTGGCTGGCTTGCTACTCAAACTTTCAAAATTTGTAAGTTGTAAAAAAATCTTCGTATTGGTGAATGAAACGATTGCTAACCGCCGATCGGAAGTACCTAAGGGCCCACAAAAAAGGCGCTGGAATTAACTGAAAAATGGCCTACCATAGGGTTGAGCGCTAGCCCCTATGGACTTTAATTTATACGTTCACAACTTGCCGTTGATTTGGAGCAAAACTTTATATCATAACAACGAAATCTCACAGCTTGTGAAGATCTGAAACCATTGAACGTATAGTTCAAGAGGTGGACACTAAAGTCAAGCTCATCTAAAACCGAAATTTGTGTCTTTCATTTGGATACACGACAGGTGAGAACACAGATGAATGTAAGCTTTGTTAGAGCAACCGTCATGCACAATTCGAACCCAAAATATCTAGGTGTTACCCTGGACCGCGCGTTTAAGGAAAACCTCCCTGAAGCGAGGCTCTAGAAACAACTCAATACAAATGCTTACTGGTTCGGGCTAGGGTGCAAATGCAACTTCCGTTAGAACTGCTGCGGTGGCACTAATCTACTATACGGAGTACTATGTTCGGGTATGGAGTAAAAGCAAGCACATGATGCTGCTACCCCTGAATGAGAAAATGTTTACCGCGAGTCTTATTCTTCGGACATGAAATTAAAAAAACTCCCTCCAGCACAATAGATCTACAAAGATCGCAGTGCGCCTGCACCCCTTGAACCAAACCTCCAAGTTTATTTCTAAAGTCCCGGAAACCATTCTGAACGGCTGGAAAAAGTTTCGAAAGATGTTTGCTTTCGTTTGATGTGAACAAAGCATGGCTCGCAGAACTAGCACTTCGTGGTTGTGGTTCATAGTAAATCCATCGGAAACAGTCAACGGATTTTATCTACCTCGAAGAGAATGGTCCATGTTTAATCGCTTCCATGGGTGCGGAAGATGTCGCTTTCTTATGCAAATGACCATTGGCTCAGAGTCCTGCATGCGACTGTGGTGCTGAACAGCAAACGAATGTTCTAAACAACACCCGAGTACTCGAATAGCTCATGATTCTTTCATTCGCCCAGGATGCCTTTGGCGGTTTTAAAGCTGTCGACTTGTCAATAGCCCTTGTCAAACGGCAGAAGATATCGGATTCTCTCTCATTTTTGCAGCCTTTCACCAAAACTAGATTTAGGCATGGATTTAGGGTACATAACCTTTCTTTAAACGTCAATAAAACGAGACTTGTCCTTATTGTAGCTAAAATTCTTGTTCTTATAGAACCTTTTAGCGCGTGGTAGGCTGCATATTGAATAGTTTGTGAAGATAGTTCTGCTTCACAAGGCCTTTAGACGAAAAAATCAATTTCTATGTTGGAATGGGTCTCTCAACCTCCACTATATCCCAAACCATAGGGATACTTTTTTTTTCTTAAAAAAAAGCCACCAAATCCCAGAAGAACACAGACTCTATACGGTACATTGTGCTACCGGGCAGCAACACCTTTGTTGGTGTTGTTGATGAAGAAACTCAGATTTTCCTCGCTTTTCTGCTGTGTTTGTTGTTCCCTTAAGTGGGGTTTGAACTTACACCAGCCAGGTAACAAGCAAACACACTGCCTACTACTCGGTGGCCTTCTAAAATATGCAGTGATGAGGCAGGTTAGGCTGTTTCTCTACACCTACACCGCGGAAATAAGAGGAAAATGTAGGCCATTTCGCTTGGCATTGAACTTGCATAAATTTTCCGTTCTGCTTGATGGCCATTGATCATATTCAAAGCAAAGGTCAAGACCCAAATAAGCCCACGGATCTGAACCATTTACCCAAACACGTTCCACGTTAATTTGTTTCCAACACTCTGGCCTACCAATTACCTTCATTACACCAACTCACGTCAATCATTCTCACAATTTTCAGTCGGCGTCATATGCACCCGATTTCGACAAAACGAATCCACTTCCGCAAGAGGTAGCTGCGCTACTATATATGTAGGTACATGTACCTGCCCAGATCACTGACCGTTCTGTGTAGGTGGGTTGCTCTGAACCCCAGATACGAGTACGAGTACGTAAATAAATTGATGGCGCACTGGCAGCAGTTATAACAGCTTAATTATGTTCCTTTTTTCATTTCTCTCCATCGTTCGTTTATGCATAATTGTAGCTCACTACATATCGACATTAAATAATACCGAACCGTACTCACTTTAGGCCGGGTTCTGCCTCAGTTGCTGGAGGTTTGGAAAAAAAAAAGGTTCCTCCGAGCCGCACTCTCTCCATAATTACCACTTCCAACACATCATTGTCAGTTCTTGGTTTGTGTGGTACTTTTTTTTTTAAGGTTAAATTTGTAACTGTAACTGTGCTAGAAACATGGCAGCCCCATCATTCATACGTCAGAGGCAATGGGTTTTGCAGAGTCTTCTACGTAATTTATGTGAATGCGCGGCGATCCAGTCTTTGAGCTTTACAAGCCAAAGGTAGATAGGTATTCTGTCTCTGAGTTAATTGTCATGTCTCGGTGCTGTTGGTTGGCAACAAATCGCAGCTAAACCGGACCGGTTATTACCTAAGACATTTAATTCATGTCGTATGCCTTGGATATGATTGTTCTTTAAGAACAATTGCAGACTTCTGATGGAAGTTTTATGCTAATGTCATGGGAGAGATGTAATCTTTTAATGATGGAGGGGTCTGTTGCTGATTAGGCGGGCTGTTTAGTTATTAATTTGTATGACAGGTTATTTCTGCGTGTAATTCTGTTGGACTTGGTAATTAATCGGAGTGATTTGTTGTGAAGTAGTTTAGAACTGTTTAGATACGGAATCAAATTGGCGTGGGAAGGTCTGGGCTTAAATTGTTGTAAACTGATTTATATTTGAGTGGAGTTGTTGAAGCGTGTTGGAAAAGTTTGTTAACATAAGTCATTGGGAAGCCAGAGGAGTTATTTAAGCGCAGTTTTTCTTTTTAACAGGCTCAGAGCTTTGTCTTGTAAAAGTCAAGCAACTGAAAGGGAGGCTTAATTCATTTTAATAGGTCTTACGCAATTTTAGATTCAAATTTCGGACAGAATTCCAACCGCAGATAAAGCGGTATACGACTTCACTTATTTTATTTTTTAAGCTCAGCTTATGAAGGTTTTAGAAAGCATCACCCTGCCGAAGCTACAGCCATCACCCTACAAAGATGCACTCTTTGCTTGACCACAGTTCTAAAAAAATGGTGAGTGTGTAGGTTTGACTGCTTCTAGGTTAGGTAAGGGAGGCACCACTTTACTAAGCTGTTTTCTTAAAATCAGCTTTTATATTGGAAAGTCTTGATTAATAAGATCCATTGAAGCTGTTCGGGCATTCTTCCTTGAAAAGGAGTCTAGAAAAAACTACGACAAACCTGAAAGTTAGCCTAACTGTCCCTAGGTTGAAAAGATGTGTTTGGGGAACGGAAAAAAGTCCTCTCTACGTGCCACTTCAGTAGATCTGACTCAATATAATGGCCACTGGAGGAAAGTATCTCATATTCGCGGAGAAATTGTCGCCCTAAAAAGTCATCATCAATTCTTAAGCAGTATTTTGGACAGAAACTCGAAACTCGACCTAAAGTGAGGCCAGATAAAGCGGGATACGTTCACACTGACACTATAGCTTGTATAGCTTGTACCTATATTAAATGCTCGACACTTGACCAGGTATGGTAGACGAATTTTCGTTAAGAGCTGGCTCCATGGCGCAGTACTATGCGGAAGGAACCTTAATTTTATCAACTGTCCTTTAAAATATTCAGGTTCAAAAAAATCAGAGCCGTCCCCAACACACTTTTACTAGATTTTGTGTACAAGAATGAGCGGCTATAAACGCCCTAAGAATAAGCCAAATAGACAGTTGGAGGCTGTAGACCTGCTATGTAGGTAGTGCAGAAACAATCAAACATATAACACCATACCTGAATTTCACAAGCCTCTATCTGAGTAGAGAAGAATGGAAAAAAATGGAGAAGCGGCAGGCTATGGAAGCTTACACTAATTGATCCAAGGTAAACAATGATTCACTGGACATGCCAAAATCAGTCAGACTTAAAAAATGACGGTAGTAGACGGTCTTCCAATCGGAGATCCTAGCATTGGTAATAGCCGATCGTGAGGCTGCGATATAAACAAAATCATGCTGAAGACATCACCATTTCCATCGATAGCCAAAAAATACAGATACTTGACGCAACAGACCGTATGTTGTCCAGGGCCTAGCTTCTCGCGACATACTTTAGGTGTTTTCTGGGATTCGAACTTCGAACTTCATGCAAATCAAATCGAAGCTTGTGAGGTGCTGTCAAGAAGAGCTTAAGGTTATTGCTTAGGCGCGAAACGGGAAATAAAGGCAGTCCTCTGAGCACATGTATTGCAATAAAAAAAATGTGGCATCTATTTAATAAGGAAAGAACCGGCACTCTTATAGAAAAGCACCAGAAATCTATATCTATCCTTAAATGCGTGATCACGGACTATAACAATCTGCGGTGTCAAACGAAGACCTCTGTAGCTGCGGTAATGGAAAAGTCTATGAAGACCGTACACACTTTATGTGCCATTGCCTAAGGCTCTGCCACCTAAGAAACAAATTCCTCTGAAGATATTTCTTCAAGGACGTCGAAAAACTGTCCCAAAAACCGGTGAATGACATCTATAGATACATTGAATCGACAGGATGGTTAGTATTCCAGACACAGTACATGTAGGTAATGCTCGTTGAGGTTAGAAATACCTTTTCCCTCAATGGGCACCACAGTGGATCTTGACCAGAGAGCGGCATAAACGAGTTCTCTCTCCTCTTAGCCAACCTAACCTAACCTAGGCCTACTTACAGTATTAAAATCAACGGGATTTGCTTGCAAGATTCACTTTCAAATCTATTTGATGGACTACTTTCGTAATGGAAAGGACTAATGTCCTACTTCAGGTAGATATCATGCCTCCTGCAACTCATATCTCCATAAGCCTGGCTTTGACTTCTGAGTCTCTTTGCAGGTTTTCATGTAATCTGCTGTATGTACAACGGTTACCGTCCCAATGCAATCCATTAATGAACCTTTAAATCAAATTAGACGTTTAAGCTACTCAATCCGACATCGTTCATCTTGCATAAGCCACCCCGATAAATTTTAAGATTTTCTCATAAATTGCCTTCATCGCCTTCGAAAGTCCCATTCGACTAATTTATCGTCGACTTATCGGTTATGCCAAACGCCACCCGATTACCTCGTATCCCTGACGACCAAAGTAACCAAGTAACGATGCGGATCATAAATTTTCATCGCTCATAAGTCCACCGTAGAGGTTCCCTTGAATATGTTGCCGTAAGAGCATGCAACAGGAACTCTCTTGCTAAATATAATTCGCTTGAAAAAAAAAAACCTCAAAGATCCATTGATCTGCATTGATTCCACCGAACCGAACAGACAACGTCCCATCGGACAATCCTCATCTTGTTAATTTTTTTTTTCTTTGTTTTTTGCTTTGTCAGTCATTCAGTCAGATAGATAGCCACTATGTCTGTCCGTTCGTCTACAAGTATCTGATGGATAGATGCCATTGACTATCCATCTGAAATCCTACAACAACTCTCAGCTCCAGACAGACAAGCTCGAAGTTGAAATTGAAAATCCAGAATTTATGATAACACTTTTCGAAACAATAACGCGAATCATTGTTTTTGTTGTAGAAATCTATCTGGGTGCAGAATATTTATGCGCGATTACAAAATTGAATTCGTAATTATATTCTTCAAAAAGTTACAAAAGTCAAAGTATCTTGGGTACGGTCGGCGGTGTATCTGAATAAATTTTGATTTTAAAAAGGAAATTGCGATTTGCGCGAGGATTTGTGGGCGGATGGATTGATGATTGAAATTATTTCGCTGAAATGGAAATGATGTGTGACGCTTCGAGTTGAGAGATCATCTAAGGGTTTGTCTGTCTGACGGAATGAAATTTAGTAGTGCAACATGGGTTGCACAACCTTCTGCAGACTGACAGATTCTATCAAGATTCACGCTGTTTTTTTTTTACTTTCAATTATGTACAAGGTTGGGCTGCAAAAAATTGTCACTATCCCTCACTGGGAAGTAGGTTAGATACATTATCTTTTTTTTAATTTTCAAAGCCAGCAATCAATTGATGACACTTCGGCTACACTATGTCTCTCCACTCGAATGACTTATTGCATTCGTATGATAATTTTAATTTTCAGAGCGGCCCTAAAACGAAATTATTCATGCCAGCTGCCGTACGTACTCGTCGTAACGTCACTTTGACAGATAGCCACAGCAACCATGCGATTTATGCATATATCACTTACTACCCGGCGGCAAAAGATACACAAGTATCTACCACACACTCTTGAAACATTAGACTAATGAGGTAGTTTGAGCGAAAACTTAGCGAAAAATGTCAAGGCGGTTATGATTGCAAGTCTGGTTTGGTTATGCCGCAATATTATAATCAAGTTGAGTGCTTATAGGTAAAGGTAGATGTATTTAGATACACCAGACCGGTGTTTCTGTCACGTGACTTAGTGACATTTTAATAAAAATTATTATCGAGCCAGGTAAGTGGATTAATTAAATGTGTGAAACGTTACCCTACCGGCGGTGAAGGTGTTGAGTTGGCCACAATTCTGCTTGGCTTAGACAATGTTGTGCTGAAAAAAAAATGCATGCTCGCATCTATGACTGTGTTAGGTAATTTATGCATTTAGAATAATTTAGGTGAATAGGTTCTTTCAAAAGCTGTGCCGGTGAAGTGGGACAGTATTTCGTAGAATTTTGCTTGGCTTGCTTTGAAGCCTAGTTTTGAGATTGCGTAAACCAAACGGCGATCTAGTAAGAAGCTTGTTGACTTACCGTTCATTTCGAGGCGAATTACTTATCCAGACAAAACTGTAAAGGTGATCCTTTAACAGTATCGACGTGTGTCACTGAAGACTAGTACTAGGCCTCGTGGAAGTAGCATATGCTGAGGGTGTAGGTTCGCCAAATAATGAAAAAGATACTTCTATAGGCAAGCAACTTGCAGCTCTGCTAGTGAGCCCTACTCCAAGCTTCCCTTCGGCGCCATTTAGGAATCTCTTGAGAAAAGAACGACTGGCGAGCATCCTGTGTGACGAAACATGGTAGGTGCAGGTGGGTCCGAGGCTAATAAGCCAGAAGCAGAAAAGCCTCAGATACAGACGGATATCTTGATGACGACCTTGGGCTATCGAATATGGAAAACGATTAGATTCTAGAACATGAAGACCCTCCCCGACTCACGAGAAGACGGTTCTCAAAAGTCAGGATTTGTCCACCTTGGGCGGGAATTCTCGTGATACAAGATGGACGTATTGGGGCAAGGTGAAATATGTAAGATCGTGGGATGCTAGTGAGCATACGTCGCGTCGCCAACTGGGACTCTGGCAGAGCAGAGTAGAGTAGGAAACCTAATAATGGCTGTGTACTGAGGGCAAGATTCTAGAGTAGAGTAAGAACGCACCGACGGAAACGGCCACTTACTGGGTGCCACTTACTAATCAACGTTCTCCTAATGGTGAGCTCACAATAGTGATTGGGGATTTGAGTGCCAAAGTAGAAAGCGACAGTACAGCCCTCACGACTTGCCAATCGCTTAGTGGTTGGAAGTACATTGTTTGAGGATCGGACCTGCCATCACATCAGCTGAAGCACATCTGCTTTGCAGTGAATCAGGAGCTGTCGTTCTGTCAACCAAAACACCATCTTATGGTAGTACATATACGCCTTCGCACGCCATTCGTTGGTATGGTATGGTATGGTATGATGTACCGACATGCTTCTTAAAAATTTAGGGACCATTTTAACGTGGGTGCGGAAACAATCAGCAGCTCTAATACACAAACTTGGACAAGCTCTGGAGATCTTTGAACAATGTTTTCGCGACCGGAGTGCAGCAGATTATTGGTTACTATCGCCAGATACCTGGAGATGGATCGAAGAGCGTATTTCAATCAAAACTTGAACTACAGCCTCTGCAGTAGATGTCTGAGATTGAAACCCATTGGCATGAAAAAAAAGTAAGTATAGCGTAGTATAAGACGTGATAACTAAAAAAAAAAATGCAAAAAAATCAATCCTTGCTGTCGAATAACCAGGCTTCTGCTCAGAATCCTCCTGTCTAAACCACATTAACAACTTTAGAATCATTTTAGACCAAAGCGTCGACTTTAGGTCTCTGCTTTACCACCTTTATACAGACATCAAAAAGGCTCTCGACAAAATAAATCGAAAGGTAATCTGGTTTGCTTTGTTTAGAAGAGGCTTTCCGGAAGAACTCATCAAAATGTCGAGTTCTTGACAAGCTATCAGAATCAAAAGCGGAGTACGACAGGACTGCATATTAGTACCCCTACTATTTCGCGTGCACTGTGGATGCCTTATAACCGAATAGGGGTAACAGAAATTAGCTAACTAGTGGTAGTTAGCAAGGGACCGCACTTGTTTAAGTGAGACTGCATCCAGTGCAGACTTTAATCTAACCTTAGCTTTTGGTCGCTATGTTATGGCGCGTTTAACAGAGGCTGCCCTCTAGGTAATGTACTGTTCCATTTTAGTATCGTCTGCACTAGAATTTGCGCGACACTTATCCTGCGAGCTAGGCTTCATGGATATGCCTCCTGATGCAGTGACACCGGAACTTCGGCTCCTGTACAAATCTAGAGTCTGAGCTTGGATTGGGCTGTAATCGAATCTTCACGGGTGAATCCAAGACTGGTCAAGGGTCTGGCGCGAGTGTCTTCATTAAGACCGACAGCACTAGACCTTACCACTCATCAGGTAAACGTGCCACTGTTTTCCAAGCAGAGGTCTATGCGGGAAATGAGATCTCAGATGCGATTACTTAGCAAGGAATTAGCGTTGGGGCCTCTTTCGATGATTGGGTTTCTCATGAACGCAAATGTGTCTAGCCCGGCTGTCCGGGATGCAGATCCACTTGCATCCACTTGCATCATCACGGGACATTTTCTTTTGCTAAGCATCTCAGTGTGCTAAGCTTAAGAGACACCACTGTCTGCAACGCTTATGGAGAGCGTAACGATTCTTCGGATCGCTTTCTGCGTTTCCTCGGCTCAAGTTGCAGTTCTTCGTTGCTGATGTGATGAGCACTGATTCTGTAAGCTTTGCATTACCTAAGTGCCCCCTAGGCTTTATTCAAAAGTCAAAAAAAATCTCGTAAGATGGGTAATAATGGGGTCGGGCTTCCTGCTAGTACAATGGACCAGTTGTGTCTGAGTGCTCCAGTGGAGTGTTTCCTAACCCGAAAGCAACACATTGGAATGGATTCCACTGGCTCAATATGGCAAAAGGGTAAGTCGTGCCGATATGACGCAGAATGCATGATCAAGGACGAATCTACGGCTTCGAATTAGCCATCGTACTGAAAATCCTTATTGTGAAAACCTTGTTGGTACCACAACGACTAGTAGAAGAAGATAAGGTAACTACTCCCCCCTGCCCAGCCCCAACAAAGCAGACTAATTGATAATAATTTCGTCAGTAACTATCCGTTTTGATACTTCCAAACCAAACAAATTGTTACTTTCATCCGAATGCAATTCGTGACCATGAAATCCGCACGCTATCCTGCGGTTAAACAATTTTCATTTCTCCTGCCTAATTGATTTCATATGTTACGCCTTGACTCATGCAGGTAAACAATATTATTCACTTTATGTCCGAACGGAATAACTTCCCAGCGAATGCAAATCGCGCTGCGAACAAAACAAGAAATTGTATCCCAAGCGAGTCGTGGAGAAAGTGTTTTTTTTTCCATGCGAATACAATCCTTTCCCTCGAAAATGAAAGACGCCAATGCATACGCATTTTTTTTCACCTCCATGCAAATTCAAAAAAAAAGTATCTTATTCCCTGCAACGTATTGTTAATGACTTGGGAACATTTGCCACAAAGATACCCACTATCGCATACCATTTTAATTGGATGGCATTTTCACGCTCTTTAGAGGCTCTTTCGGTGGAGTCTTTGCTAAATTTACAGTCTGCCCTGAA
The DNA here is from genome assembly GCA_946965025.1 of Blera fallax. Taxonomy (NCBI): domain Eukaryota; kingdom Metazoa; phylum Arthropoda; class Insecta; order Diptera; family Syrphidae; genus Blera; species Blera fallax. The sequence continues at coordinate 117,977,057 of OX337244.1, forward strand.
TTACCCACAAAGTGTAAACCTCTTTTCTGCTCCATTTGGCCAGTGAACCGTTTGCCAAAAAAGAAAAACTAAAAAAAACTATAAAAAATCGTCACAAAGATGGACTAAAATCATTCAGATACTTTTCACCGCCCACACAATCCATTATAACCGCTGCTGGTGCGGGGTAGTTGTACAACTTTTCCGCTACCGTTAATGGGATTACAAATTATAGGCAACGGGTAATGAACATATATTCCAAGCACTTTAAGCCATTTGTTGCAATTTTTTTAAGAACCTTTTTTTTTGTCAGGCTTTCGTCTGACAACAAGAATTTGTATCTTTAGCTGTTCAAAATTGAGGTCAACTAACATTGTTACATTGTTGGCTAGCTGGCTAGTTGGGTGATTTGGCGAATTAGGAACTAACTTCAATTAGGTGGAACGAGCATAGACTAAAGGTATTATTATGTTGAATGAAGAAGTAACTGTTATCTCAGGTGGAATTTGTATAGATCCGGTTCGGTTATTGATCGCAGATTGACCCCGAAGTGATGAATGGCTGATGGGAGTATTGTTGTGTTTTTATTTATCTGCGAGTCTCGTATTTATTTGCATTTTTTATACAACATTGCTTGTTTTGTATAATCGCAGATATTAGCAATTTAGATACTTTTTTGTTGTTATTTTGCTGAAGATAAATTTGTATCTCTTTTGTTGCGAATGTTAAAGGTTGAAGAGAATTTGCAAGGGGGGAAAAAAAATGAAAGGTGAATAAAATTAGATTTGTGAGACAGTTTGGTGGGTCGTAACCCCAGGGGTCCACTTGTGTAATAAGTGCTCCAAATCGTTATGAAACAGTTTGGTTTTTGTGGCTCAGTTTTGGCATAACGATCGACTTTCGCTGCTGATTGACTTATAACCCTAAGGCTGGTGAATTTTGAATAATGATTCGAATAACAGCAGGTGGCTTACAAGGGTTTTTCTAGAGCAAATACTGTATGAAATAATTTTTGAAATTGCATTGGTAGAGAGGTTCATTTTTTGTACTCAAAACGAAGTGATGTCACACTTTCAAGGTGAGATAGGTGATTTATCTTTGAATTCCTTCCGTCATGCCACGTGCATTTGGGTGACTGCATGGCGACCTTGCAGGTATGGACTTTATTGCGATGATCAGTCAAAAGCAGAAGAATTTAGTGTTATCGACTTCCTTGTTCCCCTTCTTGCGACAGGGTACATTATGCGATAACTACAGCAAAGCACAGAACTCTGCGATAGCAAGACTTGCTTTTGCAGAAGGGCCAACCAAGGTCGACAGATTGACATAGATTCGTATGCCGTAACCTCTCAAACACCTTAAGCTTCTCTCAATCCGGGACGAAAGCAAAGCAATTGCCTAGGCGGAGTCAACGGTCGTGTCCACAGTTTCAGAGAGGCCGAACTGCATGGCGAATACCTTACACGGGCTACTTTGACATATTCGAATCATAAGCCAATGAGGACCGGATTATCCAGTCTTTTTCGTCCAATAGGTCCAGCAAAGGGCCTCGTCTTCCAGGTTTCAGTGTCAGCGTCATGGAAAATTAAACATTTTACGAAGAAGCCTTAAACCTCGGAAAAAGATGATCTTGATGTTGACAAAACGAAAAAAGGACGACAGCGTTCGGATGCGTGTGTTAAATGTTCGAACCCTTAACAGGCACCTTGTAGTCCAACAACTACGGGAGGCCCTTAGTCGAAAATGCGATGGAATGGGCTGGACAAAAGGAGCACGGAAACTGTGACATCTACATAGATTAACATCAGAGACCCTAAGCAGGGTCAGATTTAGGCAGACTACGCCAAGAACACTTGAGCTTTCGCCATGTACAGAAGTGAAAGTCTTACAATCAATCGTATCAAGGCCAAATTGGACAACAAAATCCTTATATGCCCACACGTCTCCACAGAGAAAAAAGACAACGCTACCAAAGACTGTTTCTACAAGTTCCTCGTCAAAACCTGTGAGTAGCGTCCTAACTTTGACATTAAAATCATACTGCGAGGATGTATGACGTTGAAAACTAGCAATCGCAAAAGATCCCTTCAACCTTCGCCGATTGGGTATCCCATCACCTCTCGATAGGTCCAATGCCACCAGCACCAAAAACCAGTGGCAAGGCTGCCAACAAGACATCAAAGACTCCTCAACTGACTTCCTGGGTTTCATAAGACCTCCACCAAGAAATCCCTGGTTGGACGAGAAATATCAGCAGGCACACGCATCAAAATTAGAGGTATGTACACAAGGTGCTCCAAAGAAGGGTTAACACCCTGTACGCAAGGCGGACGTAACATCGGCTTCTCCGAAAAATAAACGGGAAGCTTGGGATCGAGGACATAGGAAGGAGCCACTGCAAGATTGGTGTTCGAAAGTTTTACCAAAAGAAAAGAAAAGAACACGTCACGGCAATAAAGCCCGAATATAAACCTGTAGAGATGGAAAAGTAAACAGTTGGTGCTGGGACCGTTTAACGGCGACGAAGACCAACATTCCACCATCAGGCATTCAATAGAGAGGATGACTGCCAAAACTCCCGTCCACCTACCCAAATTGAAGTGAAGATAGCAATATCCTAGCTCGAGGCAAACAAGGCGGCCCTGTTAGCCTATCTGCCGAGGTATTTTATCTTGCTGCGCGCATACCACAACTCCTTCCAACAATCTTGTCAGATGAGTGTATTCCTTTTGAATGGAATCTCAGTAGCATTTGCCCGATCCTGAAGAAAGAAAACCCTACCACCTACTACAGAGGTTTAAGTCTTCTTAGCATCGCCTGTAAGAACTTGACTCGTAGAGTATTAAGTGAACGCCGAAAACTGTTAGTCAAGAGCCTGATAGGTTCATATCAGTACGGTTTTGGGCCAGGACAGGACAAATCCCACTGCTCGATCAAAGCTGTTAAAGATACCATCGTACCTTTTGATGTCAGGATATGTCGTAGACCAGGTGACATGCTATCATGCGATTTCTTCAATTTATAGTGGATTGAAAGTATCTTACGTAACTCCCAAGCCAACACAACACCGGCGGTACAATCCTTTACAAGTCTGTCCAACTACTCGCCTAAGCTCATGAAATTGATTTTATTGGGAGAACCCAGGGGTGTGGTCAATGAAGCCTTTAGAGACTTACTTAGGTAGCGCTATAGTTCGGGATTTACCTGGGCTTTAACCAACAAACCTCTCTAGTTAGCCCGGTCCTTAGCTAACTGCCTTCAGTAGCGCACTCCAAGTTGGTTGAGGTTGCCTCCAACTTGTGTGCGCCACCTTAAGGGCGAGATCATCGTCCATTGCGTTGTTCTTCCGGAATGGATTCAAAGACTCTGCAGACCGGAGCATTGATGTCCATTCGCTTTACATACCTTAGCCTCCTTAAGCGACTGATGAGCACTTGTTTGATATAGTCGATGTCGCTGTACAGCTGGTAAACTTCTTACGAAGAATGACCTTGGATATCTTCATCCGCTTTCGACAGTGTCCATGCTTCAGGTCTTGGACAGAGTCTCCTTAGTTGTTCGGGGCAGAATTTTACTACTTACAGCCCAAAGAATCAGCGACTGGCATGCGTTATTCTTCGTTTGATTTCTGTTGAGATGCTGCTGTCAGAATTTATAGCAGAGCCGAGGCAAACAAAGTCCCTTACTACCTCAAAGTTGAGGCACAGGCAGGTTAAATGGGTTTAGCCGTGAGTAAGACAAAATACGTGCTATCCACAAAGAAGGACTCTCAATATTGGCGTCTTGATTAGAGTATGGCAATGGACAGAGAGAATTTCTAGGCAGTCAGGGACTTTGTCTACCTCGGCTCTATGGAAAACTTCACAAGCAACATCAGAGACGAGTTCTGACGAAGAATCATCCTGAAGATAAAGAACACAATTGAGTAAAAAAAACTGTCTACCGACTTACTAAGGTAACACTAAACAAAAGCCTGACTATCCCAGTTCTGCTGTGTGGCACAAGGGCATTGACATTGTCAACTTCGAATAAGGCTGCCCTTGGTAGCTTTGAGAGGGAAATACTTCGTTTGATTTTCGGTCCCATCTGCATAGACGGCGAGTGGAGCAGGAGACTTAACGACGAGCTAAACGGTCTGTACAGCGAAGTCGACATCACGAGAATAATAGTAATGGAACGACTACTGATGTGCTGATGTGCCAGCAACGCCTTAGCCCGGAAGGTACATCCCAGAAAGAGTAAAAAAAAGACTCGAATAGGTGGCGTATACAAGTGTAGAGGAACATCAACCAACGGCGGAGGCGGCTGAAATGGTGCAAGAAATGTTGCAAAAAAAAACTAAGCAACGCTCGTTAGAACAACGAAAGTCTCCTCGGGACAATCATAACCAATTTCTACTGAATATACCTATAATTTCCAATCTCACATAACTCATGCTTACACATCCTGCTGCAATGCATAGCACCAAGCACTAACATGGAAGCCAAACTAACACCAGCAACCCCCTTTGCCACAGAAGCCAACGAAATATCCACTGCCCGAGGCCACAAATCAATTTCACCGTTCGATTTTAAGTCAAGCTACGATTTATAGCACTTTAAATACAATTGCACGTTTGCAGTACGTTATCAAGAGCGAATTATTACCCCTGAGATACTGTGAAAATACCTTAAAGATACAAGAATCTTAATTTAATGAAGCTACTCGCCGCGCCATAATGCATCATCATTGCAACATTGTTGCAATGCACTGCAGTACGAATAATCTTTTCTCATCTGTATCTGCAATAAGTATCTGGCGGAAATTGCAAATTCTTTTTGTTTATGAAAGATTAATGCACTTGAATGAAATGAAATTTATTTGTTTAGGGTTAATCGAGTGCAAACTTGAACGCATAAATGTGTGCAGATTGAGACAATGTTGAGAACTTACTTTAGATTGAGATTTATTTGTTGGTGTCATGCAAAGTACCTGGAAGGAGAAGGAGAAAGAAAGTTAATTAGTGGAACGGTTTTGTTTTAATTAAATTTCTTAGATTATTTATAAGGTCTTGATTGGGGGCCAAATTGTCTAGATGTGACCCTTTTGTCAATCCATACCACATCATATCTAGAGGAGATACTTGCACTAAGCGTGGGTCTAATTTTTGATCCGAATCGTCGATCTTAAGCTCCACACAACAACTACACAGGAGCCGTAGGTTTTTTGATCCGAAAGACCGAGAGCGTGTCTAACTATACCGAACAGTTTTTCAGTTACCAAGCCTGGACAGTTCTGTGAGCAGAATTTGGTTCTTGCAGCTGAGCTACTGAACAATTTGAACACCGAGAGCTTGTCAAATTGTACCGAATTTCTCCTCCGTGACCAAACTTTGACAGTTGACAGTGAAATGAATGAAGCATGGAAGACTTTAGACGTTGCATCGGCTTACCGCTCAAATGATTCCGGAAAGTCTTTTATTTTGACACTTGGGAAATGAGTCTACATTGTGATGCTAGTGCTCAGAACTCAGTCTAGAGAGTTCTGCCAGAATAGGGAATGGAAAAGCTAGACAAGTTCAAGTTCATGTGTTGTTGACTGATGATTAGATAGCCCATGCTGGATACGAGTGACTCTCTCGAATCGCCAGTTCCCTGGTGGAACCCAGAACTGCAGGGACTGAGAAAGGAAGCCAGAAGCCTACGCCTTAAGACAAATTATGGTGAGGACCGAAATGTTTTCCGATCGACAGAAGAGAGTGTAAGGAGTGTTCAAAGTTCTAAACAGGCAACAACCATCCGAACTCGAGTCACTCTGAAATCCCGTGGAGACACTCAGTCTTCTGCTGGAAACTCATTCTCCTCGTAACCAGAAGCTTGGATAGCCCGCTCACAAAGGTTGACCTTGATCATAGTCAAAAAACTCTGCATAGCGGCTGTGGTAACAGATTATGTAATGAAAAATGCTGAGGCAACTTTCGATAGTTACAAATCGCCCAGTACCGATGGAATATACTCAGTCTTGCTTCACAGGGTATAAACCAGCTGCTGTCAACTCTGAAAATAATTTTCATTGCAAGATTGGAACTGGCATAGATTCCATATCCTGGCTTACGAGTATGGTGACACATTAGCAAAGATGACTACTCAATCGCCAAATATGTCAGACCTTTAAGTCTACCGCCCTTCCTGCTATAGAACTAGTCGAATTCCACGCATGAAAGGTTGCTCTGAAGATGTACCCGCCGTCGAAGATGCAATTTTTTTTTCCCTTAAGTCTAACCTACATCCAAACCTTAAACCTATATAAACCGGCCAGTCTACGAAATGCCCCTTGAGAGGCTACCCCGTATCGAAAGGAAACGACGAAGGAATTCCCTCTCCATCCACTGATGCTGCCTAATAAAATATCGTATATCACGACGTGATACCGCTCTACTGAACCGGACACGCTCCGTAATGCTGTGTGCGACGTGTTAGTCGTATTTGGGTCGCCTATCCACAGCTGTACGGGCAACATGGAGGATTAGCGACACCTGTAGTTTTTCTTGCATCAGACCTTTCCTATATAGATATAGAAACGCCTCTGGAGGAAAGAAACCATTAAGGCGCACTCTCTCGTGGCACGTATTACAGGGGTAGAAGGCCCGAGAGATTAGGTTGCCCAACAAGTTCATAGCCTTTGCGATGCGCATTTGAATCATCTTGATCAGAACATTATCCACTCTGCTTGTGTTCGCCCTGTTGTACACGACCTCATTGGAATAGAATTTTTGTACTCAGACTCTAATAATCTGTATAAGCGAAGGCAAGCCTTCTCAAACACAGGAATCTTTTCCATCAAGCTTGTTCCCACTTGAAGCACACGGGACTACCATATGCGAGCATGGGACGGATGAGGTCCATGTAGCATATTACCTTCGCCATTGCATCGAGTTGGGTGCTATACAGAAGTCTCTTTGTAAAGGCAAGTCGAAGATGCAATATCCCTTCTAACATCGGGAGATCCTGCTACACCGAGGTTCAAAATCTAGTTGCTGATGTGAAGAGTGCTGATACTGTTAGCCCTTCATCACCGAAATCCCTATTCGGTAGTCCAGCAAAATGGTCAAAGTAGGTTGTCCTCCCTGGCAATACAATGAATTGGCTGCGTCTGAGTGATTCAGTTGTGGAATGCTTCCTACCCGACAAACGAAAAAAAGCTAGAGGCAGCCACCTCTCAATGTGGGATCGTCAAAAACTATCTACGAACATAAAACAACCTGCAGACGCCTTTAATGCGATTAAAGAAACTGTTCTTCTTGTCAACCGTACCTCAAGCCACTCGGTATGGTCGACATTTCACCTAAATCCATCTGATAACATACCCACACGTTCCACTTGGATTATTAATTACACAATTCAACTGCAGTATCCGACAGATACTCGTAGTTGCCAATCAAGTCAATTGAATTGCAAGGCAATTAAAAATTCTAATCGGAGCCATACGCAGTTTGAACCCAAAGTCCATACCAATAGCGGCGCAACATTGTTGCAGGCATAATTACCCACTCAAGTCTTTAGAATTTACAACAACAACAACGCGTGTATATCCTTTCCTTAGCATTTTAATGGTCAATTGGATTGTCATTTGGCCAAACAAACACACTCATTCAGCCTTCGCCTTCCGATAACTCTTCTATTTCACTGGGAATGAAAATTTTGCAAAAAAAAAAAAATACGACTCACAGGAGGTGGCCCGTGGAGTCTAGTGACATGGGCGCCATGAAGATAAAGCTCCCACTTAGCGATGTGGATTGTTTGTTTCCGCAAATTGGCATGTGCGCTGCTGGAGGGACAGCGGGCCATCGGCCATTAATTTACAAACATTTTGTACGAGTGTTGTTTTGTTTACGTTTTGTCTATGTCGTCGTTTTTGTTGTTGTTGTTGAAACAAAATCACAGGAGAAAGCCGCCATCGATACACGGACGGTATAGGCTTGTGCAAAAGTTAATCGAGTCTAAGGAGTCGACGGCTATAAAAGGGAAGGCCTGTGTGTTGCAAATCTTCAAGTTTGACTGCCATCGTGTTTACAGTAAAAAGTCAGTTTCGTTGCAGAGGTGCAACATGTTTGTAGAGAAATACTTGCTAACGCACACCTATGTTTCGTGTGAATGAAGACGAGTGCGTCTGGTGATGGAATGCGGGTCAGCAGGACGCATGAGGGAGGTTTTCTCTGCGAAAGAAAAAGTTTGCTGACTCATCGCGAGTTATTCGTGTTTTAGTTGTGCAACATTAACACCTGCAATGTGTATGCCCGTAGCTGATACTAGGCAAATATGTATCTATGCACATAGTAAGAGGGTCGACAAAGCGAGGCTGTTATAGACACGTACATATACGAGTGTATCGGAGGGCTTCATATCTTCGAGACATCTCTTCAATGTATCTGCGATAATTTTGGCAGCATCTTTGGCATCAGCAGCGTTTTTTTCCGATTCGCCATCGGTTTATGTTTATTGCGCAAGCCCCTATAACCTATACCTTCCTCAAGGCATTGCACTGTAGAGTAGTGAAAGCCGCATAATAGACAGACAGATAGATATAGTGATACTCCCTCTTATAATTCCCTAGGAATGGTGCTCTACTGATTCGTGTGAAAATACAAGAGATGTAGTTTGGCCACCCTGCGGCATGCATAGTAAAATTTTTTTACCCACTCTGTTCGATGACTTATTGTGGGGTAAGCTTAATTGTTCCACCATAGTGGTTGGTGTATAGTAAGTGAATGTAATCTTGTACTTTGGATCCCGCAGGATACCAGTTTTAGTGTCCAAAAACCTTTTTTTGAAAAGCTTACTCATGGCTGTCTTCTCTCTCGGACATTTTTCAAACCTTAACGAGAGGTGGGACTGTGAAAATGTTGTTTGGAGTTATCCGGGATTCGAGCATCGAACATCCGACTCATTAATCCAACGCATTAACCACTGAGCCACAGTGCCAACGTCTAATAGACGCCTGAAGCGCTCTAAGATCCAATTGAACACTCTATTCGGTCAAAAGATTGCCTCAGCATATGTACCTGGTTCCTTTGGTACGCGCCTTCTAGGCTGACTGTATTGGGTGAATAAGAGCGACCGATAGTCACAGGTCTTGAAAATTCCTTGAATGTTAGCCTTGGGTAGAGTACGAGCAGACAAAACTATCCAAAGAAAGCATGTCTTTAATGATCAGCGGAGGCTTATAACGACAAAATTAAGTTTGTGAGGTGGGAAGAACAGCATCCGCATCCAGTCAATGGAGAAAACAGTCCCCCCTTCAAGTATAGAAGAGGTTAGTACAGCCATCAAAAAGCTGAAGAACAACAAGGCCACCAGATCTGTTGGGCAGACAGCAGAGCTCTTCGAATATACGGTGGTGATGTTTTGATAGGGACCATGCTCCAACTCATCAGCAAAGTACGGGAAGATGAAGGCATGCCCGATGACTGGACAATGCTCCTCCAAAAAACCATATCCCTGCTAAATGTCGTGAATAAGATCCCATCCAACATGATATGTGAACGTCTCAAGCCTTTCTACAACACACTCATCGGCACCTACCAGTGTGGCTTCCGGCCCTGCAGATCAACGACAGACCAAATTTTCACTCTTAAACAAGTCCTGGAAAAGACCAACGAATTTAAAGTCGAGGCTCAACACTTTTTCATGGGATTCAAGGCCCATAGCATTTATCGTCGTGAGCTCTTCATGGTGATGGCCGAAGTCGGGATCCCGCGCAAACTGATCCAGCTGTATCGGCTTACGCTGGAAAACACTTCTGAACCAACGTGTAACGGGTTTCAGGAAGGAGATGCCCTATCATGCGGCTTCCTTAATTGCCTACAGTCTAGGACAAAACGTCACTGTTGACAACAGTAACTTCGAAGTTTACCTACTTCGAAGTAAACAACAACTCCACGAAGGACCCCTTAGTGGAGATTCGACGAGGACTAACGCAAGGAAGCTGCTGCTTTTTGGTTTGGCGAAACAAATGGTTTGAACCCATTTCCTAACTCGGAAGAGCGCCTGGACGATAGAAAGAAAAGTTGAGCTGATTTTGAATACGTTCGAGAAAAAATTCGAATAGTCGGTCCCATATGCGAGGAGGGCGAATGGAGAAGGGATACAACCGCAAGCTCTAAGACCTGTAAGAAGGTATGGATGTAGTCCGAAAAGCGAAAACACGCCGACTGCACTGGCTCGGCCACATCGAGAAAATGCTGCAGTTAAGAGCATCTTCGAATCCAAGCCCCCAGGTTTTGAGATGATAAGGAAGACGAGCCTCCGTTTAAAGAATTGGTCTGAAAAAGTGAAAGCAGTGTGCCCTCGTGTGGATCGAAGACGACGAAAGGTTGCCGCGTCTCAAGCAGGGACCATGGGTTGGGCGCCCGTTAAGTAAGTAAGAATTATTTTGCGATTTTGGTAAGTTCATAGAGACTCCACCAGTCATACCCTCTCTTAGGTTGCGTTTCTAAATTAGTTTAACAATCATTTACTTCCTCCATCCGCCAAGAAAGTCCTTGTAGCAATCGCAGCACAAGGTCTATCGCTCTTCTTGACAAAGGTTTGCAGAGCTCCACGGAGTCAAGCTATGTTTGAACCACGACAAAGCCCTGGTTTATGGTGGAAAGTATCGTGTAAATCCTGGTTTTTTGGGTACTTCCTCCACGATGTAGAATATGATAGAAGACAAGTGCTACCTCAATCTTCTCAGCTAATCCTCATCCAAGTTCGTAGGGAAGTCAAAAAAAAAATTCACTCTCACAAGATAGAGGATAAAAAAGCTCCACTTAATCATCACTCTCAGCAGCTTGTGTCACTAATGATGATGACGGCCAATTGGTCAGCTAAATTGTTGATGTAATTTCAAGATACGACATTCCGTGTGAAATATAGATTTGCCAACACTTCCAGCGATTAGAGCAAAATGCCCATTAAGTCGTTTGAACTGCAACAAGTGAAAGTGACACTTTTACCCGAACCACCACTGCCACTGCCACTGCCTCCATCCTCAATCAAACCCCAGACGCAATCAAATTGATTAGCTAATAATAATTTTAATGACCGTTCATGCGTCTTGGCTACCCATATTCGTAAATGCATCTAATTGAAGCTGGTTTGCGGATACTTTGAGATTTTTTTTCCATTTTTTTCTCATTTTGCACATTTCATCATCCACTGGTGACTATTAATCCAAACCGTTGTCGCTGACGATTAACCAAATGGTCAGCGATTCAAAAATATTTTTTCTCCTTTTTTTTGCTTTTTCCCTTCTATGTGCGTCTTCTTATCTCTTTGAGAAGTAATTAGAGGAATAAAGAGAAGATAAATGTCGGTATGTTCGTCAAAATGTCTGCGAGTATCTGGCATTTAGTTGGCGTGTACGAGTATGCCTTTGTTTGGGTTTTTCGCCGTAAAACATGTTTCCTTGCTGGCTCTATGCGTTTGTGGCGCAAATGACCACATTTTTTCGATTTCTTTTGCAAAGACGGAGACTATGAGGCTTAGCTGTGGTGATGATGGTTACGCAATCGGTTTCGTAACTCATAGCAGGATAGCAAGTGTCATTCCTGGTGGTGGTAGCTGAGTGTACCTACTTGGGTAGATGGATGAAATTAAAAGGAAATTGACTGTTAGGCCTGCCATATGCGAATCATAAATAAAACGTTGAGAAAGTTTTCCGGTGAGCATATTGGTTTTTTTTAAATAAATTTATCTAAGCCTGCAGCGTGAAATACGCAAACGCTAGGTGTGGTTAGGTAACTGTCTCCGCTTAGCCAAAGATACACTTAGACGAAGATGGGGAACCACCTTCGAAATACCCGATTATCAGCCCCAGAAACCTAAGCGCAGAGTTTCCCTTTCAGAAGAAAAGGAAGTAGGTACGCATAGCGGTGACAACCCCTGCTACTTCCTTTCAGGTGAAAAATCAGGTCAGCTCAGTGACGACGATTTGTATTCTGCATACGAGTACGTTGAGTCTGGCTAGGTCACTCAGATCTTTAAAGCCAAGGGGACATTATCATCATAAAAGTCGATGATAGTTGAGGTTCTGCCAAGGGTATTGCAGTCCAGCATATTGTATGCGGGACCTCTATTGGCCAAGACAGTGACAATTGAGTGTAGCCAGAAGGATTAACTCCGTCGATTTATGTGCTGTGTGCTCTGAGGGCGTGCGGTGCATTTTGGAAGGTGTAATCGCGGGTTTGCTTCAACAGATATCTTGACTAGCGAACAACAAAGGATCTATAATACGATTCTAAAAGTCATGGACCCTGTACTTCAATCAAAGATATCAAGTTGGAAGGAGGACTGTGAAGCTTAAAAACATGGTAGGAGAGAAGGAACCAGCCGTCGAAAGGAAGATGGACCCGTAAACTTATACTAAACATTCAAGGATTAATGGACCGGCACCAGAAAGAAGCAGATTTATGCATTTCTACCTCAACCAGCTCCTAACCGGACATGGCTGCTTTCGAGCGTATCTGAACAGGTTTGGGCTCGATGAAACTCCCATCTGTTTAAATTGCAGGGAAGCCGGAGATGATAGGTTAGGTTAGGTTCCCATGGTAGGCTGCAGTAGATGCAACCTCACATAGACGAACAAAGGTTCATTGTGTTACTATAGGTAGGATCAACATCTCTAAGGAGCTACACACAGAACCAAGAGTAGCTATTAATAAAGCGCTGAAGGCTACTAATGCTTGCATAGTTGTTGAAAAAGTAGGCATCTAAATGCAGTTTCCTACGAATGGAGAGAGCTTCGTGCAAAGTGCCCAATTTGCGATGCGGTGAATCAGATTGCAGCAATAATCATGAAGGATCTTCGACAGTTGGAAAGAATTAGAGAGAGCTAGGGTAAAAGCCAAGACTAGGCAGCACCAATCATGGAACAAAGAACTTCAAACGTTAGCCCTAAAGAAGAGCATAAGCTAATCAGCCTCCGCGGACTAACACTAGACATGAAATGTAGCTTCCATAGCGACAGACAGTTCATTGTGACCATTTAGGAATCTAACATGGGCAAGTTTGCACAATTCATACTTATGTAAGGATTCTCAAATCCTTAGGGTTTACTGTAGGAGTTAACTCTGTAACGACTTCTAAAATAGTTGGCTGTTGAAGGAGAACTCTTTGAATCCGGTCGCAAGGCTGAACTCTTTGATTCTTGCGTGGTTTTTAGAACACACTGGGATCATGAGGAATGGGATCTCCGATTAGATTGCTAGGCAGAGCTAGAAGAGAATGTTTCAAGACCTGTGTTGGATCTGCCTGCGTTCTCGAACAGGGATTGACCACAACTCTATGTGGCATGACTATGCAAGATCCCGGTACAAATGACTAACCGATTTAAGTTAGAGATCTCAATGTGCTTGGCTTGAATGATACTTCAATCTGGATGCTTGTCGAGATGATTTTAATACTGGGGAATACTGCCTTTGAGATTGTCTTGCCTTCACTTGAATTAGGTGGCACTAAGTACCTTCTGTGGCGTGACTATCTACCTTGTCGTGGTGCCAGGTCTGAAGTTGGTTATGCTAGAAATCACATCGTATGTGTCTTCCACTTCAAATAGATTCCAGTGAAGGCCGAAGTCAAAAGACAAAGGGCTCTCCAAGGGTATACAGAGACTTAGGTTGCACAAAAAGGCTCTACACCCGAGGAGCATACTAGAGGAAAAAGGCATGCGCCATCGCTCTCCGACTTGGAGAAAAAAAAAACTTGCGTGGGTCAATGAAGTCCTTATGGAAGACGCCTTGACGGAACCGGAGGCGAACGCAGATAAGGGTAACCAACAGCAAAGATGCTGTCGCTAAGACGGACCAGAGCAAAAATCGACTGCCCAGTGCACCAGATCATCTGGCACCGAAGCAGCTTAGATGAGAGGCGGAAAGGCACACCGAAGGTCGTAACCATCAAAGCGAACCTAGGGAAAAACCTAACACTGCAGTCGCTAAGACTGGCAACGGTAGAACACCAGCAGCGCCAACAAATACAAAATTTGTAAGCCTAGCGGGCGACAGGGGAAGTTGATCGAAAAGGCTATGTGCAAGGCGTTCTTCACTCGAAAGAGTGTTGGAAGCACTGCTCCCACGTTTCAATACTCCTTTCTATTTCGCACCAAGTCATGGACTAGACTGCGAATCGCGTTAATTTTGCAATCCAAAGCTTGAACCTCCAGACTGCCATTTGCATCGGTTCCTCGTTTCCGTCTTCACTTTTGCCTGCAATAACTGTTCAATGTCTAAAATGAGATAAATTACTAGGATAGCAGAGAGGTATGACCCTGTCAAAAATTCAGAAGCCAAAGTCTCCCGACGTCTTGCAAGTACTTCCGCGTGTAAATCACCTCTGCAGTCCCGTAAGATTTTCCTCCCAAAGTGTTACCTTGTTGGCTTTAAAAATTCTCCAATAATTGGATGGCGGAAGACCTTTTGTTTTCCTCCAGGTGATCATCTTCACATTTTGTCACGTTCTTCTTTGGCGTCAACCTCTTCGTGTATAAGTTCATCTTTCCTCCTCACAACCACAGAGAGGTGAAACATGAAGATCAACATCATGCCGGCTCAGGAAGCCTTCTCATCACATTCACAAGGGAAAACAAAAAAAAAAATTAAACAGCGCCACAGGAATAAATCAAATTCCTGTAACGATCGGCAAAGCAGAAAAAAATTGTGCAATCTCCATCTATCATCCGTCTTCGCTATCAGACCACCAGAGCCCTGTGCAATAGTCCAACTCGCAGTAGCTCGCCAATCTATTGCGGTGCAATCTTTAATTGTTTTTCCATTCGTTCGCATGCATATCTAACACATGTATCTTGTATCTCAACCACGAGGGCTTTTAGCTTTAATTAGTCACGAGGAATTAGCAATTTGATTTGGTGTGTGGCTTTCTCACGGTCCGGCTAGTGCTGCCATCTCTACGCTGGCGCATTAGTTTCCCAACTCTACTGTACTGTTGTAACGCATTTCGCTATTTGCATAACCCACATAGACGTTGCAAGACGCACAGCGATCCACTCATACACGAAGAGATGACCTGTCGGATGGACTGTATCTGGAGCACATGGAGAGATGCCAACAACCACAGCCATCAACTGTCCGTCCGTCCGTCTGTCCGTCGGGGGTATCTATGCGAAATGTTTTGCGATGTCACTCCAGCTGCAACAACCGACATGGAGATGATGATGGGGAAAACTCATCGCAGGTTGATCATCGTTGATGCGCTCGAGATGATGATGACGGATAATTTGCTAAGCCAGTGCCGTAGCTGGCTATATAGTTGATGCCTTTCGGGGTCTAAGCGTTTTCAAATTTTCCGCCCATTTGAATATTTAGACTTGTTCGTGTGCGCATTGGACAAAGTTGACAGATGATTTTCAGGTTGGCATCTGGCCAGAAGGAAGTGGCAAGTGCCACCAGCCCATGTGTGCATGGACTAGAAATTGCTTACTGGGAGTGGAAGAATCGAGGGAACTAGGGTATTCGGTGACAGTAGATTTTTTATTTTAATTTTCCTGCCAAAATTTGCTCAAGGCATTGTGAACCACCGTAATGGAGTCAACATGAAAATACATGCGCCCTACCTGCGCATAGAACAGCCCGCACGATTACTGTCGGTCGTGGGCACGCGTCTTGCCTGTAACCGTGCAAACTGCAGGTGGTTGGCTTAGTTGGTTGTTGTCCACCACCAAATTGATGTTGCCCCAGGTGGAGGTCCAATTTAATTCATTCCATCTCCCTTGTGGCGATAGAATGTTATGGCCTCTCCTCACTCTCCTCATTCACAGCGAGTCTCTAGCCGGCTTCAAATGATATCAAAATTTAATTGAATCGAAAGCCGTTGGAAGTTGGCTATGTCGTGTATCTGTGACCATTTTAGATTTTTATTTTCAATTTTTTTTCTTTTTGTATCTCATTTTGTCACTTAAGGCAGGTATGGGCGATTTATTTGCTATTAATGGTCCATGGGTTTGGTGTGGCGCATACAGTCAACGTGATGCAACGATACGAGATATTGTAGGTCTAGCATTGTAGGTCATAAATTATTTATCTCACGCTGTTTGGGGATTTTTCTGTTGGTGTGAAGCGCTTACCGTTTAAATGGAGATATTTTGTTAAATGATGACGCTAATGTAACGTGGCTATGACCACCCATTCACTTTTATCCAAATTAACCCTAAAGTCAGCCAAATGATTCGACCCTTTCCAAACGTAAAGAGTTCAGTATTCTCAGAACGGTTGCAGGTCTTACTATGCTGGTGCAGAACTTTGCTACTGAAAGACTTCAAAGTAAAGATCAGAACCTGAATATGAAAGATACATACAACATTAAGCTTAGAAAAGAACCATCTTCAGGTATTGTTAGGGTTGCGATCTTTACTATGTAGAGGCAAAACGAAGCTGGTGACAGATGTGAACAGAAAATTGGCACGATCAGTACCTACATGTGATAGATACATCGACCATTTAACTAAGGAACGAACCATATTCAGAGATAAGGCTCAATATTCTCCATATCTGACACAATAAGAACCTTCTCTGCTGATGGTAAATCTATAGGTAGTTTTACTCACAGATGTCTAAAGACAGCTGAAAAACAGTAGAGATAATAACCTTGGTATGGTATGGTACGGTATGGTATGGTATGGTAAAAGAGACGCGCACATTTAAAGGTGCTTTCACGGCAGCCAATTGGTCGATTGTTTTTCCCTACTATGTTGTGGTACCATAACTAAGTTCTAAGTTCTAAGGACTTCCACCAGTTCCTCTAATTCCTCAAATGATCTGTTTGTCTTATAGCGGAAGTGACGGATTTCGAGGCTGAGGCAGTTACGAAGCAAGTGTTTGATGGTTTCTGTTTCTTCTGTGTCATGATAGCTTCTGCTATAATCAGGTGAGGTGAGCCATTGCACCTATCGGACAGTCTCCAGTTAGTACTCCTGTCAATAAACTGATTTCCTTTTTGTTCACTGATAAAAGGCTGATAAAGTCCTCTTATCGTTCAGTATTGGCCATAAACTGCGAGATATGACATAGGCTGGCTCTTTTGGTTGTCCAGGAGGAGTTGATCATTTCTCGTCTTTTAGGGTCGATTTTTCTTTTCAGTACACCAATAGGGATGGCTATTCATCTGCTGGCTCATTTCCTTCTATATTCCTATGTCCGGGAACACAGCAGAGAGTGACTTCTTGAGTGTTGCATATTCTATTTTGATCTAACTGTGCCGCTGTCTAGTGGTTTGAGTGCTGCTTGACTATCCACGAAGATTGTAATCCTAGATGAATTTAGTTCCTTATAGCGTGTATCGTCTGTGCTGCTTTCTCAATGCCGAAGACTTCGGCTTGGAAGATACTACAGTCGTCCAGGAGTTTGTATGAATCGTTGATGTTGAGTGATGCACAGAAAACCCCAGCGCAGCGCAAGGAAAGACTTTGGTTGTTCATGCTAGCCTTCAGATGGTACTTTTGTGGTGCGAAGGAGATAGATGCTCCTACATTCAAGAGTTTACTCTATACTACCATAGTCAATGACTTTTAAGCAAACGGATGCTTTGGATATGGATGCAATGTTTGCTGGAATACGAAGCAATAGGGAGGAGCTAAGACTATAAATGTTTCCAAAAATGGAACTCAGATAGCAAGCATTCCGAGATATATTTGACTTCGCACTGACAACTGGCCACAAGTGGTAAGCGTACGTTAAACATTATAACACTCGAAATCGGAGAGCTCGAAAGCTCAAGCATCCTTAGTTTCATGTGAATGATGAGCAAGAAGTTTGTTTTTTTTTTATTCACTTCTAGAAGGTGACAAATGGAGATTATCCACGGAAGATGGAAATACCGCGGGACACATTTTGTGTCAATCTTCTTCTGGCTAGAAACTGAGAAGATACCCGTATCCTTCAATTAAATGCTGAGGTAAGCTCGAAGTCATGGGGGACCTCTAGGGAAACCCAGAATGTAACCCTGGCTTAGATGGCTCGAAAAAGGCAGGCTTTGCATCCGTCTTTTTGTATATTCATGACTTGCAGATTTAGACTCCAAATTGATGACGCCTCGGTGCTGCATGTTATTCTAATTCGAATCCTGGACCCTAAATGAAAAATGTTGCGGTGCGAGTTAAAGGTTGGCTCTTAAGAGTAAATGAGGGAAAACCACTTTCCAAGTCTTAAACATTAAGCTAGACAGGTTCATGGATCATAGGATAAAGTTCGCTATTCAAATGACGCCCAGTTTCCTCGACCACAGAAATATTCACATTTGCTTTCCATATCGAGGCTCTTAATAAACCTCAGTATAGCTTTAGGTTCCAGGTTCTTAACCTTCCGATGGCAAGGCTTTTTTTTCTACGTGAATAGCAGAAGTAGTGGGCTTATGGGTAACCCCGCTCGCCGTCGGAAGGTTAATATCCGCTGGACTAACAGAGTCCCGCACCAAGTGAAGTAATATTTCTTTTCCCCCTCCTGGACAAAGCAAATAATATGCTCTACCGTCCCTTTTCCTGGACCTGTCGATGATAGCCACGTATACTACGCGATGTATTTTATTCAGTTGCTCTCGCGTCTTAATTTGGAGCATTTTTGGCCACCATACGCTTCGGTAATTAGGTTTGGTTATGGCGTTTTACAAGGAAAAAATCAACTATAGCATCAGCACCCAGGTTGTCCCGTGAAGACGTTGACGAATGAACCCTCTTCGTAAACTTATTCAGCTCAAGTTAAGCGTCCTTCCTATTCTGTCCAAGCTCTCGTTCTGATCTATATCCTATATCCTCTCACTGTTGCAGAAGATTCCACTGGCGCTCTGATATAACCAAAAAGACCTCACAATTGTTTCCACAAAGACAGTAGCTCATGTGGAGATACATTCTTTTGCCGAAAACCAATTAGCACACAATATGCGACCTATTAACCACCTACCACCGATTTCCTTTAAAAGGCGTCCCCCTACAACCACCCATTGTGCCCTTTGGCAGTATCCAAAATCGCATGCAAAAATCCCCGCCGACCAAAATAGGTTCCAATGCAAACGATATCGTTCCCACCAATCACCTTAAAATTCAAACCATCCATCACTCCCCCGCATCCGCATGCACTTGAATTTCCTTTGAAATGGCCAAGCGATTGACAGCCAATTGATCCACCATACCAACATGGTAGTGAACTTCTTTTAGTCTCAACGGCCTATTCATTCGCACACCATTGGAATACTTAACGAGGATTTTTTTAGGAATGCTGGCGACACCAACAACGGGAGCCACAATTACAGAGCATACCTACCAGCCATCCAGCCATCTCATGGCGAGGTGCGCGTACACTCACCCCAGAGGGTATATGCATCACAATCAGATCAATGAATTACTAGAAGGGGCTCACATTAGCTAGGTGACCGGCATTGTTAATGCTTAAATCGTTGATCCTGTCGGTATGACTCTGTGTGGTGTGTAGCGAGTGATAAAGAATTAAATTTATTACCCCCCAGCCTCTGGGGTGGGAGTGAACTGATGTGATGAGTTTATTTGGCTGACAAATGATGGAGGACAGTGGGAGGAATTTTAAGTGAGGAAGGTGATCAACCTTTGGAAATGGAATTGAGCGGGGTTTAATTCAAGCCAAACACAGAAAAGGATATTGAGACGGCATGAGGTGAATTTCAATAACAATGGAAGCAATCATTTTTATGGTTATGGTAATGTTGACAACGTTTTTGGGGGTTTGACTAATGGGCCCTGAACAGAGGGAACATGAAACAATTAATTCGTTAAGATACAATGAAAGTAAGACAACAAACGAATTTCAGTACAAAGGACATGATTTATTTTTATTTGGGTGTGCAACTCCATTGCAACTACAGCAACTTACGAGTAGTAGCGATCATCAAAGTTGTAATCGATGAAATGTTGGCTGCCAGTTGATTGCAGAAGCTTGAGAACGGAACCACTAGTACCTGTGGAAACCGTTCTGAGAGTAATCGAAGAAGGGATCGGGAAAGGAAAATGCATCGTGAGAAACACTTTCCAAATCAGTCACACTTCTGGATTGACCCAGAGATGATATGGTCACGAGATACTGCGTCGAGGGGAAATTCAACTGGAAGCTCAGTAGCAAGAGAGAATGGAGCCGTGAAGTTGGGATGTACCAACTCAAGCAAAACACCATAAAGTGGTATACGGACGGATCGAAGACATCTATAGGAACCATGGCTTCTGGATACTTGCTTCTGGGCCATGGAAACATAGGGCCATCGATAGAAAGTATCGCGAGCAAGACATCGCGATACTCTCGGATAACCAAGCCGCAATTAAGGCTCTAAGCTCCTTTCAAATCAGGTGTACACTGGTGTGGGAGTGCTTTGCCAAGATAAGCCGACTAGGTGAGAACAACAGAGTCACCCGCTTTTGGGTACCAGGTCACGTGGGAGTAGAGGGAAATGAAGCAGCTAATGAACTAGTAAGAGATGGTTTCGAAACCGTTGTTATTGGCCTGGAACCATTTATGAGACAGGCTGTAAAAGAGTTAAATTTTGCGATGAACTCTCTAAGCTAAGACAGGCCAAAGAGCTTCTTGGCAACTACTCGTATAACCGGAAAAGAAGTAAGGTCTGTTTAAACTCTAACAAAAAGCGACTGCGCGTTCTTACAGGCTTCCTAACGGAGCACTGTAGACTTGAGGAGCACCGCAGGAAACTGGATATAGAGCAACGCAGAGATTCGGCGAAGGAATGTGGATCACTGATCATTCATTCAGAGATTTTCATCCACGAATGATTTAATGCTCTCGTTCGCAGCACCATAGCCAGTGAGGATATGTATCTGTGAGTAATTGTTGGTAGTTAGCTGATGTGGCATACATACGTTGTACGTTGAGCTGTAATCGACTCAGATACCCGAAATGTTCTGGTTATGTCACTGAACTTTCGGCGAAACGTGGGGTCTTAAGCCTGCTTGACTTCGAAGTAGCATACGAAGTAATGTAGCCTGATAGGGAAGACTGGCAAAGGATGGTAAGGGTCCAAGTGAGAGTATAGGGTAGGGTATGTAATCCATAGATATAAACCTACGGGTGGCCTAAGACTTCAAGGCGCATGCAGTGTGTACCAAGCACAGATTCGAGCTATTCTTAAGGCTGTGGAATTACTGGAGATGGGATCCAACAATATCCAACAAGAATATCGCCACCTACATCGACAGTCAGGCTCCTATTAAGGGAATAGAGTCCTACGACACAAAATCTAAACTAGTCAAGAACTGTTGCACAATGCAGGGCATAGCTTACGGAGAACCATGTCAGATTACGTTGGTATCTGAATAGTGAGATACAGAGGGTAACGAGCGTGTCGACTACTGGCCAAAAAAAAAAGGAGCTGAGCTCTCATGTAGTGACATAACTGGAAACATAAATCCACCAATGTGTGTGGCTAGGAGAGTCATTCTCGAGAGAATTTTCAACTTGACTGATCAAAAAAGGTTTAACTTAGAAGGGCATAGGTAGTTCTAAGGCCTTGTGGCCAGTGTTAGATAGAATAAAATCTGCGATAGGGATACTCCCTAGACGTTGCATTTTGAGGAAGCATGCTATGAGGTTAGGTTTGACGAATATGGATGTATGCAGGTACTGCAGTAACCTAAACGCCTCTGAGGATATAATGCATCTGCTCCAGAGCATATACTGGACGGTACTTCTTTGATAGTTTGGAAGAGGTTGGATAATTGTCCCAAAATAATAATTTGTTTAGGTTCTGCCGGGTAATTGCACCATAGGTGAAATGGCTTAGGTTTCCTAACGTAGAGGTTCACCAGGTCTCCCGATGACCCCACTATGGTAGCACAATGGTGCCAAATGTCTTATGATTATCTAATAACTCCACATAACCTAACCTAACGATAGTCAAACCAATTCTCGTCCTTAGTTTGCGGGCCAAGGATGGTAGTTCGGTATGTATGTCCTACACTCACCAGACCGCAAAGACAGATATCTTCCTTGGAATCACTGATGCAATACGAACCATCTTACGTATTCATTAACCTGTTAGCACTGGACTTAACTGTTGAGAAGAAGGCAAAGTAAACAGTGTTGACCCAGGATAAAACGGGGACTGTTTGAAGGGACTTAATGGCCGGACAACCCTCGGCTGTCTTCTTTTTCTGGTTTCACTTGATAGTAGAGATGCAAATGTCGTCTCTGATAGCCTTACAGGATATCGAATTTTCAGCATTAAGAGATCAAAATGATTAGTGAATAAGATGCGTAATCTAGTCGACATCTAGTCATAACCTAATCAAGAGACGATTGAAAACGCTTGGCAGTCCCATCAGTCAAGTCCTGGAAGACAGTTTCCATATGATTATAACGTTGAATTGGTGGCTTTTGACATGTGGAAGTGGTAGCCATCGCATACCAGATACAATGATTTATATTCGTCGAAAGCTATGAATTAACTGAAGATTCCTACTATTCTCCTAAAAAGGAATAACAGCCTGAAAACTTGTTGAACATTGTATCCTCTTAAGCTTGCTCCCATTGTCCACTTCAAAGGACGTTAAAATTTATATTTTTTCATTGATGAGCACTGCATTGTAAGTCTTCTGCTTTAGTCTAACTATCTTTGTAATGAAGGATGCATGAAGCTGCACCAACGACCGCATTTAATGCACACGGACTACTGAGTCAAATGCCAGTTTCTTCTCATTTACCCCTTCAAGCTAAAGCCACTTCGTAACGACTTCCTTTAATATCGATTCCTACCTAAGGACTCCATAGTTGATTACTCGGAGGAGGCTATAAGCACCTCATCATCCCCTCATCATCCCCTGCCGCGCCGCGTCGTTTATTCTACGTAACACTTTAACGCACTTAAGAGCTTCATTAGTTGTAATTAGTGCGCTTTATAAACGAGCATAACGTCATTAGCTCTGAAGGTTTGATGGACACCTACACCCAGCTAATTATAAAATTCCCAGGAAGACACACCTACACCGACAAAGCACCCATCATTAACCAAGGGCACAGCGCTGTACGCATTTTATGAGTTCCCGTGATTTTTTTGCGGAACATTTTCCCAAAGTTTACTACCGCATCACGAGGACCCATAAAATCGGTTCACTCTCAGAACGAGTATCTGATGGTTTTTATTTTATACCGGGATTGGTCAAGAACTATGGATTAATAGCACTAACATCACCAGACCCTGACCATGTAAAGGCAGCAAAAAGAAAAACAACGTTTGAACGGTTTTGCACTCCTTTGCCATGGAACAGATCCCATGGGATTCACCAAGCAGGAGGCAAAGAAACTGTCATTTGAAACGTTGTGACGATAGGCATTTCCTTAACTGATCGCTCATTTACGGTCATAACCATGATCATGATCTTGACCAAACAAGAACGAGATGATTGTTCTGTCGGAGGCAGGTCATGCGGGAGATAGATAGAAGCAGCCGGCGACGGCGGCGACAACGGATACTGCCGCACACCGCAGGTGTGCAAATCCCATAACAAACCGTTCTAAGCCATGTGGTAGTGGTTGGATGATACTTGGCGGTGTCGTGTTTCACCAAAGCGGGGCTGTGCCATAGAAACGGTTTTCATCTAGTCTGGTGTGTCATATGCTCGTAGATTCGAAGCGTCTTGGCTGTATATGGCTAGAAGCGATTATACTACGAATGAGAGGTGGAATCGGATTGGAGAAGATTTTTATGAATGGGATTCTATCGGGGTCGTTTGGAGTTGGCGACTTCCAATTTTGGCACAACGGATGGGGTCAGCTGTTGGAGACTTTTATGGAATGAGATTGGTGAGGCATTTATGGGCTTGGTGGTGATCTGCTTTCGGGGCTGGCTGTGGTTTATGTGGATCAAGTTCAGAGGCGCGGAATGTGATGATAAAAATGGGCATCTGGAGGAGGAAATAAAATCGATTGTCGCTGGTTCTTTGAAGTTGGTATCCACAACGGAACTAAGAATGTTTGGTGGTAGCAGGCAATTATACCTATCAGTGGATCACACTACTCTGACCAAAATTCCTACTGATCGACGGAATCTTTATACTCCTGTTCATTGAGGAGATCTTTGAACCTAGCTTTGCTACTTTCTTGATGGATGTCATGGTAGTAGAGAATAGGCACGTATGAAGGAGTAGAAGGAACCCAGAAAATACTTAAGGACTATCTGGGTTGGATCAAGGAAGAAAAACTCTTCTTGGAAAGCTTCAGGCAACTTATTGTCTTGTGAATCAGTGGCCCGCAGCTTTCAATAGGAAACGAACTACGCTTTAAAATTTCTCTCAAGAAAGACGAATCTATAACTCTTTCACAGAGCCTCAAGAAGCTTGCAGTTGCGTGTCAATTATGCCCAATAGCTGCAGGCTGGAAGCGATGGATTCAGTAATAAAAAAGGGTTTTTCGCGCAGATACCAGGTGCAGATACATCAAGATTATAAGGTTAAGTAGCATGCCTCAAGAGGATAAAACAAAAAATAAAGATTATGTCGTCGCTGATAAGATAATTTGGCTTTTGGGCACATTTTAGGGCCTTAGATACGAGCAAAGATATTTCTCGTTTCGAGATTTGATAAGGCAGAAATAGTTAAGGCGAATGGATACTCAATCTAACCCTTTAGACAGAGCACTAAAAGCAGCTTCTTCATGTAGAAAAAGCCTTTAGAACCACTTCACACGAAATTGTTCAAAAACAATGTCTAAAAAGATAGTTGGACTGCATGGTTTCCACCTAAATTGATTAGATACTGGGCACAGGAATGGCCGAAACTGAAAATTTAGTGTACCCAGAGAATTGATATCAGGTCCATCAGGAGTCCTAGGAATCATAATGTGGAACCTTACAATCAATCAGCAACCACGCCCACTTCTTCTTTCTTCTTTTAAAGGAGTAGCCCCTTACTCAACGTGAGATTTAATGCGCAATCATGGCCGAAAAGGGTTGAAGGACAATTAGGTTTATTATCGCAAGACAGCCTCCTATTATTTCTAATGTGAAACATTTTAGCCAAGCAATGGCTTTAGAGACTAAGAATCCATTGATGTGGACTTCTAAATCAATACAACCAACGCCACTGTAATTAGTTTTTGAAGGAATGGCCGTCTTCTGCGCTTGAAACCCATCAAGTTTGTAGGCATTCTGATCAGACGAAGGGGAGCTTTATGTAACTAATTTCCCTAAAATTCGGAGAGGGTATTCGAGAATCAAGATTGAAGCACGCAACGTAGGGCCCTAATCTATACAACTCTTCTGAAAGTATAGCATCGGGTGGTATATTGATAAATCAAGGAAAGCTGTGCGGGCTGAGGAAATTATTACTTTGTCGTGGTCCGTCGGACATCGGTTCATGCAGTCGGAAGTTCGTCATCTTTGGGAGATAGAATGGTAGGTTGTTGATTAGCTATTTGTACATATGTATATCTGTTGGCTTAAGCCTACCCACACATATGTAAAAAGGAGAAGAAAGCAACAAAAGACAGAAACTTATGTAAGCTTGATGGCTTAATTTGGCTCTGACCATTTTGAATAAGAACTGAATAATGCGTGGATAGTGATATAGAAAGTGCTTTTAATCAGCCATGCCACTGCGACCTCTCTAGATGTCCTTCAACTTAACATCAATATGTAGATCCTCTCCAAGGCAGATACTACAAGACACCCAAGTTGCTATCCAAGTTCTGGGCTCTGACGAGTAAATACCTAAAACCATTGGAATAACGGCTAGCGACTTATGAGGATGCCTATAAAAATGGACAGATATCCCCTTAAGAACGCCAGAACTATGCATTTAGTTGGAAGATGCCTTCACCCAAAAAGAGCTAAAGGGTGCAGCTTTAAAAACTTAGCCTGCATATTCCTTGGGAATATAGCCAAAGTAGGTCTAAGCTTTGATGAATAGGAATACAAACAGAATTAATCACATTTAAGAAACCGCCCATTTCAGCCATCTCCTAAACAAGAAAAAAAATCTAAAAAATTCCCGCTTCACAGCTCTGTGGAACATTCTACCCACAATGCCGTGAAAATAAAGAAAATCAAGAGCTGTTGCCTGGGGTATCTGAAAACCATAAAGCCATGCTAGCAAGCTAACTTCATGTGAACTGCCACAACAACTCAGCGGGTTGTATTCTGTGGCGTATCTTCCGATATTTTTATGGCAAACACTGCTGTGCCTCAGGGGTCTATACTTTGACCAACTCTTTAGGTAAACAAATAACACGACTTACAGTGTCCCCGATGACACTCTCTCAATAGAATCTTCTTCCAACACTATGTTAGTGAGTGGCTAAATCGTATGTCAAACGAAGGGGTCAAAATGGTTCGACAGAAATTGAGTGGTCGTACCTTACGATAAGAAAAAAAGAAGAAAAAAAAACCTTACGACAAGAAGAAAAATCCTTTGCAAGATATGTCACGCAGTCGAATCCGAACGTTGACCATCTGGATCCTACGAGGTGTGACAGGACATAAGTAACCGCTTGCTATGCATACTATATCACATCACGATCCGTGGCTTATCTTCATCTACCTTTGTCACGTTGTCTTAAAAATCAAACACCCCAAAGGCCAGTGATCTCAGAAACAGGTTTGCAGCTCCAGCATCACCATCTTCAATGCTCTTGGAACCCCAAAAAAAACTTCATAAATCAACTGCCAAGGTATAGATTACAACCGCGAACTGATGTTCAAATTCCAATCCAAAGACACAGCGTCTTGAGGGGAAATTGTTGAAAATTGACATTGTGCGGTTCTCTCATTTGGCTAATGCCAAACTTATCACTTTTACTTTTCACCAGCACCGCTAAACTGCCAAGAAATGTATCTATCCTCGAAAGATCGCTATCTGCGACTCTAATGCGAACAACGAAAAAGAATCGTGTTTCATGACACGAAATACCGGAAAGCAAACCATAGCATTAGGCCATGCACATTGAACTCCCAGGCTCTGGTGCACAATTTTCCCCAGAAATGATCATGACATCGAATTGTCCGGACCAGAGAATGCAAACGGTACGAGTACACATGTGTGAACCGTACACGTACGGACACTTGTTTAGAGCCGACTTTTGAGATTGGTAGTACATTTGTGCCGTTTATCTGAATGTTGCTTGCACTTTCATTATAAAATTTTAACTGACACAGGATAATAGTGCGGTTTTATGTAATCCAAATCCACCTAAGTGGATGCAGATACTTTTATGCAACCACATAAAAATGGAATTTGGTTCGTTAAGAAACCATTGATTGACCATTGGCCGGCTGGGTTTTGTGTACCTTTACATAGCCTGGGGTATTCGTAGATATCTAAAGCTGTTTCCACATTGAAATGGGGCTCTTTAATGCATGCAGTTTTACTATTGTTTTCCTTATTTCTGTTGAAGATTAATTTGAAATTTTTATTGCTCTGCGTGTTTTTTTTTACGGCCGAGAGTGGTATGGGATTTTAAGACGACATTGGGACGGAATACAATTATTCCTTAACGGTATGTAGCTTTCTTTTTCCTTTGTCAACACCTAACCGTTGTGTTTTAACAATGCCTTAGTCTCTGCATGAAAAGCGTTCGCCCTTCTATTTAATAGTGTCTTCAAAAATCTCCTTGTAACAGCTCATGGACCGCACTGTAATCGTACCTCTTTAACAAAGCAGCCGGACATGATGGAATTCCAAAAATAGCTCTCAAGACAGTGATCAAAGCCGGTCCATTCAATTTCGCCGTATTTGAAAGAAAGTGTTCACCAGGATCAGTGGAAACAGCAAAACTTAATTCTACTCCTCAAAGGGAATGAAACAGTAGACGAGCCATCATAGTATCGAAAGCTTTGTATGCATTTACAACAGGCTAGATGCTATTGATTCACAGATATGGTCTTCAGAAAAAACCCTCAACAATAGATACAATAAACATGATGGAAGTGACACAAGGAAAAGATGGAGAAGCGGCCTAAAAAACCATTGCTTCTTCATATCTCAAAAACTGTTTTCGATACGGATATCTGGAGCCAAATCTCAGAAGCAGATGATAGATATTTAAGTACCAGTCACATCGAAATTGTGATAGACTACTTTTGAACTAGAATTTCGCTAAAAAATGCCCACAGAAACCCCTAGAAATACAATGAATCCGGAGGTGTACCATAAGGCTATGTGCTAGTACCAATACTTTCTAGCATGAAGAAAGGCTCCTTCCACTCGCAAATGTGAATGCATAAGCACAATGATAGTCCCTTACGCTAGGGATGCACAGTCTCTATACAAAGCGGGTTTCAGTGTTCACTATTGGCCGACACAAGGGAGATTCTGAGGAAGCAGCGTGCCATTAACCCCCGAAAATATTGTTTGGAAAATACTTAAAACCCAAAATACAATCCACCACAAACCAGAGCCTAGACAGTATTCGAAATAATGCAAAATGCCGGGTTCCTTAAAGCAGAATAGAGGCTTTAACAAAGCGGTAAAAAATGTGAGTAGAGCTTGAGGGAATCTATGTTGAATATATGGACAGGCAAGGAGGCTGAAAAGTCATAAGGCTCAAATGGTTTAAGGCGCATAGGACTTATTTCCTCCACGGAGAACATGTACATAAATGCTTAAAATATTCAGGAGAATCGGAAATGGGGCGACATGCATCTGGGTCTTATAGATACTCAATGAATTCATGGTTAGTTAGCTGCAAAATCTTAGGTAGATTGCGTGGATATCTGAAGGAAATGCTATTGTATTGGCCTCATCTCTCGACTGCTAACTAATATTAGAATTAACTACCTGCTTACTGGTACCCACATTAGAATTCAAGACTCTTTAGTTCACTCACCTGAAAGTAAAAAAAAAAAATTAAATCAATTGGGTAAACGTCTTTTGTGGTATTTTTTTTATAAATTAGAATAAACTGAAGGCCTTAAAATTAGAACCCATCGTCACATTTGACAGATATAGAAAGCAAGTGTAGGGGAAAAGTTGTTCTCCTCCTCCTGGAGGTCGGTACCATCCAGTGGCAATCTTAGGCTCAACTGCAGACAGATACCCAAATTTGGTGTAGGAAAATCCGCTTCAGTGATGAAAACTTTACAGCATCAGAACTCATCACATTAGCTTCAAAGGCACGCCACCTGAAACGTGCAAGCACAGGACGATCAGAGAGTGTTCCACAGTGTCGCCGTCACATTCGTGGGCAGAACAGATGGTTGTCGAACGTTTTCAGCGAATTGGTCCAAAAACCTGGAACCTCCCGCTCAGTAATCTAACGCACTAGTCACCGGCAGCGCGAGCAAATTGGCCCATAAAGGTATATTCTTCAATGGGGTATGAAGAAGGATAAGCATTTTTGGCAGACGTTCAGGCGCAAGCGCTTAGTCCATCTATGTACATTCAGCGGAATCAGTCCTTACCACAGGTGAGGTAAACACGACGCCGATTCAGCTCGTCAAAAGTCTTGTTTCAGAAATCTTAAGATCCCTACTGCATGCTCTTGGTCGTCGTTACAAGGCCTTGAATACACCTTGGCTAATATTACAGACGCACATGCTTCTTTTGTCCCTTACATTCCTTCGGATTGCATAGATCTCCGCTTGGATTACTGAGTGCATGGAATCTTTTAAGCGCAGACCTTACAAGTGCTAAGAGGCTTAAGTCCAGCTTGGCTATCACTACAGACGCCTGCTCTTCTTCCTCCTCTTAAGGATTATAGGATATAGGATATAAGATAAGGATATAGATCTTAACTTGGATGACAGATGTATGTTAATCTAGAAATAGAAACAAAAATGATCGCAATGCACGAAGATTTAGGCGTCAAGCTCCGGAAGTGATCTATGTATCTTTGCCATCTGGTTTAAGTCAGACTTGAAGCTAGGAAAAGTCGGCTTTATGTTATAGTGGTCAACAACCCTACGGACTAAGACACAACAACAATCAGGTACAATATACGGTCTGGCATGTGTGAATATCACAGGGATAATGCAAATGTGACCTATCGCAGTTTTAGAAGCTTTTGAGTCTCATTTTTCCTCCTCTTAGCAGTCCAAAAAAGACTACGAAGAAATACTTTAAAAGTGCCATGAATACTGGACCTCAAAGCTAGTGATATAGACCATCTGAGGTTAGCAAACCACCTACGGAAAAAACGGTTACTCAAATCCCCAGATAACATGCTTAAAAGACTACATTTATTCAAACGTTTTAAAGTTGTCATCGGTGAATAATTAACGACTTGCTACACCACCATATTACCAGTGTCTGATACACTTATGGTTCGAAACTGAAAAACGTATTCGAGAGTGCCTGCAGAGAAACCCGAATGGTGCCTGCATATACTCGTATGAATGTACCTCCTATCGGGGAGTCAAACAATACTCAGGGACCTTAAGTCCGAAACGGTAGAGGATAAAGCTTGTTTGGAAATATCTCGATCTCCTTTTAAAACTAGCTTGAACCAAAAATATCACCTTGATGTGGATACCAGAACATCGGTCCTGAACCATACTCCCTTATGCCATCAAGCAATGCCGACTTAATTATAAAACATTGGCAAGTGAAAGAGGGCTTAAAAGAGGCGATAAAGTTCAAACACCTCCACCACAGCAAGATCGAAAAACTATTAGGGCTTTGGAAAGAGGATTTAAGTAACTTGACCGACTGTTTGCCAGGACATTATCCGCTTTGATACTCTCTTAACAAGATGAGTTTCAGATGCACATTGACTTTCATAAGGAAATGGCAGAACCCATTTTCTCTGCACCTTTCAAACGGCATCCAGGAACAAACTGATCTCCTTGTCGCAGGCTATATTGTGCTCTGCTGACATTTGGAACATGGAGCCGACAGACACGACAAGGTTTGTAAAGATCGGGATCTCGGCTTAACACAGGGTCAGCAAAATATTTACTATTTTTGGCTGACTCTATACATCGGATATTGTGGATATCACTGGTGTAACTAGAAGGCTTTAAAGCCTTACACAGTATCTCACGGACCCCTGTTGATAGACTGTGATTCCACTTGAATGGTGTGAATCAAGTGGAACTCGGAAGTTAGCAACTCCTTTAGAGTTTCAATCAAAAGTTACGAAATGGATGTGTAGATACGAACTTTGACAATTTTAAGCTTTGTGAACTGAAAGCGTGACTGCACAATAGTGTCATTATCCATTTGGCACTCCTTACTTGCTGTTTCCCACCAAGACTAGCACTGAATGCTTTCTTTTGTCCCCTTGTAAAGAATACACAAATAAATTGCACAACAACATCGACTCATTCCTCAAAACCGCAAACAAATTCACATGCCTCCATGGATCATTGTGCCTTTTTCCCCCAAATAGACCACAGACCTTTAAAGTCTCCGTCAATAACGTAATTCACACGTTAACACCTTTGAAATATGCGCGCAAGCCTTAAAGCGCAAAATTCCTCCAACCATAGCCAACTCCATATAAACATCAATTTGACCACTTAACGGCCCATCGATGTCACTCATGTCAACGACTCCATCTACATCTCCAAGCCTATCCCTCCGATGCTCATCACATTCCACATTCAAGCCTCAAACTTAATCCCGCTGGATTAATTGTTATGCAACATTTCGTCCGCCGCACCGTTGACGTTGGCCATTCATTTTGGAGCCATTGTTTGTCGCGGGCCTGGGAATGGCACACTATGTCACTACGACGAGCAGACGCCACCAAGAGTGTAGATGAGGATCTCTTGAACTCGTCACGTACAGAAATGCTTAGGCTTACCGTCTGATGTAAAACCTCGGAGAAAAGACCCAAAGAAGAGGCAAAAAATTGGCAAAACTCAGCGTGTTTATGGGAATTTTTTTCGCCGTATCTTCAGCATGTAAACGAGTAGACTACAAGCTCTAGGTGCGGTGTATAGCACGGACGTTCCAGAGTGTTGCTAGTGGTGGCGGAGTGCACTTAGTCTAACTGCAGCACACAAACGGTTAGGAACGCCTGCCTAATGATCGTTCAGTTTGCTTAGAAAATAAAAATCTCTTTTTTGACGGTCATGACATGACCAAGAAATACATCTTTGCATCGCAGATACTCGTACATTGTATCGCCAGCAGTTTAAAGTTGGCAGGTTAGATGGGAATTTATTAGCAGCTAATCTGGGGCTTCGGGTCAAGATGATTGTCAAGAGGAGAGTATTGTCTTCTTCTGAAGTAACATTGTTTGCAGTGAAAGATACTTTAGAGAATGGCAGATGTGCTACGTGAAATTTGAAAGTTTCATGAGAAAACGTTTTAATGACAGGAGGCAGTTTGGGTGCGTGACTAGTTTGTTTTTTTTTTTTTAATCGACAGGATCGCTGATGACTTCAAATGACATGGATAGAGAGAGAAAACGTTGTGGCAACTTGAGTGGAAAGTGTCAAAGGAAAGGCGTTAGGTGGATGAACCCAAGTGACTCCTATAGATACTTAGAGGAGGGTGGAAGAACAGGTATGATTGACTGGAGAAAGATACGAAGTTAAAGACGCAAATGGGCTGAAAAGACAAGGCTTTTCCAAAGAGAAGTTGTTGTGACAAAATCATGACCTTTAGATCTGCTTTGGAAGTGTTTGGGACTCGAACTGGATCATGGCTGTATGCCATCGAAGAAAAGGACAACTACGACCATCGAATCTGAGCCATTAGGGAACGTATGCAAGGTTCTGAAGGCAAACCATGTTAATATACACAGGTGCATATGCAGAAGAATGACGATATTAGCTACCAGATGATGCGATGCCAGGTTTTAGGCTACCCCTAAGGCGACTAGTGCCATGTGGCTAAGCATAGAAGCTTACTCCATGCCTATGCACGATGATAGTCTGTCGTCTGGTGGACCAACGTTAAGGAATAAATAAAGATCGGCATGTTGCAAGAAGTGTCATGCTATGCATACCTCTCCCACGACAGTTATAAAGACCATAATAGGTCTCACTTCATTGAACATTTTTGACAAGAAAAAATGGCATCATTCAGTGCAGTCAATCTGCGAAAGTTGAATAGCTTTAAACCATGTAATCATGTGCTTCACATGGCTTTGCAATCCGACTCTTAGAGCCACTGATGCTTAACACAGTTATCGAGCTCATGCCTTAGTCTCACTACTTTGGCAGAAGGTTTGAGGTTGAAATCCCAATCCGTAGCATCTGGCTGGTCTTTGTTTAATCATGAAGATATCATGTCATATGCGCATAGGTGCTGGCGTCCATGACTCCAACTATAAACTCTCCAAGCCGTTCCCAGACCATCTGCCGTTTTTCCACTCCAAAACGCTCTGGAAAAGAGGATCGGAGTCTGCGCTTAACAAGTTCCGTTCGCATGATATCCAACGCCCCATAGGGCTGACAACTTCTTCAGCCTCATCTTCTCCGCGGTCGTTGTAAAAGATTACCGCCCACTCAAGCAGTGTTCCAATGAAGAATACTGTTTTCCTGACCTCGATGAAGAAGATGCAAAGGAGGAAGAGTCAGTCGGAAGAGCTTCCATTGCGGCAGTCGGAGTTTCTTTCATCGCCCCAGTATTCCGCCATTGACCACCATGCAACCGCATCATACGTAAGGTACGATCTGATTATGTCAGTGTATATCTAGACTACAATCCTACCTAGCATCTTAGGGATTAAGCGCTAGATCCTGCACTGCCAAGGGTATCTGATGGCCCTTAAGATCTCGGTCTCAAGGTGGTCTTTAAAAGCAAGCTTAGTGTCTAAGATGACTCCCAAATACTTAACTTTGTCCGAAAGCTGTAACTGGGTGTCCAAGAGGAATGGTCATCTCGAAGGAGGTAGCTTGCTCCTTATAGTGAACAGCTTCATTTCAGTTTTGGCTAAATTAGCAGACAATGGCTGTTCAAGACACCAAATCCCGACAATTTTGGCTCTCAACCTACATGTGAGTCGGCAGGTTGCCGCCGCTAAGGACGATACACTCGTCGACGTCAAACTCACTTGTTTTTGACTAAATTTATTATTTGAGGTAGTCTATAAGATTGAAGATCGGTAGATGATTCCTGAGTCGCGCAACTAAAAACGGCTGTGTAAAGCGATACTGAGAGAGCGTACTGTTCTGTGTACTCTGTGATGGAAAAAAACCCTATAGCAGGGTATCCTGCTTTCTCTTTAGCAACGATACAATTCGAAATATCATTCGTGTGTCTCACTCTCACAATTACCCTGTATGAGGGTTCTGTATACAGGACAGGTACTGCACTAGTAACTGCTTTAATTCCCCTTAAATTCTTTAGTCACTCCATCTGTCGGTTTATTTATGTTCTAGTTTTAGCCGACATCGAAACCCGAACATTTAAGGGAAGCACAGAGATGGCTCTAGTCACACTTGTTGAGTAGTTAAGTAGTACATCCTAAGGCATTTTCAAATGGCTCTTAGCGTCTTCTTGTGATTTTACACCCAAGGATCAATGTACTCAAAGTTCATTTATCTTTAAAAACAAAAAAAAAAAGTTGCTTCACAACTAAACCGACATTGAACAACGTTGTGAGTTACGGAAGCGGTCAGTGTGGTTATCATTACCTCTGGAGACGCCTTGAGAAAATATCTATCTATCCCCTCATTTTTTCTGCCTCCAATCGAATTAACTTGATTATAAAAAAAGTACAAGAAGAAAACTTAACTCCTCACTGGTCGTCGTGTACTACTAAAAAAAAAACCAATCGCACTTGTTACCCAACTCTCGCGACGAACCACTGACCAACTTCTTGGTGCAAAAAAAAATACAAAAAAAAAATTCAAGATAAAGTGTCATCGTTACATTCCATCGAGCAATATCGAGCCATCTCGGAACGTAAGAGAAGTATCTAGATACTTTAACCTATTTCCTGTTTCATCATTCATGGATATTTCAAGTTTTTTGTTTCATTTTTCGTTGTTGTTGTGGTTGTTGTCCTGTTTTTCACATCTTTTCTTGCGATCTGGATGGATCGAGTCTACAACAAGGTGCGTCTGTTGTATCTTTTTTTCTTCCTACTCGTATGTCATCTTTCATTTTGACATCACCGGAATGACCAGCGGTTAAAATGGTTATTACACGATGGATTCTCAATGAATTGGACCTGCCCAGGTCTGAGCTTGATATCAAGGCTCATCTCGCGTAACTTGTTGCACCAGTACATCATGGTCTGGTGCGTTCTAAATTTTGATCGTCTTTCCCCTATGCCGCACTGTATCTGTGTCTTTGAGATTCTTTTTCTAATCAATGAATTGAAGTTGGAAAAAAGATAGTTTTTCTGAAATTTTCTCTGTTTTCGCTTCCGCAACTGACCTACGAGTAAAGAAGAAGAAAGTTTTTTGTTTTTTTTTTTTTTTTTTTGTTTTCTTCTGTTCTTGTCTTCTTTTGTTGGTCTTTTCATTCGAATGACCATCATGATGACGGGTGTTGTTGTTGGTGTTGTATCTGAAGTTGAAATTCTTTTCGTTTCAACGGCGGGTGGCCAAGACAGGTGAATGTGTGTTTCATTGATTTTCTGTCACCTACTTTCGTCGCGGACGCGATAGATAGAAAATTGAGTTCTCAAAGTGGATTTTCTCGAAACAAAACGAAACGAAACGTCATTGAGAATGGTGGGCCT
Source organism: Blera fallax (assembly GCA_946965025.1). Classification (NCBI taxonomy): domain Eukaryota; kingdom Metazoa; phylum Arthropoda; class Insecta; order Diptera; family Syrphidae; genus Blera; species Blera fallax. Next base: position 118,012,608 of record OX337244.1, read on the forward strand.
ATTGGCTTTGAATAATTTATTGGTCACCCGTTGGTTTGCATGGGTGTTGGGCGCTGTTTTTTTTTTTAATTTTTTTTTTATTGACGACTTGAAAATGGTGTAACATTTCCGATTGATTGGAAAATTATTTATTTAAATGAGCGATTGATAGTAGTTAGCGGCTGCGTAGGACACTGGGCTCTGACCTAAATTGAAAAACAAAACAAGAAGAAATCTAGAAATTAGGAGGTCGTGGGTTGCAGTAGCATTTAATGAGCAGCCAGATGCGATTTAGAATTGATAATTATGACTAAGTTGTCTCCATATTTTGATGTTTGTGGCAGGCCTTGAAATTACTGTTTTTTATCCAGATTTTCTCTAGATATGTAGCAAAAGATACAACTTGTTGAGTGAAACTTTTTCGAGGAACGTTTGTATTCCATTAAAGATACCACAAAAGACAACGTGTCTGATAGCATTTTCGTATAGTGGTAGCGTCATTCTGTGGTACAATAGCATCTTTTGAAAGAAGTACCCGAGATCAACTATGTCAGGAGCCAATTTAGAAGGCTTTCATGTAGTCTTGTAGTGAAGTTTTTTACTCTTGCCAATTGCTGTATTCTTAGACTGGAGAGGCAATCGAGTAGTAAGACTCTATCCCAAACTACTAAGGAGATTCTATGGAAGGCCGTAACCATCCCAGTCCTACTTTATAGCACTGAAAAGAGGGCGTGCTTAGAAGCAAAGTCGTGCAATATAGCTCTCAACCTAGCCAGTCCAGAAACGGACTCAGATTAGCTAACTTTGTGGCGAGGTTAAACATCGTCGTAGTTGCCATTCCTGTATCTTTACGATTAGAAAACGACTTATTAGTCCACTAATCGACTGATCCTATAGGATCGACGCAAGGCACACTTTCAATATTTTTGATGTCTGCACCTACCAAACTTCCACTTGCAGCCTGGAGATCATCAGGAAATCATTCGTATCGGAAATAAGTCAGGAAATTTGCAGAGCATGTGTCTTTCAATCACTTGGGGAGTATTGTGTCGCCAGCCTCATGTCAAGAAGTCATCAAAAGTGCCGCCTCTGGTATGCTTACTTTTAGGAGTAAAGCCAGCGGTCTACGAAGTAGCGTTGAGAAGACTGCTTATAAGGCTTAAGATCTATAAAGAAAAGAAGAGTACGAGCTTCTCTATAAGCTAATGGCAGAAGCAATAAACTACCAGCTAACAGGCAGATTGAACCCTTCAAGCTTGACGATCAATCCATCAAACCGATCAAACTGAAGCAAGGATAGTCATATCTAATTATAGATTCAACAAAGCTGGTAAAATTGACGGCCTCGTTCACGGACAATTTTAAGGAGCTGGATGACTCGATGGGTAGCACAGAACAGAAATGACGAAAAAGAACTCCTCCAAACCGCTGTTTCCTTGGAATGAAAAGGCAGTAGAGTGGCAAACTTCTCACATGAACAGTTGAGGAAAAAGTCGTCTTCTATGGCTCAGAAGCAGGGACTTTATCAAAAGCCTTCTTGTCTGTTTTGGGTCACATTTGTGATATTGACGTATTCAAAAAGGTTTCTATCGAGAGGACGACAAAATTCAAATACGTGCTATACAGGATGAACAGCTACATACTTCAACCTTGTCCAAAAGATCCGCCCTTATTGCCTTAGACTAGAAAGATCTTTCCAGCCTGCAGAATTTTTTTAAATTCACCCAACCGGATACAACGTGGTGAACTACACCAAGGGTGGAATCTTCAGTCAAAATAGTGCAAGAAATGGCAGCTGGCTACAGATCTAGCTGGCTGAAGAAGGATGTTCTACTACGAAAGTCGATTGAACTTTCCGAGTGTCATAGTTCAACTAATTGAAGAGCTCTACTCAAAAAAAAATCCAAAACGAATTTCAATGATAAAACCGGTCTGTGTGCTATTATCCCAACTCCTATGACACCAATTAACCCGATCACTATTCAATCCACTCTGCAGATGGTTAACCTTGCATTAAACATAAAAAGATAGATTCAACCTCACTGAACAGACGAGTAGATACACTGAACATCGACATGAGATACACAGTGGTGGGCAAAATTATTCCAAAAAATACTATCAAGGAACTTTAAGCGATCAGTGACCGACGGGATATCGGAATCGCGTAGATGCACATAAGATACAATGTATCTGCTAAATATGCACTAGATCCCGCTGAAAAACTCGACTTCCCGATCAAGTATTGTAATGTCACCTGCAACTTTGTAGCCTCACATCGTATCTACGATCAAAACCACTCGTACTCGTTCTAGATATTTTCCACTTTTTTTTTTTCGCCGCTTTTCTACACAGAATGTGCGAAGCGAAATAAATAAAACCTTTCTGTCCTACAAAGACTCGTCACGTCTGTCCATGTCAACTGTGTGCACTGTGCAAAAACTAAGCTGCGCAAGGTGTACTCCTTTTTGACCAGCACACTCTACACCCCGCCAAAACAGATTCCTTCCGATGATTTATTTATCAAAGTACGAGTCGTAGTTGCACTTTTCGTATTCCACCAAAAGGCCAACGTCCGACGGCCAACGGCGGCGGCAGTGCACGAGAGGCTCGTTCGAGGTTGGACATTTGTAAGCCAAAAACTTTAGCTACCGAGTTGTGTACGCGCGCATACTTTCTGTGTCGGGTTCCGAGAATCTGCTGCTTCGGTCCAATGTCCCACATAGCCAAAGTATCGATTCTTTGGCAGCAGCAGCTGGGTTTGACGATTGTCGGATGCTGGGTCCAGGCGAATCGCCGTACCTGGCCTTCGCTATCACCTCTCCACAATCTGGTGCCGGTGCTGGTGCTGGTCAAGTGAAAGAGGAAACCTTTCTTTTGGATTTTCGTGTTTTGTTCTGCGGTTTCTATCTTGAATCCACGTTTTTGCTTTCCGTGGGGTTAATGATGATGGAAAGGTTTTGGATTTTCTTTTCACCATGGAAATTGAATCTTTTTTCTTCTTTTTTTTTTTGGTCGGTGCACAATGGAATGCGCTGTGCAGAAGACAAAAGAAAGACAAAAATGGGTTCTTTTTTTCGGGAGAAGGGAAACCGTACTTGCAAGTGGAAAATAATGACTCGAGGAATGACCTGCTTTTGGCCAGCACTGAGGGCGGTACTTAGAGGGCAACCTAATTACCGCTGATTAATTAAATCATCGTGCTGTGTGTGAAGCTGGGATTTGAATTCTCTAAGAGTTGAGGTGGACAACGAGGTCGAAAAGTCAATTAGGAGTGAAGTTGCTAACGAGACTAGATCATCAATCCTACTAAGCTGAGCTGATTGGGAATTTGGGTCAGAATCTTTGAAATGACTGACCGCAGTGTGTCTGCGGTTGTAATTGAGATTCAGTCGTGGAATGGGGAGGGGTGGATTGGGTGGTTATACAAGTAACTTTGAACTTTGATCTTAGGACGGAGAGTGCTTGACGGCAGCATAAGGAGATGTATTTGCTTAAGGCTTAGTCTTGCCTTCCTCATAACCTGAAAGTGGCCCTCTTTCATTAGATGTATGCAAGTGCCATGAGATGCAGAATCGATTATCTAACAGCCAGGTGGGTTAAGACAATGTTCTATAGCAGCAGGGCAGCGTCCTCTCACCTCTTCTGTAGTCTCTAGTCGTGGATGACTAACTGGTAAAAGACTAAATAGCTTAACTTTAGTGCTTTAGGCTTTCCACTGCATGACGACAATGCGTGTCAACATATGCAGGCTGCGCTCCTTGGAATTTTCGACTGGTTCGCTAGAGGAGTTCTATCAATCAACTTAAGTGAGGCAGTTCTTGTGCCTTTCACAAGGAAAAGGAAATTGAACCTGGGTTTAGATGCGGATACTACTGGTTTTCCGATGAAGTGAAATATCTAGGGGTTGTCTTTGATAAGAATTCCCACATTAAAACGAAATTGCGAAGGCGACCACCGCCATGCGGACCTGCCGTCCAAGATATGGCAAAACTTGTGGTCTATCCCCACTGACAGGTTAGGTTAGGTTAGGTTACAGGTTACCACGATGGTGAGAGCCATCCTGACTTATGCATTCATTGTCTGGCAGACGAAAAGCAAGAAAGCCATTAATAACCTAAGGCGGCTTTAAAGACTAGGATGTCTTTGTATCACAGGTGCAATGCATGTCTGCCCTACGACAGCCATCGACGCTCTTATCGGGCTCCAACCCCTGCAAATATTTGAGGAAAAAAGTGCCAATTTGCAGTCAGTGTGATCAGGTGGATCTCATGGAATTGCTATCCATCTTCCCCGATCGATAAATGCTCAGCAAGGTTTCCGACTTTGTGCCCAAATCACTTTGCTTTGGCGGGAGGCTCGAGATTAAAATCCCTAGCAGAGACTCATGGACCACTGGCGGACCGCTGCTCGGTCCAGAAGTAAACGTGTGGCAGACAGATGGATCAAAAATGGATTCTGGCCTTCGTGCTGGGGTAATCTGAAATCTGATTTTAGAGACTAAAGATGCCACCATCAATATACTCACGGAGAGCAAAAGTTAAGGCTCTGGGCTCCCACTTGATTTGCTCAGTCTTATGCTGCCTTGATAATCTGCAAGGCTTGGTTCTGGTCCTACGCAGCAAAGTAAAACTGTGGTAAGTACCCTCACGCCCAAAGGCGTAGCCACAAATATTTTTTTTAAGAAAAAAAAGGCAACCGAAGGTAGTAGAAAACCTCCCCATTCGAAAGGATTCACTTTGGACAAAAGTTGTCAAGAACACAGGATAAGATCAAAGTCCTTCATAAAGTACATACTTGGGCATGATAATAAGAGCACGACGATCATCCATGGATACAGGGGTTCAGATCAGCGTTGCATTATCATCGCTTATAGAGCACAAGGATACCGCAGTATGACCCAAGACGACTTTCAGTAAGGCAAACCAAATATTTCACTTTCTGTAGGTCACCACTCCAGGCCGAATCTATGCATACAGATGAGGTCTTACAGGAGTAAAATAGCGGCGATCTGATGGTTGTGTACCCCAAGAGCATGAAACGTATTTGGAACGAAATCAGACGATGCCGTGTAGAAGGCATGACTCCGATAGATATACCAGCGGAAGAAACACCAACTCTGAGAGCAGACTAAGACAGAACATAAATGCCTTCATCATTATGGACATGCACATGACTGATCCTGAGGGTGAAACCCCAGACTGCACCGTATTCATGGTTAAGTCAAGCACAACTGCTGACAGGGCATATGTGCTTGTGGTGCGAATGGACTGCTAAGAGCATATCGATGACGACATCTTGAAATACCCCGTGCTTCAGTAGTTGGACTCCGAGATGAACTTGGCGAACAGGCAACTCTGAAAAACATCACCACGCAAACCTTGACATCGCACAAAAAGTAGAGACTATGGCAAAGGTCGCAATAAGAGAACTTCAGTGTCTAGAGAGAAATAGTTGATGAAGTGAGTCGAAAAGTGGTATTTGGTGGGTGGACATTATAAACAGGGCAACGAAAAATGTATTTGTAGGAAGTGGGAGCCTAGCTTACTGTTCTGAACAGGATCTCTGTACCAGTATCTACGAAGATTTTTAAGCTTCCTCCACCTTTAAAAAAAATCCCCGAAGGTTGGAGCGGATTTCATATAAAATTTGCAACTGGAAATGTCTCAGTCGTCCTTAATTGCTCTTTGAGTTAGCTACCCCCTCCGGATGGCTTTTATTTGAGCAGCGGAGGGAAAATTCGATTTAAGCCAAGTGGCACTATCGGCTAAACTGCCGGTTTCCATATTAACAGCCTCTCTGGAGCCACAGTATACTCTACGAATGCTCGGATCAAAGAGTCCGCATCGTTGGCTAGACTGGCAACTATCTTTCAGGCAAAGATCTTTGCGAATACCACTGCTGCACACATTAATCTAAGGCAAAGGATAAATTGTAGAACATTATGCATCCGCCAGGATAGCCAAACCGTTTTCAAGACCTGTTCTGCTGTAATAATAACCTCTCAAACTATGGAAGGGTATATCGCTGAGGCGACTAAGGCGATGTAGCTTTGTAGCGTTGGGTTGGCCACTGACCATGTATGTATTCATGCAAATGACTCCCTTGGCAGGAAGTATTCAACATTCGCCTGTTTTGGTCCACAACCTTGTAAAGTCTGTTGCTCGTCGTGAAATGACTGAACTGTAACGTTTCTAACATTGCTCATATCGGGCTTCGAAGAGACTAATGGACGGACCAAAAGAGAGCACAGCTAATTATCTGGTCTGTCTGGATAGGTAGTCACAGTGGAGTGCAGCTTCAAGTCCCATCAAAAAAGGTGTTACTTCCTGGAACATTGAACCGAGGTGAGCTGGCGTGCTCCGGAATTCGGTTCTCTTGTTTTGTAAGAAAAGAATCTGCTCGGAGTGAAGAAACGTGGCTTGTGAAGCTTTGCAGGGTTCGTCTTTGACAGCTACTTAAAACCTCGTAGGAAAGCACCCTAAAGGCGGACAAAGCGACCTCAGATATTATCTAGGATTGCCTGGCGATCGTCTGATTTGAAATGGATGCCTCAAGCAAATACTTCCTCCGAGAGGACGAGTTGTCACAATCTTTTTGGTCGCAATCTCTTAAGCTCTTGGATGCAGCTGAATTTTTTAAGATTCCACTTATCAGTAGGAATCTTCTGAACCATAGTACACAGCTAACAAAAACTTGCAAGCACTGCAGTTGACTGCATAAGGTAGGCACTAACGTACGATGGCTACGTACTCCAACGTAAGTATGTGGCCCAGCAGAAGAAGGTAACCAAATAATTTTTACGCCGATTATCGCTGCACAATTTCCTTTTTCCTTTATCCAATGGCGTCACCCAACACCACTTCCCATTTCTTCACACTACGAAAGCTGCTGATACTTCATCTTCGAGGAAAGTACCTTAATTTATTGACAGCAACTGACCATCGATACCAATCGCCGATCATCCGTGCACGACGGAAGCCTATAATTAAATTGGGACAATTGAAAGTCCGGAAAAGTTGGAAAAGAAAAGAAAATAGTGAAATCGCAACGTCCGTCCACTTCCTGGCCTCCATGGCTCGTTGATTAATTAAGTAAGACGTGCTCAAGATACAAGTATCTCCACCCACCTAACGAGTTCAATGGTAATAGTATCCAGCCACCAGCATCTGGTCTTCCGTTGTCGTTTGATTGTCTCATCTCAAGATCGCCAGATCAGATTCGCATCGCACATCGCAGCGGCTTCAGCGTGATAGATCTTCCGGTAATTAATGAACTCAAACAGGGGGAACATGCTCCTGCTCGGTTGCATAAAATTAATTGGAAAACAAAAAACGAAAAAAAAATGGTTGACAAAGGAATGATGCACAGTTTATCCTGTGTAACAGCTCGTGCGGGCCATTTCCGTTTCAAATGATTGTCGGTGAAGTGATGCGCTTATCTTTGACCGGAGTGCAACTAATGGGACAGAATGTCTCATCTGGTGTGACATAGAAGTGTGACTGTGGTTCCCCTAAGGACATAATGTAGGGTTGAGCAGATAAAATTATTTCGAAGCAAGTGTGTTACACCTCGGATGTGGACTTAATTAGAATGTCCCGCCATTAAGCGATGCACAAGCGGGAACGTCTTCATAAATATGGCTGCAGACGCGTAGAGTAAAGTAGACGGTGATGAACTTCTTATCATGTTTCCAGCTCATAAGTGATTAATAAGCTGGAAACGCCGAAAAGCGATTATTACAGGCTGAAGGTGTTTCTCATTTCCTAGACTCAGGTTAGGTTACAGAGGGCTGTGAAGCATTGCGTTTACAGAACACTAAGCGATATAATGTGGCAATCGCGATGTACTAGCTAAAGTGACACCATACCTCCACCAACCTTCTCGAAGAACCTGATCAGCCTAGACTCTAGAGGTACGTGCATACTTCATTCTACCTACATTGTATATGCATGCAGATATGAACATTGTATCTACATGTGTTATAGTCTGCAATTCATAGCATTTTGACACGCAGAAGGCTATGGTATGCCAGAATTTCTGTTCCCGTCCTCTGAAATAGGGAATTAAGTGGTACGGTCTTTGGTGAAGTGAAGTGAAATTCCAACGGAACAATTCAAGAACGGCTGAATCATTTTCTGTATCGCTTGCTCTGTTCATCACGAGAAGCAAAACTCATTTTTGTCTCGAAGATAAAGAAGCCCAATCCTGGAAGTGGGCCGGGTGGTGGTACCTTCTCCAAGAACTTAACCTGAGCATCTCCCTTTGGCTCCCAGATAACTGAAGCGTTTGTCAGATGGAAATTCTGACGATTAAGAAAGCCCTGTCCTGTAATGAAATATCTGCCAGCCGAAGTCGTTCTCTTTTACTTCAAAGATTGCCCTAGACTTCCGCTTGTCTCTCGTGAAGATGTCGGAGAAGTTCTCTGCTGTATGCCAGGCCGTAGAAACATTCCAAGTAAGGCAGATGAGCTCGCCAGACTTGACACTATCCTAAATATCCCGCCGAATAGGCAAGTTGTATTTATGTCTCTTGTTACACGTAAGCTTCTCCTCAAGCTGCACGCTATTAGCAGGACAAATCACGGATGAGAGGGTGGTATGACGCGACGCATATGTAGACTTATTTGACCTAGAAGTGCTGAAATGTTTGAAGTGATCAGATATCAGCTCCATTTTCCACAGAGTCGTAGTTCAAAAAATGATCAATGTATCAATGTAGAAAGTGAGCAGATCAAAACTTTACCTAGAGTCGTAAGGGTCGAATATCAGGGTCCATAAATCTGAGCAAATATGCCTTCGAACTTCAGATGCTAGAAAGAATAATCTACACACGCAAACGCAAATAAAAACCTGCAAAGCTTCCTGAACCTCTGACGGAGAATAGTGGTGTCATTCTTGACATCAGATTCTGACAGAAAGGAATTGAACCTCACCAAGCATTCAAGCATCTTTCCCGATTTGAAGGGTCTTGGGTCCTAAAAAAAATGGATCGCATTGCTACCTAGAACGTCTTTTGAATTTCCCCAGGAGTTTTCCCTAACCAGAGGCTTAATTTGAGTTCCAAATCATGAAAGAGCCGGAGGATGGCTTCAGCAGTTGACTTGTTGGTTTCCGAAGAGAATTTGGAAAGGATTTTTGAAAACTCCCAGGTGATGAGCCTAAGCTCTAGATGACTCGACACTTATTATGGCTGACAAGTCCATCTACTTCTCATTGCCTTTGACGCGCTTATATTCGAGGACCCATCTAAGGGAGCAAGCTTCTTAAGGGTCAAGTTTGAACTCAAAACAAAACACTGTCTTGAGGTATGAATCTATGTTTATGTTGGATCTGTCGATAGTATTGTGGACCTGGCGGACTTGGACATGTAATAAGCCCCATAGTGAGTCGTTTTGATACCACACATTCACGTCGCCTATTGGTTTGAATGAACCTGTGGGGATGAGTTCCTGATTTGATTGTTGAAGATGAGTTTGGCTAGTGTATTTTGTCTTTTTGTTGTTGCTAGACGAGGGCAACGAGACCCTTAGGCTAGGATGCCCAGACCTACGAGTAGCTCTGATGTTGCCTTGGATTCTCCGTATGTACAGTGGAGGAGGAGGTAAAAGGTTTTCCAAGGCTTATCTTTGGGCCACGAAATGTTGAGTATTAACAGTGTTAAGCTAGGTATAAAACTTTTTTTAAGAAGACAGGACGATGTGTAAACCTAGTGGAAACCTTTCGTAAGGCTTTGTAAATCTAGTAAAACCGTCCTGTTTTCTATGAACTTCTCAAGGTGAATCTAACCACATAACACTGAAATAGTGTCCAAAATGTCTGCAGATACCTGGTGATCTTGATGATTTCACAACGAAGGTTGGTTGGTTGTTTTGGGAGGATGAAGATGTCCTCATCACGTAGGCCGCCGTTTGGGCCCATTGCGTTACCCTCTAAAGAAAATGTCTGGTAGAGAAAGGGAGGACGTATGTAAGTGTTGGGTGGTTTGATTTGGAAATGGAGAATCGGGTGGGGCTCACTGCTCCTAGACACGTTCTGTACTTCTAAAGAACACCAGGATTTTTTCAGAACTGTAACATCTTGGAGGACTAGTTTCTAGACAAGCTTTCAGCCAAGATACTGCTGTGATTTACGGCAGAAAAACGGTTCACCCATCTAGAAGGCTGATAGAGATACTTCAACGAAGGAAGAGGTACTTCTGTGCCGTCAATATGAGGATCCTTGCAAATGCAAGACTATTCCAATGGCCGTCTCCCAGATTAACTTGCCAAAAATTGGACGATAAGGTACATATATAAGCAGCCAGCAAATGGTACGGTGTCTCATATCCAAGCTCCTACAAGTATCCTTTTTCTGAAAGTAGGAAGGAAAAATGGTTTGCCGAACACCCTATGGTATATTGGCCTTCGCGTTTGGTACCTTACTCAAAGAAAGACTGAAGTATTAAGCTGAGACTGTGAAGTGCCATTTTGTAACAGGAGTGTCTTCAAGAGGAACGTTGCCTTTCCGATGAAAGCGGGCCAACTCGGCCCGCAGGAAAAGTAGTAGTCATCGCAAAAGTTATCGCTGAAGCAATAAGCCTCATGAAACCCTACAGCGCGCCGGAAATAATTTATGCACTCCATGTCACATCAGTCGCAGTGATTTGCCAAAATCCTGATGAAGTGGTTTCGGATTACAAAGGCGCCAAGTTGCTGCAGATTTCGCTTTAGATCAATCAAGCATCTGTCCAAACTGGTGTAACCGCCTTCGATAACTATTACGCAACACGGCGCATTCCATTTTCCCTATCCCGCCAGACCCTCTTATGTCGTGGGTGACTTGTGGGACTTTTTGTCTCCGCACACGTGCTCACTCAATTAAATCCACAAGTCGACGTGCCTTTAGTCTAGCCTGCAACAACAACAGCAGATGAGCCACCGATATCCATTTCAAAAGAAATTCACTCGCGAAAAGTATAACAAATCCCACCTACGATACCGGTAAGCCACCATTCTCCAGTTCACCTCCCAGATGCCTACGATCTGTGGAAACCCCTAGACTGGGTCTCTTCGATTTTCCTCCAATCCGTAACGATCTCAATCACTTTCGATTCTACCCAGACGCTCTCGGATGAAAGATGCAATAGCTGTTGCCTAAGCCAGACGTTCGACGACCAGGCTAACTAGACTTCGTTAGCGACACTGTAACGCTAGCGTGAGTTGTATGCACCTCTGTGGATCTTGCTTTAGATCTCCGTGCAAAGTGGACCATAAATCTATTGTATAAAATAAACGACAATAATAGTATTGAATTACGAAGTTAATTGGCTGGCAACCAAATGGACCGGTGCGAGATGCATGCGTTCGTAGATACGAGTACTGTGGTGTTTAATTTATGCCTTCTCGATTGGCACCTTGCATTGCCCCCTCGAACAGAAGCCGCCGCACATCGTACGTGAGTGATGGTTAATGTGCGTCTTGTCCATAATAGCCGGACGAATAATGTTCGACTGGCCAAAAGTGATTTAAGGTATCTGAGACATGATTTTATGGATATAAATCCACACGGGGATCGTAGGTCTTTCTCTTTGGATCGGTTCATGTGAATGGGTGAAGGATTGGCCAGTGGATTGTCTAAATTTGATGCGAAGAGAGCGAAAGTTGGTGGTCTGGGTGAGATTGTGATCGGATAAGGTGATAGGAAGGACTTTCACTTGTGCGCGGGATATTTTTGCTTTTTTCTTGAGAGGAACAAACTTTAGTGAGAGCAGGTTTCTTCTTGTGGAACGTGTCCTATGGCCTTGCGTAATGTGAGGAGTTCTTTGACTTGCATGGGGAAATTTCTTAATCGCATGCAAAATGAGATCTAATCCAGTCGGATCTGGACTGTGGAATAGGAGTTGCCTTTGGTGTTGTTATGACTATAGAGAAGAGTGTCAAAGTTACGAACCGATTTAGCGAACTATTATAAATGATGTTCCTTACAAACACAAATACTTGGCCCAATAGACCGTATGTGGTCCAGGGCCTAACTTTTCGGGACCATTCGCGTTGTGCGTGACACAAATGAAAAGGACCTACAGTATAGAGCCATATCCGAAAGGCAAATTGAGAGTCTTTTTCATGGCTTGATGGGACCCTGAGATAACTTTTTGGTATTTTCTGGGATTCGAACCTCGAATCTCCCACTCAGTAATCCAACGTACTAACCACTGAGCGACAGCTTCCACAAAAATGATGGTCGGTCTCTTCATGGCATGAAGAAGCCTCTAAGAGAGATATCCTTGTAGAAAAGAGTTGGTAAAGCCTACACGCACCACACCGAATGAATGGAGCGGATGAATGACGGGCCCTAAGGAAAGGGACGGACAACAGAGAAGGATTCTGTTGGGTTGTAGGTTAGCAACTGTAGAAATGAAGTCGAATAGAAGGATAGTTCGTTGAAGACCTCTGGCTATCGGCTGTCGAATAAAATGGAAAATCATCCTAAGAAGACAGAAAGTCTGGTATAAGCTAGCGTGTGCTTAGGCTCATATCCTGGCAATCCTTTAAATAGTGCCAGATATTCGAAAATCCACCATCTTAGCATTGCGCAACACCTAATAAGGACATCGTCACAATACTAAGGTGGAACATGAGAACACAAGACTCAAAAAGCGCAGAGCTTCTATGGCCACGGAGAACGCTATAATCAAGGCGAACGCTATAATAAGCAATCGTCTCGAAATAGGAGATTCACTGCTTGAGCGCAAGGCCGTTAAAGGACCTCTAGAAAAAGATGTGGATTCCAACCACGCATCATTGCGTATCATTGATGTGGATTGACGGGCATTCGGTGGGCCCGTCATGACCTACATATGTACTCGTAGTCTTGTCGACTTCAACAGAAATCCAAAGCTGAACCCTACAAAGTCCATAGCTAACAAAAATTTAAACCGGCAGAATTTTCTATAAAAGGAAGCAAATATTCGAAGAGATCATCCAGCATTTTAGACGTTCGTAGGCTTTGCATAATAACTGTTCTAGCATAGGTCGCATTCTGGGTCTTGGGGATGCGTCAAAAATTTCAGAACCAAGATAGTTGAAGACAGGCCTTAGGAGTGGAAAATGCCATGTTTTGTGCTACCGAAAAATACCAGAGGAATTCTATGTTCTAAGCGGCTTGCAACGCTAGGTGTTCCTGGTCAAGATGAGTAAGGTCCTTTGCGCAGTGGGGAAAAGCGAAAAATGCGATGAATTGTTGAATTTTACCTCAAAGGTTTGGACTACGCTGACGAGGTTTATGGCGTTATACTTAGAGATTGAAGCAAGCAAAAGTAGAACTTAAAATCCACCAGTCTGGGTACATTGGATGTCGACGAAAAAACCGGAAATATTCGGTTGTTTCAAAACAATTGTCTAAAAATCAGACATGCAGATTTTATAGCTTAAAAGCTAGAAGACCGACACACGAGCGAAAGCAATAGGATTCGAAAATTTGGTACGTATGTACGGGACGAAAAATCTATTTTTGGTGGAATCAGCTCTTGAAGGGCCAAGGGCCCGTCTCGCAGCAATTTCGACGATCGTAAGTTTAAAAGCTTGATACCGTGTCTCAAAGCCATTATTCAGAAGCTACTCATGACAGTCAAAACAGACGTCTGTAAGAATTTCACGGAAGAATTAAATGTCGAACCTTCCACTCAGTACACCAACGTACACACTAACCACTACTACCAAGGTACTAACCACAGTGTAGACTTACGGAGCTCCGCAGGAAACTGGGTATAGCGCAACGTGGAGACTGTAGATTCTGCAAAGATGTTGAGGAAACCACAGGGCTGAGGAATGTGGGACACTGATCTACAAAAGAAGGAAACACCTGGATGCCTACCAACTACCATTGTTGGATCCACTTCAGATTCTCCGATTCATCAAGGAAATTGGACTGGAGGAGGTGCTCCAAGTCGAGTATCTCATCGACTAGAGCTAAAAGTCGGTGGAGGACAAAGGATTTACACAGTTCGCAATAAGCCCACACCTCTATCTACAATCTTCAGCTTACACTTGTGTTTACTTTCCCCCTTGGGTCCTCGGGTCATTTCTACTCCCATGTACGTGCTGTATGCTTACGGTTTCTGATGATGTGTCGTAGCTTTCTATTCCTCAGTTGCCGTGACTCTTTCTCCACCGTTCTTAGCTATGTATTCATTTCTTGGTCGACACGAATTTCCCCTATCATGGGTTAACAGGCTCCATTGCCGCCTTTTTGAAGCGCCTGTCCAAGCCATTTTCGGCTTCGAATGATCATTTCTAAGGATTCCTGACCCGTTCTCTTATGGAGCTACTCATTGTTTCAGAGACACCGATTCACGAACGTTTGCAGCTTTCTCATCATAGCGGTCGTTGCTCCTAAGTAATGCACCTACATCTATAGCACCATGGATTCACCATCAGCACAGAACAGTCGTAACAAGGTTTTAAAGTTAATTGCATAGCTTCTTCATATCTTGGACAACGTACCAAACACTGACTTTGCTTTGCTGATTCACCTTGATATATCCTGCATGGTTCCAGCTTCGGTCGAGGCAATACCTCCAAGATATTGGAAATTCTCTACACTCTCTACTCTCCAGCAATGCTTTCTTTTGTTGATGAGTAGCTGCTGCCGCTGTCCCTTGGTCCATGATAACCCCATTCAATGAAATTATCTTTCCCAACGTTAGAGAATGATGGGCCCCGTGGCTCACTGGTTAGTGCCTTGAGTTACTGAGCGGAAGCGGAAGAGTCTCTGACAAAAGTCCTGAATGCTGCCTAAAAAATGCCTTATGGTATAATCGACGAGAAATAAACCAGGTCAGTTGAAATACGAACACAATTGCAAGCAGGCGTTGTTGATGCCCTTCTACCCTCTAAAATTCAATGAAAAAGGACAGACAGATACATAAGTGGGAGTTCAGCATTTTTCCCATCACCGAATTAATCATTACAATCCGCTCTAAGATGCAGACTTTCCCGGTAAAGAAAGTTTAAGGAGAGCTCTATCCATGATCACGATTTTCAGATATTTTTTATCATAATTGTGCACGAAAACTAACTTATGAAACCTCAATCATGCCTCAACTTCATCTACATCTCTACCTCCCTCAGCCTAGCCACCACCCAATTCAGTAGTGCAAGCCTATTATCCCAACCAAGTGACCATATTCCCAGCAGCAACCAAACCTCCTTTATAAATAAGAAATCTCAATTAATTCGCAATTACATAAATTTCGCTGTGAATTTAAGTGAAATAGCAAACATTTCAGCTAAAAGCCACAAAAAATGAAACCCCTCCTGGAGGCAGAACAGGATTTTATGCAAAAAAAAAAATGAAATTTTCCAGCACCGTGTATGGCGCGCCGCTGCCGATGGCTAACGATCATTTAATTCCAGCAAACGCACTCAAATTTTATGAGTTGCATGGTGTGCAAGATACTTATTGCAAAAAAACAAGTTCCGCTGGCTTTAATACTTCGCATAACCCTTGTGGTGGCTCTCCTTTAAAACCCCCCCTGAAGGTACATACGCAGGAGATGCGTGTATCTACATGCTGAAGCACTTATAATTCCGTAGCGCGTACTTATTAATTCCAAGTTCCGACGCATAGCTACAGTGTGTGTATCTATTTCATTATTCAGCTGGAAGATATAATTACTAGATGGTTAGACCTGCACGCGTGGTTTTGTAAACCACTTTTCAGCTGCAGTTAGTGGAACAATGTTCATCGTGGAATTATCACAGGCTTTACAATAAGCCTCGACTGTATGTGACACTTTAAGAGAGAGCATTGGATCATCAAAATGACTTAATTGTTATGGAACGAAAGGCATACTTACGAATCAAGACGGTTAATCTCTTGAGGAGGAGATGTGAAAAGCTAATGAAAGTGAATTTTACTTGGAGATGAAAGTCGGCGTGCGCTTTGGTTAATCTCAAAAGGAGGCTAATTGAATGCAGCGCGGGTTTAATGATGATGAGCACTTCTTTTCTGCATAGTTTTCGCATAGTTTCGCATTTACGCTGAGTTTGAGTTCGATGAACTTCGGGTGACTTAAGATACACGAGTAGAATGGAGCAAATGTGGGCTTTAAGTCATTTCAGATTCAATCTAGTGAAGAAATCCTGAGTATACCTTCCAAAGTCAAATTACCAGAAGGCAAAAGCCCGCTTTACCTACTTTATTGGAACTTTGTCATTATTCATAGAAAGCCGTGTGGGCGCTCAGAACTCACCGCATCGGCACCGAAAATCTGACACCTTATGGGAGCAACATAAGGGCAATCGCAGAGAAAATGATTAAAGGCAACGCTACCCTCTCCACTGTAGATTTACTTAGGCCCAGAAAATTAAGATACTCAGCAAGTTGTTTCCAGTCTTTTTTTGTTGAGGAACAGCAAGAATGCCGCTGACTTCTTACAGAGGTCCAGGAGCATTAGTCTGCCCGCTTCTTTAAGAGCCGTGCCATTCACAATTTTGTTCGTAAGAAACTCAATCGTCAATATAGGATCCAAACGAGGACGGGGGAGTACCCAACGTAGATGCAGAACCTGTCGAATCATCCTCTGGGACAATAGACTCATGGTTAGTCTACGTGAGCCGTTGGCAATCTTAGGTCAACTAGGGCAACCATCTACCTAACCTAACCTAACAATCTTCTGGGTCTTGTATAGCAATAGCTTCGAGATCATATTTTCAAAGTGTGACAAGCTTTGAGACCGAGTTCAATCAGTTCCTGCAATCTCGAACGGTTTTGAAACTACCAATGCCATCAGAGAAGCCTGGCCGACCCCTCCAACTATTCCTTACAAAATAATCCATTTCCATTGGGATAGCGCAAGCCTGTACTTGGGAAACAGATGCATTCTTGACTAACAAGTAGTGAAGTTGAATGATATGCATAAGCCGTACCACGAAGACACGAAGATCTATGAATTGTTTTGGACCCGTGCAGCCAAATCCGGGCTCAAACTCTGATCGAACACAGTCCTGAAGGCAAAAAAAATCTGAACAGCAGCTGAAGTTTTGCTGTTATTGCATTAGACGGCATATGCATGAGACCAAGATCGTAGGATAAACAATAGATTACTAAAATAGTATAGCCATGATATAGGCATCAAGAGAAGCTTCAAAGATCTAGCAGAGTACCTAGACCAGAGCCAAGCATATTAAGAAAAACTCGCCTGCAGCCAAGGACGATCTTTGAAGTCTAGTGCAGAGCATAGGAACATAATTAAGAAAGAGCTTCCTCTACCAAACAATCGAAGCATAAGCTGGGAACGGTCTTATCGCAACTATGTAGTCCTAGAGAATTTTTATTGGCCATAGGTCCCATGTTATTGCACCAGAAGCACCTTTTAGCTGCCAGAAAACTAAAAGCCCATCGGACATCTTGGACTTGACATGCTTTAACCAAAGAAATTTGTTGATCCAGGATCATTCCTCAATATTTGGCATCTTTGGTGATTAACATGATTGTGCCCTTTAGTACTGGCTGCATCAGACTAGATCTAAGTGACGGAGAATAGTCGTAGAGGAATCAGGACCGCAGTGAAGAGATTAGGAAGAACTAAAACTCAATGATGCAGTCCAAACATGATGCCGCACAAGTTTTGTTAGCACCTTATGATGCACCAATATGAACAAGATTCCTAAGAACTAGATCATAGCCAACGGAGGTTACGAACTCGAACCTTATCTATGAAATAGAAAGAACCCCGACGTACAGCCGACCTGGCGCCAATGGGAAGTTAAAGTCTACCTTGGTCAGCAATGAGCACGGATCGGCTACTTTCATATGTAGGTTCCGACATGACGACTCTTTCATCTGCTTAAAGTGTAGGGAGACCTGAGAATATGTGAAACATGGACTTTCCTCAACTCAATCGCAATTCGGGAGGTCCACAGAAGCTTATAGCATTCAAATTGAATACAAAGGGACTGCGTGGTAAGGTATGATCGCTCGTTAGGCGACACACATAGTTGGAAAGAGACCTCAGCCAACTTAACATATGAAACTGGTTACATCTGCCGAGTGATCGATCTTGATGGAGAAAAAAGTTGCTTAAGGTCCTAGTCTAACATGTTAAGAACGCCTGTTGTGTGGCGATACTTATTAAGGGATCGAGTTTCATTCCCATAAAAATAACTCGCGTCTGTTCTAGAACAGTGGATATAGAAATCTCCCACTTTGACTTGGTTGACTTGGTTGGCGCACCCTCATCCGTGATTGCAAAATCCATGAAATTTTGATTGACTGCTCTGAGTGCATGCCAAACTCACTTAATTCATTCCCTCCATTGCTCATCAATCAGCAAAGATACATCTGTTTCCCCAGACAACATACCTCCTTCGAACTCCACTCGTAGTGATACCAAAAATAAATGAAAGCTGCCAGAACGATCTTGACACAATTTCACAGCTAATTTTCGCCTGAAACTTAAAAACGAAAGTGACTGCATACCAATGTACGAGTATCTCATGTCATAACCCCCGTCAGAACCATCATCCATCATCGTCTCTTAAAAAAAAAAACAAAAAAAATCTGTCAAAAAAAAAAAATTCATTCGCCACAGGCATTCCATCCATAAATCAAGACAATTAACCGTGTGTCATCGAATGCATGCGGCTCAAGGCACATCAAACAACTCAAGCCGCCTCTTAAGATGGCCCCCTTAGTTTCGTGCTGCCCCTGCTGTCATGTAAGGTGACACCTACTACAAGCTCTGTTAAAAAACACGATTCCGCTCGAACACTCGTCGAAACTATATTTATCGCACGCTCTCATTACGCAATTAAAAAAGTGAAATTTGCATAAGGAATGTGCAGTGCACAGTGTGCCGTTGCAGAGTGCATTTCATGCAACCATATGTAGCGGTAATAATTCCAAGTGAAATGTGATGCGCGAATATTTTCCATTTCAATGAGCCAACAAAAGCCACTCGAAATGAATTAATCAATCGCTAGATACGTCGATACGTATTTCATACGATGACGGCCCTTTCCATTCCACTGACAGATGTCAAACATTAGTATTGTCTGTCCATCTGTCAATCAGCGTTTACACACAACAAACTTCTGTCAAATTTTTCATAAGTACCACTCAAACTTTTCTTCAATTTAACGCAGTTATTTCCTTGAAAAGAAAAAATTTACATAATGGATGCCGACTTTCACTGGAAGAGGACAACAACTTGACGGGACCATCTTATCATGTCTTAACCCCCAAAGGGATCAATTTAAAAAGACGACTGCACCAAGAAGTGCAATGCCGTGGTGAAACCTAATTACTAGGCACAGCCAAGTAACCGTGTAAACGGCGCAGTGCATTGTGGTTGTGCGCCTTAGCCACGAGCCAATTTAAATTGACCGGTGGCCGAAGACCGAGGGTCGTCCATCGTAGGGTAAAGTGGTAGACGGAATTCACTCAAGGGCAGGGTATGCTTGGCTTTTGTGGCGGTCAACCTCGCTATGGTTGATATGTTGTGCTGTGCTGTGCTGTGCTTGTCCCGTTCCGGTCCCCTTTTGAGAGAAAGTTTTAGCGATGTATCTGTACCTATTCCCCGCAGAAAATTTAACTTTTCCTCCCAACAACGGAGTCACCATCGTCGTCATCATCATCATCATCATCATCGTCATCTACTGCAGAAGGAGAGAAATAATTATGTTTTTGGGCGTGACAGCGAAATTTATTTATCGAACGCTTGAGGGAGAATTGAGACTTAATTTACGGGTAATTGATGAGCATAACAATGTACGAGTAAAAGATACAAAAAAAAAAAAATGTGAAATACACTGAAACACATACAAAATTACGGATTCGATTTGGTTGGTTTGGTTTTCGTCATTATCTTTCGTTGTGTTACATTATTATTATGTTGCTGTTCAGATTTCTTTAAACAAAAAGATACAAAAAAAGTTAAATCCGTAAATTGTGGATCAATACAGATTGCACCGAGCATGATGTGCGAGCGTCAAAAGCTTCTTGTAAAAGAGTTTAGTTGGTTAAATTTTTGGTAACAATACTTACTACGAGGCTTGTTCAATTAGCCTGCTTAGTACTTGATACTGTGGATGTAAAAAAAAGTCGGTCTTACCTGAAAAGATACAAAAGAAAGCGTTAGTAACTGACGCAGATACATCAAATGAGGTATAAAATAAGCGTTCGTTCTGAAGTAATTAAAGGAAATAGTGAGACATAAGATGGGGATCACTTGCAAGAATTAAATGGTGTCCTCGGAGAGCTCACTTCGGTCTTAGGCTCGAGAAAAGGATAACCTTTATTCGCGCACCATCCCCGTGGTAGAGGATGGAAAACGTTCTTGATGGCAAAGCGCCAAGTAGACCGAGTGGTTGTTGAGATATGCAACCAATGTAGCTATGCTTGGTGAAGGAGATTTTCTTGTTCTTGGGCTGGAAAAGCTACCTAAAGCCGGATGAACTAGCAGTGGTAGCAGGTAGTTGTGTCTGGTTCTCATATTGGACAGACTATCAAAGGTGACCGTTTCCTCATAGTAGGCGGTTTCAGTCTGTATTTTTTTCGATCAACCAAAAGACCGGTATCTTGCGACACCTCCGACTTCCTTATTGACTGTAGTCAGCCGCACATAGGCTAGTGTGACTCACACTCAATACACAACAATAAATGGATCGACGACCGATTTAAAAAATTTATCTCGTTCTGCGGATGAAGCATCTGGCTGCCGGAAACGTATGAAAAATGGGTAATCGAGCGTTCAATCCCTAGGAGATACAATCAAAATGTGACAGGTCTACCTTAGGATCAACATTTGGAGCAACAACATCAACGTTTAACAAATCAGATTCAACATGCGACAATGGTCCATTCTGGCGAGGATGTAGAAGAGAATGATGGAAGAGTATATGGACTAGGCATTATGTTAATGGAGAAAGCAAGACGCAGTCTTATTCTTTGGGCACTGATATCTTCGAGACGTGATTTCATTCCAAAATCAGACGCATGACGCGTCTACAAATGATGCAGGAGAGGAGGGAAAAACCGCGTTTTATACTCTTCTAAGCTCGGTGTACAAAAGCACTCCTAAGGCAGACATTATAATTATCATTTGTGACCTCAATGCCAAAGTCGGATCCGACAACGTAGGTCTGGAACGAGTAATGGGAAAACAAGGCTTGGAGGTCGAATTTTATAACGCATGTCGACTAGTGTTGGTGGGACCATATTCCCACAAAAAACCTGTCATAAGATCCACAGAGATGCCATTGGCGCAGAAAGTGATGTAAATATATCCTCGTGGATCTCTTCATCACTGCAGCCTCTATAGCTGTCATCGGCATTGAGATTAAGTTTCATGGTATGACTCCTGACAAGGTTCTGACAAGTAAGCGCTCCTACCAGCATCGATAGTGATTTTTTTACGTCAGTATCGAACAACCTTAATCCTTAGTTCAGCAACAACATTTCGTGGTATTGCCACTATTGACACCATACTAGGTGCCTCTGTTACTGCCAGAACCTTTACTTCGAAAACACTACTGCGATCAGGAAGTTTGATTGAACTTAATAACTACAAACCCAATGAGGCGCTTCTGCTCCTTAGCCTCTACTTTATTTCGGCCCTTAACTGTAAAGGCTGTCCCAAGGAGGAGAAGGAGGACTACTCTCTCTCCTCTTCTAGTCGCTAGTCAACGACAATCTTCTAGTCGATTTAGAATCGTCCAACAAAGAAGGACTACAACTATCCATCAATCCTTGCAAGACCGTTCTAATGCCTTTTACGAAAGGGAAATATGTCTACCTCAATCCTCAAACTAATTGTTATAAGTGTATTCCTGTGAGGTAAAATATCTCGGAGTCATCGACTTAACTGAAATTCACACATGAAGTCTGCCAGCGAGTAAGGCACCAGAGCTTTGTGAGCCAGTAGGAACCAAAACCTAGGGCCTTAGTTCCAAAATGAAACAGTGGTTGTATATAATGGTACCCGGTCATTGTCTGGGGATTTAAAATTGTGAAGTGAATAACAGCAATAAAGTCCGTATAGCAGCTTTCATTCGTATCTGCCCTACGGCAACATTATTTGTTGGGCCATCCCTCCTACAAAACTAGGTGTGCCCTCTAACTGAAGATCTTGGGGGACACCTAAAAATAATTAATTCAATTCCTAGAAAGGACATGTTCTACACTACCTCCGACAATATAGTCAAGTACTTCTTCTTCGGAAGGTGATTTGAGGCAAAATTATTAGACCCTGCAAACTAATGGCTCTCAAGTACTAGACCCTATAAGCCTTGTCTGGTTCACCGACGGACCGAAGAGGGAATCTAGAATTGAAGCTGGCGTCTTTAGACCTAACTCCAAAATTCCAATGCCCTTGGAAAAGTGTACCACTGTGTTTGAAGTCCATTGAGATCTGCCCTAGGTTAAACCTTTGAAAAAGTATAAAGAGCGACTGAAAATATTTCTTTTAAGATAGTCAGGCAACGTTCAAAGCACAAGGCATTGTCCAACTCAGTGAACTCCATGACAGCTCAATACTTCTACGATTCATTGCAATCCAGGTAGAACTGTCTTCAGGGAATCTGCAGACGAACTTGCTAGCGCTAGCTCAGAATTAGCTTTCGTAGTACCAGAACCTTATCAATTGAGGTGCCGCGACAGATCTGGTTAAAGACTGCGAACATGAACTGTCCCGGGGCTTAGACAATTCAAAGGATCAATCAAGTCTTATTCCTAAAAGGAAATCCTTAACTTAGATAACAAAAATTTAAGAAGCCTGGTGAGCTTTCCTAAAGGCCACTGTAGGCAGATGGTACGCCTATTAGGTTAAATCCATCCTTTTGGTACAATAGATGTTTTAGGTCGCAGTGTCAGTCATATGGGAAAGGGTTCAATGTATCCCTCGTTTGACACTAAAAGTTCTGATTCTACCACCGTCCGATAGACATCTTCCCAGCTTGGTGGAACCTAGTCTGGAGGAGCAATGAATCTAAAACGATTCTGCAATGGATGGCCTAAATCTCACCTCATATTCAAGTCAATAACTTTTTAATGACCCACATTACAAAGACAGACTTCGACTTGCTCATTCTTATCCACCTTGTACGAGTAGAAGCCAGCTGTTGGTGCCAAAGCTTGTCGCTTTAATGGTGTAGTTCTCTGCCCTTGACATGAACATTGTCTTTCAGTGTAATTCACAAGAAATTGCATAAAATTAGCCCATAAATGCACTTGAAACGTATGTAACCTAAGAGACCTTAATAATTTCGCTTGTTCGACAACTTCTAGAGCTGAAAACTGTGTAGCCCTTCGCTGAGATAGATTTAATTGGGATTGCAATACCCCATACCAATCCCCCATTAAAAATTTGACAATCCACAGACTATGGAGGCTCATACTTTAGAAAGTAATTGATCGATTAATTCCTCCTGAAGTTCCCATCGTTTGCCAACACCGATTATATAAAACAATCCCAAAATCAATTTTAGCCAACACGACACTGAGCCCCACATTTTGTACCCACTGATGGCAGTACAAACAAAATTATAAAATCCACTAACGACTTGTGCAACAAAATTTCCCATCAAGCCCTTCGACAGAAATGTCAATAAATTTGGTAAACCAACCGCCGACTACCGATCAACCGATCCACCGACCACCAAGCCACATCCGCATCGACATCTCATGATCATGCGCCATCTACAAGACCAGAAGGCCGATAACCTGGTTTTATTACATCGCATCATGTGGGTCCGAAATTAATTAATCAAAATGTGTTCGTTACATCAAAACGCCTTCAAAAACAACAATACACTCACCTACGGATACATGCAAGTTAATTAACTTCTTGCTTACGACTTACGAGCAAATTGTTCCCATCGAACCTTTAAGGCTTTCATGTTAAAAGATTTAAAAAATTTCAGACAGCCATTGACCGAATGTGAGACCTTTAAAACAGGCAATAAAATTGCATATCTCAGCGCGAACGGAAGAAAGTGAAGTCAGTTGTAAACGAATGCAAAATTCAACGTAAATTGTTGGATAAGAGCAACAAAAAGAAACAAAAAAATGCAAGAAACAAGAAGAAATGCAGAAGTAGAAAACCAGAAATGGGGAAACAAACTCACTTCTTCTGCAGTCACTTTTCCGGTTATGAAAATTATCTGTACCTGCGGGTTTCAATTAATCTTTTTTTTTCTCTCTAACACCAGCTTATGTGAGGGTGTAACGAGGGCTAGTATAAGTTGGCACAGCCAAGTTGGAGGGAGATACATATGTATAAATGCAAGGTTCACGAGGGACACGCGATCAGCTTGTCTAAGGTTTGATGACTTAAGCCCGATGTGCAGATGACCACTGTTTTCTTTGAGCCTGACTTAGCGCTCAGTGCATTTGAAAAGTGCAAAAAGGAGAATTGTGTTTACTTGACTTGAGGTGGACTTGAGGTGGTGCAGGACTAAGAACGTGAAGTAACACTGCGGCCAGATCTTTTTTGTAACTTCTCCTGGCATAAGGTTCATTTTCGGAAGGAATATATGCAGACAAGTTTTGGTTTTCGAAGGGGATAGGGGTCCCTTCGCAAGTAGTCTGCATCTGCTGCGAGCCACGACTTTGCACTTGCTGCATAGAATGTGAATTGATCTCTCCTGATCTTCCAAGCAAAGGCGGCAAAGGTCTGAGGCAACTTTGTCCATTTTATGGAGATGATAGTTGAACGATCAGTGACCCCTAAGAAAGCCTGTTAAAATGTTGGCGTCCTTTGTCCGAAGAGACCAAAATATCATCAGCTCGGTTATGCTTTGAGAAATCAATCAATTTCTTGGCGTGACGAAGGCCCTGTGTTGAGTTGCATTAAGCTTAATCTTTCCCAAGAGTTGAGTCCCAATTTTAGGTCGCTAATGGGTGAGCCATGGAAAAGTAGTGGACCTGTGAATAGTAGCGTAGAACCGCGTCTTCTTAGTTCATCCGCACTTTCATTGGTACCAATACCCTTGTAACCAGAAAACCAAATGATTGTGACACTGTTGTGAGCACCTAGCTGCTTCCAGGTGTTAAGGCAATACCAAGTAAGCTTAGAACTAAAAAAGAAGGAGTGGAGGGCTTTCAAAACCACTTAACTGTCGGACAGGATGTTGATGTCGGATCTACCTGGCGCATAAATCAGTGGAGAAGATTTCGGCCTGGAAAATCGTGTTTGAAGGTCCTAAAGGGACTGCAAATTGAAAATTAGGACCGAAAACTCCCGCGTCTACTCCATATCCCATTTTAACTCCATCGTTGTACCATATTGAGTGGAGTTTACTTAAAGGAAGACCCCCATTATTCCATTTGACACACTTTTCAGTCAATATCTTAAAAGGGCGTGACTAAAATCATGGAAATCATGAAATCATGTCCTTGTAGCCATTTCCATGAAAAGGAAACATAATTTCAGGCACTGAAAGCCATTCCTATTGATTTGTCCAGAGAAGCGAGTAATTCTTGAAACTCACACCTGAATAAGGTTACCAACAAGGCGACTAGGGCAATGAGCATGTGCCAACACCTCTACGGGAAAATATGGGGACTGAAACTAAAGTTTCAATGATGACCAATGCGTCATTGGTTGGTTGGTTTGGGAGGGTGAGGATATTGTCATAACGTTCGCCGCGGTTTGGGCCTGTTGTATTACCCTCTACAGAAACTGTCTGGTAGAGAAAACTAAAAGGGGGATGTGAGTGAAGGGTGATTTAATTTGGGGATAGAGAGTCAGGTGGGGTTCACTGTTCCGATAAACGTCTTGTACTTCTCACGAATTACGGGATTTTTCCAAAACTGTAACGTCTAAGATAACTCAGTTCGGGCAGAACGTGTCTTTCCATGTGTTTGTATCTTAGCGCCACTGTTGAAGGACATTCGTAGATGAGTTGCGCAAGGCTTTCTTTCTCTTCCTCGCATCCCGGGCAAGTGCTAAATTCACCAGTCCCAGTCCGTAGGCGTGTTTATTTAGATGGATGTGTCCGGTGTACAGACGACCATCTTCTTAAATTGTCTTCAGCCTTCTTTGCTTGACGGGAGTAGGGGCACTCTGTCATGGCCTTGGCAGCTTTGCAGGATTGTAATCCTTTCCACATGTTTTTGTTGGTGTTTTGCAAACGAGCTGTTGTACGCGGTTATAACAACCTTTAAGGCTACTCCTATAGTTGTAACCGTAGACATATCACTGTTTCCCTTTCCTCTCCAGTTCATCCGCGATTTCGTTCTCTGGGATATTTCAGTGACCAGGTACCTAAAGCAGATTGACCTGTGAGGAGTTTGCCAAGATATTAGGTTTTTCCTTGCATCCCTTCACCAATTTCGAGTTGGTTCTTGGGTTTGTTAGTGCCATTACGGCTGCTTGACTATCTGTGCAGATGTGAGTTCTGCCTTGGGCTCCGGTACTGAGCAGTAGTTACGCCCCCTTAAGTATAGTAAAAATCTCTGGACTGCGTGATTGAGAGGTGGAGTTCGGAAGTAGATCCCCACCGTCGATTCTCCATCGATTTGTGATCCATCCTTGGACACTTCTATTCCATTCTCATTTGGAAAGACAGGTCCCTGCTGCCATTTCTCGCATAGCTGCTATGGGGGTACTGCATTGGGATCCGGCTAATCCTAGACAAGGCATGCATTGTATCTTCGATAGTAGTGAAAGGGCGTATTTCCTTCCATTCTACTATCGGCCACCATACAAACTATCCTGTCCTGAAAGATGAGCCTGACGATGCAAAATATCAAGAACCTGGAGCCTAAAGCTTTACTGAGGCTTATTATGAGCCTTAATATAGGTTCGGTTAAAAGTATATGGACCAGTAGA
This sequence comes from Blera fallax, assembly GCA_946965025.1. Classification (NCBI taxonomy): domain Eukaryota; kingdom Metazoa; phylum Arthropoda; class Insecta; order Diptera; family Syrphidae; genus Blera; species Blera fallax. The sequence continues at coordinate 118,039,398 of OX337244.1, forward strand.
AAAGTTTGTTTTGGGATTGACGTTTAGGCCGACTTTTCTTGCACCAGTCAGCAATATGGTCGAGTGCCCCCTGGAGAAATTTGGAGATTGTTTCTAGTCTCTGATTAGGAGCGTTGTCAGGGTATCCTTGAACAAAGAACTCATCGTTGCTGAGTATATTTGGCAACAGGGGCAAACTTTCACAGACCTTATGCAAATTTTATCACTGCCTAAGGTAGCAATAAAATTTCTATCGCTAAGCGCTTCTTACTTACTTAAGGTGGCGCTACAGTCCGGGGTGGACCTGGGCCTCAACCTTTGGATCTTCCACCCTTCCACCTGCGTGCGCCACCTGAGTTGCGGTCTTCCTTTACTGCGTCCCTCGGGAATGGATTCGAAGATTTTCCGGCCCGGAGCATTTGTGTCGATGCGCTCTATATGGCCCAGCCACCTCAGGTCGTTGGACCTTCACCCTTCTGCCCGAGTCGATGTCGCCGAACAGCCCGTACATTTCGCTGTTGTATTTCTCCCTCCACTCACCGTCTATGCAGATGGGACCAAAAATCAACCAAAGAATTTTGCTCTCGAGTCCAAGCCTCTGCGCCTCTGGGATGATTAAAGTTTTGTACAGGGTCAATTTAGTTGTTGTTTTGCTGTTCAATAGCCCAAGGAAGCAGCGATTGGCAAGAATTAGTCTTCGTTTGATCTCAGCGCTGATGTCGTTTTCTGAGTTCATAGCGGAGCCTAGGTAGATAAAGTCCCTAACTATCTCAAAGTTATATCTGTCTATGGGGACGTTCTGTCCGAAACGTCGATGTTGGTTGTCCTTCCTTGTAGACAGCATATACTTAGTCTTGTCCTCATTGACCGCTTAACCCATCATGACAGCACATCACCTTGTCTAAATCTTTTTAGACATCGAAGGTTTCGGTGAGGTCGTTACCGACCTTGATGCAGCAGCGAGCGTCCCCCATACTTATCTTACACAGACAGACAGGTTTGGAGGGGATGCAAAAACTAGACATGGCTCTCTACAGCTCGTCTCTATAGATGCTGTCAAATGCGGCCTTAAGATCGACAAAAAGATGGTGGGCATCAATTTAGCCTCTTGAGTTCTCTCCAGGATCTGCCTAAGTGTGAAAATTGGACCAACTGTGGACTTATTCGCCCTGGAAACACACTGTTCGGAGACAATATCTATCTAGTATTTTTTTCATTATCTTTAGGGAAGATAATGCGAAGCTTGTACGACGGCATAACCTTGGCAGATCTGCCGGAATACGACCTACTTCGGGTGGAAAGTTGCCCAACTTTTCTTTCCTTTTTGACCCGAAAAAACTTCCGCACCTTGCTCAAGCTCCTAATGACACCGAACATACATACATAGACACAATAGATACATTTTGTAACAGTTTCCCATTCGCTGCCGAATTTCCAAAATAACACTCATTATCGAGTAGAAATCCCTCTCTAAAGACCGCACGCTTAATGAATGACTAATTAGTTGCAATTTGTTTTATTTTTTTACAGCGCAATTAACAAAGACTTTAAATTAATTCTCGAATCTCTAACAGTTACCCGACAAAAATTTCATACACTTACTCATAGATACTCGTACCTGCAACGAGACGAGCGCGAGTGCGAGTGCGAGTACTTTCTGATTCTAGCACCACGATAACAATGGCATCTTCTTTTCTTCTGGCTATCAGGTGTTGCTGCCTGTTGGTCTCAGGTGTATCTTTAAATTGTTGGCTTCTCACTTACGACGCCGCGCGTTGTACATGTGAAAGGTGTGCTCGCGGTTTTCCGTTGCTTATTTTTTTTCTATAAAAGAAATCACTTTCTTCATTGAACATCGAAATTATTGGAATTTCCTTTTTTTTCTTCAGATGTTGTTGTTGTGGACGTTGTTTTTTTTTTTTTCGATAGATACGAGTACGTTAGAATTCGTCACGGGATTTTCCATTCACAATAGTAAGAGCTCGAGTCCGTATGAGTACGAGTATCTATTCGCTGACTGACTGGCTAGCCTTTCGATAATTTCACTTGCAGCAAATCGCGAATTGTGCATGTTTTGGAGGAAAAAAAAATCCGTAAATCATGTTCGAGTCTATGTCTGTCTGATGGTATTTACCCGCTCGACAATGTGATGAAGATAAATGCGCCTGAATGCGGGAATTGTGTTTGAAGATTATTGGCGCGCGGTAATGATGATCACCTGTGAAGACGACGACGACGACGTCAGCATGGACACAAACAAAAACAACAACAAAACGTGAATCTGATGGTGAACAGTTAAAATCAAGGCTTTCGAAGATTAGGATTGAATGTGAAGGCTTACCATGGAAGCCGGTTTTTTTTTTCACTTGAAGTTGAAATTTGCATTCGATTGGTGAAGGGTGTGGTGTGGTTTGAGTGTCAGAACAGGGGTCGCAACTTTGTGACTAGCTGGTGGGGTAATGTTTAAGTAAATTTTTATTTTTAGAAACAATTTTGCTTAAGTAGCTGAATTTAATGCATTTGAACTCCAATTAAACCGAAGAATTTTAATCGTGGGGAAAATTAATGAGTAGAAGTGGACAATGGAAGTGGGGCAGTGCAATTTACGTTGACACTTTGAAGGCATAACTTTTAATTTATTAGACAATTGACACTCTCACGGCAAACAAGACTTTTATGTGCACTAGTTGACACGATCAGATAAACCCGCCAAATGGTTGTACGAGTATGCACTGAGTGCTCATAATAATTACTATCACCACGTGGTGCCTGCTGGATGTAGCCGGCACATAACACGAAGAGACCTTTGAAGTGGATTACTGGCAGCCGTTCATCCGTTGTTCTAGGAACTAAGACTAAGGACTTTGCCCTCCGGGTTGAGGCTTGTGCGTCGGGATAACTTCGCTAAACGCAAAAAACTAGTTAGGAAGAACAATAGACTTCGGATACGTACATATAACCGTTCTGTTGACGACCCTAGCAAACCAAACAAGTACAGCGACCTTTCGATATGCGGGTGGTATGTTCGGACCCTTTACAGGTTGTGTGCAGGCTAACAGCTAGGAGAGGCTCTAGATTGCTACTAAGCAGATGCCACAGTCATCCAGGAAGTAGAATGGGTTGGGCCGGGCTAAAGGAGGATAAAAAAGAGTGACGTATCCTACTGCCACGGTGTTCGCCACGGATGGCAGAGGCAGCGCTGATTCGGTGAGGGATTTGTCATATGTGGCAGACTTATGTAGGAGTCCGCGTCAAGGCTAAATTGCCCAACACCAGCTTAATATGCGATCGTGTCCCCACGGACAACGACGCCAAAGACTGTCTCTACGATTTCCTCGACTTTCATCTGAGAAAATCTTCTCTGACAATAAATCGAGGATAAAGAGAAAGATTTTCAACTGTCAGGGAACTCTCGTACTTACTTAGGCGAGTTGATCGATATTATGCGTATAAATCCAATTCGCCTGAAAGTATGCAGCCTCTGATCTGAACATGAAATTCAGGGACAAGCTTGCGGAGGCTTAAGTAAAATGTGTTCTTCACTGTATCTATAAGTATCTGCCTATCCCCTTATAAAGGCTTATACCACGAAGCAGGTCTGAATCATTTGCTGCTTAAGGACGATAGATGATGGGGAATTGGACCACTAGTAAACCATCGGAAATGTGGACGGTTCTAAATGCAATTAGAATGTTTAAGGTCTCTATCACGGCATCCAAAACAGCTATTACTCTGAGGAAAGGTGGATTGTGGTTATCAGCTTCAGTCACGCCTCTATCTTATCTCGGTTTGCTAAGAAAGTTAAGTGATGAAATATCTGCCACCTAAGGGCGCGCAATAACCGAGGAAATCTTCTGTTGTATCACATTGGGGTGTTTGGCAAAAGCGAAGTTGCCTGTAAACAGCCTGACACATCTGCATTCAATTCTCCTAAGGGACAGAAAAAACGCCGCGGATTCTTTGCAGATATCCGGCCGTATACACTTGAATTGTCTGCATCTAGCAGAGCTATGCACACAGATTATTATGTTCACACGATGCAGGCAAGCCAAGTGCTGGTTCGGGTCCTGAGGGTACTCCTTACTCTGAACCAAGAGAAGAGGGAATTAATTCGGCCTTCCGGCCAGATTTAGAGAAATCTTGAGTTCATATACTATTTTGGAGCCGGTTCAGTAGCGCCCTAAGTGCAGCTTAGCTATCGTTGTGGATGCATACGTTTTTCCTTATCCATTAATGAATTACGTAGATCTCCGCTTGAAAGACGAACGCATATTGACCTAACGTAGAATGGAGTCTACTGCTTTCGCTTCTTACAAAAACACCAGCACCGGACCCCTGTCTAGTTTTGGAGCCATTCCTTCCCCGGCTCAGAATGTGCCAAAGGAAAGTCGACCATATAGTTGTGTCGCAATTGAATTTCTGGTGTCATTGTCTCAGAGCGCATTGTCCTTAGACTGGCATCGTAGTATATTTCTCGCGCAAAGTCATCTAAGCCCCGCTTCTCTAAAGACGAGCGATGGAGAGGTTCAACAGGCCATCTACAGCGGAGCCAAGTGTACTTGGGAAGGCCCCTAAGCAGTCAAAACAAGCTGTTCTTTAGAGTTTAGCAAATCTTTTCGACTTAACATCTTTTAACCAAGATGACTCCCACATATTAAAGTTTGTCGAAGATTCGAATAGTGACTGGCTGAGTTAGATCGGTCAGCTTCCCCCTGCTTGTAAAGTTTAAATACGTCTTAACTTTACTGCGGAATCGGCGGAAGCCCAAATATATATACCAGCCTACTACTGGTTGGAAATCGAGAATATAAGCCAGATATCCTTTAACAAAATACTGACTTTGGTATGAAGAGTCAAAGTCAGGCAGTTTCTGCGGAAATCCAGAGGATAGCTCTTGGACACAAATCATGTAGAGGTATAGATGGATGCAGAGGCTGTGTTAATAGGTCGCACTAGGTGGCAGAAGAAGGTATCCATATACCAGGCTATTACTGATAGAAAACCGAGAAAATTGAAGCATATGTGGTTCTGAGGTTCCAAATGTGATCGTTCAGAGGCCATCACATCCACCACGGATTACAGTTTGGTGCGCGCTGTGGACCGGCCGCGGCATGACCGCGTGATCTGATCGCTCGAAAGGAACTCAAAGGCGCCACTGTTACGGTCAATTTTCTACACTATGGTTCAAGACATTTATTTGGTCGATGTGAGTGACTCCAACAAGATGGAGCTAAATACCACACAACACAGAGAGATGTGCATCTATTGCCAGCCGTTTATTGGTGACGTCAATCGGCCAGGGGCTATGCTAAGCACCCTGTCTATGGAGACACTCCTCAAACTTTGGAGGACTTAAAAACCAACAATCGTGGAGTATGGTCACAACCAAAATGTGTCGAAAAGTCATCGAAAATTACATGATAAGAATCGAAGTTTATAAAAACTCCCGTGGCAGCCATTTGACCGATATAGTATTTCTTCGTGACATAGTCTGGAGTTTACAGTATAGTAAAAAAAATTCTTTGAAATCCTTAATATCTGTCATGTTATTTAACTTAGAATCTTGAAGCCCAAAATGAGTACCGCTGCCAACTTGCGTTGACATGAAATATCGAAGTCAGGAAGTATCTGCCACTCTAAAACATGGTGCTTATAGGTAGAAAGATGTAAAAACTGGTAGCTGGCAGAAGGCGATATAAGTACATGTACCAGGGAACCGAGAATATTAGCGAGATATCCTTTACTAGCGTGGACATACAGATTTGAAGTCAGGAAGTAATTGCGTAAATCCAGATGGTAACTCTACCTTATGTGGGAGACAGACTGCTGCTATTGATAGCATAGTATAGCAATACTACGTTTTATACCACATGTCTGTCACTGCAATACCACGTTAAAATCTAGTATACCATGAATAGAACCTAGTATTGAGATTCACAAATTTTTGGTGGTATACCACCATCTTATTGTTTGTAGCGCCACTTTCTTTCTGTTGGTGATTCTTCATAGCTTCTTTGACAATTCAAAAGCAAGCAATCACAGCGAAAAATGTTTTGAAAATGGATTAAGGAGGACAATTTTAACTGCATTGGAAACAATAAAGTAAGAGGAGTTTAGAGGAATTATATCAGCGAGCTACGAGGAGCAATATTGGAGTGTTGCAAAAAATGTGTAAGGAGCTGGAGGAGGCGCAACACAAATGTCAAAGTATACCACGTAACGCAAAAGTCAACGTATACTACGAAGTGCAGTCTGTCAGGGGTTACAGTATTCATACCATGGTATCAATACCAGCAATCTGTCTCCCACATTAGATGAATAGTGGAAGAACAACGGTCAAATTCGATATCTCTCTGAATACATGTATAACTTTGGCTATTACCAAAGCTCTATGGTGGCCGAAGCATGCCCATCCTAAGAGGATAAGTCAGAAGCCTGCCTACTGCACTGCTTATGTATCTTTACTTATCTAACTAAGGTAAGAAATAAATTATGGCACCTCAACGCTTCTTTGTATCTCTCCATATTCAACCCATATTCGGCCTTAACGATTGTACAGCGTTTTCCAAAAAGTATCTTAAAAGCAATAACAACGAAGTTATATCACTAAATTGCATTTTCATGGTTCATTTAACTATTTTTTTTGGGTATCTATCGATTTAATTAATAAATTTTCATATTGCAACACAAACTCAACCACACATGGTCAACACGTTAGCAGGTTTTTTTGTTGTTTTGTTTCAATTAATTCCAAAAATAAAAATATCAACTTCACACCCATACCACATCCACATATGTAGGTACCCACTCGCTTGACGACTTTTGCGCTAAATGTAAATAAAAAAATAAAAAATCCAATCTATAGCAGAGCCCACCAAAAGTGTGTGAAATCTTCAGAAGTCTCAGAGCTCCGGTGAAATCTAGCCTGCATCGGTTATGTCACAAATTTTTATATGTAGATACAAATAATAGGGACGTGCATTAATATTTATGACTGAATAATTTCGAGTATTTCCTGATCGAAAGGCATCATGGTAAATAGTTTACAAATTTGTTTTTAATTTTTTTTTCCCCCCAATAAATTTGCAAAACAATTAAACGAGTAGTTAAGTTAAAAGAAAAAAAATTAAAAAATAAATAAATTCATAAATACTTATAGGTTACGTTATTAGTGTGAATGGGAAATTGTTATTCTCTTGTGGCACGTTTCACTTTCGGTGAGACCTGCAATTTCCGTAAGACCTGTGAAAAATGGCAGCTTAGAGTGCGATGATCTAGGGAAACCGAGACTTCTGCAAAAAAAAAATTAAAATAAAAGCGAAAGGTGGTCTCGATGGTGTTTATAAAGTTTAAACAAAGAAAAAACAGTAAAATACTTAACTTTTCTTACTAATTAGCCATTTATAGTTTCTTTTTTAATTACAAAGTAGGGCTGTGGAAGGAGACTGTGTAATGACTCGTGGTAAACCTTAAAACTATTTACCACATTTCGTAACGCAAAGAATAAAACCGTACTTAGACTTGGGTTATAAAAAACTTTGGAGGGTGTTATGAAACGGGTCAGAGGCTGAAAGACACTAGGATGGTATACTAAGTGAAAGTGGAACTTGGAATGCCAACCATAAGCTGAAGGGAAAATGAGTCCTAAGAAAATTTAGCGCAAGTCGGTCGAAGGGTAGTGTAATAAGTTAATATGGAGGTACAGTGTGGTATGCCAAGGTTCCAGTGGTGTCCTGCGAAAGAACGCAGACAAACTTAGACGCCATTGAGGATGTTGCTGCTATCATCAACAGTTGACGTTACATCTCGGGGTGAGCTTTAGCCTCAACAATCCACTTCCAATTCTGTACTCCAATGATTTTGACATTCACTATTAGTCCATCGAACCAATGGGCATGGGGACGTTCTTGGTGCCTTGTGAGGATGTTTTGGTGGGTTCCGGTTTATGCGAAATACATCTCCAGACACTCATCAGGCAATCGAATTAGACTACTATTCAGTAAATAAGGATGTAAGGAGGCATATCAAGTGGAGATAGCTTTAACCTTGCGCGGCTTTTGGTAAGATGATAGCCTGCAAAATTCTCTCTGATAAAAGACGCCATTGAGGAAGTTAATAGGACAGCGAAGAACGCCAATTAGGTAACCCGATAGAGAGATGGAATGTGGAAATACCGAGCTATCATCATGCCTTCAAAATAGTTAACTGGGCACCTAGTCTGGGACCAACAATGCCAAAAAATCTATCAAAATACATCCAGAAGATATCAGTGGACTTGCTTAACGAAACAGAAGACAAAATAGAGCAACACAGGATTACAAGTGGCGTCCCCAAGGCTTCGTTATAGGACCTCTATTGTGGAACGCCGTGACGATGTTTGGTATCCGATGATTCCAATATGTACGAAAATTCAGTGGTTTTGCTGATGGAAGTGATATGCCAGCACTTAAAAGAGCACGTTTACAACGAGGCTTACAAAATTGTGCGGGAATGACTGATGACTGAGACTAGCAAACGGAGTACCCATCATGCTGGACATCAATGGCGCTAAGCAGACATCTATTCTGCGACTACTCACGGTAAAAATCCAGCAGGAATACATTCAAGAGAAATCAGTAGACTAGTTCAGGAACAGAGTGTTGCACGGAACAAAGCAATACAGGATCACAGGTGGCATTCCCCAAGGCTCTATGATTGGTCCACTACAGTCCAAAGCAATGTATGACAATGTTCTTAGGCTGACGATCGAAAGGTCTTCAAATTTGGTGACTTTGCTTATGACAAAGCAGTTACAGTAGTAGCATTCCTGGAATAATTACAGCATGATAGCAATAAGGCTATCAGGTTTATGTAAGAATGGCTGACACATATTGGTCTGCATCTAGGACAACAAAAAAGGCGGTACGCATCAGTTCAAATTGTAAGAGTCGGCAAATCTGCTATAGTATCCAAAATGGAAATAGAGTACATAAAGACTATTGCAGATGCACAACTTTTCGTCCAGTACTGCAATACGTAGCTCCCTCCTTAAGCAGCTATCCTTGGTGCCTTGTGAGGTTGGAGAGCCATGAAATTATTTACAAACGTGTGAATCCAAAGTGCTGTCGTCCACGAATGAATTGACTAGGTTGCAATTAATGGAGAAAATGTCATTGATAAGAACAAAAAAAAGTGTTGGACGTAGAATGGAGCCTTGAGGCACATCACCATTAGATGAGAGTGAGCCAAGAAAGGCTATTCAAGGCTTGTATAGAACTCTTTTATTGGCACATCCAAGAACTTAGACACAGAACAGTTCATTATACTTCTACCGCTGAAAAGCATACCTAGCCAAACTTCTGAGGGCTCTTAGCCGCGGATTTTAGACGGGGAAGAATCCATTCCCATAACATCATAGTCCAAGATACACAATTCCGTTCGTGCTAAACCTAGACACTGGTAGAGAAAGAGCTTGGTGGTATCCTCACATTCGTGATAAAACGTTCACGTAAGATGATTCACATGTTAGGCGCATGATGACCACATATATTTTGTCCTGCATTTAGGCTGGCCATAGTTCTACAGTCATTCCTGCCCAAACTAAGTACGAACACTGCCTTGCGGGCACCTCTTCTTAATTTCTTAACTCGACTATATTCCGCCGAAATAACATGAGGTAGATCCATCTAAAGGCAGTTTTATCTACACCGTACCCTCTGGAAAAAACTTCCAGAGAATTGTTTCCATCTTCCATCCCATTCTTGATCTTGCAGACAACGATCTCCAATTACAGGATTTTATAGAGGAGAACTTCGTGAGTAGAACCCACAGGAAACTTAATACTCTAGCCCTAGAGGAAGTACAGCTAAAAAGTGTTTTTCAGACCATTTACTTCAGCATCATCAACCCACTCGTTAAATTATTTACGATGGAGACATCGCACACTGTTTTGACGCACAGTTTTTTAAGCTCAGATACAATGCCTCTCCCACTCATTGGCGTCTCATGGAAAATTAATGCTTCATAGTCTTGAGGTTCATCAGTCAAGCACGATTTTCACAAGTCATTTCCCACTAATTGCTTGAAGCAGTCAAAACCTATTCGATGCCCATAAAGCAATCTGGTGCAACATATTGCCATCTGAGATCACCTTAGTCGTATTGGATTGAAGTATGTATCTTAGTGTTCGACTAGGTTTTCAATTTTTTATAGCCCTGGCACGTGTTTCGTTCTGGTTTAATCAAGAGGTCACGTTTTAACGAGAACAGGTTATCACTTTCTAAACAGATTCGTTCCTCCGAATTTGACCAAATGTACTAGTCTGGCTGTCAGGCACAGTACACCAGTAAAAGAAGTGAAATATCTAGGACTACAGCAAGATAGTAAACTGATGTGAAACAAGCACACAGAGGAGACATGTAAAAAGGCAACCCGTCCTATGCTCAGCCCGAGGATTCTAAGATGGATGTACATCGCCATTGTGAGACCAATGATCAGAAAGCCAAGGTAAAACAAACTAGTCTAGGGAGACACTCACTAAGGTGCAAAGACTAGCTTGCCTCTGCATTACTGGGGCCATGAGAAAATGTCGAACTGCGGTCATTCGAAATATTCCTTGAGCTATCTCTGCTCCGTCTCGTAGTTAAGTTAAGCAGATGATCCAAAGAATGGCAAAAGGGGGTACCGGGAGAGCGAAATGCTCGAGAGAATACGACGTGCTTCTCAATATCCTTCACCTTCTAGCAATCCGAAGCAAAGGGACGACAGTATAAGGAAATTTAACTTCTACAAGAAATTTCGTACGATGGGCCAAGATCAATCCACCCAGAACCTATGGGCAAAAATACCAGCATCTTCCAAACTGAATATTTCAAGTCTTGCTACATATATCACTCTGATCTTCGAAGCAGTACCTGTCACGGGTTTCGCTTCTTCAAGGGTGCCGTGGACCGTGGAAGTCTCACCGTTTAGATCTAAAAGTTGTTATTGACCTACTTAAGGCCGGTAGAATAGGATGTGGGCACAAAGTGCGAGTCTTTCTCGACGAGAGAAGGTGTATATTTTTTCCACCTGAGGTTAGACACTCTTTTGCTGGCTGTATCAACTGGGAACTTTATCAAATCTATTGGTTGAGATGGTTCTTTTCTACTATCAGGGAGGACCGTCCGACCAATGATTGCCAGAACGTCCTTATTATTTGGACTACTGAGCGAGAGGTTTGAGGTTCCAATCACAGAAAACACCACCTAATCAACTCTCGCGAATGTCTGACAAAAGTCCGAGAGTAATAACTGCCACGAGAAAGCTGTTCAGTATGGCTTCGGGCATGACTTTAAGCTGTAAGTCCCGAAAACCTAGAGCCTAGACCACATACAGTCTATCGCGCCAAATACTTTTTTTTCGCAAGATAAAATCCGTCCAGAAGTAGTCTATGTTTAACATATACACCCTGTAGCTGGACTATCTTATTAAAAAATTGAAGGCATCTAGTGCTATCTAGGCTAAGATGCGAAACCACCAAAGTAGACAGCAGTACCATAGTAGTTTAACCGCTCCTCATCATAAATGTATTTGCGGTGCCAAATCAGGGTACGTGTCCGTTTTAGTGGATCTCCAAAAGAGAACTTCTCTCGTGTATCTGTGTTATCCCATTATTTACCTCACAGTTCACTTCAAATTGAATCCCGCCATAAAGCCTCTACAGCTACTCTTACACTTTTTTTTAAGTTCAACGCAAATCCAATTGATTCCAAATGCTATCCTTACAACAGTAGGTGCATGAAGTACATCTTATACCCCCCAGACTGTTAAGAACCCTCTCAGTTCCACTTCAGCAAATAATTCTCACTCCCACTCAACCTGAAAACCTCAAAAACACAAAGACTATCTCCAGACAATCCATCATATCTCCCGGTGAACTTCCTACAAAAGAGCAAACAAAAAACAAATATTGACCATTAATTTATGCATCTAAGACCTTCGGGAACCTAAAAGTCATGCGGCAAGACTCGCCGAACCAAAAGTGCCCGACCACGCACTTACCACTTACCCACCGCCAAGAACGGGAGCCAAAACAAAACGCCAAGAAAATATACACCCCGCCTGAGTACTCTAGATACTCTCAACGTGTATAGATACTTCAACAAATTTTTTTGAAGTCGACTTAACCTCTGCCACTTTGTGGCACTCCATCGGGCGGCCTGAATTACCGTGTGAACACACTCCATTTTCAACAAACTGAGCAACGAACTTTTGTGTCATGTTTACCAAAAAAAAATCTTTCGTTTACATTCTAGATACATCTACTCATACTCACTCGTATGAGATATTTCGTAATGGCGCAAGCATGTCATAAGTTTTACGTCCAAATTGGACAGTTGGTGTGGAAAATTCATGGAAAATTTGCATTTTTTTAGTGCGGAATGAAGTCCGCAGCCTGAATGCAGTTCAGTGATTGCAAATCCACTGAAACTGAACAGTTTGTAGTGCGGTTTTGCGAACGGATCGGTGAGCTCGGCGTGCGTGAATGCACAAATTGACGCTGATGTTTAAATTTATGGATTTGACATTATGCAATGGTGGATCAATGTAGGTGTACACAGCTGAGGCGCGAATTGTGATCTAGTTACATTAAGTGGGGTGTAATTAGGTACAGTGTGGGCTAAAAGTTGTCGACACAATGTGATCGGAATGACACTTGGGATTCAATTGTCTTGTTGGGAGTAGAAATATTGACGAGCTTGTGTGCCAGTCAGTAGCTTGATTGATTACCAGGGACTACAACATCCAAACGTCTAACTAATAAATGCGTTCGCTGGACATTAAGTCGGTTCAAAGGAAGACAGTCCAGGTCTCTGTAAAGCTGGTGTAATTCGCCACGAATTTGAAAAAAAAAAAAAACTTCCACTTGCATCTGCTATGATAGCCACATGTCCAACTTTCTCAATCACCTCCTGAACCTTTAACGAAACTGTCGCAATAGAAGATACAATCGGAAGGTGAAATTCTAACGAAGGGCGGGTCAGTTATCTTATTTATAAGACCTCAACCTGTGACAAGCTACAAAGAAAAATATTTGGCCCAAAAGAGATTTCCTTTTCGCACAGTGGAAGTGGTACATTCCCGTATCCGAAAATCAGGTTTGAGAACCTTTAGCCTGGCATTCATGAAGTTTGTTGTTGCCATACATAAGAGATTCACGAGAGATGGGGTCGTGAACAACTTTTTTTCTACGTTTTTCGGATTGGAATCCCTTGCACAGTAGTGTAATGCACCGTCCATTCAAACACAGAGACCACCAACCATAAGCCACAACTTGTCACTATGAAATATTGCAGCTATACCACAACTTTTAAGGCCATCAGCTTAGAACAGGGTTGTAAAGGTAAGGTTTGTACGAAAAAGTAGTTAAACAATCAATTTTGAACCCGTCGAGGGCCTCGTTATATACTCCATGAAGTAAGGTTTCGATCTTGGGCCAGAATTTAAGAAAGGGTTGGCCTCGTTGAGGGATAGATGCACGATCTATAACACAAAGCGTTTTATGATAAAGGATAGTTGAGGAGGTTTAGTTTCCCTATGAGATGCCACTGTTTCTCCCAGATAATGGCATGACTATCAAGCTCTTGTCTTTTTTGAGCTGGAGGTCTACGACTGAAGAGAGACAAGAACTGCACAATAAGATAGGCCGCTCAGCTACGAGCCGATCGCCTCCATCCTCTTTTTTTTTATAAAAAAGGGCAAGCAAATCCCAGAAGTTCCCCAACCCTATACGGTCCATTGTAATACCAACCAGCAACTCCTTTTTTGGGTGTAGTAGTTGGAGGAAGTCAGATTTTATTCGTTTCTCTGATGTGATTGCTGTTCCCCTGGACATGAACTTACACTTAGTGGCCACTACTTGTCACATACTTACGCGAGAGCCCCCTCCACCAATCAACCGACACGTAAGCTAGAAAAGGCCTTATCATAGTCGTACAGATTCAGAGAAGCTTTTCCGGTGATATGCCTCATGTCTTGCATCATTCCACTGTCAGGAAACTGAGAGCGCGTCTTGGACGTCTTTTGACCTGACATACTGGAAGTTCTTGATATTAGATTCAGCAACAACTAGGTGGCAGCATGTCATATGGGAGTAACCTCGGTTTGGAAGATGCTAGAGTGACTCTGGAGACTGTAGGAATTCTGCCATTGTCAATATGTTATTCTCTCAGCCTTAGGACCGAGCCTGTGGCATACTTTCTACCAAAAATGTTTATCGGCGGTACAGTCAACTTGGTTTGCAGAGCTGCTATTAGGAAAATTTTAAGTGCCAAGTTAAGCTACTCATTAAGCGCCGAGCACTCATGTTGGACTGCATTTTCAAAGTAGACGACCAGGTGGCTTCCAATGAAAATATTGTTCAGACAATCGCGGTATACATGTATTTCCCTGTGTATCTGAGAAATATTGCAGTTAAAAAAAATAATCGCCGAAAGGCGCTAAAGACCTGTTTTTTTAAATAAATACCATTAGCTCCAGCGTTCGTTGACAAACTTTTCGACTGCCCTGTAAACGAGTATCTGTCAAAATTTTAATAGTCCATGATTTTTACATTTTTACGCTCAATCGACAAATATTTTAGATTTTATTACCTAAACTATTTTAGCCAAGTGTATGCAAATTGTCGTGAACTCATATGTAAATAATGTTCCCACATTTGTCATAAAGGCACCGACTTTAGCATGTGTTACCGATTAGATAATAAAATATTTTACGGATAATTTGCAGAAACAATTTGTGTAAAAGGTTTCGGCCATTAAACTTATAAATTTAGATAAAAGAGAAAGGCACGATCATGACTTAAGACGTAAATTTAATTAAACGTTAAGACGTTAATCGTTGATCAGAATTATTTGTAGTATTTTTGATCAGAGTAATGAACTCGCTGGAAAAAAATTGTATCTTTCCATTGACACGCTGGTAAATCTGGTGTACCACAGGGAAGTTGTTTGGTTTTTGTTTTTATTATCGCACTCTTAAGGCGTTCGAAACCATGGCATCTGGAGAAGAGTTCACTCTGGCATTCCTAAAAGAATTCGTTAAGAATACATCGACTCCCGGGACTAATGTGGATTTTCGAATAATTCGGTGGCCAGAGTTGGTTGAATAAGACTCAGAGGACGTCCCCTCATACAAAGACCCTTAAATCCAAAAACGGAAGATTCACGAAAAATCCCAGCAAGACCGAATAAGCCATGACTGGGAAGTCGTGCTGTTGCAAATCTACTATGAGGTAAGCACACAATTAAGTCGTAGTCCTACTTAACCAGAGTTTGATGGCTGAATCAATGAGAAGCTCTGCGGTGGTATAACCCGATGCAAGATCAGGCCGATCGTGGGTGTGCAAAAAAAAGGAGGTGGCAGCTGGCACAAATGACGAAAATATTTCAAATAAACCTTAACTTAACCACCAACTTAGTCTAGCTCTTGGGAAATAAATAAACTAACATAGGACCTATACAAGAACCCTGGATAGAAGAAGATTCATGATTCAAGCCCTAGGCAATAAGTCTTGAGAATCAATCATATGAAAACCCACAACAAAGACTTTAAAAACATCACGCAAATGCTTAAGTACTTACGCCTTCATGGAGGAGTAAGGGGACGTCAGCAAAAGAAATTTCCAAGTACTTCTAGACAGACACATAACCTTAGAAGCGTGCTTGGCGTCAAAGTTAAAACGGTGAGTGTGGTAGCCAAAACCACAGCCTTCAAGACAATGCCGACACCTCTAGAAGTGGATGCAGATTAATCAACTTGGCTGACATCTTCATAGCCAGCACGCGTCTTCCATACCTTGACACATTGGTATGGCATTGGTGCTTGGCGATCTGCAGATCAATATTACCCATCAACGATATTGATCACTTTACTATCGATTCTAGGCAAGCCACCAGTATTCTGAATTTCCTAGCAGCCAACATAGACTCCAACCCAGTCATACTGTGACAGCGTAATACGTCGAACGACATCAATCTCCGAAGATTGCAAGAACATCCACCGACCAACTTTCCCATAAACTGTCGACAATGAGACCACTGGCAGCGTACCCAAGTCCTTCTGGGGTGCCTGGTTTCAGAGGAACTACAACGACGACCCTGGTCTCATGTAGAGTGCCGTGGAAGCCAAAGCAAGAAGCATGTAAAGCGGGGTTTGCAAAGGAAAACAAAACCTAATCGCGGAATCTATGATCCAAAAAATCTGGAGTTTCTTTCCGACAGAGGAGGTGCTTGCAAAGAGTGCGGTCTAGTCAATATAACGTGTCTCTGCTAAAATGCCACTTAACCGAGCATATGAGGGCTGGAAGGCCAGAACAGAAGACAGCTGACTCACACCGGGAAACCTTATAGTAGTAGCTCTAAGGATCTTGAATGAACCTTACTATGACCTACAGTCCGCTAATTCATTGGACGAAGATGGCCAATACTTCTGTCCACCCGACCAAAGTGTAGTGAGGATAACAATATCTAAGCTCCAATCGAACAAGACAGCTGAAGCTAATGATGTACTTGCCAGTCTTTTTGAATCAGGGGAAGATACGGAATTTGTTACGAAGCACATACTAAGCCACTTGGGACAGTATCCTTAATAAATGAACACCCGCACACCGACCCGAAAAGTTTTTCAAGGGACAACGAAGCACGGTAAGAACCCATTTTGATGGAATCAACTGACCTCAATCAACCTGAAAAGGAAAACTGAGGATCGATCTGCTTGGACAGGTCTACTGATTAAGGCATTAGTGCCCCACCGATATTTTATTTGCCTACACATCTGACATTGAACTCTGCGAGTAGCATTTATTTTTCCCTCCTAGCTTAATGAGTAGACTCCAAAGCACACTATCTTCCAAAGCCTAATTCTTTTTCCACACCTGACTGTGCCACAATCCCTTCATGCACTACTTCCGATGCATGCAGCCAATGCGCTTTCTATTTGCATTCGATATCTCAACGGAGACAAGTTCAATATTTATTCACTCGCACACGAGCTGTACACCATAAAATCATAAAAATGTTAATCAAATTGTATCGGCTAAGGTGCCCTCCCATCCAGCGCGTCAAAGTATCTAAAGAGACTTCCAGTAATCAATACACGTATCTAAAAGGCATTAATTTGGTTCTTATGCTATTTAAAGCACATTAACCGGCTTTTGTTGCGTAAGCAAACAAAAGTTGTCCCGCGCTGTCTGGCACAGAACATTCATGGTGGCCCCCTTTAAGCTAAAGAAGTGCACTATGACGGATGCACATGCATGTGTGGTGCGGTCTTCCAAGAAAGTCAAATAAAACGAAAGAGTCAGATTGTCTTCTTTTTTTTTTGTACGATCCACATGAGTAAGTGTAAACTTGTGGACGGGCAAAGGTTAAGTGTACTTCTGCCGAAAAAAATGCAGGTTTATGGTTACATTTAATGAGCCTGGTTGAAGTACTTAGCCAACCCCAACCCACTGTCAGTGTGCTACTCTGTTGTGTCCAAAGGGGCATTCACATATTAAAGAAACATATTTTGCATAATTTGTCCTAAAAATTAATTTTTTTTTTACCACGAATGTCAATAGAGATACAAAGTGTAGAAGAAGAGATACAACCAGCTTGACATCTTTTTTTCTTTCGTCAAGTGAATTGCGTAATCGGTTTTTTGTTTTACAACTTTGTTTGGAGTTTAGATTGGTTTCAGGTTTATCGGAAAGTTGATGAGTAGTTTTGAGCATGGGATCATAGATTTTAAACGGTTTATTGCGATTTGTGGTGTATCTACTCGTATCTATCGTTGAGAGGAAAGACGATCGTGTGAATGTGAACGTAATTGAGGAGAAAGGTGAAATGTTTGGTTGACCATTGAGACGATCTTTTTGGTTCGATTTAAGGTAAATTTACATGTGAATAGAGGAAACTGTTACTTCACACATTTCTTTCTATTTTTTTGGTTTTTATTAATTTATGATGTTGCGAGTGGAAATACCAATAACATGTTTGACAGATTCAACGCCTTTTCTTTGGGGAAATAGACACATAAATTGAATAACGAGGAGTGGATACATTTTTTGAATATTCGAGCATTCATTATTTTAAGACAGAAGATAGTCAGAGAGTTGTGTGTTTTGATAAAGCAAAGCGGATCCACAATCACGATAGAAGATAAATCGGCGGATGCTTTGGAGCACTACTTGGACGAGTGAAGGCTTAGAAGAAGCTGATAGTGTCGTTGATATTGCATAACTTCAAACGGAGAGTGGGTTATCCATAACCATAGTTTCCAAAAGAATACCATTCAATAACTTAGCTTCGATTTTATCGCATAAAATAGTCAATTTTAAACAATTCGAAATTGGTCCTTCGAGCCATATACCAAAACTTGAAGCGTTTCATTCTGAACGAATCGGATTGGAATTGACGTGTTTTAGGGGTCTATTTTATTTATTTGGCAATTTCTACAACTATGTCCTGGATAATATCACGAATTTTCGTAGTGGAAAGGCCTCAGAGGGTCCATACCGATATTAACCTTCCGACCACTACTTCTGCTATTCAAGTAGAAAAAAAGGCCTTGCCATCGAAAGGTTAACGATCCAACAGATTTCGTAAGAGCGTCAACTTGATGTCCATTAAGCAAAAAGATACCGTGATCTTTCCATTACATCTGGTGTTGTCAGCATTCTGATTGTGCCAGTACAGCCTTCGGCTAGGAGTGTCTACAATGGATGAAATTTTTACACCAAACCGTGTGTAGATAGATTTACTACACCTCTTATCCCTTGGTATAGAGATAATCTATACAGAACCACGTCGAACTTAGACATCTCTGTCAAGTTCGTCGGTATACAGAAGAAAATCCTTTATTTAAAGGATCCTCCAACAGCATCCGATACACGATCTCATGCGCTGAAAGCTATATTAAGCTAAGACATCTGAGAGGCTTATACATATTATTTCGAGAGATTTTGTATCAGACCACAGTGGTGGGTCCCTTTTCGTATCTCTTCCACAATCCGTCTTAGCCCGAGAGACTCTCTGGATTTCTTCACAGTTCTTCTCTGGCTTTGATTCATCGTGTAAACGCTAGCATCTGTTTAACAGATCTACCCAGTGGCGCCCCAAAACCTCCCTTCTTCTAGCTTCTAGCTAGCTAATGTTGGATATTGGCACAATATACGTATGTGCCGTGCGCCGTCTCGATTTCTTTTAGGCATTGTTCAGAAGTATCATCTTCCAAAAGAGTCATCTTCCGTAGGTGATACCCGAAATTTCCATGACCTCTATATAACGTTACTACCCATTTCAGTGCTCTCAACTCCAAGCTTAGTACTTCCACATGAGTGGTGCCAGTCTGCATTTTAATAGCCATTGCCTGTAACCTTCGACGATTGACCTCCTTCTCTGGTGTTCCGCCGCAGCGCAATCAGCAGCTCCACCATTCCCCTGCCAGACTTAGACAGCTTGCAAATTAACCCCAGAGTGTCAGCTTGAGACACACGCTATCGAAAAGACCACAACCAACCACCTGGTAAAAAATTGGGTTCGCTGGAGAGGAAATTTGAACGTTAACGTGGTCCAATACGCACTCTAGCGTCAGCTTAGAAAGTAAGTTATGTTGTATCCCTATGGCTAAATCGTATTTTGGTGCAGTGTCCTGATTTCTTGAACAGAAGGCCATCGATTTGAGTTCCAGAGGGGATTTTGATTTTTCTCTTAAATAATAATTCCGCCTCGTAGATACATACGTCTAGGTTGGTGCCTGGATGGATGAGGACAAACATATAAAATTTGAGTTTCTCTAACCAGAATGAAGAGAAGGACCCACTACGGTAGTCTGCTTGAATATATTTGCCCATCTCTCTTTACTTATCACTAAGACTTGTCTACTCACCAGGAATGGCACAACTTTATCAGAAATAATCTGGAACACCAAAAGCCTTACATGACTGTGTAGCCTTTCTTAAGTTAGAGAGTGTAAAACACGTACAGAGATCTACGCAGCTCTTCCAGACGCTATTATTGGAACTACGCAGCCTGTGAAACCGCACATTCAGTGGCTGGTTATGGCCCTCCCTTTCCGTATTTCACAAGACTATTGAACTTTTACCTAAATCAGGGCTTGCTTTAGTAGCCTGGCACAGTAATTGTTTTTTAGATGCTTCCACTTGTGGCCTTAATATAATATTCTCCTAAGAGCGGTTTATTTTTAAAAATTTCCTTGCACAAGCCAATGAAAGGACTTCATTTCGAAAAGTACATTTCAACACAGTACTCGCCATGGAAATAATTTTTTAATACTTTCTAGCACTGTTCCAGTGTTGAACGATCCATTTCGTACTACTGAGGCTTCACGGTACCTATCTGCAAATATTCTTAGGACTCTAGTGTTGCAAGGTACAATATTTCTAACGAATTCAGCCAGATTCTGGAACACGCCAGACAATATCGACATCTTTATTAACAGCCTACGACAATAGGTTATTGTGCACACCTATAGCTTCGAAAGGGGTAAGGAGTTCACTTAAACTTTAGCTAAACGCCGCCGACAACATGCACCTACACAATTGACATCCTTGTGGAGATCCGACAGCGATTAATGCTCAAAAGCCATTGGTACTTCGGTTTGGCTGAATAACTAGGCTCAAAACTCATTCAGACTTCCTGTCATATAAGCAGTATCGAGCACTGGACTATAGATAGGATGGATAGGGAAATTTTAAGTTCCTTCTTCGAATATTCGACCCCATTTGTCAGCAAAAACCAATGGAGAAGAAGATGCAAACCGAACTCTATAGACTGTACAAAGATGGGATGTTGTATAACAAAATCCAAGGCTCAATGACATCGATCGCATAGGCTACGAATTTAAGGCAAGAGGATCTTCGAATTACATGCTATAGACCCACAACATACAGGAAGCACTCCTCCTCCGTTTTAAAGATCAAGCGATCACGGATGCTTCGCAGATTAATGCAGAAGACTGCAAGCAATGTGCCCGGGACCGAAGACCGTCGAATGTAGGCGTATCTTAGGAGGAGACCCTTCACAGATCGGAGCTATGTTACCTAAGTTACGTGTGAAACATTCTCTTAAACACAGCACAAGCTTCACGTAGCCCTTCTCACAGACATCAGATGCACTTGGACTTACAAATATTTTTTTCTAAGAAAAGACTTACGAATCGTTTGTAGCATGTTCAACTCACCTGAAACGAAAGAGAAAAAAAAACCTTATTAGATGGAAAAATTTTACAAATTTACGAGAAAAATTTCAATCACTTTATGAATACTTCAACATAATTACCCAAACCACCGAAAAGAGCATTCATGTCAAGCCCACTTAAAGCGTTCCCTCCCAATCAAAAAATTTTTATTTGCATACAATCTCCCAACCATAATGGCTGTGGGTAAATTTACCATAAAAAAACCAACAACAACAACAACAGCAAAACCGCATCCACAAAAGACCAAAATAATGAGCACGTGCAACCGTAGCCTCAGGTAAGACTGCCGTTTTACAATGTAACTGCAGCCATAATCACATCGAAATAAATTACCCCCTAGAGGCGTGCGCACACACAGCACACAGGTGGGTTTAACTCATAAAACTCATCTCGTTTTCCAATTCGAACTCAAATAAAACAGAGAAAAACCTCGAAATAATAACAAAAATCACGCACCACACTCCACAGGGAAAGATCAAAGCGAAGATCATTTGTGTACTGTGTGTGGCGCTAATGGATTAAAAGTAACATTACATGGGCTGGGGCTACAAATTTCCTTCGCATAACCACCAAGCTTCTTGTGAAAAACGTGTAAAAACCTTTCTCAATTCTGCGCAAAATTTAATTCAAATCACGTCTCGGATATGTTTCATAACCATTTCTGACAGTCAAGACAGAGAGAGATCGCTTATCCAAAGGGAGACTGACTCCTATCCACGAGCATTTTTATTCAAATGAGCTGCGCATGAGGACAGTTGCAGAAAAAAAATAAGTATCTCCGCCAAGCAGACATCCGACGGATAAATCATGCAAGGGCAGACTGCAGCAACAACAACAACAAAAATGCAATTACAATTGCACATAGCCATTGTACGCAAGAACTTTGCGCACAGACATCAGATTGCAGGGCATAATCGTGAGATGCCGGTCGTAGATACTCGTACAGAATTCAATTTCAGTGAACGCTCGCATTTTATGCGTGCGAATCCAACTGCGACTTGAGGTGGCAACTACCTTTTGTCCTTGGAAAAGAGACAAAAATAATATCCTCTGTATCAGGTACGGGTGTCAAGGGAAAGAATGGTAAATAGGAGATGAGATACAATTGCATCTACAGAAAGTGCAGTGGTCTGTCTTAATTACAGTGTGTGCCAAGAGTGCGCTTGTTACATTTATGAGACTATAGAGAAGAGGGCGTCGAGTGGCTCAGGTATACATAAGTGAGTTGGACTACTGAAAGGGAGGTTCGATGTGCGGAAGCACTTAAAGTTTTGACAGTCCCACCTCTCACATGGCTCAGGGACAAGTGAATTGGACTACTGAGATGTGTTTGAATCCCATCAAACAGTAGAAAGTTTTTCACGGTCCCACCACTCGCGTGGCTCAGGGATAAGTGAGTTCGACTACTGAGTAAGTGATTCGACGTTCGAATACCAGGAAGCACTTAAAAGCTTTTTTTTAGCACGTGAAGAGGCTTCTTAAGTTTTGGACAAAAAGATGATTTGACCAAAGGTTCAACCGATTTAAACTGAACATTTTGGGAGTAAGCCATGCTTAGACGTTCTCCTCTACTCTAATACAAACCATATCGAGATCCAAAGATTCTAATGGAACTATCAGCTGTACGATGATAGAGTTTTGTTAGTTGTCGAACTTTACGATGATACGTAATACGTCATGGTTAGACGACGTTAGAAAGTCTGCGAGGCTTAAAGTAGACTTTCTAAGGAAAGGATGCGACTATTCTTAGAATTCGATCTATGGTCGCAGTATCATTTAGCCAGACCACTTTCTTCAGAATTCCAAAATAAGATACTAAAACCTGTCCACATACTCTCGGCTCATCCTGTACAACGCAGAATAAATAGAAATGTCATTGAGATACATTTACAGAAGGTCGAGGGAAACCACATTTGCGGGTTGGCTGAAGATGAAGGTATTTAAATACCGTTTCATTTTCAATAGAATCCCATCAAAGTGCAAGACGGCTTAAAGGCTGTCTAGTTGGTAGATACTGTGCCCACAATATTCTAACAATGTTGCGCAATTCTAAATAAAGAATCTAAGCGGATCACTTGACTCGTATTAAATGTCTGTGCGTGTGGTTTTTCCTAAAGATAATGCAAAAGCATAAGCGATGCGGTTACTTATGGTAAACCAACTGTCTAAGCTGACAAAAGGGATTTAATGTTTAAAAGGGAAGTGGCTTCAAAATACGCAAAAAAAGAAAGGAATTCGTGCTTCAATCTCAATCTATAGACCTGGGAGAGCTGGGGATTGCATGGATTCAGCGCTCAAATTGTGGATTCCTGTAGCAGCACATCAACCCAACTCATGAACTGCGGGCAACGGTCAAACTTGTGTATCCACCACGTAGCCAGCCTCCTTACTTCTAAACGAGGTGAATGAACGAAAGAAAAGTCTCGAGCCACCGAGATGCAGATGAGGATAAATTAAGAGGAGAAACAATGTGGACAGTCAGATGGGACTACACTAGAAAAGGTAGATGGACCTACAAGCTGAGCCCCGCCATTAAGACTGCAACTACTAGGAACTACGCAGTTCCTATTCGATTATGGAGGCTACCGCAAATATCTACACAGATTTGGACACAATAGCTCACCAAACTGTCCACATTATCCAGATGAAGAGGAAAACACGGGAGTGTGCAGTATTCCATTGCAGTGGCTTCACACTATGGAGAAATAAACTGCCGAGTCCAGAACCCCTATCGTAAGACTCACTAATAAATGCCTAATATGGTAACCGGACACAAGGAAAAACCTTTAACCTAAGAGCCATAGCAGAAGTACAAATGCTAGCTTGCATCGGAGCTACCAGCCCCATGAAGACAACACCAACAGAAGGACTCAAAGCCATCCTCGACCTTCTCCCGCTAGACCTTTTCATACAAAAATCGTTGCACTCATAATAAACCAATTGGATAGCAGGATGCTAAATACAACAAGACAAACAATCATCCTTCGGAAATCTCTAGAAAATATAGCTACCATGTCACCGTACCTAGACTACGAAGATATTTCTCAATTCACTACCCGACTACTAAGGAAAAATGAGTAACCGGAGTATCAAGCATGCAATCCAAAGCCGTGTTTACTGACGAGTCTCAAATGGACATCGGAGTAGGTTCAGGACTGACATATCTAGGTCAGTCAGATTTCCAAGCCACAGTAGCGTCTTCCAAGTGGAAGTCCTATCAATGACAATAGCAGCCCATGAGATTGCAATCAGGGTAGTATCACAAGATGATACCACCTATTTTCATTGAGAGACAGACAGCGACTAAAGCGATATCTACTGTAGAAATAAAGTCGAATGCAACACAAGATAAGGCTCTGCTAGGTCCTATGATAAGAAAGAATACCAGGGAATCAAACGGCCAATGAACTGATAAGAAAGCCAACAACTCAACGGAATCGCCTTGCACGCTTAGACATGTAGCAGGGGAAAATCCTTAACAGAGGCGAACAATGGATGGCGATCCTTGAGCACATGTACTACAAAAGGGAATTATGGCCACTATTTAACAAAGAAAAAATCCATCTCTACCATCATAGGAGTGATCACGGGGAAATACACTCTGCAATACAATTTGAAAAGGCCTACAACTCACAGAAGAAGATCTTTGTAAAGGTTGCGGCGACGAGGAGGTGAATGACGTGAGTCTCTACCATCTAAGAAACAAAGTCCTCGGTAGGCACTTCTTTCTGGGCATCGAGGAATCAGCAGACATGCTTCGCTAACCAGCTTCACGAAGTAATACCTAACTGCGAGTAAAGGTATTCGTGGCAGCTACTATTGCCCAGGCTTACGAATCGTGCAGTCCGTGCTGCTGGAATCTATAAATATTACACACCCATTGGCGCAACCAAAAAAACCATAAATTTCGTCCAAATCGGAACTGAAAACAAGGAACCACACCACCCAAATTATCAATAAACACTAGCCATCCACAAAAGACTTTCGTTTTTTTAAGCACCCATTACACACCTGCTTCCAATCAATGAAAACTCACTCAGTATTCTCGCTTCGTTCGTTTACTTCATAAAAAAAAACCGCCGAAAATGTTCCATGTCTGCTCGCATAAAATGCACCTCCTCACAATAAAACCAAACCGGCACTGATTTACCCATAAAACGTGGAACCATTTCACCCTTTTTATTGCATTTGCAAAATGGGAACCGGAACACCAAAACTTGGCAATAAAATTCCTCCATTTCCCATTCAAGTGAGCAACATCTTACCCCATAAATGTCACGACAAACAGAACTACGAGTAAGTGCAGTGCGCTGCACAGGGATGTCGCATACTGATTATCCATTCATACGAGTACGTGCATGAGGAAGGGTTGGAGTTTCTTTTTTTTTATTTCATAAAAATTCGCAAAAAGTAAAAAAAAATTAAAAACTTCTTGCAGACAGATTAAAAACAGTTCACGCACATATCCATGAACTACGCCACTGTTAGATAGAATTAAAGAATTTTGCATTCGTATGGTATCGTTATTATCTCACGGCGGATGACGTGACAGAAAGAAAAGAAATAAATCACCCACCCGTAATGGACTGTAATCACAAATAGAAGAGGGAATCGAAAAGTATAACAAACAATTGAAGTTGACCACACCTTTCAATTGTAGAACGTCGTCGTCAGACAGCCGCAGATACTTATTACAAATTCGATTGACACAAGTCACATAAAGTGACATAATGCGTTACCAACTCTCAAGGGAGACGAGATTAGAATTACAGATCGCTGATGTCGGGTTCTTCTTTCAATAAGTGAATGACTTCGTGCTTTTGAGCCCGAGGAAGATTATTTCAGCCAATTTGAAACGGTGGGCATTTTAAATTCGATGTTGTAATGAAGAGAATTGTCCATAATTTTGGGCGGTTAGGACGGGGTTATTGATTGTACTTCTTACGACAGGCAAATTCCTTCCAACTCTTAGTGAACTGAACGAGGCCTAAGCTTCGACACCTGGATGAGGAAGGTGGCAAGTAAGGTTAACGTCCAAGATGAACCCGGATCTCAACCAACAAGTCTCTCCAGTTAGCTAATTGCCTTAAGTCGTACACTCCAATTTGGTTGAGGTCCTCTTCTACTTGTGCGCGCCACCTTATGCGAGGTTGTACCCTACTACGTTGTAGCTTCGGGTTAGATTCGAAGGCTCTGCGGGCTGGAGCAGGACTGACGGTTTATCCCCAAAATAACAGAATTGCTACTGTTCATAAGCAAGAGGAAGCTACTGCAATCCAAAACTCCTTTTGCTAGGAGCCTCTGACAGCAACCATAGACTAGGTCTAACTACCTAAATTGAAGAACCAATATCAGTGAAATAAGTAAGGAAGCCACGATAGCCTTGTACTCGTGCAGTGCAGATTATTCGGTAAAACTTGGGGATCCAAAATCATCCAGGGGATTTATACGCCTATTGTAAGGCATATACTCATCTATGGCAGCCTTGTGTAGGAGCAAGCCACCAGCAAGATCACCAGGTGTTGGCAACGGAGTAGTAAGTAGTGTTTTTGCTTGTGACCTGACCAGTGTAAGTTCAAATCCCACTAGCGGAAAATAGCAATCACAGCCATCATGCACAACAGAAAAACGATTAAAATCTGAGTTTCCCCAACTACATAACAACACCAACGGCAGAACTCGAGTCCATCCTGAACCTACTTCCCCTAGACCAGTATATATGTATAAGAATTAGCGACTATAAGCCCCCTTAGGATCAGTCAAACAGACGTCTACAGGTCGAACACATCAGCCCATACTATGATGCTACAGGAAATATAGCAACAACCGACTACATGATGCCTTACCTGGACTTTGCAAGACCATTCAAAACAGCTACCCGAGCAGAAAAGAATGGAAAATCCGAGAAATAGGCGCTGTGCATCTCAGCAAGATTTCTAAGCCACAGTAATGTCTTCCAAGCGGAGGTCCTAACAGAGACAATATCTTCCAAGCGATATCGACGTTCAAAAGAGCTCAAGGTTGTTGGAAGGAAGACTCTGCTGAATTGCTAATCGTGAAGGTGTATCAAAGAATGCTAGGGCTTATGAACTGGCTAGGGGAGAATCGCCACTCGAACCGGAGCAAGTTGACCATACGAGCTATGCCACTGACTACTGCATTCAAGAGAAACCCAAACTCCAGACGTCGAACTACTAATGCAGATGCAGGAAAACCCAACGCGGGTCCTGAGAAAACTTTCTCTAATCCTTTCTTTAAATTTTCTATGTTCATCGGAGAACTCGTGTCCTGCGATTCTAAAGGCATTAAGATGAAATAAGCTTCCAATCAGTTTCAAAGAGATATTGAATTCATATGCTATTTTAAAAGATTTTATAAGGTTAAGCAGCGCCTTGAGTGCAGCTTACCAGTCACTGGAAACCCATATGTTCCTTCCTATCTACCTTTTTTTTCACAACAAAGCACGTGGCCATTACAATAGCGTAGACCTCCGCTTGAAAGACAGACTTATATTGAACTAACAGAAATTAAGTCTAATGCTTAGACACCAGTAATGGACCCCTGTCTAGGTTTGGAGCCATTCGTGAAGGTACGATGGTATTTCTTCCCCAGCCCAGATTCTCACCAAAACCATTCTAGCGCCAAAGGAAAGTCGAAAGTCGTAGTTGTGTCACAATTAGATTTCCGGTGCATTACATCAGAGGGCATATCCATTAGACTCGGGTCGTAGGATATTCCTTGCGAAAGGTCATCGAAGCTCCAGTGCGAATAGTACACGACAAATGGCTTCTTGTACGCAGCCCTAGGAAGAGGTTCAGCAGGATACTTAACTCAGAGCCCCTATGCAGCCGTCCTTAGAAGTTCAGCAAAAGTTGTAGTGATTTATTTACGAGAAAGCTCATTCCGCCAAACAACGAGAACCTAGTTTATAAGCTCTGCATGGGCCACTTCTGCCAAATATTTGTATTCGTAGCTGCAGATACATCCTATCTGTTTGAAAATGATCAAGTTCTCATGCCATCTCCAAATAACACACCTTTTCCCACGCTTCTACACAAACAAAGCATCTGGCTTCGTCTAGATAACACAATCATAAGCCGAAAACGTGCTCGCACCACAATGCTGTCTTTTTAAAGAAAAGAATCCGTCGTTTCTTTCATCATAATCCGTGTCCATGTTTCTAATGAATCCATATGACTTACTCAAAAATGTTTCTTTTGTATCTCTAATCCCAAAAGATGATCTATCTACCAAAACACAGTAGGTACTCCATTGCTAAATCTAACAACTCACGCAGGGCAGCTCTGTACACGTACAAAAAAGATACATCTCCTCATGCTCTGCTATGAGATACCAGATCTGCTTTAGATGGATGTGTTTAAAGAGGAAAATTACACACGCCAGCAATTATTGTTCGACAACATTGAAAATGGTTTGTAATTTGCTTAATGATTGAATGGAGAGAACGTCTTGAGTGGAGAGATGGGTTGCATGTACACATAATGGATTTAAGCCTTTTTTTCCGTAGAATACCTAACTATTATAAATGGCATGTAATTTTTTTAACACAAAAAAAAAGATGAGTTCAGCCATAGCTGTTCATTTTGCATGGTACAAGTGGATAAGATATGTGGGCTTTAAGTGTGATTGAAACAGAACGGTTTCTGTAAGAGTAATGGATGATGGAAGGTAAATTCATGTCAACAATTTAAAGTAGAAAATAGTTGCAGAGATACTTTGATGAGGCATGTAGGCTGTAGGAAAAATATCAATAGAAGGCGGTGTCACGTGAGTATATCCCACCTCCCGATGAACAGAGACCG
Source organism: Blera fallax (assembly GCA_946965025.1). Lineage (NCBI taxonomy): Eukaryota > Metazoa > Arthropoda > Insecta > Diptera > Syrphidae > Blera > Blera fallax. The sequence continues at coordinate 118,068,422 of OX337244.1, forward strand.
TGTGAAAACCGTCATCTCTGTGAACCCAATAAGCGTAGATAAGAAACATCCCACTTGATGGAATTAAGATCTGTCCAAGCTCAGAAAGATGACCAGCGATCTTAAACATCTGCTTCTATCACAAATACCGGCAGCCCTGCAAAGATAGCCTAAAAATATACAAGCTGTCCATCGCCAAAAGCAAACCTGGTTGGAGTAATGTTCTGCCCAAAGGACCTATACATAAATCCGTTTCTCTTGAGAAAGTTAGGTGGAAGCTGCAACCTTTTGCCGCGGATTCTTTTGAGCTTTTAATTAACACCCACTTCGCATACCGCAGTAACAGCCCTGCGGAGCAGCTATTAAAGCGATATCGATGTCGAGAAGGGCTTAAGATTCTCTCTGCTAGACTACTAATCATGAAGGTACATCATGGAATGATAGGGCCGCCATCTGAATAGGAAGCAATCCGACCATACGGTGAACACAAATAACAGATGGAGTTCTCTGAGTTGTATTCTCCTCCCTCTTATCCAAACCACCTTTGTACCTAATCAAACCTACTAATTGACAAAGAATAAGATTTTTGTTAAACCTATCAACTCTATTTGTCGAAGTCAGATTGAGACTTGAGCACTTTCGTTTGTAGGATTACGAGCACAAAGCTGCCAGAAAATCTCTTAATTGACTTATACCGCAGGGTGGCGTTCTTACTCCCCTTCTTTTAAGTATTTTGGTAAATATGCTACTGTTACCTCTGCAGGATAGGGAGATATTCTGTTGGATCACAATGGACCCCTTATTGCTCCTAAGTACATATGCGACCAGAAGCTGTATTGACTAGACAAGACTAGACTATTGACTAGAAACCTAACCCTAGTCGTCTTAAGCTTAAGATATTTTTGTCTGTACATCATGTTAGTTCTAAATGTAACCAGTAAACATCATAAGCCACTATTTGTGACGTTATTTTAAAGGAGATATTTCCATTAACAGATTTTCCCCCGATAAATCTCCGGGTTTCGACAGTATGTTAGCCATTATGCTGCAGAATTTGCAAAACAAAACGATTATGTAGCTGCCATACTCCGCTTTAACTATGTTCCCAAATCCTTGGGACATGTCTGTGTGGTTTTCGTTCCGAAAGTTTTAAGGGTTACTAGCCTAACCTCTTCGTCTTTAAAACCTTGAAGCACATCCTTGAAATTTAAGTCCACAAAATCTTAGACATATCGTCTATATCCAAATCTCAGCACGTCTATCTCAAAGGCAGATTCACATTAGGGATCCTAAAAGAGGTATTGCGTCCGACAGAAAAAAAGTTATTTTCCACTCTTGCTACCTTCGCAGACATAAGAGGTGCTCTTAACAACGTTAACACTGAGGCCACTCAAGGATCACTTACCGAGTTAGGTGTGGGAGAATATATTATTCAATGGATAGTATCCTGTCAAGAAAAAGAATCATTCAGGCAACTCATGATAAAAGCAGCCTTACTAAGACCGTACTCGTAAATAGAGGAACTCCTCAGGGTGGGGCTATCTCTCCCTTACTACGGCTATTGGTTCCGCTGTACTATGTCCGTCTACTCTATGAAGGCATGACAGATAATAAAAAAGCCAGCAAATTGTCTAGAAGAGGTTCGGAATCTGGACCAGAACAAATAGAATAGACTCCTCGTTACGTACATATCTCGCCCACACTAAGGCTTAAGGCAGAGTTCAATGCCTTAAGGGAGCTAAATAACACATGGTTTTCCCTGAAAAATCGTGCGACCACAAGGAAATTTTGGCCCTACTTTGACGAAGCAAGGACCGACATACTTTTGCAAGGGGATAAGAAATCCTTTTCTACCTTGGTAGGAAAAAGTTGTAAGTTCCTTAATATTTTCACCTCAAGTGAGTTGAAGAAGAGTTTGCCTAAACCCCGTTATCTAGCCCTAGCTATTGGCTGACTGGATAAGGGTCATTTTCGGTTGCGATATTGTATCATCACGGGACATAATACCGCATGAAAAACTACGAAGGAGACCTTTCTTAAGGATGTGCAAATGAGTTAGCGAGGACACAACTCACTTTTTCTGTCACTGTCCAGAGCTCATCCACCTCAGATACAAATTTCTCGGGCGACACTTCTTCCAGGACATAGAAAGATATCTAGTCGACCAGTGAACGACATCTTGAACTACTTACATTAAATCAACCGGATGGCTTGCTCACCGGATGGATCACAAATCAGCAATTGAACCACGGATACAGGACAGGGTTGGCGAACGACAGACACATCTCCCCTACGGGTTTATCAATGTGCATAGAGGTCTGCATTGTGCTGAGTGTGGCGTTGTGGATCACTTCCACCTAACTTAACCGCAACCTTTTAAAGCTTGTACCATCACCAAGACCTTGTCAAAAGTGGATGCAATTCTTTGAATTTGTCGCAATACCCTAGCCTACCTGTTAGTGGGTCAATCAAAGCTCCACCGACTTATGGTGGGGCTCATCTACCGTGTGATCAGCGAACTATACCGCTAAATGGAAGTCAAAATTAGAAACATGCAATATTCATAAGCAATACCACCCAGGCTGGGTCAATTCAACAGAAAATAGAACGCAGTAACTAGCATCCACAGTGTACGACATTCAATATCTACATTGCCAGCATGATACCCATTCCCATCGATTCCTCTTTTCTAGCTCCAAGCAAATTCGTTGACCACCAAAGCTGATCTTCTCACCGTGTCCATCCCAAAAGAGTTTCCCTCCAGGCCTTTATCATATTTGATTAGGTAATACAGCCACCCAACGGCGTTGTCATAAAATTAAAAATCGATTCGAAAGTGAAAATGCCAGACCACCTTCGATGGAAAAATGCACATATCTGCCAGCGGTCTTAGAATCTGAACTAAAGGCAGGCAAGCCCATAATTTTAATCCAATAAGGCGACCCGACCCACCTGAAATAATACCCAACAAATGTTGGGGGGTTTTTTTTCTTAAACTTTCGTTTTTTAATAAAGACACAAACTTCCGATCGAAACGATTGAAATATCACGAGTGTCAAACTGATCCGTGACCATAATTATCAAGCCTTCCATCTGACATGACATGCAGTCTTCTTTATCCCCTAAGATCGAAACGGACACAAATTACTCTTTGATAGGAATAATCCGATTAAATTTTCATCGAAAGTGTTTTCCAAGTGAGTTTTCTGAACAAACAAACAAAAAAAATTTCTGTCCGTCCAACCGCTGGCACGCATTAAGGGGGGGGCCCATTGTAATGACTCACACGACCATTTGATGTGCATTTTAATTTTTTTTTTTTTTTACTTACGAGTATTAATTTGGTAGTTATAGTGAAATCAACAGAGCTATTGTGATGGTCTTGTGTGTCATGAATACAAATTGTCCCGACTGTTGTGCAGCTAAAAAGAGAAACATTTGTGTCGTATCCGAAAGGACGGTGCTAATTATTGACGGTGTATCTATAATTAGTTAACATGGTCAAAGAGGTCTAGGAAGTGCACGTTTGTATCTTGGGCAATCGGGTAATTTTTGTCGAACATTTTGGCATCTAAATGGCTGTTTTGATGGGGGCTATAGCGATCCATATGAGGTTGGTTGATGGTGTTTTGAAAATCGTATTGCAATTTGGGATGGCTCGGGTATTTTAGGCGTAGCCTTCGCGGTTTGTTTATGTGAGCGGAGATTGAGAAACGCATAAGAGACTTTGAGTGGTATCGTGGTAACGTGATTACGGGTAGATTCTCAAACAAGTTTCTAAATGTAAGAGACCATGAAGTGGAAATGGAAATTTCAACTGAAGTGGATGTGGATGGTTATAAATTTAAAGATGATAACCTTGGCCTTAGTAGGTCGTCAAAATTTACAGATTAAATCAAGAGGGATTATTTTGAAGGTCCAACTATGGAAGATAGACCAGATCTTATGGGACAATGTTGGGCTATCGATTAGACATGACTGTCTACTTGGGTCCAGGTTAAATGAGTGGTATGCAGACTTGAAATAATGGTTGAAAATTTAATCCCTTTACACCTGGTTTACTAAGCAAGTAGGTTGTGCTGATCATGCTACGTTCAAGCATGAAATCGAAGGTTGCTTCGTAGATATGGCCCTTCAGAAACCAAGCTTATTTTATTATATTTCCATCTACGGGCGTCTCCGTGCAAGCCCTCGATCTTGGGTGTTACTTTATACTTCAACCCTCATTTGAATTTCTTAAGCCATTCTCAATGACTCCCGTGCTGGACCGATTGGACATCTAGCGCCTGAGTAAATCGATAGCCATATACATATGTAGTTAAAATCCATTGAAGTAACATGATGACAGATGAGGCTTTCTTATAAGTGGAATAACTGCCAGCATCTGCATAGAGTAACGCAGTCAGATACTTATTATCCGAGTACTCGTGCAAGGAAAAGTTTCATATTTTCTGTATAATGAAGATCAAAGCCACACCATAGGTAACTGTGTTCTAAAACATCAATTTGAAGTGAGCCCAATTTTGGAATTTTTTTTAAGTTAAGCTCGTCGATGGAATCCCCACTAAAAGCAGCGTAGAAGCAATTTTAAGTTTCATACCAGTCACACCCTCATTTTTCTAGAGCCCCTCATAATTTAAAGAAAGACCCATACATTCATACCTATGTACATATGTACATATGTCAGGATCCCACTTAATCATAAGCAGTCAATACCGCAACTTCTTGTCTTCGAAATTTTTGAAGCAACCACCGAGTCTTGCTGACTTGAGTTCGGAGAACGATCTCAGTCTTTGAAGGGTTGGCCCTATATCCCTACCAAAATGAGATATTTCCTAAGAGAAATGTTCATTGGGACATTTTCGACATCATCAGCGTATTCCGTTACTTTGAAGCAAACTCCTCCTTTCAAGAGGCCACACAATGATGCAAACGGTGGGCCTTCTTTAGGTTACTTTTTGAAATTGCTTTTAAAAATACACTGGTCAATATTTTCCAAAAATTGTTACTCTACTGAAAAGGGTATATTTTCCGATTATTCTTGAAATATAATTTCATTCAAATGGTTGGCACGGCAGCCTTTTAGTAACTCATCCTGTCAGCCCAATTTCGCAGTACATTGTCGATTGATAGTGACTCTACTTCGCGAATAGCTTGGTGGATGTTTTCCTAAGTATCTCAATCGTTTTTTATAGATAAACCACCAACTGTTTTTAACAATTCTCCATAGAAATAAATCCAACGACGTTAATCGCAATTGGGATGGCCAAGGTACGTCTCCAAAAAAAAAAAATTTTGGCGCAACAGACGGTGAAGGAACCTTAGGATAATTTTTCCGATAGACTGGTTGACTATGTTTGGGGAACTGAACTCCCTTCCAAAGTGTATTTGCCTGTTTCGAGCCATGGTGGCACAATCGCACAGGATATGCTCGGCAGTCTCTTGATCTTCCAGACAAAATCGGCAAATGTCCTTAGGGCCTATGCCCATCTTGTGGAGATGGTAGTTAACTGAACAGTTAGCATCACGCTTGTTCAGTGCGAGAATTTTCTAACTTCTCTTGCTATCAGAAGCATTGATGAATCTCTTGGCTTGACGTAGCCCGGTTGTTGAGTTCCATTTAGAGATTCCCTGTTGATGATACCATGAGTTAAGCTCAATTTTTATGTGGCTGGTGGATAAGCCGCAAAACGGAGATGGGCCAATGAATGAAGATTGCGATCCTAGTCTGGCTAGCTCATCATTTCCTTTAACCCTCATGTCCTGAAACCCAATGAATTTTGATTTGATTGAGAGCAGCGAGTTGCTCTAGAGCGTCCAGGCAGTTCCAGACGAGCTTGGACTCAAAACAAAAGGAGTTCAGAGCCTTTATCGCCGCCTGACTGTCGGAAAAAATTACAATTTGTTTTCTACGGAGGTTGCGCCTGATGCACTCTCTGGCACATAGCTCAACTGAATAGTCCAACGCACGAACCACTAATACATGGCACCAACAAAGTATTAAGGAAAAAGGAAGAACTCTGCGTGACCTAAGTCTTCCATAAACTCAAACAAATCGTCACACGCAAGGTTCACTACAAGGGATCTTTAAGATCCCTGATGACAATTATATGCCTTCGCACGTAGACTTCCTAACTTACTTAGATGGCGCTACAGTGCGCTGTGAACCTAGGCCTCAACAAAAAACCCACGCACGTCGATCGATAGTCATAAATACCACAGAGACCCATAAGCCGCTATCTCTACTGGTCTTACGAGTACATAACCACAAATGTTCACTAATCCCAAGTCAACGAACGAACGTCCTTGTTAATTTCGTTAATTTCCTAACAAGTTCCGGAAAATCTTATGTAACACAAGCTCATTGTAAGCTAAAACTACGCACTTCAAAAGGGGATTAATTCTCCGCCGAATATTCGCAAAGTATCTAATGATCAATCACCAAACCATTGTCATTGTCATTTAATAGCCCTCTTGAGTCTGTCTTGATCCCGGAATACAAGCTGTAGTCAAAAGCTTCTCTTTAATTGACAACAGTTGAACCACCTCAATAGTAGTCATAATCATTATTCACTTTTCAACCAACAAAAAGTACTCATACCTACGTATCTGCTTAATATTTTCTGCTAAAACCCTATCTCACGGAAGAAAGAAAGTTAAATCTTGCAAAAATCCACAAAATGAGGTAAATTAATCCGTCCTTCAAAAAAAAGACTCGTCTTACTCCATCTGTCGATGAAGAGTACAAGAGTACTTGCTCGTACCTACTCGTATAACCGCAACAAACTCTCATGCAATCGTGAAAAAAATTGTGAATTTCGTTAACCAAAAAAAAAAGATAGAAATACGCTCCATGAAAATGAAAGTGAATTGCAACTCAATTCCGTATGCTACGTACAAAAGATACTCATATGAAAAAAAAAAGAAACGAATAAATCTATGTGGCCACCGGCAAAACTCTTAAAACGAATTTTGATTAATTATCCTCTGAGGTTTATGTTGATCTAAAGCATCGGGTGTCAGTTGATGTTGGTTACATCTTAATGCTCTCTAGTTGCTATAAAATTTTATAATCTTTTCAAGTACTCCGGCAATTTTATGTTTAGCACTAGCAATTAAGATTCCCAGAGATACAGTGAATGCTCAGTCAAATGCTCGATCGAAGCAATTAAGCGAGCAAAATTATTTTACAACAAACTTGACATGTAGATACAAATGTACGCGAGAATACAACTTTTTTTCTCCGACTACCACTTTGCCCAGTATACTGCTGCTAGCTAGATTCGTTTAATGACGGCTAGATACTCTTAAGTGCAAGTTAAGTGTTGCCTAAGTGTCGCACTGGAATTATGAATTTTCATAAAAAAATATGTCTTGCGGGCAAAAAGTTTGCTTTAGGTGGCAGATCTGTAATTTGTCTGCACATAAACATGACAAGTCTTTGAAGCAATAATTACACTCTCTACGATTAGACAGTTGTGACATGACCAATGTTTGAGTGCATCTTCAACAAGAATAAGACATATCCCCACTTCACCCAGTCAGCTATCCAGTACAACCACCACCAACGAGCACTCAACTAAACCTAAATCTCAGCTAAGTGCATGCCCACATACCTAATTTATTTAAATCCACCGATAAGTCGGCCCGGTATAGCCATATTCTCTGATAGAAGACACCAAGCCAGCAGCTGATTTTACGATCATTAGCTTGACTAAATATAAGGCGACATAAGCGGCTCTTAAATAGCTAACGATTTGCCGCCTTTAACCTCTTCACATAAAATTGGGAAACGATGTGGGCTGTGAAGAGGCTTACCTTAGTTATAGCCCTGTACATACTCGTAATATGCATAAAAGTTGCCGATTAGGTTTTCGAATAACCAATTAAATCAGTAGGTAAACGAGTAAACAGCTCTGTGGTCAAATCGCGTCGTCTAATCAGCATAAATGAAACTTTGGAGAGATTATCTGTTGGTCATGGAAGGTGGTTGGAGTTGCATAACGTGAGTCAAGAACAAGAAATATCAGAACAAGCGTTTGACCTCAAAATGCCCAAATAGAGTGCGTAGCCACTTTTTATACAGCACTTGGCAAGACCTTTGTGAAATATAAGTGCCGACAGCATTTTAAACCAATGAGTAAGCAGTGGGTGCTGTGAGTTAATAGTAAGTGCTTTGCCGAAAGTTCGGGGCCGAATCCTAGAAATGCGTTTGACAAACGTTCGAGTGTAGTTACTGTTATTATAGGCTTCTCAGTTCCACCTTTAGATACGTCCATAAACTGTAGCTCACATATCCATTCTTGTCAAAATTATAACATGCACAGCAAGAATGGTTAGGACAAGCTTAGGTTAGAAGCCTGTAAGGATTGATTGCGCCTTAGATTTGAATAAAATCAAAGAGCTGTATATGGTGCCCTATATGTATTTGCAAAGTGCTAAGTGAAAAGTTGAAAAGTTCTTTGGTGAAATGAAATACAAACGAAATAATATAAAATCTGGTGATGACCTTTCTTTTCCACGATTTGTGTGGTTAGATACATTGATCTTGGTCACATCTTTAAAGAGAGCCTAATGCGTCAGTAGCACGTAGAAAGAAAGCTAGATTTTAGATCTTGAGATTCGAATACACAGTGCACACAGGTTTGAAAGGCCCAAACTCATTTAGTGCGAAGACCTATGATTCCAGCTTTAAGGGTTCCTCCCTTACGGTTTCGGGAACAAAATTAAAGTCAATTTTAACGCACGGAGTAAGGTACAGCACGTATAGTACTTTTTATAGGTTTGATCGATTGTTTATTGACATCACTAAGGCTTTCGACATGGTTGACCATAATTTACTACTCCAAAAACTGTATAGGGCAGGTTTTCGCGGGTTTGTTTATGATTGGTTTGCGTCTTATTTAAGAGACCGTAAACAAAAAGTTAAGGTTCAGAATAGTTTTAGTTCGGAAAAATACATAAATATAGGCGTTCCCCAAGGTTCCGTTTTGGGCCCAATCCTATTCCTAATTTTTGTGAATTCTCTTTTCGTTCAGAGGTTTAAAGGCAAAATAACAGCCTTTGCAGATGACACTGCTTTATCCTATTCCGAAAAAAACATTTTTAATTTGTTTACTGCTGTCAACAATGATTTAGAAATTCTGCGCAAATGGTTTTTCTTACATAATCTAACCATTAGTGAAAAAACGAAATTCATGTTATTCAACATCATGGGTTCGTCCTCTGAGGACATGGTGTTAAATTATCATTCACCTCATTGTCCTAAATATAAATTAAATATATGTACACATCAATTTTGTAAGACCACTTTTAATTCAAATACTAATTGTTCTGCTGCTTGTTTCAATATCGAACACGTCGACAGCTTTAAATACTTGGGATTAATATTGGATAGCAGGTTAAGCTGGAAAGATCATACTTCAAAGTTAACACAATACTTCAATAACGTTTTGAGACAGTTTTACCACCTAAGCCTTTATTGTAGTCAGCATATTTTAAAATTGGTTTATAATGGTTTATTTAAATCTAAGCTGCAATATGGGTTGACCTGTTGGGGTGGTACTCACTCTAATAAAATTGTACCTCTGCTTACAAAGCAAAAGCATGCGATTCGGATTTTGAGTAGAGTCAACCGCAGAACTCATAGCTTTGTGTTATTCAAGAGCCATGAGATTCTTCCTCTTAAGCACTTATATTTTTTTAAAGTTTTAAAAACATTTTTTGAAAAATCTGGGTATTCCGCCTCAAGATTGTATGGATCCCATGATTTACGTGTAAATTACCAGCACTTAGTTAATGTACCCGTCACAAAGAAATCACACTTTTCACTCTTCTATAAGGTCACCGCGCCCCGTTTATTTAATAGTTTACCTATAACTTTTAGATGCGAAAGGCGCAAATCAGTTTTCTTAAAAAACTTAAAAGCATTACTTTTTTCTTTTGACCATAGTGAAATAGATTCTTTATTAGATGTAATAGTTTGATTTGTTGCGCATGAATTATATTGTTATGAAATTTTATGGATTTTTTTTTTACTTTTTTTTTTTGTAATTGCATTGCACAATAATGCAAAATGAAATAATTTTAGGTTTATTTTTTTTTTTAATGTTTTAATTATAACTGACCCCCATCAGTATTCATTTTCTTGTAATTTAAAATATAATGGTACATTCACCTCTTGTCCTTTGACAATTGAATTGTTCCTAACTGTTTCAGTGTAATTTAAAGTTTTTTTTATATGATTTTTATATAGTAGTAATAAGTAGTACATATGTTAGCTTTAAGTTTTTACATGAAATAAAGTTTAAATAATAATAAAATAATAATAATAATTGTTGCCTTTAACGCAAAGGACTGAACAGTTTTGGTACTGCGGTCAGCTTTAAACAGATTTGTAATACGTCAAAGGTTTTTAGAACTTCTACGAGTTTGTTAGCTCATCAACGTCGCTAATACAGTTTTTCTATTTAAAGGACGAGAGTCATGAATGTAGTGAGTGGCTTGTTAGCCTTAACTACTTAGGCGATGGTGATATGATCTCGAACTCCTCATAGTAAAACTGAAAAAAACACAACACCAATCAAGTCCATCAAGAGAAACAAAGCGGAGGGTATTGTTGGCATCCCTGCCGAACTACTTCAAGAGCGCCAAATGCATGGGCAATTTTCAATTTTCGGAGGAATGGGAAAGAGAGATGTTCATCAAGCTTCCGAAAAAGGGAAATCTGATGGATTGTGGAAACTTTCATTCCCCCAACTGCAGCTGGCTAGAATCATATTAGTATTAAGGAACATTTAGATTAAACTCTCGGAACAGGAAGGATCATCCTGCATACACCACATAAACGCCTTAAGGATCATAACAGAGCCACGCGTCGAGTACAGGTCTCCGCTACATTTACTCTTTATCGACTATGAGAAGGCTTTCGACAGCTTAAATGGAGATGTTATCTGGTTGACCATGGGCCGGAGAGGCATCCCAGATAAACTCATAGAAAACTATTATCAAGGCTGCATACGAGGATAATGAGTGTCACGTCTGAAACATTGGTAAGGTGCCGAAGGATTTCGAAGCCCAAATTGGAGTACATAAAGGGTACATACTGTCACCGCTATTATTCTTTGTGGTCATCAGTAATGTACTCCATGCAGCATTGACACAAGGTAACCATGGAATTCAGATCAGAATATCTGTTTGCAGAGTTTCAGCAATCCCCCGTGTGATGCCCTTAAATTTTTCTGTCGGTAACACTTGAAAGAGAGAGCAGTGAAGGTCATGCCTCCCTACTTTTTCTTACAAGGTCTTCGAGTGAATACTGCTGATGAAGTGCTAAAAGCAGTTGGGCCGTGTGAGCGAAGGAAGACCATACGTGTTCCAGTAAAATTATAGACCAGCGTAAAATAGATCAGAATCCAGCAATTGGAATTGTTTTTTGTTGGGATAAGAATCAGTGGTCCAAGATAACTACCTTGAGGGACCCCTAAGGATACAATAATGATATCATGGTGATGATGATGATGAGTTATTGGTTGACGATATGCCATTAAGAAACCCATGTTGCCTATAAAGGATTGGTTGGCAAGGGGATAGCATTGCGTCGTATAAGTTGCTTTTAAAGAGCTTGGGTACGCATGGTAGTTTAGCGATGGAGTTAGATACTTTACTATTACACCGTTTTTGTGGATGGGGATAATGAACAAATCCTTTCATAATCTATGGAAAACTTCCTGCGTGATTGATAATTGAGACAACACAGTAAGGGGTTGAGGCATTGAGCTTATTAATCTCCTAAAAGATGACTGACGAGAATATATCCACGGAAACCAGACGATTTGTGTAAAGCCATTCATGTAGCAGAAACAATCAAAATAAATTTCAAGCACTGAAACGATTGGGGAGCGAACAAGTTTTAGATACCTCTATGGTTAAAGCTGAAGACGTATCCGAGAATAAGTGAGTTGAAAGATAGCCCTTGATACATTGTTAAAGATACTTGGGGTCGGTGGTTACATTGCATTGGAGGTATTTAATTCTGTCGTCGACTTTTTGTGGTCCTTACTCAGGAACAAGTTCCGCGATCGCATAGCTCCACGTTTCGTTGCAGTAACCACATAAGCACTGCGACAAAAATCATCCTATCACTATTGGAAAGCCTTTCCATGTTAACCTCTTTTCTATAACTCACAGTCATTCTAGGAAGCAAAGCTTCGAAAACCTTCTTTCTTTACAAAGATGGCGGTGTGGAAGCCATCTTTCTTAAACAAACACCGCAGTTTGTAGTCCACAGTGTTCATGAAATTGGTCTTATTTATCGGCGCTCTTCTGTTTGTTATCCTTCCATCAAAGGGTGCTTCAACAAATTTGCTAACTAATTGTACACCAAAGCAAATCGTGTGGTTTCCATTTCCATCACACGCATAACACATGCCACGCAATGTCAACAATCCGAACTTTAGTTTCCCTTACGAAACTATTTAATTGATAAAGAAATAAAAATAATTAACATAAATATTGATTAAAGGGTAAACAAACGCGCCAAAGTCCATTAATTTTTTTTACAAATTCACACTACCATTAGAGCTGTCCATTGGTCGGGTCAATGTTCCACTCCGTCCGTAATAGCCACATTGACAGTTGCGGACTTGAGCCCGTCTGTGGTAATTTTTTTTTATTGTTTTATGCTAAGGCTTCGGTGATGTCCTACTTTTCTAGCCAACTATTCAACCAATTTGATAAGATTTAGACAAAATCCAGTTTGGAGTGCAACCACACCAATAATGGCCGCTTTGACACTATCCCAACCTGAATTAATCAAAAATTCCACAAATACCCCGTTACGAGTAGAATACCTCTGCCAGCGATGTGTGTAGCTAATTATGTATGTTGCCATATATTTCGCTTAAACAAAAATGCAAAACCATCGACTGTTATGGCCAATTAGGGTGGTGGAAGAGAAAGGCCCGAAGACGTAGTAAACGGTTTTCTGTGAGTATCATTTTTTTTTGTATCTTTTTCTTACCAAAAACGAAGCTCCTCATTAAATCGTTTGAACTCATCGAATTTAATTCGTCACGGTACCGCATTTCGAGAGTAAGACTTGTAAGAAAGCCTTAAGTGATCTTTAACACGGAATGGTAGTGCGTTTAACGAGCTACTTAAAGCAAACAGATGTCATCTCGATCAGTAAATGCAGAAAAAAAAAAAGATCCAAAAAGAATTTCGAAAATGCCGCAAAACTTGCCGCAAATTTTCTGCATGACTGCAGAGCACAACGAATTTTATCATCTTAATGGAATGTATACTGTAATGGTGTAGATACTTAATGTGAACTGGAGACCTTCGGTGGAAGCTACAACGATCACGATAATTGAGTGAACTCTCGTTGACATCGGAAATGACGTTAAACGTTTTAAGAGCACGCGTCTGGGGGGATTGTTTATATAAGTGCTTTTTTTTGTGGGTTTATGGCGCGTTTAACCCTTGAGGCTTTGGAAATGATGTCACTTTTAGATATGTGGAAAATATTCATAAATAAATCGGTATTAAGTTTATGATTGTTATGACGGCATTAAAAGGATGTTGACTCACAGGTCATGGACCTACTGGAATGATAGTGAGTAAATGTGCACGAACTTCTTCGAAGCAGATATCCGTAAGGGACACCCCCGAAAGGATCCGGCCTTTCGGTAGGAGATCATAAGTCGGGGTAACTCCCCACAGCAATAATCAGTAATAAGTGAGACGCTTCAGGCCTCGCATGATGCACCCTTTCAACAAGCAAACAGGTCCGGACTGTTATTTGAGAGTCTTCATCTGGAATGCACGCACTCTGTACACTCCGTGGGAACCGTCCTCGCGCAGTATATCGCAGACATTACTGCGCTCCAAGAGATACATCAACATCAACAGGATTTGGAATAATTAAAAAAGCAGAGTTGCGACATTTATTGCACCTTCTGCAAAAGGCCGCACACGTTGGGATACAGATTCGTCGTTGGCAATGGGCTACGGTCGAGAGTCCATAAGAGATCGCCTGGTTGTGAACCGCATCAAGGATACATTCTATGACATCAGCCTTGTATGTGCACTGGCCCCTACCGAGGAAGCTGAAGATGCTCTCAATGATGAGTTTTATGACCTCCTGGTAGGCGCCTGTCCTGAGTACGATGTCAAAATCATGCTTGGAGACTTTAGCACACACCTCCGTCTGACTTACTGACTTCGGGGCAGATTTCTATATTTTAGCGCCGTATAAGTAGGCCAAGATTACCTCATAAAAGAATACACACAGCAACAGCAATAATGCGAGTCATGCATTACACTTTTTCGATATGCGCATCTTCAGGAGGGCAAATATCGACTCGGACTATTTTCTTGGCATTGACAACTTTAGAGCCCAACTATGAAACGAAAAGAAAACTCGGGTCGCCCTGGAGAGGAAATCGAGCGCCTAAGCACAGCAGGAGGAGCCAGAAGCTATAGAGAGAGATTGAGAAGATGCCTGGACCAGGAGGAGCTATTGAGTACCCTCACAGTATAAGTGGGCTTTATATTTGGGCTGCCTTGGGCAAACGTGGCGTAGTACGATGACGTGCAGGCGTTGTCGACTCAGTCTCTTTCGACACCAAACTTAAATCTAACTTTTCCAATTGTGTCTTTCCTTTTCTAGGGAATGCGTAGGTAAATGTGTCGAATTACAAAATTGTCATTATCCCCGCTGGTTCCCATTCTCAATCTACCTTAAATTTCCTAACCTAATTGATATTTAATTGAAAACGAAGTAACGTGAAGTGACAACATCTATTACAGATCAAGTTCTGGATGAATGTATATCTTGGCCTAAGTGACACATTAAACAGTTTGGACAACTAAGGTGGAAAGCCTTCCCTTTCACTTTCCAACTATAACGATAAGGTAACGGTTGAAAGAGCTTCACTTAGAAAGGGAATCAACCAAGGATGATTCTCACTCCGGATGAGCATTCACGAGGGAAACCAATAGTATAGTGAACGAAGATGTTGAATGACTGAACAAGTCTTCCAAGACTAAGGATCTTCAAATGAATCTGAACTACAATTTGGTAGCATGGTATACAAGTGATACTGGTGGAATAATACCACGAATGCATTTTTGAATTTTTTTGTGAGTTTTTTCTTAAAATTTGTTTTTAAAATTTTAGTTTTAGGAATAATCGAGTGAAAGGTCAAACACTGGTACGAAATTGTTTTTCCAGTTCCAGTTCCCTTCCAGAGATATCCCCATCATATTCATCTGTACTTCCAGTTGGCAAGTTTTACTCAGATTGTGTGCATTCCATTCGTTCAATAATCTGTGGTTGGATATTAAACAGAGAAAATAAGTGCAACACGACGATGGGCAGGTGAATATACTTTTCTTTTCTTCAAACCATACTTTAATGTACATATGTACATCTGTCTTGCAACTATTTAAATATTTCTGACTGGAAAACCCATTACGAACAAACCGTTCTAAGAACTACAGCCGTGGCCAGAAAATTATCACCATAAGCGCGTTATTAGTATTTATTTCAAAAGTTCAAAAGTGGATGCATATTCTCTTGTCTGCCTAGATCAAAATTGTTTTGTTTGGTATCTTTGTTATGTTAGAAGGCATCCGAGGCACAGAGCTTAAGTCCATTTATGCCGGTCAAACACTGCGTTTACAGCATAATGGTCTGAGGACAGTTTTTCTATCATGGTGTTGGTCCAATATATGGACTTTATATGTACAGAAGCAACACCTTTATGTAAAAAATATGAAGGGAATTATGTTGCAATTTGCTAACGATTTGCTTCTTATATTATGAAAAGGATTATAAGGGTCATAACCCCCCCACTGCAGGCCTCCCGGTCTCGGATCACTTCGTCACTGAGGCCGATCAAATGCTGCTGTTTTTGCATTTGTGTGATTCAGGAGTTTTTTGGCGTGCCTATCTTTCACGCTTGTGTAGGAACGTTGATTAACATTGCCTTTTTGACAGGGTTCGTAGGATCCCTCATTTGAACATGGCACTACCAACTGAGCCGGTCGTGTTCCAATTTTTTCGAGATGGGTTCTTTGACCTGAAGGTTTCCTCCGATCTTCGAACTGCTAATTCGATCAAGCTTTGTTACTCCTGCTGTTATGCGAAGCATCTTTATCTCAGCTGGCGTTAATTTTCTCTCATACTTTTTGTACATTGTCCAGAATTGTGAACCGTATGTATGCGCCGGATGAACAACTGCGGTGTAAACCCTTTCTTTCAGCTTTGGGAGCATTTTTTGGTCACAGAAGGTAGCAGAGTTTTCCTGCCACTTCATCCACCCTACGCTTACGCGACAACACGATAACGACCTCAAACATACCAGCAAAAGCAACGACGTTGTATGAACGTTAGTTAAAATCAAGGCTAGGCAACAAACTATTAATCAATTAAGTTGTATATTCCTCCCTCTTATTTTCGATTTAAGCCTTTAAAGAAAGGTTTTTCTTTCCAATGCTTACAAATGCTAATAACGCGCTTATGGTGCTATTTTTCTGAACGCATCTGTACCTTCAACATCAAAACACACTACCTAAAGAAATTAAAATAAAGTGCACACATCGGACTCCGATTGGGAATCTTCTGAATCTTCTAAAAATAGATAATATTTGCTGTTTCAAACTTCTTTTTGCCCCGTGACACTTTTGTTGCAAATTTTTCAAAATTTTCTCCCCCATTTCTGCTGACAGTTCTTAACTTAGGCGGAGGAATCACTGAACTCCCATTTTGAGGAGCATTATTCTGATATGCGCACTATGTCAAGCGAATTAGAAGTGTTAATGAACTCCACGGGTTATACGAACTATCTTTTCGCTTTCCTGGGAAATTCTTGTCATCCTTCCTGCACTATACTTCCGAACTTGTTCTAGTCTAAAAAAACCAAGAAGAGTGATTTCTTGGCACAACTCGCACTGGAGTTTTGATGAGCTTACGCGACGGCTGTGTCGTGGATATACCATCCGATGCAATGACACTAGAATTACGACTCCGGTGCAAATTTTAAATCGGCTTTTTACGTATTCAGGACTAGCTTTGGCCAGAATCAGAGCCAGGAAAGGAATGGAGTCGCATTTTTACGGACGACTTCAAAACTGGACGGGGTCCGGCGATGGTGTTTTCGTAGAACGCGACAACATTAGGCTCCATTACTGATTGGGAAAAAATTTAGGCAGAGATGTATGCCATCCTAATTGCTGTGGAATCTATTGGCAGTGGCAGTTGGACGACGCGTAGTATTTGCATCTGTAGCGCCCTCGAAGCTGCGCTTAAGGCACTACTAACGTTTTCCAGAATAAATCGTAAATGCAGCACCTCGTTGAATTCGGTTCGAACACTGAACTCATTGAGTCTCATTTGGGTCCCAGGTTCAGGTGGGGCTTTTTCAGGACGTGAACCCACATTAATTGTGTCCCCCGTCCTCAGTTGGGGCTTTCATTGACAGCTGGGTTTTTAGTGAACACATTTGAAGCTGCCATGACTCTCCAGGATGCATCCATATTACGCGAATGGTCCCTTACGTTTGTAGGAAATGGAAGGCGTATTTGATATCCCCTGTCAGAAAAGAGTGTATGAGTTCTTACCGGCCACTACAGCTTGGTCAAAGACCTTAATGTGATAGGTTTGGATGATACCCCTGTTTACGACGCCTCTGGAGAAGGCGACGACACGGAGGAACATTTCCTATGTAATTGTCCTGCCTTTGCTCGGATCAGGTGATGGATCTTCGGTGCTAATGATGCAACTAAAGCGCCTACTCGGCTTTCTACGAAAGACGAAAAAATAGAGCAAAATGGGGTCTCTACTTGGTAGTACTAAGGACCAGTATTACAGTCTGAGTGCTTAAGTAGGGTGTACCCGCCCTACAAAAAAAATACGAAAAGACATCAGAATAAAGGAATGTTGTCGCAAACTTGGCTTTTCTACAGCGCTGTAGCATTCATGATAAGACCTCCCTTGGGTTTGGTTTCTTAAAAACGCCGAATGGCAAACCTCCATATCCCTCTAACTACCTTCTGACATACAAACATGTTTTCTTCAAGAGTATTATTCAGCCCTGACGATTGTATACAACATGTAAAGAGAAATGGGCAGCTTGAGGCATAGAAGGATCCGGATGAAGCCCTTTCAATTTCAGTCAGTCATGATGAGTGCAATCAACTCAACAAGACCTCTCCCTCCAACGCTGGATAACCAGTCATTTCCAAACTTACCTTGTAAATATCTATGGTTATATCCATTTTAATTCCCAACAAGATGACTGCTAAATCCGTTTTTCTTCTAAATATGCAAATCCTCTTTAATCCTTTTCGATTTCCAAGTCATAGCTACAATAATCCATGCAAAAGTACTGAAACCTCGCCAAATACCACACTTGTTCGTCCACTAAAAACCACGAAACACTTCTTTTTTTTCAAAAACACAAAACAAAAAACTTGCAGTACAACAAAATTCTACATGTGCCACATGTAAGCAAAAAAAAAAAACAGAAAAATTTTGCAGTATTTGAACACGTCTTTCTTTTGATTTTCTTTTCTGTGCAAAAACAAAAATGTATCTGCACGGGGCACAGACTGCAAGTTATTTACAAAAACAACAACACTACGACAACGTTGTCATCCAGCATCGCTTCTAGAAGAAAGCGATCTTATCTCATAAATTCACTCTTTTTTTTCGAGTATCTTTTTAATGAAAGCTCCTCCGTACCGCCGAAAAAAACAACACAACGCTACAGCACCACAAGTGTGTGTAGTGTACTACACCCAGCTATTTTCACTGACCCCAATCATAGAGGTGGTAAATTATGCTTTTAAAATTTACTTTGTTTAAATCTTTTCTTGGGGGCTTTTTGCACCTCGACTTTGACTGAATATCTATCTCATCACTTGTACTTTTTTTTCGTAACACATATCTGTAGATACGAGAGGAGAATTATTATATCCCGCTTCAAGAATATGATTTCACGCACTAGTAAGCGCACTGTGGATAGTTTACATATCAATAGACAGCCGAACAAATCAAATCGCGGATGATGGACACGGATTTCAATGGCAGTAGCAGCAGGAGGAGGAAAATAAAAAATTTGAATAATGATGTCAACTTCTGCCTCTTTGATGTTTCGGGATAGAAAATAATAATAAATTCCGCTCGAGTTATTTCCCAGGGTATTCGCACAAGCGTATAGCAATAACAAAAAAAAAACGGCACACCTTACGCGGCGGTTAGTATCTGTGAAAGTATCTAAAGCAGTTAGCTCATCACTTTACTCATCTCACAATTGTTTGCTTAACTGATACACACGAGTTATGACAAATCGCATGCAATATTCATTGGATTCCGTGAAAACTTAATTCACTTCTGTGTATCTATAGATACACGAATTTTTTTGAGTTGGGGATTGGAATTCACTGCACATCCGGAAGGTTTGATCCTTTCTTAGAATTTTACTTCCAGCAAATTTCAATGCACTTCTTGAATGTTAATCATGAAAATCCTTTTCAATGCAGGGGGAGAGAATCTTTTTTTTTTGTACACTTATTCCACTGCGGTAATCAAATCCGTACCGTGAAACGAAACGAACTCACAAACAGGCAATTCCCTCACGCAATGCACAATCGGGCGGCAAGAAGCGAATGTGCAATGAATTAAAAAAAAAAAGATAGAAGTAAACAAACCGAATATCAACGCCAAAGGACCGAGACGCGGTGTTGTCCTGTCCTGTTTTCAAAGAACGTGTGACAATTTTTTTTCGATTTTTCCTTCTCTCCTTCGTATTGTCTCCGTTTTGATATTGAATTTCACTCAAAACGTGTTTTATTTTTAGAGATACGAAAACTGTACTCGAAATTTGTTCGTTTTTTTTTGGTTAAAAACGATTTTTTAAATCTTGTATCTTTTTATGTAGATTTCACTGTAAAGATCATAAAATAATTTTCCGATAGACGCGCACCTGTACGCGAACACGTGAATATAATAAAATTTAAACCGCGAGACTGGTTCAAGACCGCATGCGCACCTGAACGTATCTTAAGTTAAACTGAATGAATTGACGAGGCAACTTCATGCAAAGCCATACTTTTCTCTCTTTTGGCGATCATCCTCTGATAATTTTTTTTTCTGTTTTTAATTTAAAGAGAGAATATGCAAGCACGCCTAGTTCTCTTGAAAATTTTGTCATTTAACCGGTAAATAAAAGAACTCTCTTTCGTTGATCGTGACAGGTGAAAAAAAAAAGTATCTATGCATCGAATGCAGCCATCCCTGGAATGGGAATACTGTCAGACATGTTCGATCGTTGGTGTTAATTGGTATCGAAATTTGTATGCAGAGTTTTTATTTCTAATTTGAACTGTAAGCGTAGCTGTAGATACATTTGACTAGACATTGCTTCTCACTCACTGTGGGTCAGCATTTGAGGTTTTTGTTTACGTTTGTCTTGTTTTCCGACACTTTTTTATTTGAATTTATGTGGGTATAATGGGAATGTGTGTCGCAAAGTTATAGTTTGCTTACATTTAGATAGATTTTTTCATGTTTGTGTGTTAGAAACAGTGATCTGCGATCGATCGTTTCTTTTTTGGTTCCTCTGTTTTGTTTTAGATGTCAATTTAGTTATTTTCTTGACAATTTAGCACATTTTTTTTTTTTGTAAGGGGGGATATACAGATTTATAAATGATGATGAATTTAAAAAGATTCAGTGATGAAGATCTATCACTGGGTTTGGATAGATTTTTTCTTGCGTCTTGACATAGTTTTGATAAGTGCATTTGAATACAAATGGTTTATGCATTGCAAATTTTCGAAATTTAGGATTTCCCTGACTTCCCAGAAGTATCGAAAGGGATTTGCTATGGTTCACCAGATAATGAATAAAGAAAGTTTGAATAGAATGGATAGATACTTTCGCTTTGTTTGGACATATGTAATGATACAACCACTTTCATTCGTCATATTGTTGATAAACTTCGGTTCTTAACCTATAATCCCACATCAAAGAGGAAAAATGCGGATGTAGGTCGAATGACAATATCTGAGTCCCGCATTAACCATTCTAGTAGTTCAGAGCATGAGTGAGTTGGTTCATCTGATTTGCAGCAATCTGTTAAGGCACTTTGCTTCTAAGAGGACTTCAGACTCCTTCAAGTCCTTAAAGGGGAAGTCTTAAACAATGGCTATTCCATGAGGTCTTGTGCTATTAAACAGTTCCAAGCGATCAGAAACTCTACCTAGAAACCGCTGTTAGATACTATTTCTCCCTCGAAGGGATGCATATTTTTATGAAACCGATTATAAAACCCCACAGTCAGTGTATTAGGAATGGTTGCTTCAACGTCTTCAACGCCATTAGTCTAAAAGTCTGATGGCAGTGGTGAAGCTACTATGATGGCCGCTCCACAATACTTGATCTAACCAACTTTTCATCGGCTATACCCCACCAAAACTGAGATCTGGCTGTATCTTCCAAGCGGGGATCGCTACTCGCACTGAATGGGACAACGATGCTATCTTGGGCGGGAGTTCAGTTCTTTTATAAATGGCTCCAAGATCGAAAACAGGGTGGGGTGTAGTGTCTTCTCGAAAAGCTCAATCTGAGCATCCTTTCCGCCTCCTAGATCATTGCAGCGTTTTTCAGGTGGAAATTATGGCGACTAAGGAACCCTTGTCCTGGTTGAAATTTAATGCAATATATCTCAAGGATATTACCATTTTTAATGATAGCCAAGCGACAGTCAAATACCTGGAATCGTGCTCTTTAACTTCAGATGCCGCTTTATACTGCTGTTCTCTCTTGGAGATGACGAGGCAGTTCAATATACATCTTTGCTAGGTGCCTGACCATACAGCCATGAAACTTCTAGGCTGATGATGATGATGAGCTTGCCCAAAAAGGGTGCGATTCTTAGGATTCTGCCTAAATGGCAAAACCTGGGTATACCCCTCGCTACTTAAGCTAGATGTTCTTAGCAGGACCAACCAGAGAAGGCAAAAAGGTTCGACGTGTCGCATATCTAGACAGATCTGGCCTAAGCTGGATTAGAAACTTTGTAGCTGGGTGATTATGCTAAACCGATCACAGATCGGTCTGATAGGCCGACTACTAAAAAGTTGTGCCTCTTTTCAAAGAGCTTCTGCAGGAGTTGCAGAGATAAAGAGGAGGAAGTAACCATCCTTCATCTCGTATGTACCATTACTGCCCTATCTCAGAAAAGACTGCTGACAAATTTGGGCTTTTTTCTTCAATGAGCTCAGCGAAATGATGTCCTTAGGCCTCATGAGCATCTTTCGCTTTCCATGGTCTAAGTGTGTTTGTGCAACCACAACCTAATCCTAAAGATCTACTTCAACCACTTAACCAGTTCAGCTACCGCAGTACGGGTTCAAGTGATATTAACGACTTGCCTCGTACGAGGCATAAATGATCCATTTCAGCGCATGATTCCATAGACTTGTCCTGGTTGTATCTTTTGCTGGTAGTATCTACGTATATAGCTCCCCGGAATAATGTGCCACCAGCCTGATACTCACACACAAAGCCAAATATTTGGGTCTCATTTTCGATAGGCTACTTGTCCGGAAACCCAACATCGTAGAGCGAGTAAGAATAACCACTTAGTCCCTATACTGCTATAGGAGAGCTACAGGAAGCAAGTGGGGAATACAGGCACGAATCACATACTGGTCCTTTGTATCCATCATTGGACCAATACTGACGTTTAGCTACAACTCGCATTAAAGCTACATCTCAGTGGTCCAGTCCTCGTACCAGACCATCCGCCATTCTTTGTGATCTAGAATTTCTCCCACAAGACACCGACCACTACCTACTACAACCCCTTTTCTCTATAAACTAGATGATCTCAGGCTGCCAAAGGGGTCTCTTTGTTTTTCTATAGTTGGATCTAAGACAGAACCAGGAATTGGTGGAGGTGTCTTCTCCAAAGACCTCAATACAAATATCTTTCTCTGCTTTGCCCACCACTATAGCATTTTCAGGCAGACATTGTATCGATCCAGGAGACTTTAAGGTGGTTATAGCTTAGGGCCATAGGGAAATTCTAGGGAACTGTATGCCCCAATCTCTGCATGCCTCTGACTAAATTTAAACTGTTACTTAAGAAAAATGACATCATCACCACTAAGGGTGGATAAGCAGAAGGCACCATGTACCTCATCGCTCAACAGATTTGGCCTAGCGTGGTCACAAACGCCCAAATCGTCTAATCAGACTGAAGAGATCGCTTATTAGAACAAAAATAGAGGTCTTTGGAGGACACTGCGTCATTGGAAGGCATGCCAATAGACTAGGCCTCCTCTCAAATGACTTTTGCAGAAACTATATAGACGAAGCAATTGGGAAAGTCGTGCTTCATCTCCTATACACGTGCCAAGCTCTCTCTTTTCACAGAAGCCTTCTTCTTCTATACCTTTGGCAAATTCGCATATATAAACGTTGATTGCCTCAAACGCTTTATAACAAGCTTTAGATGGTTCTGCGGGTAGCTTTATGGGAAACATACAGATCCTTGTGGTATCACAATAGACCTGAGGTCTAAGTGCGGCTGTATCTAATGTAGCTAAAACCTAACCTAAGCTATCTACAATATATTAGCAGACTTGTTACCAGCCTTCGATGTGCCTACAGTCAGATATGAGATGTACGACCATTTGCGGGATTTTGATTCGATCTAGTGCCCACTGACTGCTAAGAACATATTTTATTTCCTATGGGAGTTGGGAGCTACCCTTGTCTGAATTTCGAATTCCTTAAAAGCTTTCTCTTAAGAGTCGTCAATCTTGCCCAATTGACAACCTTAAACTACAATTTATCCGTAGATCAAGGCCATGACATAACCGTGCCGGGCCTGACTCACGCATCGTTGCAACGATCCCCAATAGCAACTGACACTAAAATTTATGTTATGTTAGAACCAAGCCAACCTGCAATAAAGTTCTCTAAATCTAACACCGAAGCTTTGAGTCATAGCTTTGGTATTTCCTTTCGTGATTCCCTCCATTATAACTGAAAACCTGGAACCGAACGAATACCTACATACATAGTCTACGGATGCGTCACAGCATTTAACCTCAAAGATGCATTAACTGAATTTTAATGAAAAATTAGGTCTAGACATTGAGCTCCTAATGACAAATTGGGATATCTTAAGCGATGCATGTTGGGATACTATTTATAAAAAATTTATGTTTGTGGACTTAAGTGCTAACAGGTTAAGAATGTGGTCAGCTTAACTCATCTTATTTTATGTCTGCGAGATTTTTTTATTCAATTTTTAGGGGTTTGTGTTAACATTATAATTAATTATTAAAAAAACTGGTCTGAGGTATTTTTTTAAAGATAGCGAACGTGTCGCCTGCTGGAATTTTTGAATAAGGAGGGAGAGTCTGCTGAGATCCTTATGTGATTTGTTTTAGTTTCACGTAAACAAAAAGACTGGAGTAGAGTCAATAGGCGACTTGAAAATCAGTCAGTGTCTGTGCTGATTTAACATAATTGCAGTCTAGGCTAGTTTACCTCTAAATAAAGACAATCGCTGCATTACCACGGATCATGTAGAATATTCGAGGACCAACTGGAATGACAACGTCAATAATCCTTTATGAGTTGTAGATCTGAGCCGGTCCATGAAAGTAAAATCATGATGGTATGGAACCTCACTTAGACCAGTAAGGTCCAATGTGTTACCACATGGATCAGCATCTCCAAAGAGAGCTCCCCATTGAACCAAGAGGAGCTAGTTATGAAGCGCTGGAGGCTGCTAGTGCTAGCATTATCCGCCTAGTTCCGCCAGTTCGCCTAGATTGTTGAAGAAGTAGGGCCCTAAATACGGTTTCCTACGAGCGTTGAGAGACTCACATGTACAAAGAAGATGGTGCAAAGGCAACATATCTGTTCTCAATGGATTTCGGGAAATCTTTCAACAGCCTCAACCATAAATTTAACTGGCGTACCTTATGCAGGGCCGGTATCTCTTGTAGACGTCATAAAAGCGATACACAAGGGTGCCAAATGCCAGTTTCTAGGCAAGCGTAAGGTTTTTAAAAGTTTCGAAACCTGAAATAGAATTCCTCGACGGTGCTCCCTATCTCTGCATTTGTTTCTGTTAAAGGTCAGTGTTAGGCCGCCGGCCGTCTATTTCACTTGCACGAAGCTGTCTCCATTACCTTTCATTTGCTCACGAAATGAGCCGAGCAACCGCGGGAGTGACTCTATCCTCCTCACTTGTATAGAAGCTACCTCCATGGTCTAATCCAAGCTCGCGATTATGGCGCCCAACATGGGCCCTGGAGATTAAGAGTTTCACGTTTTACCGACTGCTTCAGTTGGGCTTTTTTTTCGTCTTTCTCTTACCATAGGAGTCCTTTCTTTCTCATAGAGTTCAGTGTCAATCTATATTATGCACGAGAATTTTTGTGCGCTGAGCAGGGACAAGGTGAGGTTGGTTTGCCGACGGCAAAATAGTTGGAGTTGAACACCAGATTCTCAGTACCACTGGTACGTATCCTAGTCTTTTTCAAACGGATATGCCTCCATTAAATATGCGTTAGAATAAACCCTTAAAAGGTCATCAAGGACGTCAGGAAAAATAGATTCTTTCTCGCAGCAGTTAAAGCACTTAGTTCGCACACAGACCAAATTGATTAAGTACTGCAAAGAAGATAATGAAGCTGCAGATGAACTGACTAGGGCTGGCTTATTAGAGTCAGCTTAGCCTTTCTGTAGTATAGAATGGGCGTTTGGCATAGCTTCGGGAACACCCTGGTCCCAGAGTAAGCCAATAGACAAGGTAAATTTCGTGACAAAAAACAACCATAATGGAGCTCTTGATATGGTATGGTATGGTGTGAGGGATGTAAACCTTAAAGGGTGCTTGCACGGAGGCCGTTTGGTCCATTGCGATTCTGCATTTATTATGGTATCGCCACTGAATTGGTTGCCTCTCGGTCGGTCTTAGAACAAACCAACCTGAGCTCTTGACGAAGCACATCACTTTCCAGAGTGGAAATCCTCCAACTTTTCGAAAAGTTTTTTTTTCCATATAACAGAAGCAACGAATTTAAAGATTGGGACATTGTTATACACAGCAGCCATTAAAGCGTAACAGTCAACATCGGTGAGATTCAAGTTCCTAAAAACGCGCACTAAAAGACTGGGTGAATCCCAGTGGCCAACAAGGTGAACCTCTATTGGATACCGGGGCTACATGGATATCCCAGGTAACGTAAAGTCGAATGAACTAGCCTGAACAGGGTCACATCTAAGCGTCTAGCAGGCTCTTCCCGAGGCTAACACACCGCTAAGCATTCTGAACAGAAAGATAGACATTTAGCCCAACGAGAAAGCTGGCAGGCGTTGCTATCGATAAGATATGTGCATGTGCCATAGCCTAATCGTTATAGCCAGTCTATGACAAAACTAGATCCGCTGATTTCATGAAACTCAATAGCAGGGATATTCGTATAGGTGTTGGCGTCATGACGGGACACTGTGTGATAGGCAATCATGCAGCACGGCTAGAGCTACCCCACAATGACTTCTGTAGGAACTGCAGGGACGAAGAGGAAATAGAATCCATTCGCCACTTGCTATGTGATTGTCCGACACTAGCTACCCAAAAGGAAGGATACTCTCTAGAGTTACTTTCCTGCGGAGCTGGGTGATCTAAGAAACATTGAGCTGAGCAAACTCCTCACATTTGTGCATATGTATATCTGGGTGGCTTAGTTCAGGGCTCTACCATTGGGCACAATGGACTCTTCGTTAGTCTAAGTGAGCCGTTGAGAGTCTCCTGTCAACTAGGGTACCCATCTACCTAACCTAACCTTCAGAGCTTTCTGTAGCCCAAGATCGCAAAATCCACAAAGTCTTGGGGGATCAGAATGCGGAATTTCCTTGCAAAGAGGATTAGTCTTGATTTTTGAGGATTAACGCCTAGCCCACAGCGTTTCGTCTATTTAGTCAGCTTAGAGCGAGCATTCTGTAGAAGATCTCTGATTGAAGTCATCTGCAGTTCATTCACCATCAGGTTCCAAAGAAGGGGAAAGAGCACTCCACCTTGCAGAGTACCCCACGTCCGAACTACAGCGTCGCTAAGCTCGTTGTTAGTGCGTGTTGCATATTCTGTTTATAGTTCGTTGACGTGCAAGACTGTTTTCGATAATTACCTCGCTGTTTAGTCCCTTGAAGCTAGCTTGACTGTCCACGAGGATTGTTATCTATGAGAAACCTCTTAATAGTTGGCACTCACTGACAGTCACTTTAACAAAACCTAATCAAGCTAGACTGTCTCTAGCGGTCTGTCCTAAAAACAATCCCCTTCTTGACTCGTACTTCAAGCCTTGACTGACACCGTATTTCCACCCAAGTAGGTCACATCTTCACAGCACAACTATCTTATCTTTTACTTCTCAGAGTTCAGTGTCAATCTATTGATCCACAAATGCAGACATCCATAATCAAGACCATTTATTTCATAAAACAAAAAAAAAAAGACATCCACACGTCAAACATAAAACATGATTAGAAAGTCAACACCCAACAGCAAATCGCCATAAACCAAAAGGAACTCTCCACAAAAGTAACACCTAATTAAGTGGAACCGTCCATAAACACATTTTTACAGTCCGGAGTTTATGTATATCATAAATTCTTTCATCTAATACCATTCTAGTGTCAACAAGAGAACAACAAAATTTGGCACAAAATCGTGTCATCCGAAAATGAAAGCCCCATCCATCCATCTATCTCTCCCTCTGTCTCTCTCTAGCCATCCCAGATCGATGCCAGTAAATCAATAAAAACAATGAAATCGAAAACAGAACACAGAACCGAAAGCTATTCACAGTACAGTTCCCCGTCATCAGAAAATGTTTCCCTTTCAGAATCTATAACACACCTTCTGGCTGGGCGGTCCAAAATCCGAACTACTAATTCATCAAAAAAAAAAAACGCGCTCTAAATGCGTTCACTAAAATATTGAGGTTAAGCGCAAACGCTAAACGCTAAACGCAAAACGCCAAAAAAAAAAAAAAAAATACTTTTCCTCTCAACAAATTGATGACAATAACAACAAATAAATAAAACAACAAACAACTAATCAAAAGTATAATTTAAATAATGCGATCGCCAATGAGGCGATTAGTGGCACCCGTACTGTGTGTGCTGTGTACCGCCACAAGACCATGAATTTAGGTGAATGAAAGTTCTGCGTTTACAGATACAAATGCTCATTATCGAGAATTTCTAATATTTAGATATTTTTTTGGATTTTTTTGAATTTTTTGTTCGTTTTGCTTAACTGTTATGCTGAGGCGCTATTGTCTTGTCCGGAGAGCTTAAGATTTCAGCCAACAAATTCGCTTTTATTTTGACATAATTGCACTCATTATGGTTATGGTATCCGTAGGTAGGTATTCGCAATCGAAAGCGGTCCAGAATGGGTTTTTGTTGTTGGATAGAGGCGGCGTCAGTTGGTGGATTTGACCCGGAGGCACTCCTTCAATTCGAGGAGATTTTAATTAATGACAGTTTTAATGGAATGACTTACTGCGGAGTTTCTCTTTCATTTGAAGTTGATGAGGAAAAAATGTTTTTTATGAGGTAATTTAAAAAAAAAAAAAGTTGTTACGAGGTTACTGATAGGCCACACGCCAGCACCACGCAGGTTAGTTTAATCCTTTGAGAGGTATGCAGTGGTAGGTAGGTGAGATGAGATCGGTTATAGGGGTAGAAGCACACTGCAACCTCAAGACTTGGAGCTTTAGTCGATGAGATACTCGACTTAGAGCACCTCTTCCAGTCCTATTTCCTCGACGAATCGGAATAACTGCAACCGACCCAACAATGGTAAATCTTCTTCTGATAGTTGGTACCCATGCAGGAGTTTTATTCTCTTGTGGATCAGTGCTCAACATCTCCAATGAATCTTCAGTCTCCACGTTGCTCTATACCCAGTTTCCTGAGGTGCTCCATAAGTCTACAGTGACCCATTAGGAAGCTGGTTTTTGTTAGAGTTTAAACAAACCTTACTTCCTTTCCGGTTCCAGTTCCCGAGAAGTTCTTTGACCTGTCTTAGCTTAGGGAGTTTCACCCAAAGTTTCGCCCTTTTGCAGTCTTCCTTTCTTCTTAGTTCTTTACGTTTAATAGCATTTTTGATCTTTCAAAAATTAAGCTGTCATTCTTTGACACCTGTCGAGTAAAAACTACACAGTTCAAAAGAATGGAGCGATGTATACGAGAGCAAAGCATAAAAATTGTGAAAATTCATTCCAAAAATGGTGGAAAATTCGCGGAGACATTTCGTAAGCTTCGTACTTTTTTCGGTAGCTATGAAGCACCTTTTTGGCCAACTATTGTCAGAAATACAAATTTTTGGTGCAACAGATCGATTGTGGTTCAGCGTCTAACTATTGTGAACGGGTCAGGCTTATTCCAACCCAGTCTGCACCGCATTTTGCATAAAAATCTTGGACTGCCTGCTTACAAAGTTCAGCTGACTTCAGATTTGAAGCCGGCGGGCCATGGATAACACCGTGCGTTCGCTGATTGGCTAATAAAATTATAGGCAGGCGATGGACATTTTTCACATCAGGGATCATGAGCGACGACACCCATTTCCGTTTTCAAGGCTTCGTAGATTAACAGATATGTTGCATCTAGGGCAGAGTTCTTCAAATCTTCCAGATGGATAGCGCAGTAGAAGACGCCCTTGCCTAAGGTGACGCGCACAAGTAGAAAGGGACCTCAACTAACTTGGAGTGGACAACTGGAGGCAGTTGCCTAAGGACGGGGCCACCGAAAATCCTAGAGTGATTGTGAAACATCCTCACCATCCATAACACGTGACATTTTTGGGTGGTTTTTGGGCCAGCGCCATCATATGGTCTTATTTCTGTGAAAATGAAGCCGGCGCCCAGTCCAAGCCAATGGATTGCGCTATCGCTATCGCTAATGGAACAATTCGGCCTGCAGGGCTTTTGAAGCTAACCCAGAAGGACAACGCCGTGAGGCAAAATCTGGCTTAAATTGACAGTCTCAATTAAAGGGTGCGCCATCTGTTGGTTTCAATGACTATTTCGTCATGAAGATGCGCTGTCATGTGATTTTGTTAATCTCGCGTTAAAATGACACGATATCGGAACTGCTATAAACACTAGATATACTATTTTCAATGAATCTGTCCAGCTGCTGAGATATATACACCATCGATAGAAAAACTTCGACGGGATAGAAGCATGATCTCAAACTGAAACCAATGTATACAAGACCAAAAAGTACGAAAAGCTGCTGTGTTTCAGGCGGACAAACTGTCCGTTAAGTTAGTCAGTACAGATTGCTACTACTGACATCCAGCATCTGCCTATCAGCGTAGAAGAAAATCTCGCGCAATGCAACTGTCCCGCAGCAGGAGCGTTCAGAAACATCTTCGGAAACAGAACATTCGAGGATTTAAAAAACTTCTGCTGCTTCATTTAAAATATAGAGTCTAGGACCAAGCTTCTCTCAACCTTTCAATACGACTGAGTGGTATGTATGACGATAGTTCAATTTCCGAAAGGCAGTGCCGAGATTTTGAGGAAGAGCTGAAACGAGAAACAACTTTTTTGTGTTTTCTGGAAGCTTGAACATCGAGCTCAAAAGTCCAGTTCTCTACGCTCTGAGCAATGTCGCCCACTAAATGTTTTGGCTAAGATTTTCAAGGCTCGTATTTATCCTTCCATACCCGGAACTTGTTTCGTGATATGTTGGCTCGTAGGTCTTTATGAAGTGCATTATACATTTGAGCCTGGCTTTGAGCTGGAATCATCTACGAAACATCAACGAAATTTTGGAAACTACTCAACTTAGCAGGACAAACCACTCTGCTCCCTAGAGGACACAGTCGTGTTAACATGAAGCTAGCAATTCTGGGAAAAGCTACAATGGACAGTACAATGCAATAAAAAATGGTTAGGATCTGCCTCTAATAACCTTTAAATCGATAGATTCTATCGTTGCCTAGTATCTAATGCCTTCAAAGACTTCTTTTCCCCTTCCGTACACATAAACATAGACGACTCCAAAGCCCCAGATGATCTGCGTGTAATTATCCTTCACCTCAGACAAAATCAATTTCCACTTAATACCGCAAGCAAATGATAGTAAATCACTATCATAGAGCAAATCATCAGTCCAAGAGCCTAGCAATTTGTGCAACCATCACTTTGAACTTCTTAGTCTTGGCTACCTATCACTTTGATTGCCACCTTCATTGCACAGGCACACATACTCTGCCACACCAGATAAAATCAGATCCAGCAAAATGGCAAGCAACCTACAGCAGCTCACTCCACTTAGCCTCGGCAGCAGATTACAAGATCAATGCCCGTGGGGAGACTCCATGAAATTAACATCTCAAAGGGATGCCACATGCAAATGCCAAAACCGGAGCTAATCCTACCAACAGATGCCTGTGTTCGGATAGATACATTGCCCCCTCCCTCCCTCACTGACTGCCTCTGTACTATGCACGATCGATAACCGCTCAAAGATCGAGACCACTTTCGTATGAGTCGGCGCACATCCATGGAGGCATAATCCGAGTTTAATGGCAAAACAAGGTGTTGCCGAAGCAATTACCCATCTTGGATGGGATGCGACTAGTTTGCAT
Source organism: Blera fallax (assembly GCA_946965025.1). NCBI lineage: Eukaryota > Metazoa > Arthropoda > Insecta > Diptera > Syrphidae > Blera > Blera fallax. The sequence continues at coordinate 118,100,110 of OX337244.1, forward strand.
GTGGAATACAAGGCAACAGCAGATGGATTCTTAAAGGAGACACAATCATTTTTTTATGGATGACTTTAATGAAGACATCAGAGCTGCAGGAAAAGGACACTCCTTACGATACTCTGATAACTCTGTCTAGACCCAGGCTTAAAAAAGTTAATTTATTCATTTCCCTGAAATAAGACATTTTTACAGCCTATTGGATTGGTTTTTAAACAATTTACGGGTACAAATGCAAGACTTACCTCGGTCGGATGTTGAGCGGCATTCCTTGTGTGTGTATCCTTTTTATTATTGTTCGTCGTTTGGTTCGTTTTGTGTTTTTGTAACGTTTGTGTCTCCTTTTTTAGTTGCCCGATGCTACGTTCTTTGGTTTTTATTTCCTCCAGCTGCGAAGTAAAGTAACAGAAAATTAAATTAAAATAAAAAAGTATCTTATGCACTTAGAGGGGGCTTGAGAGTAGGCAGGAAGTCACTTCACTGATTGAAAGTTGAAAATAAAGTTTATAGCTAGCCTCTGGCTATAAAAGTTCTAAGATAAGGAGAAAGAGATAGAACCTAACAAATTCTTGATTAGCATTAGGACACGCATCACAGATGAGACGTGAAGCTATGAGAAAGAAGAGGAGGACAATGACAGCTGTATCCCTCAGGGTTTTTAGCAAATGCCAGAGGAAAATAGAGGAAAAATATGTTCAACATGGTAAGCACCTTAAAGGAATCTTCGACGGATTAGGTGAATATGATCTAAAGATGCAGGAACGCCCGGCGCGTAAGCTAGTGAGGACCTTCTCCTTTAGAAATGAGAAACAATCTTTCTACTTCCAGAGAAGGCGGTTTATTTCTTAAATCTACACATAGCATGTATCTATTGAGCTACACGTGTTTCAAGAAGATTATTCGATAGACGAAGAGGTAGTAACTTTCAAGACGTACTGAACAATGACACCAAAATGGGCGGAAAGATTTCAAGTAAGCCTTCCGAAGATACAAGAGTAGCAGCTTTAAAGGACCTTTCCAACAGGAGGATAGATATGTATGAATGTTTCGAATAATTTTTTCACTTGATTTTTAAACGTTTCTTAGGAACGGGACAGAGCCCCTGATGCTTGCAGTTGATTTGGGAATGATCAAAGGAACCAAACGAGTCTCGCCTTCCTGCCCTATAACTATGAGATAAATCGAACTGAAATTGTTTCCATCACAAGGGTAAACGGCAGCGGAAATCCTTGTAAAATTTACACGCGGCGAAACCCATGTATTGAAACTAAGTTCAGAATGGATTCCTAGAATCCTAAGTAGATGCCATAAAACCGCGAATGGAGCTCTTAAAGATGTAGGAGAAAATATACCGTAGAAGTATAAAACGATATCGTGCAGTCGTGGTACCCAACGTCAAAAAACGCATTCATATCTACAATCTGGGAACACACCCTGGAGTCTCTTAAAAGGCGCCACGACAGAAATTGTTCTTTAACAACTTCAAGTGAATGATGGTTTTTTACTCTTATGTTGGAGAAATCTTCTTTATCGGTGGAGTTCCGCAAAGATCTTTGCTAGGACCTACATATGTATTTCGTTAAACATAATATTTATGAGACGGGGTGCAGAGACCCGGAATTCCCAACGAAGGCTTGGCGGACAACATCGCGCCTCTTTTTGGCCACAAAATACATGGGGAAAACAGAGAACAAATAGACAGATATTAGGTTACATCAGTCTCACCAGGACTAGCTGTTCAAAAGGCGGAAGCAGCAAACAAAAATTAACGTAAATACGATCAGGGTAAGCGACCATCAGATACCTGGCTGTGTTTAGTGACACAAGGTTCAACTTTTAGAAAAATCCAACACAGATGTGGTGATCGCAGCATTAGATGCATTAGATGCTCTCGCTAAAAACCACATATATGAACCCTACAATGCCAACAATATGGAACAAGGGTCTCAGCAAGACACACCCAAAAGGTTGAGAGGACTAAAAATATAAGCGAATGGTTGCAGTAATGGAATCAGTTCACAAAGGGAAGGTGGGCTCATCAACAAGTTTGGAGCAAGGTTGTAGTCGATCTTACCTACAAAGGTTCAGGTATAAGGGCGACTTTATCTAAAACAAATGCAGAACATGCTGTGAATAATAGATAAGAGCTCAATATGTTGGCAGGTAAGAACCCAGTACTGTTTTTCGTTGGCACTCGAAGCGATGGAAGAAGCACGGACTTGCATTGAGCCCGAAACGCTTTGCAAGACAGATCGCTTAGGTGAAGTCTAAACTTCGAGGAATAAAAAAAGGTGTCCTCAGAGTCCGTTCTACAGCTTTATCAACAGGGAAATCGCTGAGAAATACATCTGCCCGAACGAAATGTTCACCGGTTTTTCGAACAGTTCTTCGATGTCCTGAAAGAAATGTCCTTCGAGGAATTTTTTTCTTATTTGGCAGAGGCTTGGACAATGGCACAGAAAGTGTATATTGTCTTTGTAGACGTTTTCATCACCGGAGTTTCTACAGAGGTTTTCGTTGGTTAATCGTTATTCCTTCACAAGGCACCGCAGAGTGGTATGCCCCGTGATCACTGCTACAAGAGTAGACAAGGATTTCCTGTCTTTTTGTAACAGTCTGTCAGTTCTTCTTTTATTAGATAGAGTCCACTGTTTTCTTGTTGTAGCACATGTGCTTAGAGAACTTCCCCTATTATTTGCCTTGTTCTGAGACTTGTTTCCTGTCCCGTGTGTAAGTGTGCGTGGCGGTTCATTTTGGTTTGAATGCCCTGCCTGACCTAGCCAGCTCATCAGCCCTCTTATTCTATGATATATATACATTCATGATCAGGGACCCAACAGAGTCTTACATCATTACTGTGTTGGATGAACCTTAAGCTCCTCTCAACCTCGATATGGCTTTAATAGCTTCCTGGCTATCAATGAAAAATTTGATGTCCTCACGTGATATTAACTTTATTGCAGTCAGTCGAGTGGCTATTATCACTGCTAGAACCTTCGCTTGGAAGACGCTACTGTGGTTCGGAAGTCTGACTGATTTTGCCATGCCCAGTGAATTCAAAAAGATACTTACACCTATACCAGTCCCCATCTTGGATCCATCAGTGTAAACTTCTTAAGCTTGTGTGCTTGGTATCTCTCTATTTTTCCATTCACTCGAATAGAGGCTTTGAAAAGGTCTTAAAAAACCCAGGTAGAGCGTTATGCAGTCAGTTTTTGCCAACATATTCGTTTAGGAACATAATATGGCCTGATGTATTTGGCTCCAGCGTTTCTAATGGGCTTATCTTTAGAGCACTTACAGCCAAAGATCGTCTATTGCATGCCAGATGCTGCAGTGCTCCGGAAGTGTTGTGATGATTTTTAAATCAGGTGAAGTGGAGAAGACTCCTGCCTCTGTTCCACATCCCATTCCTAATAGGATCTGCATGGAATCCTAGTTATTTTATCTCAAAATCGTTAAATGGAACAACGCAGTCCGTTTTGCTGGGCATAGCATAGTAGAATCTGCGAGTGATGGGTATCAATTCGCATAATCTGATTTCAAAGGTAATTTTGCGGTCAAGACTTCCCCAATGATGTGAACGACGAGGACGAATGTGAAGGAATGTGGTCTCAATGCACCTGTTTTGCTATCACTTACTTCCTAAGGACACTCCAAACGATGGCAAAAGACGTAATGTCATCAAGTCACGTCAGTTACTCACAACCAAGGTCTCACTTCGGACCGTTACCCATTCCACATCGCCTCTCTAATTGTAAGTGGCACATTCCAAGCAACGTTCAGTCGAATTAAAGCCCAAAACCTCCCTCAAGCACTTGGCAACAGGCCATAATTTACCCAAACGGCAGTCCCACTACCATTTACGCCTCAGGCTCCACACCGAATCCCATTTTTACTCAATGAACCACAATCGTGGGAAGCGAAAACCAAACCCAGAAATTTCTAACCTCTGTGCGTGCCGTAATGAATGGAGATCGCGGCCAACAAAAGAGAGCCAAAATTTGAGTCCAACAATCTCAGTCTTACGGCTGACCAGACCACGCATACGATTGACAGAGATTTGCTTCTTGTTCGCAGGAACATGGACTTCCTTTCGCTTAAAACCAAAAGAAACCCGAGGGCAATAAAACAAAACCCACAACCATACCGCAGCCCCAAACAGCACCGGAGAACAACAACACCAACGCCATCCAAAGTATGTGAACCTAATTGAACGCTTGCGCGTATAAATTAAATTGATTGCCAATCACTTGACTCCATAAGGACGTGTTGTTGTTGTTGTTGTTTGCTTTTATGTTGATGTTTGCCGTACAGAGAGTGAAACCCCAAACAGACAGACTCCAAGACGTTGAACGTTCTGGACCTCGGGGCGGATTTTAAGCCAACCACACATCCAATGAAACCGAAAGGGGTCACTGGCCGACGTTGGTTTCTCCTGTCCGGCACACATGGACGGCTGACTAATAAAGTCCATTAGTCGATGGGTCTGGACAAACAGACAGTTCTTAAGGAGTTCTGTATACGAATGGTCGTCCGTCGGTACCGGCTGCCTAGGTCATAAATCAAAATTTTTGTGTGAGCTACCCATTAACGGAGTCCTATTGGGCTTTGGTTCATCGTTGTCATCATCATCATGGGGACCCGTGTCGTTTGGTAAAAGGTGCGATAACCCGAACACGGCACAGAACCGAAAAAAAAAATTCAAAAGAAACCTTAGCGGACCTTTGTACTCCAACGGACGACGGACTCAAGGATTAATGACGACAAACAAGCGCAGCTGATAACGAGTCGATGTCGGGTTTGGGTTTTTGTTCTGGCACACGGGACAAACAAATTTCCCTTGAACGGTGCAGGAGGAGGGGAATACTTTTCTATGAAGGAACACACATCTTTTGTTGTTGTTTAGACTTACCAATCGTGATATTTCAGTTTTGGCAGATTTAGATAACTGAGTCAATCGGATTTCGTATGAATCTTTGAGTTCACGTAAATCGGCTGCTTTACGTCTCTCAGCATTATTGCTTATCTGGAATCAATAAAGGATTTCAATGTTGTTGTTGTTTTATTGGTTTCTGAATTTGGAACACACTGAACACGGATTAGGGCGGGGACAACAAACGAAACACAAATGGTGGCTATGTTGAGCAGTCCAGGGGAGAGAGGTTAGAAGTTAGTTGGGCTCACACTTAGGATGGAGAATATGATTAAAAAAATTTATTCTATGGAGCTGTGAAGGGCAAGCAGCTTAGCGGAAGTTATCATGCAATAAATATACAATTTACAAGGCTTAGTATAAAACTTACACACGTCACACTTTTGATAGATAAAAAAAAGATATTTAGCGCAACAGAGCGTAGGTGGTCCAGGGCCTAGCTTCTTGCGACCATCCTCGGAAGCCAGTTTTGCAATCGTGTTTATTTTACCTCCACGTGGTAGCCATCGAATACTGGTTGCTGACCACCCAGACTCAACTTACAAAGCTTGTAAGCACTAGTGTTGACCACAAAACCTAAGAAACAGCACTATAAACACGACAGGTGGAGTGATAAACTTCCAGAGCAGATATAGCACCTTATCTCGACTTTTTCGATATGTTTGGAGCTAAGGCCGGTAAGGATTTTCAAGAATAAGTTGGGTTCTTGGAAGAGAGATGGTGGATGAGCCCTAAGGGTTCCAACGGCAGCGCCCACACCCCGAAGTGGGTTATCCACATCGTCTTAACCGACCCCTAGAGGTGCCTATAATGGAACTAGTCCTCCAGATTAGAAGTTATGTCGGCGGGGTAATTGCCCGATCCAGGAAAAAACAGCTTGTTACGAAGCCTCGGATAAGGACGGTTTTACTGATGACAAACCATGTAAACGAAACAAAGGCAACGAACTTCGAATCTATACGTGGAATGTGAGGTCCCCCAATAGACCACAGTGCAGCTGGACTATTAGCAGAGGTCCTAGATTGCTGCAAAGCAGATATCAACGCCATCCAAGAAGTGCGATGGGACGGGCCGGACAAAAAGAGGATGAAAAACTACGTTGTCTACTACGGGGAAAGCTACTGACAACAAAAGCAGCGTCCATTTGGATGGGAACTCGTTGTTGGAGGCGGACTAAGGCAAGCATTTTTAAGTTTCTTAAGTTTCAAACTAGCGCCTCACGACATATCGCATAAAGGCTAATTTAACACCTCCTCCACAGGATAAAGACAACGACATCAAACACATGTTCTACGAGCTCTTGGACGGAAATACGAGCAGTGCCGTAGCTCTGACATTTAAACTGTCCTGGGAGATTTTAACTCAAAGCTAAGAAGAACGGACATCCCTGGTAGCACAGTCGGAAAGTACAGCCTACATGACACCACCTCTGACAACGGATTTCGGATGAAAGACTTTGCTGCGGGGCGAAATGTTCTCGTAGCTACTACGCGATTCCCGCACCTCAATATTCGCAAGGGTACATGGAAATCTCCTGATCAACCAACCGTCAACTAGATTGAGTACATTGCGATCGACGTAAGGCAGTCCTCCGGTATTATGGATGTCCAAACGTTCCGAACGTTCCAACATTGACTCGGCCCACTACCTTGTTGTAGCCAAAGTACGGTTGCGAATATCCCGAACACCGCCAAGACAAGGAAATACTGAGAGGAAGTTTGTCGACGGTCAGCTAAAATAGCAAAGGATCGCCAAATCCTTTTCCGATCGAGTCTGCTTTAATCTCTTAAAACGTCCTATGCCGCCAGTACTAAGTATTAAAGACCAGTGATAACATTGAAACAAGCCATCAGAGATACATACCACCTCTGACATGCTGAGTTTCACAAGACCACCGCAACGAGACCCTTGACTTGTAGACGAATGCTGGCCAGCAAATGCAGCTAAATAGGAAGCGTACTAAATGGGGCTGCATCGAAAGAATAGTGCTGCTCGCGAACTCTACAAGTAGAAGAGGAGAGACGTGCAGCGGGTTATTAGGACGAAACAGAAAAATAAGAATCCCGCGATCGAGAAGCCTGCAAGGGCGACAAAGGAAACACCAAGAAAGGACAATCAACACCGACGTCTCAGACAGAACTTCTAGTGAACCCTAGTCTTATCGCCTCCTTTGTATGTTCGACATGATGGGAAAAGTCCTTGAACAAGTAATATAAACCTGGCTTGGCAGCTGACGGTTCATCGGAGCACCAGTAGCCGGTTTTTGTCAGTCGCGAACAACAATGGATGCTATAAACGCGGCAACAAGTAGAGCACAAGCCGCTATAGAAGGAAAACTAAAAAATACTGTGGGGCGTAGTAACGCGTTCCAATCGTCGAATTGTCCTCGTCGAATGCATGTGGCGATGTAATTATTAAAACCATCTCGAATTATTTCACTGACAGGGTCCTCTTCTATGATTCTGATGACGAAATCGGGAAGTACCTAATAACCGGCGGTGTACCACAAGGATCGGTCTTAGGTCCTCTGCTATAGAACTTGATGATTTGATGATATCTTACATCACCAATCCACGGGAAGCGCCAATTACCGGTTTCATGGATGACAACGCAATCGTGATCGTTGCTTAATTCCTCTACAATGAGACCCGAAGAACAATTCAGAGAATGTGGTGTCATTTCACGGATGCTTAGAGGTCGTGATTGATTCTCCTCTAGCATGTGTACAAGCAGCATCAATTGGAATATGCGGGTGAAAAGTCGTCGGTACACTCTCAAGGCTCATGAGCAACATCGGAGGACCAAGACAACCCAAAAGACTCCTACTCGGCCGGGTTACTAGTTTCATACAGTCGTATGACGCAGGACTATCGTCAAACGCAGCGAAATCAAGTCCGTTTACTGTCTGTGCGCTCTAAGAGTCGGAGAAGCATTTCGAATGGTGTTCTACGGTCCCATACTCATCGCCCATTGACATCCTCGCTGAATTAATGAATAGATTAGGCATTAGGCGAGTACAAAATGGACGAAATGGTCGGTTAGACACCCATAGAAGGAAGACCGAAAGAAACCACAGCAGAAAGGATGTTGGACACATCACTTGATACCAAATGTCGGCGCCTGGATGGAGATACAAACACAGTTTCTAACGTGCCATGGCTGCCATTAAGAGTATCTCTTTCAACGCAAGGACTATTCCACATTGCCCTCGGTGTGATAATGTCTCAGAGAAGAATCAGTCACTACCGATGGACTTCAGCCATCTCAAGTCACTCAAATTGGTCCAATTTAAATGTGAGAACTTCAGTCGCAGCAGAGCCTGACTTCAAGTACCAGTTACACTACAGATAGTGTTTTGAAATAAATTTATATCTTCTGAAGTTGTACGTAGAATGTCAAGCCTTGGACTAGGAAGCAAAACAATCAGCGCTTAGTAGTCCCAAAATTCCAATCCTTCAACGAGTGACAAATTCTTTGTGTCGCCGTATCTGCAAGCCCATCGTTCAATTAAAGACCAGAACCACTTCCCAACGAACAACACAACACTCCTATCCAAAAAGTAATTAAACCGCAACCCTTATGCAAATAAAACACAATCCGCACAAGCTTGCCTCCTTCGGTAATTTGATTACTCAATCCAAACACACATCACTCGATTAATTGCTGTCCACCCTGACCAAACTGTGACTTCATCAAGTCCATTAGATAAATTGGATTCCACTAACTTTTTAATCGTATATAAGACCAAAGAAGCCTGAGGAAGGATTGCAGTATCCTGAGAATCGTTAAAATAAAATGGCCAACTGCAGTCATCACCTAACCTTGACGTTTCTCTGCTGTGTCATTGCCTGTGCAGCCTTGGATATGAAGCGGTTTAACTTAGACGAGCCGAAGTATTTTAGGACTGCTTATCCACTGATAAACCGCTCGGCGAAAATCCTTTGCTCCTTCAATGCATCGACTGTGTATGTGTTCTTCGAAAATAACACCTGCGTCGGGTATCCGGGACATATCCTGCGGAAGCTGAATGAGTGCGGAACGTCTTTCATATCTCTGAGGTGAGTTTAAAGTGTCTGCAGGGCCTGTTTTGTTGTAAAGGGACATTTAAGGACCTTTATATTGAACTTTCTGTTTTCCATTAGAAAAAAATACAAAACGGACCCTTTGGAGGAGGTCCAAGACGACGGAATTCTCATGTACCTCGTCCTGATGATTAAAGATGCCTCACAACACATTGACCTAAGCATGGTGAAGAAGAAGTCCGGTTCCAAGCATCGTTCCTACTTCTTTGTGATTGTAGAGGACTCAACCGACATCGACGAGTATTGGCTGCGTTCATCTTTTGAGAAGTTCTGGGAAATTTGGGTCCTGAATGCTGTCATCATGTTCTGGCGGGACGAAGATATTCAAATCTACACCTACTCTCCGTTCTCCAAGAAATTCCTCAGGCAACTTGATCCCAATGCGACCCTCCGTGATGATCTATTCCCGCGTCACATGCCCAACATGAATGGTCGCGATCTAAGAATATGCCTGTATCCAGACGAAGTTCGAGCTCTCTTCCAGCCGACTGGGGCGATCCTGGGAGCCGATGGATTTATGTCGTCTTTCGTAGCAAATCGTTTGAATGCCACCAGAGTTGTGAAGTATCCGAGAGGCTATCGGCAAGAGAATCGTTTTCGAATGTCAAGCAACGCCTCGGGGGATTTTTGCCTTAACGAGATGCTAAATGAGGCCAGTGACATGGCCTTGAACACGAGGTTTCTATCGCCGGATAACTTTCGGAACCTCGTCGAGCATTCAGTGGTCTATGAGAGGGATGACTTGTGTGTTTTGGTACCGAAGGCTCAACCGGCGTCACTCTTCTGGAATCTTTTTCGATCGTTTCAGATCCCAGTTTGGGTGGCCATAGTTTTGATGTTCCTGGTCACCTATGCCTTCTGTCGGAAGCTTTTGCCTCATGCTGATCAGTTACTTATAAAACTGTACTCTACCATGCTGACGCAACCACTGAACGAGACTCCGCCGAAGATCTCTGTAAGGCTTTTCCTCTTTTTCTGGTTCAGCTATTGTCTTCTGATTTCTGGAGCTTACAAGTGCAACCTGACTAGCAACCTGGTGTTCCGTATATCACTACCGGAGATCAATAACCTGTGGGAATTGGCGCACTCTCATTACGAGATTCTTATCTACGCTCGTCACCAGAAGTTCATCGACAAGTTTCTAGACTCATCCGTTCCTCACTTGAGCAAGATCAAGCGAAAGACCATCCCAGTGGCTGATGACTACCTGAAAAAGAAGCTCGAGGAGAACGACCTATCCCATGCTTATCTAGAGAAATTTCATGTGGGCTACTTCCGGGTGAACTCCAGGAAACACACCCACCATGGTCGGCCTCTATTTCACATGATGAACACATGCCCGATTCCTTTTCAATCGGTTTACATAGTGCCCTACGGATCACCGTACTTAGGCTTCCTGGACACCCTTGTAAGGCGAGCTCATGAGCACGGATTCGTTGAATACTGGACCAAGATCATGGACACTCAGTTCAAACACTCGGGCAAAAGTGTGGTCAGAAACAGTCAGAACGATGACGATCCAGTGGTCTTGAGGTTTGCGCACCTGCAAGCAGCGTTTTGTATACTTGGCCTGGGCCTGATCATTGGTACTGGCATTCTACTTTGGGAAATCTATCGGGTTTATGGGATCGGAACGTTCATATACAACCGACAGCGATGGAACGCGGAGCATTTAAAGACAATTCGAGATGCATTGCTTAAGAGGTAAGGCATGCGCGACACATAAAAATGTAAACACCCAAGCAAGCATTAAAATACATGCGCACTAGCACTCTTACCTGTAGTTTCTCTTCTAGGTTCCTATTCGCTTCTCTTAAGGTTGTAATCTCATTTGTCAGTCTTTGCAGTTCATGATTTGTTATGGTCGCATCTTTGGCACCGTTCGCTGATGAGCTGTTACTGGTGTTGCCAGCCCAATTGGCGCAAGCTTCGTCCTTGGATTTCTTAACTTTTCGCATGAGTTCCATGGCTGTTTGGAGTTTTTTGACTTCGTTCTTCCATTTGCGGGACTCGGATTCATTTTGTGCCCTAGAATATAGGAAAAGGATTAGTTCTGCTTAATTGCATCTGGCGAAGGTTCAATTTCAGACGGATCCTGCAGTTCTGGGTATTTTATGACAGGTGAAGCCGGTTGACAGTTCTTTGGAGACGACATCACGGAGGCGTTTTTAAATACTGTCAAAAACTTCGTCGTTTTTACCTAAATCTAGTTAAGGAGCCTCAAAGGCATAGTTTGACACCCCTATACCTGAGGTGATTCTTTTCAGGAACGCTTTGAAAGTAAGCTGCAAGCGGAATTCAATACATAGGTGGACGAGGACAGGGATGTCTAAAGAGGTTTACTATTTGAGAGCCTAGTTGCCGATAGACAATAACTTTGTTTAAGTGAATAGTCTTCACACCTTATATTTATTGCTAGACTCCTTGACATATGTTGAAACAGACTTGACTAACTCAAGACATCGTATAAAGGGAATTCGTGTCTCGCACTTTCATTTACTCTTATGTACCAGCAAAAGGCTCAACGAATAGCATGCCTCAGGATCCCGAGTGCGCTGAGAACCTCTCCAACAGCGGCGCTCCTGATCATGCTTTACCTTCACCTGATAGACATCCTCGGTAAACAAATGGCTACCAGCTCAGCTCTTACACTGAGGAACCCTCGACTATGGAAAGAGTAAGACACTAGTCATGCCAGCATATGTACTTATGATGCATCGTCATCTTCCAAAGGTCACCGATCGCCTGCCTATTTAAACTGAGTTTAATTTAAGCACCAAACACTCGATACTGGACAGAGTGGATGCAACGCAATGCCCTTTATGATGGTTTGGTGTCAATCTTAATGAATGGATCCACAGCCCAGAACGGAGTCCAAGGCATGTTCTTTTCGGAAGACTTAGCCATCCCCCTCTCCTTTAACCTTTTGAACCATGCTACGCCGTTGACTGACTGACGGTAAATAGTCATAGATATCGACAGCCAGGCAGCTATCGGTCATACTCAGCATCATAGCATCTAAGACAGTGAAAAAATACTGCATATCTTCAAAGGAGAAATCCTGACAGTACTCAACCTTTAATGGGTTCTGACTGACTGGTTCTGGCTGACTAATTGGCTAAACAAGGCTTTTCCGACTTCTAAAGCATAAGAGAAGAACCCTCTCTACACTAACTAATGTAATAAGTGGACACTGTACGATAAGCAGGAAGGATCAAAGACTGAACATTCCTATAAAGACTTCTGCAGGAGTTGCAGACCCGAGAAGAGACAGTCCTTCATGTGTACGTATCCTAAACTTGCTAACATTAGGAAGGCTACACTAGGTCATTATCCTTTCAATGGTCTCAATGATCTCAATACCGACTTTACGGCTAACATAAACAGCTTCATAAGGAAAAGTAATTGGTTCAAGGAGCGGATAGTGTGACCCATCTGCCCTACCTAGTGGTAGCACAATAGATCTATCTTGGTCTAAATGTACCTTCTCGAGCAACCATCAAAACTTTTCAATAGCTTTGGCCTCTTCAATATTCTAAAGGGCTCTACTAGGACTTCTATCTAAAGACTTCTTTACGTTCCAACACCAAAAGCTTCATGGGTTTTGCTGAATCAATATTGAAGGCAGAACCTCAAAAACTTATGGCACTGTTTCGCGGAAGACCTATCAAGAAGGTCACTACTTTCACAGGGTTTATAACGAAGTCATTGAGACGAGTTCGTAGCCTAAGTTCCATTTCTTACGATACGAGAGTATGATATTCTGTGAAAATGTGAAACGTTATAAGCTGTAAAGGTGTCTCGGTAAGGAGCAGTAGCCCCTGATGTTTCAGAAAAAACTTAGATTTATAGTACTAGGTGCAGTTCTCTCCTGGATTATCAGTCTCGATAGAATTGGATATCAATGTGATCTGACCATCGGTCTTATTTTTTAAATGCCACTGCTTACTTCTCAAAGTAGGTCTGAACCTCCAAACAGGGTTGAAGTATGTATATTGGTCAATAAGTGCAATTTTCTTAATTATCAGACCTATCATTTCCTCCGGGACTTTAATCTGGTGGACTGCAACAGGAACAAGGAGCTATATGGACTCTTCAAGGCAGACACAAATTCACAGTCCTATCTGCATTTTACCTACCGATTTGCGGACAAAGCGAATCTCGATATGCCTATCGCTTGAGTTAAACTGCTACTCAGGCTCAACACTATCAACTCCACCAATCGCAGATGGCCAGATGGCATTATGTGCCTCATCACTAGACAGATCTAGCTTAGGCTCGATCAGAAACTCTCTACCTGCCTCAAGTGCAAGTGCACTGCATAATCGGCAGACACTCCATCAGGCTGGGCCTTCTCGTAAACTACTCCTGCAGATGCTGCATGGATGACGAAGAGGAAGTAACCATACTAGATCTTCTTTCCACATGCGAGGCTCTCTCCGCTCATAGGAGACTGCAATAGGAGCCCACTTTTTGAAAAGCCTCGGCGAACTGGCTAATGCCGCGCTTTATTACTAGCTCCTCCTGGTTCAGTGGGGGCTTTTTAGAGATAACCTTCCGGTTACACAATGGACCTTACTGGTCTAAGTGAGGTTGTATCTAGTGCAGCCTGCTACTATAACCTAACCCTATCCGCAACTTAGCTGGAATGATCACAGGATACTGCGCCATTGGAGTCATGCTCCGTAAATGGAAAGTAGGGTCCAAGCATACATAAGCTGCGGAGATGAAGAAGAAATGAAGTCAATCCAACATCTGCGGTGCCACTGTCTCTTCCTACCAGAATGACGCCTACGTACCTTAGGATCCAGGTTCTTTACAAGCACTCCAAAGATAATAGGAGCTCAGATATCGGATCTACTTCGCTCCTTAAGGGACTCCTACTGGTTTTCAACTCCGCCATTGATAGGACAGGTTTTCCTCTGTTTTCATTCTTTTTCCACACAAAAGGGGGATTAGCAAAGGACCATATGGTCTCCGAGTGAACCTTTTGAGCCCTCATCCATCGCCCACCCTTCCTTAATCTAACCTAACCTAACCTAGGTCACAATGTTTGTACAATTTTCTTTGACATTTTTGGGCCGCTATATCATCGTCTTAGCGCTCTTCGACTGCATGAATGTTCCATTACTAGTGAGAACTCCCAAGATATGTGGGAAAGCTACATACGTTCACAATGGTGCCCTAGAGTGGCAAGGAGGTTCAAGAAATAAATGGACAGAGAAACTGTTTCAGACAACTTGGATCCTATTGGGTTCCATTACGCTACATATACTTCGCCTTGAAAACCAATCTAGGAATCTAAGCAGAGACAGAACACACTCACAACTTACCTCAAAACTCTCACGGCACCTCTCTCTGTGCTTAGTTGCGACTTAAGCTCGGCAATCTCTAGCCTCATCTGCTCCGTTTGAGCGTTCAACTTCTGTATCGTTGACACGTTCTCTTCTAGCTTACGTTTCAACCTTGGTGGTGGCACTTTGCCAATCTGTTGTTGCTGTTGTCCTTGTGACTGGGCTTGATGGCTCTGCTGCAGCAATATGATCTTCTCTGCCACCCTAGGTGACGGAAGTGGTGCCTTCGATTGGACACGTTCCAACTTCGCCAGCGTTGGCTGTTGTGTTGTCACGCTAGATGGCGATGGCGATGTAGGTGACGGCGATGATGTTGCTGCTGCAATAAGGTCCTCATTCAACTTGCCACGGCAATTCAACTGAATACCCTCGATACGTGTTCGTTTCTCTTGATTGACCGCATCGCTAACAGATGTCAGACTAGTCGAGAGCTTCTTCTTTCGCTTCAGTTTATTCTGAATCATTTTCGTTATATGCAATGGTAGCTTCCTTGTGGTCGATGATGATGATGATGCTGTTGCTGGTGCTGCTGACATTCCCTGTACTGGTTCCTCTGCATCCGTTGATGGAGATTCATCAATTTCTGAGTATTTATTCATTATTGACTGATCAATAATAGTTAATTGATTGCAATCGGGCTCGCACGATTGTCTGGAGGTCGAAATGGTAATATCTGCCATTATGTTATATAATTTCAAAAAACTGCGTTTTTGCGATGTTTTTTTGAAAATTTTATTAAATTATTTTATCGGTTTAACTCGTCCGACCTTATTCGAGATTCTCTTCTTATTCTTATTCTGGTTCTGCTACTTTTTCTCTTAAGAATTATTTATTTTTTTTTGTTTCGTTTTTTATTTATTATTTTTATATAGTATAGCGGTACTGTATTGTGTATACTTATTGTCTACTATATTGTGGATAAAAATTCTAGCAAATAACTTGCTTTCCGGTCGTAAAAAATATTAGCACTTCGATGGATTTATCTTTGGCGTTTCCTATAAAATCTGAAAAGATTAAAAAAAAATATTAATTAGCGTTAAGTAAATGAATAAATATGATAAATATGGTTTGGCGCCAATAAAGGCCAGGTGAGGCCAAAGACAGGCTTTATACATGACCTACAAATCTATAATTCCGTTAAGATATAAATATAAAAGAATTCCACTGATGTGGGCGATAGAGTCCATGTTGGTGTCCACATGTTGCTTCTGTGACACTTTTTCCAAGTTAGGTAGCACAAATGTATTAGTTACATGCCTTGCAAAGGGACAAGCGCGAAAGGAGCGCGCCTAGATCCAAGCTGAGAGTACGGAGGACCTGCATCGGAGCTGGAGGAAATATCTTCCTCAGCTGCTGATATAAAGCAGGTTCTTGAGGAGCTGGGACATCAAAATACGAACAAAGAAGAATGAATGCTAAGGAAATTCGTTCACCAAGGTTAGTTTAGGTTGAAGTGGCTACCAGCTATGGCCACCAAACTTAGACCAAAGACAGGTCCTTTGTGACCTGGATCATGGATCATGGTGAATTTTCCCTGCCTACTCGTTAAACTAGATTAAGCTTCTGATGAAGGGTAAGAGGCTCCTAATATCTGTATTTATCAGATTCCCTAGATCGTCTTAATAGAGAGCTCTTAAATGAAGCTTCCTTCTGTGGGAGAGGGCTGGACAAGTATAATGATGGTGATGAATGGCTTCTTGTTTTTCTTTGCCCATGTAGCTTCTATAAAAGTCGTTCGAATATATCCCAAGCCTCGTTGTATACTTCCTCATCAGACAGTGCCAAGTGATGACACCTATTAAAGCACCAACATGAAGAGAGAGGAATCAATTTCTTAGAGCATTTTAGATCCAGCCATGTCAAATCTATTTTGTCACTAGACGTGTCATACCACTGAGTGGACACCCAAGATTTGTTCCCTCGATAGCAAATTTTTCTTTGTAAGTAGCGATCAGTGTACCTAAGGTACCATTTTTTGGAAGGCTGAGTATAGTTGTTCCATATCTGGCGAGTTCGTCTTACAGACTTACAATTACACCCAAAAGAGGCTGAATAGCCTTTGAGGAACGAATGGCAGTCTAGAGCTGTTGTTGAATGTAGGGAGACCAATTCCAAGGATTTGTTTGCTGCTGGGCTACTCGAAAAGTTGCGGATATGCTTAGAGAATATCACGTTTTGGAAAACGTAGGAACAGGTTAAGCCTATTAGAGAAAAGACCTCGCCGTTGGCCTTTGAGCCGGCTTTTGAAAATACATGTTCTTCTCAGAATGATTTGAGAAAAAGACCGCGACTCGGTAGTCTTTATCAAACTTTAGGTGGGGATAGGTGTCCGTGTTTTCGGGAGAGATTTTGATTTCAGAAGGGATGCCTGGCTAAATTTTTTTCTATGCCACTGTAAGGTTGCTTCAAGGCGAAGGGTAATTAGTGCAGCCATTAGCCAGCTAAAAATGTCGAGCTCAATAAGGTAAAATGCAATGTCCAGTGCTGCAAAAAGGATTATACGAAGTGCTTCGCTTTTGCACAAACAAGCCGATCGTTGCACTTTACTTAGATAAACACGGTTTATGGCTTTATCTAAGCTTTCCACCAGACAATAATACCGTATGTAAATATTGGTCTTATTACCGAGATGTAGAGCCAGTGAGTCAAGCTAGGATGCAAACCCCTAATATTCTCGATAGCTTTTTTTGCGGCATCGGCCTAGTCAAAGGACATGTAGAGCAAAAAGACACTAATGCTCCGGGCCGCAGAGTCTTCGAATCTAACCCGAAGGGACAACGCAATAGAGGATGACCTCGCCTAAGGTCGCGCACACAAGTCGAAGGGGACTTCAACCAACTTGGAGTGAGCAACTGGAGACAGTTGGCTAAGGACCGGGGTAACTGGAGATGCTTGTTGGTTGAGGCCAAGGTTCACTCCGAACTGCAGCGCCACCTAAGCAATTATTAGGTTTCCAGACTGACGAAGAAACAGATGCATGAATCACTTTTCAAAAGTGCCTCTGTTATAACCCATTGTTCATTTCCTATAACGCCTCCAAATAGGCAACGAAAAATAAACTGAACCCTCATACAAGCAAGTTCTCGAACCAAAACAGATTGAATAAATGAATTCGCGGAAGGGGAAATGCGTTTGACAAATGGGTTTTGACCCAATAAATGCAAGGATATGAGGTCCTCTGTATTCTCGAAGAAATATTTGCTTCGTAGATAAGCAAATTTTGAGTGAAAATCAATTTGATTGCCAGAACAAAGAGCGTTTCTTTTCCCTGATTGCTTGAATTTGTAAGAACTTGCAGATGCTTACAGGTCCTGTCAGAGAAGGAAAACCTCTTAAAATACTTTTTCATCTTCCTAGCAATGCAATTTATCTACTGCAACCGATGTAAGGGGCGATGGTCTCCTTACGACTTTTAGAAACGCTCGACTAGATAGTCTCTCGCTATAAATATTCCTCTTGTCAAAATTTTGTCTATGTACATATGTAATCGTATTTTCAGCTCTAGTGTAGTTCAGAGAATAAGTTTTGCTACACCTTAGACTCGCCGTAGTCGTTGATTGTATTAAGGCCATTCCAAGCCTTTACTAATACGATTACCCATGACTATTACCTCATGTTCTGTACTGTACACCATCACGATTATTTTTAACCAAGAAAGTCTGTACATTTAGTTCAAAAAAATTATACGCATTTCGACGGAAAAAAATTATAAAAAAATCGATAAAAAGGTTGGTTGAACGACCGTCCATTCAACTTCACCTCATCTAACATTCCATTTATGCATTAATTATGTCCCCAACTACAATCTAGAGCTGAGCCCACGATACAGATACATTTTCTTAGTGGGTTATGCGAAGCAAACGGCTCACATTTCAACTGTTTGCGGACAGAGTAACCATTTCGAGAACTCATTCAAGGGTGAAATACTATTTGCGTGTTTGAGCTACTGACGTTAGTGCTAGGGTGCTGCTAAACCACCCCCAATTCACCAATATGGTGGCCATTATATCACTCGGCTATCGTTTCACTTTCAGCACAATTTCAACGTGATGTTGGGACTTACTGTGGCGCAGTTAAACTGGTATCGTTTGTTTGCATAGTGAGGGTGTAAAGTGACCATCATATCGGGTAATACAGCGCGAGTGTAAGAAGATACACAGATACACTTTCCTACTCTTTTGTTTGGATTTAATTTCTTTTTTTTTTTCTGTGAACTTTTGTTTATTTCCCTAAGAGGAGAAGCTTTAGAGCGGAATAAGTTTCAATTTCAATTTATGCTCTCGTCCCTAACGTGGGTGAGGTAGTCACATGCAAAAGTCAAGCAAAACCAATTACAGCAACAGGCACACACTGGGCGTAACGTCATTCTGTTGAATGCGGAAGCAAATCTGTAGATACTTGCATGGCTATGGACAACAGACTTATGCAAAAGGGGGTTGTTGTGTTGTGTTTAGTGGTAGGAATAGGGAACGTATTTTTAACTTCCAAGAGCCTAGAAAGGGTCTTATTCATACGCTCTACGAAATCGATGAAAAGTTGTTGAAGGTGCAACAAATATGTGCGACAGTACTGCCATCTACAACATCACGAAAAGCTTACTGGTGGGTGAATTCCCTAATAGTACCCAGTGAAGAATATAGATGGCAACCTGGTGATTTCGTATGAGGATCACCTCAATAGGTGGAGGCAATATTTCACAGAAGTGCTAAGTCACCTGAACGACAGCATTTGTAAGCTCTTTAACTCCTGCAAACATCTCAAAAGCAAATTTCTAAATATGCCCCCGACCTCCCAGAATGTAGGTAATGTGATATAGCAATCTCTACCCGAACCCCCAGGAAAAACAAAGTGGAAGGTAAAGATGACAACTCTGTCCATAGCTTGGGAATATGAACGATTCCTGGAGAAGTACTCCGCATAGGCTGCTGAGATGCCCTAAATATTTATTTCTTTGGCTGCAAGGTAAAAGTCATTTCCGGTCTAAAGAGATGCGGTTTCTGGCACCATTCGTATTGAAACTTCGGTGACCTTTCGCAAGGAATTCCCACGACTCAAGTTCTTTTTTGCTTTCTAAAGCAATGACAGAGGAATTTTTCCCAGAGCACCAACCAGAGCTGGGTCTTCCTTGAACAAAATAGTCGGAGACATGACTTCAGTTGATGCAGGCAGGCCAAGTGCCACTATTTCCAAGATTCAGCGTCTTTTCTTCTGTCCCTTAGCATAATTGACTGCAGATGACTTGTAGTAATTTTGATTCCAATGAAAAACTCAGCGTGTTGGGTTTAAGCGGGGTAACCATCCGCGCTGAAACAGGAGAACATTTTCTATGTTATTGTGATGCCTTTGCTCGCAACAGGTGGCAGATAATTGGGGCGACGTTGTGAGTGTCTATTATTAAAGGTCTTCATCGCTGAATACCCTTCGCGCTTTTTGAAAGTCTCTCCATTCTCGCGGCGATGTTTCATCTTCTTTCGGAACGTAAAAACCATTCAACATGTTCGGACAAAACAGCTGGAGCTCAAACAAGTGAAGTATCATATTCACCAGGACCATGGAACATCGCACATAGCATTCGTTTAAACGACTAATTCGTGGTAAGGATCTTGGAAATATCCGCTACAAGTCCTGTGCTATTATACATAAGTTGCCAGTTTTTTTGGGGAAGCTTTGTGTGCCCCGAGGAAGGTGGTCTAGAACTGCTGCCAAACATAGACCTGAATATTTAGGCATCACGCTAAACAATAAACCCAACATCCTGAAACTACCCCAATAGGTGCTCTAGGAATGTTGTTCCACTTAGGTCAGCCACTCGCATGGAGGCCATATCTCAGTGGTCTAGTCTACGTACTGGACACTCCTCTATTCTTAACGATCTTGAATTCCTTCCGCAGGACAACGATTACACTTTGAAACCCAAATGCCCTAGACAGCATTGGTAAGGAATCTTGGGTCCCGAAAGGAATCGACCACATTTTTGGAGATTTTTGAATTCTTCTGATAGATAATAACAAGCACCCTCATCGCTAGCATCACGATTTTTTTATCGCTAGCACGCGCTTTACTTTAAGTCGTTGGTTGCTCTTGCGACCATTTGTTTCAAGTCAAAAATAAATTCAATTTTGTAAAGATTTGGAATGACCCCGATTAGAATTGAAACAGTTGACTCTAAACACTTGTCTGCCTTGAAAAAGTCCTTCCTTCGGATACAAAGACACTTTTCTGACAAAAATCGATCTCTAACAGTACTAAATATTCAACTTTCTGTTATTGACACGAGTGTATGGATGACATTACATACCTTTGAAGCAAACATGCATTAGGTAAGGCACTTGGAAGCACTTGGAAGATAGAGAAAATCTTAGATCCTGCATCCTCACATTTCATTGTAAGACTAATTTAGGAAATATTCATCTTGGAATGGATTGGTTCACTTATCACTGTTTATCACATTTTAATACGAAATTGTATCTAATACCGAATTCAGCGCGACATTTTCCCAAAAAAAAAAGAAATTCTTCCTGTGAAACAGAAACAAATCCGAGCAATCCACCGTGCACTTGAATATCCCCCACAAAACTAAAACTCAGTACAGCACAGTAAATCCAAGGTCACATGTGGGCAAGAGCAAGCCGAATGCCCCCAAAAACAACAATAAATTCATATGTACTCGTATGTTCTTGAGTATTTAAAACAATTGAACGAAAAATAAGCTGAAAAGAAAATATTTTTTTTTATTTTTTTTTTTTTTCAAAATTCCAAAAGCGCGATCACCATTAGTGTTGGTGGCGGAAAAACTCTTTGAAACACGCAATTCAAAACGCTGATCTTCTGTTCTGTATGCACACATATCCATCGAGTGTAGGCGTGAACTTTTTGACCAAAAAGATACTCGTAAATAAATAAATATTTAAACAGCACATGCACAGGAGGTTGGGATTTGTGTCTTTTTTTGGATTTTTATTGCACATTCAATTTGAATTTATGGCAGGAGGCTGTGCATTTTTGTTTTTTTTTATTATTTTCTTTGTACTGGATGTGAATGGAAAATCAATGACGGATGTATTCGAGGTTATTTTCTTAAATCGATTTCGCAATGAGTTCAACGATTTAATCGATTGGAGTTCGACTTATCGGTGGTGGGTATCCACCCACGCCAAACGATTATACTAAGTGTGTGCTACAATTAAACAAATGTTCATGGATTGAAAGTGTATAATTTGCATTTTCATACGCACTACAGTGACTAATTGTTTATAATTTCAATTAATGCGCACAAACGAGACCACATACAGACTCTTCAATACGAGGAGTAGCAGTGGTTCCACTGTGATGAGTTGCATAATTGCATACTTTTTGGCGGATGTGCAATTTGAGGAGAAAAGTGGATTGCACTAAATAAAATCCTTTTTTAGGAGTTTATTCATAATCATAACCAATGCTGCCAGTCCTAACATTCTATTGAAAGTTGAAAGATTTCCTTAAAAACTGTTTTCTATTTCGAGTAGAATTGATCAAAAGTAGGATTCTCCACTTTTTTTTTAGTCAAAATGTACCCGTATCCGTACGCTCTACACGACCCAGCCACCTCAGTCGTTAGACACTCACTCTTCGAAGAATTTTGTGTTAGTCTTGGTTGTCTTTTCTTGTTGACAGCATAAACTTTAACCGTTAAATCCATCTTCGCCGCTTCCGTCTTAATTCTCACGAAAGCGCCACTGACATCAGCGTTCTTCCGGTTATGTCAATATTGAGCAGCATTTTGCATCTTCATACCGAACAAACGGACAAGTTGTGTAGGGATGCCAAAAGTAGCTATATAGCTCGTCACTACAGATGGTGTCATACGCGACCTTAAAATTTATCAAGCTCCTGCTTTTCTTTTCTAAGATCTGCCGTAGTGTGAATATTTCATCGTTGGTAGACTTTCCTGCCATAAATTCGCACTGATATGAACCAATCAGGTTGTTGATGACCGGCTTTAGGCGTTCACACAAGATGGCAAACAAGATCTGCCTCTGTAGCAAACGCAAGTCTCCTTTTTTGATGATCAGGCAAACAATGCTGAAGTTCCGTTCATCGGGCAAACTTTCTGAGCATATGTGTTTTGCAGATGAATTGGTGCATGCTCCTGACCAAGTCATCGCCTGCCACTTTGAATAGCTCTATAGCTAGGCTGTCAGCTCAAGCAGCTTTGTTGGACTTAAGTTTAGTTTCGCCTTGGCCAGGTCGGGTGAACGGAATTGTTGGTTCACATTGTCCAGTTTGAATGGACGAGATTTTTTCTGGCAACACTCAGACATCTTCCTAATTCATCGATTCGTTAACTTGGTAAGAACTTGGCCTGTATACATTGACTTTGTAGAAGATTTTGCGTAAGGATTTTGATTTACAAGCTTAAAAGTTTCAGTCAATGCAAGAATTGAAGCCAGGCGGTCATCGTTTGCGTCGCTAATTTCATGTTTTTAATTTTTGTTCGATGACGAGGCTCATTGCTGTCTCAGTGGCTTTGTTAAAAAATGCATCATTTGGTGGAGTTTGCGGGCCGGCAGCATCATCAGGCTGTACGTCTCCAAAAATGAAGAAAATCGAAATGTCACCGTCAATGGCGCCCGGTACAGAGCCATGATCAGCGATTTTTTTATTTCCAAAAATGGGTGAACATGGTCTGAAGGACATTTGGTTTCAACAGAATGGTGTCACATGCAAAACAGCCGGCGAAACCAGCGAGTTATTGAAGGAAATACTCGATGACTCTCCAAAAATGAGCGCACCATTTGTGAGATACCGCCTTAACTGTTCCATGGTAACTATATGTCCGAAATCATTTTCCATCATTAATGCCATAAATTTATCTATCGAATAAAAGAAATTTTGGCCCGCTTTCTCAACCTGTGTGTGTTTTATTTCGATTTCGAATTCTACAGCTCTTAAAAAACACCCCTTATAAGCCACTGGCCAAAGTACAGAAAAAGTGACAAAAGTTCAAAGGGTTACAAAATTGATATTGTTCAGTTATGCCAAAGCCTCATGCAATGTTCTCCTCTTCCTAGAACCCCTCATAATGATTATTCATTCGTACACTGCCGAGCCGATAGATAAGAACTAATCTCTCCCGCTGGGGCCCCAATCACTATCTGTCGATGAAGTCATCTTTTAACTTCATGTCTTCGCAAAAAACCAAAAAAAAAAAAAAACATTCAAAGCAAGTCAATCTACCCAAATAAACGAATTTTGAATTTCTTTAGAATTAACACGATGAATCTTCCGCAGTTTACCTCTCTGTGTAAACACAAGCCAACGAAGGAGGAAGTGATATATTACCCGCGCAGTCAAATAACAAAGTTGTGATAATTCGCTTGGGAATGATGCACATGGAATTGTTGTTATTGTTGAAGCATCAGATACATATCGCAGTATTGTATCTACTTTAGTGGAGATACACAAATTGGTCTGGTCTACGCTGATGATATCCATCTGTGGCGTTATGAATGATACTGGGCCAGTCAGCGGAAGTTTATGTTAAATTATCAACAATAACAGCAAATATACGGATGAAAAAACAACTTAAACGAACTTAATGTGCATTCGCATTGCATCGCATTGCTGTCAGTGGTCGTTAGTGATAAATGCGGTCATTTATGCACAATTAAGGGAATCGGTTTGGTCGGAATGTGTGAGAGAGCTTTGAAGGGATTTTTAGCGGGAAGTATGAATATAAGCCGATTGATGTATTGAAATTCATTAGAATTTGTTTCAAATAAATACCTTAAAATGGGACTTGAATAAAAAGCGGAGACAAAGAGCTGTACGAACTTCATTCCTGCACTAGAAGCAACAATGTTACTTATTAAGCTAGCTGACGATCAGTGGCGAATATAATGCATCGCAGCTAACCGTGGACGTGATCGACGATTGTGGTGGAGGTGGTTCTCTTTAAGACTCAGCCTGTGCTGAAAGGCATCTCCATTTAACTCTTCAAGGAAGCCAAGTGTTAAGGAGTAATCTTAGATGATAAACTTCGTTAACTGAAGCCTGTCGAACTGAAGACCTCTAAAGCAAGTAAAAATGTTACTGCTGCTTTCGCAAAACTTCAAAACTTCGTGGCTGCTTGAGAGCTTTCCCTAGCACGCCTGGCTCTACTCTAGATACTTTAATTAACATCGCCTCATTGATATTACCGTTTTCCGTGTAAATAAGAGGATAAGGATAAGAGCTTGCTAGACAAGGTTCAGAAGAGGCTTTTCAGGACGTGAACACACTCTCCAGGAAGCAAGCAGACTAAACGAATTGTCACTGACATCTGTAGAATCGTCGGCTTTTTTGCTATCCCTTAGCAGAAAGGATTGTAGACATCTTGGGCCACTATAGCTTTGCCAAATACCTTAATGTGGTAGGTTTAAGTGATACTCCTGTCTGTGACGCCTGTGGAAACAGTGACGACATGGCGGAACATTTCCTATATGAATTGCTCCGATCAGGTGGCCGATTTTCGGTTTTTAAGGCACCTCCTCCACTGTTTACGGAAAACAAAAAACCACAGTTAAATAGGGTTCTCTAGCTGGTAGTACTATGGACCAGTATTTGAATCTGAGTGCTCCAGTAGGACGTGCCCGCCTTGGGACATGCGGGTGCATCTCTGTTTCATTTTACTTACTTAGGTGGTATTGTACTGCGTTGGGAATCAGGGCCTCAACCAGCAAGTCTCTCCGTTTAAACCCTTGGCATGCTTGTTTTATCTTTTGGAAAAACTTTTAAACATCATTCATCAAACCAGAGGTTTTCAGTGGTGGCCGAATGGAATCCGTCACATAAGAAATGACATCTCTGATGGCTTGTTGGGAAAGGTGCCACTAATCTTTGCGATTTGCTACTGGTGGCATAGGACTTTACTGGAAACTGATTTACCTTAGTAGGCAAAGGATCTGTGTAAATTTAGCCTTGATATGAATGGTCATATTAAACTGGTTAAACTGGGAAGTATTTTTAATGAGTCACAACTATACACTACTGTGTGTACGAGCGACCAGTTCTCATAGTATATTTAGCAACTTTTTCATCACCCCCTACATTTTTTTTAAATTTCCACAGAAATAAATAAAAGCATCACTTTCTTGTTATTTCGTGGAAAACTATAATTCTCAGTTATTTCGATTAATTTAACTCAATTTATTGATGGCGCTATAAATCAAAATTTTTCGACGCTTTATTAGTTGGAAACATTCATGTTGCAATCACTTGAACTTGTATCGTATTAGGTCATCTTTAAGTAAAAAATAAACAAAAAAAAAACAACAACAACTTCATTAATTGTGATTAATTTAAAATAGATCTTATGCGAGTAGGAATCACAGGGTGCCCCAAAAAATATTAAAATATCTAAAAAAATTATAATTTTGGAGCGAATCAATATTTAAAAAAAAACTGCTTTCCTCTTTTAGATAAAATATTCAGATTTTGACTGGAAGGTCCCACAAGGAGTTTTCTCCGTTCAATCTTACATTCTGCACATCTCCTAAATTGTAAGAATTTCGCAGTAAATTTAATGGAAAAAGTGCACCGTCTAGAAATGCGATAGTGCGTTTTGTTATCCGTTTTCTGCAAAAGAATTCTGTGACAAACTGAGAGACCTGCATCCGTATATTTGCAAGACAACATAAGCCGCGTACAGGCATATCTGTTGACGAACGCCCTTTGACATCGATCACAGGACGCTCGTTCGAGCTAAACATGCTATGGACGACCTTGCAGAGAATTTTGAGGAAGGATTTGTATTATTTTCCATATAAAATTCAGTTTAGTCAGCAACTGCTTACCGGAGACCACAAAAGTCGGTTTTTTATTGATAATGTAAGACGAAGCCCATTTCCACGTCAACGGCTTCGTCACTTCGAGTTACGGTTTAGTGTGGCATTTCGGCTAAAAGATCATAGGGCCCTAATTCTTTGAATGACGATCCAGTAAAGGCAAATGGGGATGAGTTTAAAACAAAACTTTTCATACAACGCTGGATCACCTATCCCTTATCCGTACGTGGTTTCAACAAAACGGCGCTACTGCCCATACACCCAGAGACACGATGACTAGTCTTCTAGGAATAAGCTCGCTGGACGAATAAGCTCCAAAAATGGGAATTGAATGACCGCTTCAGACATCTTTCTGTGGGGTTACCTCCCGCTCAGTAGTCGTAACGCACTAACCACTGATCAGACCGTAAGAAAGGTTTCATCAAAAGCTTGGAGTTTTGCGCAAACCAAAATGGAGGTCGTCTAAGCGATAATATTTCCCATTTTTAGGCTGGGTGTACACATGCGATTTTCTGTCGCTGCAATTAAAAAATTATGGTCGCAGTAAAATATGACCATGAGCGCACTAATGGTTTTCGGTTTCACGAATATTCAGTTGAAAAAAGACCAAATCCCAGAAGCACTCAGACTCTGTACGGTCCATTGTACATACTACCAGGCAGCAACTCCTTTTTGGTCTAGTGGTTGTGCAACAAAGAGCCACAACACAAAATTTTTATAACACCAAAACGTCCATTCAACATTCCCAAGTGCGCGAAGATACATACATGCTTATCCACATGACCCATTAATTTGCGACAGGAAAATCGCCAAGTCGTGCATACCCAACTTTTTTTGCGACTACGATTTTCAAGACGTAGGAATTTAAATCGCAAGTATCCGAAAACACTTGCCAGAATTATGATTCATCTTTACTTACGACAATCACGTCGCCAACAAAATGAGACAAATCACAGTCTTTAAGGAGCTGCGATTACCAGGTGTCCTGTGCACTCGTTTACATTGAAAGTTATAGGTTCTACCCGTTGAGGCCAAATATTCGTGTGAAAGAAAACCACAAGTGGCTGCGTACCCACATCTTGTTGCGACTACGTAGCGATTCAAATCGGTTACACTTACCAGTAACCGATTTAACGCATTTAACTTGCGACAATCGCGTCGCTAGAAAAATGGGACAATCGCAAATTTTCAATGCGATTACTAGATGTCATGTGCGCTCGTTCACATTGAAAGTTAGCAAAGTGTAAGATTCAATATTCATCAGGTTTTGTTGAAATTCGTAGTTATTCGAATTTAAAATCTGCTTACTATGCTTGGGTCACCCTGTACGAGTGTGTTGTAAAGAAGAACCAAATTTTCATAACTATTCGTATCTCAGACTTTTTCTACTCCTCCTAGGGGAGTAATAATTTTTAAATCAAATCAACCACATCAGACAGACAAACAAATTTTTTTTTCATTAAGAAATTCCAACTACGAAATGTATCTTCTAAGTGAAGCAATCCAAAGAAGACTTCTTTTTTTTTTGATATACGAATGCGATTCAATTTTAATTTTGTTTATTTTAAATGATGACAAAATAGTTATGAGTATGATGGGATGAGAGATACAATTTTTTTTCTGATTTCGCTCATCTTTTGTCTGATTCATGTGGCATTGTACGCTATTGCATGGTTGATGTAAAATTTAAAAATTTATAAAAACGAAGAAAAAATTAATTATTTCTAAGCAAGAAAGCAGACAAATTTTCTTCTTTTTTTTTTTACAATTTCGCATAAAAGAAAATTTTTGGACGTGATCCAACAAAAGACGGAGCGTGATTTTATTTATTTCGGAAGTCGAAATTACAATAATTAATTGGGAAATGAAAAATGTATTTCGATTGAACTTTTCGAGGTTTATCGAAATTGCAAAGATAAATTGAATAAAAAATAAATAAAAAATTAGTTTGGACGAAAATACCCATTTAGACATGTTATAGTGTCATTGCCTAGAGAAGCAATTTAAAAATAGAAACGAAAATTAAGTCATACACTCGTGGTTAACAGTGCGTAGATGAATTGAATCATATCTACTTGCTGCAAACTCTTAAAGGGTGTCCCAATATGAGCGACGGATTTAAGTTTTACTCCACTTTTAGTGTTTTGTATCTAAAAGGTACAAGGGACCCCTTATACGGTATCTGTCTGTCTATTCTTGATGAGAAATTAATAGAACTGAAAGGTATTTTATGTTTCATTAATGAATTTAAAAACATCGGACTTAAAGAACCTCAAATCTATCAGCTTGTCATCTATGTTTATACCTCTGGAGAGATTGTTTGATACCCATCTACCTCACAACCTTTGCTAGACTATTCTCTCGGCGTCCCAACATGCATACTGTAAAAAAAAGTTGGGGAAGTCTATTGCAAAAATCTTCCTGTTATCTTCCTCGACATTGAAGGCTCCTTTAACAATGTCTAACCAGAGGCAATTATGAATGCATTGCAACTTTGAGAGTCGATAGTTCGCTCAGGACGTTAGTCTATCAACTGCTTACAAACAGGATTAAACCAGGAAGGAGCACCGCCTCGGAGATTTGTCAGTTGCGACACACCTCAGGGTGGTGTCCTGTTCCCTCTTCTTTCTCTCCAAATTGTTTGCAAGAAGTAGACTGGGAGTTAGTGTCCAAAAATCGAATTTCTCCTTTTTACTCCAAAATATAAAGGTCCCCACATTGACCCTCTGTAAACTCATCCTCCTAGCGAATAGATCTGCCTTCATGTGCATTAGTGTTGCGCTTACAACAACCCCATCCGCAGTACTTGACATAATGCTTTTGCCTCTAGATACTTTCATCATTCAGATTGCTGTGATTACGGCCGGTCGTCTGAGAACCTCCAAGCTGGCCACTACTCGATCCTCCCACCTAAATACAGGCATTTGTACTGAATATTTATACTCCGCGTCATACTGTTGTCATTACCAGCCTTCCCTATTCAAACTGCGAAGGAGGAGATAGAAACAATTTTGTAGGTTGGCCGCCCATCTCACGACTTTTGGCCTTTTTATCCAAGGCCTTCCCTGTTGAAACTGCAAACTTGTTTGAGTACAGTACAGGATTTATTTGGAAGTTGGAAGCTTTATCCCGTAACCTTTCGAGAAGTCCAATGCCGCAACTACCGAAAACAAGTAGCCACGCTGTCAACAAGCCATCAAGGAAAGATCTGCTGGGTTTTACCAGACCTCCACAAAGGAACTTCTGGTTTGTCGAGCAACTTCGGCAGGCACATGCACCAAAACAAGAGACTTATAAAGCAGCGCTGCCAGCTCTATGAACAGCAGAGGCGAGAGGAATATTGGCTTCTCCGAACAGAGACCTATTGATGTGAAGAAAGAAACAATGCAGTACGAGAAGTCCTCACATTATATAATGCGGCAACTTACAGGGGATATCAATTAACTTTTAGACCGCAACTGGAGGCAGCTAGCGAAAGACCGGTCTAATTGAAGAGGCATTTTTAGTAAGGCTCAGGTACATCGCTCCAACCCGTAACCCCACCAAAGTTAAGCAAGTCTGCACCACTTAGCAGACTTATCGTCCAATATTCAGCTACGGAACACTCCCACATCTCCTCCAGTTCTGTAAATATCTAACCACTGAGAGACCGCAATCTTCTTTGAGAAAGAAGAAGACATACACAAAGCAGGTTATGGACAGATTCGATTTCTTTCTTGTTTATGCAGCCTATCGAGTAGTCATTGTGATATACCCCTATACGCTGTGCTGCTGGAGATGACTCACGCATCATGTCGACTAAGTCTGACCAGAGAAAGAGATCTCTTCTATTATAGGCTGGCTACAAAGCCATGGCCGTGACGTAAATGTTTATAAGCCACGGTGACCGGACGCATCCGTTGGCTGGTGGACAAAAGTCAAGGAAGTCACAACCATCAATGAGCTCAAACGGCTTCAAAGACTAGCATCCCCTAGCACCATAGACGCTACACAGATGGGACAGCAATATGTGCATATCCTACTGGAACAACATTCAAGAATTAAAAAAAAGCTGTGACAGTCTAAAAGAGCTGTCAGACTCCTCAAATTGTGCAGAGTTAAGAAGGCTTGAGAGCTTTGTCATCTCAGTTACCAGCTGCATAAAATGAGCATCACTGGGGATATTATTTGCCGCCTCTGTCTAGAGGAGGATGAAACCGTAGAAAGCATACTGTGGGAGTGTGTGGCTCTGTGCAACAGTAGAAGAAGCCTTTTTCACCTCTCAAATTGATCTGAGGAACTCCTCAGGCAGCAGCAATTCTCGCCTTCACTAGGAAAGTGGATTTGCTGTTGGAAAAGTGTTAGGGTATGGGGCAATAGATCGTCCTTAGTCGCAGTGCATTTGCGATCATGGGCGTAGCCAAAAATTATTAAAAAAAAAAAATAACCAAGGGCGCCAGGATTTCAGAGTTAACCGCTTAAAAGTTCAAATTCTCAGAGAACAGTGTAAGATATATGCATGCATGTGCTTCAGATACTTTTTTTTATAGTTTTCGCGAAGTAGGGCTAGCTGCAGATTAATATTATTACCAATGAAATGAATGGATACAAACATACCGGCATACTAGCCGACAGAGGCCAATAAAACCAAATAAAGGTCGCCTGTTACTATCAAAATAAATGTCTGCAAACAACTGTCCAAGAGATAGATTTGTCAAAACTTAACCGCATGCAACAAGCAGCTTATTCCCAACCTCAACTCCCAGATTCGGTTTACATGCAGTGCCAATTGGCTACGATAACAGGAAGTGTCCTCAATGAATCAACTTGTTAGCTCTGAATTCTTCTTTGTTCGTTTGCAAAACTGTCTACACGTCAGGTGCATAACAAGATACTCAGTTGACAATTCTCCAAAAGAACATGTACTCGTACGTATAGATCTACAGAGAAAGAGCTTTACAAACCCGTATTCATATTTTTATTTGATAATTAAAAATACTCGAACAATACAACCACCGCAACGAGTGCAAACCAAATGACTAATAAAGATACATCATCCGAGCACAGGAAAAAAAAATAAAAATCATTCAGTAAATCGTTCGCACATTTTCGACTACACAAACTCAGAGCAGAGTATCTGAGTATCTGCAAATGGTCATATGGCGAAAACCACCCTCCCACACTCGAATTCAAATTATAGTGGTGCTGCCGGTCGGCTTTTTCTTGTGTCACCAATAAAATTAATTTTTTTTTTTTTATATAAATAATCTCACGAATGATGATTGGTTTAACAACACAGCCGTTTACAACACGCGCCTCAAATCGCGAAGAATTCCTTTGATTTGGGTCAGTCAATCTATTATTAAAAAAAAAAAATAACAACAACAAAACGGATCTGTATCTGTCGGTTTACGTAGTCTGGAAGTGTGAATGGTTTGTCCTCCCCCAAGTGTGATGGCCCCACAGTGAAGGGCACTTTCACAAGTGATGACAGATCAACTCAGGCGCAGATGTTAGTCGAAATGTATCTATTTGTGTTGTGTCTATGGATTTTGTATCTCTATTCGAAGAATTCTTTGAAATATCCCATAATCAGCTGAAATTCCATTCGAATTCATGCCGCCATTAGGCAATATGTTTACTGCCTCCTTAGAGCTGCGATGTTTATAAAGAATTATTTTGTTTATCGATTTGGGGAGTGCGATACATTTAAGAGTTTCAGTTCGGTGTTGGAAGATTCATTTTCACATACAAAAGCGCGTGTATCGGATGTTTCCTAATTTCGTTTGGTGGATGATGTAATTTGTGTTTCAACATTAAACACATCGTGCAATTGCTTTTAGTTTAATTAATTTTTAGTTTCCACAGCCACCCCCACCCCCACCGCCATCTCTCACTTGGTGTATCCATTTCAATTAAATGTGGTGGAGTCCTTGAAATTACACGCAAATTAGGAAACACCTAGTTGAGTGCAGATGTGTGGGCGTGTGTGAAAACAGGCCATAAATTTACAGATGATGGCCGCGGTCGAGTTGGGGATTGTTGTCTACGTTTTGTTTTTTAAAATGAAAGGGAAAAGCTTTTGCCGGGGAGTTGAATAGAATTAATTTCTTGCTGCACAGCGGAGAGCAATTTATTTCCTCTTCGTTGAGAGCATAATCTTATCTCGACGGAATACGCGATGACCTCTTTGGTCATTTCGCTACCAGATGAATGGACTGTTGAGTGTGGTTTTCAGTAGAATTCTAGACTGGAAGTCATATTTTTGCTTTGCCCGTTGAGATACGGTTGCGCGATACTTTTGCAGTGCGATAGAGTCGACTGAATTGACGTGTGAATTATGAATTACTTAACACAATTTATTTCAATTAGAGGGTTCGTGTGGTTGTTGTTTACTTAGGAATGGAAGCAGTTTTAAATTAATTTTACAAGCAATGACAGTAGGTACACAGAGCATCCATTATGCTGTCGGTTGCTTTGGGCTTAGAATGAATAATTAATACATTTTGGTTGCGGTTTACTATTGTGACTTACTCTGTCATTCGACACAAACGACATTTTGCTATGGTGACGCATGTTAGCCTCTGACACATTTTCCTATTGTGACTAACTTTAGCATTTGGCACATTTGACGTTTATCTATTATGGCATAATTTAGCATTTGACACATTTTTTATCTTGCTATTGTGACTTATTCAGTACCGGAACCCCGAAATATTAACACCTGCTAGGACAGTCAAGCAGCCTAATAGCGCGGGCAAGCCCAAGAACCAACTTGAAAATGAATTTATTGAAAAACTTCATATCTTGGCAACCTTTTCCCAGGTCAACCTACTTTGGATACCTGGTCGCTGCAATATACCAGGGAACGAAACCGGGGATGAACTAGCGAAACATGGATAAGCCCAAGGTTTTAACCATAGGAGTAGCCTTAAAGATTGTTAAAACCGCATACACCAGCTCGTTCGCAAAACACCACAAAAACATGTGGAAATGATTGCAAACCTGCAAAGTTGCTAGAGCCATGACAAAAGATGGCGCTTGTCTTTAGGCAGAAGACAATTAAGACAGATGGAGGGTCTGTTCACCGGATAAATGAGCCTGAATAAACACGCCGAAAGACTGAGACTGGTGACTTCTAGCACTTGCCCGAGTACGAGAAAGAGGAGAAGAGCCTCGAACAGTTCCTCTGCGAATGCCCTGCAACAGGGGGCGCTAAACCACAAACATCTGGGAAGACACGTCCTGTGCGGGCTAAGTTATCTTAGTGGTTACAGTTTTGGAAAATCCTGGAGTGAGTTAGATGTACAGGGTATTTCTCGACTCTTCATTCCCAAATTAAATAATCTTACGGCGCACCTCCTTTCCTTTCTCTACCAGATTGTTTCTCTAGAAGGTAACAGAGCGGGCCCGAACGGCAGCCTGTTTGATGATGAGGATATCCTCACCATCCCAAACCAGTCAGCCAATTGTGACTTATTCAAGGGATCACGATGGCTCAAAATGAATATATGTAGGTACGGAAGTGCTCGGATGAACTGTCAAATAGAAATCTTGTAGACTACAAGAAGCGTGCAATGTATTCCAGGCTGAAATCCTGGCAATAGAAAAAGCTGCAAAATCCATAAAAGATAGTCACTTTTCTCTGGGGATATTGCTATCTTTGTTGACAGCAAGCAATCACTATTCGACGCAATTCGATCAAACTTTGTTACGTTCCGGAACATACCAATAAAGAAGCGAACGTAAAGGGTGATGCTTTGGCAAGGATGGACATATCCACGAAAACGTAAACAAATAGCCTTCTGGCACCAGATCGATCTTCTTTCGCATATTAACTGGAGTAATCACAGGACACTGCGCTTTCGTAGTCATGGAAAGCAGAGTCCAACAATTTATGCAGAAGCTGCGTAGATAAGGAAGAAGTGAATCGAACATCTGTTGTGCCACTGTCCCGTCCTGCATGGATGTACCTTTGGACCAATCTTTTTTTTTTCTTTTTTCTCCACATTAGGTCTTCGAGTCAACGTGATGAGTCCTTAGCCATCATAACCTAACCTAACCTAACGTAACCTAACCTACTGTGATTTATTTAAGCCTTCAATTCTTTTCATATTTTACTATTGTGACTTACTTTGATATTTGACACATTGTTACACATTTTAACAACTGATACGATTTTCTTTCCAAAGGCTTCTGTAGGGAAATGCAATCCTTTCAGCTCAGGGGAACCATACGAATGAGTAACAACGAGAAATTGATTGTGCTAGGTCAACAACTAGTTGCAGCGAGTTACAAGACATTGAATAAATTTCAAGGCGAAATCATTGAATTGACCTTCCAACACTCTGGTAGACACTTACTATCTCATCCAGACATCAGTCTTTAGTACCAAAGCAGTAGTGGCACAGAAGACCATTAGTGTACGTTCAACATAATGTTGTCCCCAAGGACATATAGTGGATGAACCCGCAGACAAACAACATAAACTGCACAGGGTATGGTGATGTAAGTAGAAAGTTAAAGGAGATGCTTCGTGATGTATTATAGAGAGGACGTATGGATTGGTGGGCTTGCGCTACGATACGTTACTGACGTATAAATTGTGCACCACGACATTGTACCAACCCAGTAGTGAACCAGGAATAAGATTGAGGCTCCTGACGATATTCCACAATCCCAATGTCCGCTCAGCTCATTGAAGGCAGAGAAGTCTTGTCTTTACGCTCGCAGATACAAGGTGGTGCAAAAGTCATCACCCTATCGGAAAATGCTCTAATTTTTGCAAATGGCGTCTTATGTCATCGTGACTTTGACATTTGTGAAGTAAACAAAAGCAGAACCATAGATTGCTATATTCTTAGAAGACGATCGTAATTTAAGGATTAGATGATCCATTCCTTACCGCGGAGGCTTGACACATTACATCTGTCAATATTTGAAGCACCTGAGTACTGCCAGCTTCGAAATACCACGTATTTCATAACGAAACCTACAGATGACCCACCCATTATTTATAACTCAGTAGGGTAACAGTTATCTTTGCTAAAAAAAAGACATTTTGGCACAAACATGCCTTCTACTAGTCCCCTCATAAGCCGATAACAAAAATCCATATCTTATCGGTCAGAAGCTTCTCGGGCTACACCCCGTATCTAATGCTATTCAAACTGAATCAAACCAATATCTTCGCATCTCTAATTCAATATTTATTATTTGCGCTACAATAAATGTGCACAAGGCAATCCACATCCACAGCGATGTTGTTTATTATTGAACTGAATGAATGCCATACGCAACGATGTGACACAGAAGTACGATGTATCTCATCGTAGGTGGTGACGGTGGCGGATCGGTATAATCGTACAAAATCACCTTTTATTCATTTGTTTAGCACAGGAAGAGGTCGGTATCTTTTTTATATATTTACCTACACCTACTCATCCAACATTTCCTTCGAATTAAGTTCACTTATTTGTTTTGTAATTGGCAAGGGGACATGGTACTCGTAGCACTTTCGCGATTTTGGTCATGTTGAGGGTTTTTTCGACAAATTAATCGGCGGAAGCGATGAAAGATAGAAATTCGTATTTTCTGGTTGTTTAATTTGCAAATTACCAATGTTATTGAGTGTACATAAGATTATTTAAATAATTACATAGTTAAAGAGGTTTGTTTACTGTTGATAGTTGGGCTTAAGAGGCAGCTACATAAAGAAGTTTAATTAAGATGCGTTCGTTGGGTAAATATTTGCTAAAGCAAAGCAGAGTTTGTATTTGAAAGAAAATTTAGGCCACCATTCGCATTGTGGTGCCTCCAAGATACGATCTCATTAGATATTTGCAAATAGAATGTCGGCAAACGCTCTTCATCTGACTCTGTTTAGAAAAAGAAGAAGGAAAAGTGACCTAAAATACCCCCGTTCGAAACAAGGCCAACAATTTAATTTGGCGCGCAAGTGCACTGTATTAATGAGTGTGGTGGGCTTAGGAATGGAAGGACTCTGCTATGCATTCCAGCACCAACAAATATCTCTTCAAAGCAAACACGAAAGGAGCACAAATGAATGCCTGGTACAATAAGGATTCCAAGAGAAGTGTTGTAGTGACTTTCCCGAACAGAAATATTTTCCGATCTCCTTAGGTAACTATTCTTGATAGAATAGTGCAACACTCATGCGTCAGCACCAAAGGCGCAATCTTTCAAAAGTCCGTCCAATTACTCCCATACGGCAACAATATTGACATAATCGGAAGAACGGAGGATGATATCAGTGGAGTTTTCGTGAGAATTGATACGGGAGCCGCGAAGGTGGATCTATCGGTCAATAAGGATAGGACCACGTATAAGCTGCCAACAAGAATGGACAACCAACACCGACGTTTCAGGCAGAATATCACTGTAGACAGATATAACTTTGAGCTAGTTAGGGACTTTGTTTACCTAGGCTCCGCTATTAATGCAGACAATGACACCAGCGCTGAGATCAAATGGAGAATAACTCCTGTCAATCGCTGTTTCTATCGGCTAAGATGGTAATTGAGTAGCAAAACCCTCTCGAATAACTAATGTAATCCTTTATAAGACCTCTACCATCCTTTTCCTGCTCTATAGCGCACGGGCATGGACTTTGCATAAAGTGGATGAGGTTGCCATTGGCTGTTTCGAGACGAAAATTCTTCGGTACCTTTTGCATAGACGGTAAGTGGAAGAGAAGATACAATGGTGAACTGTATGGGCTGTACGGCGGCATCAACTTAGATTGAAGGTCCAACAACTGGGGTGGCTGGGTCATATATAACGTATGGACACCAATGCTCTGGTACGGAAAATCTTTGAGTCCACCCCTGAAGGATGGCGCAGTAGAAAAAGTCCACAACTCAGGTTGCGCACGCAAGTAAGAGAGGACCTCAACCAACTTAGTGTGCGAATAGATTCATTGTGCCTCCCCGATAAGATACATAACTTAGAGCACCTGCTCCAGTCCAATTTCCTTGATGAATCATAGTACTTGGAGTAGATCCTACAATGGTAGATTGTCTTCGGATAGTTGTTTATGCATTCAGATGTTTTCGTATTTTGTGGGTCAGTACTCCACATTCCTTAAGAAGGTGCGCTGGGGTTTCCTCAACATCTCCGCAGCCTCCACATTACCCAATACCCAGTTTTCTGAGGTGCTCCTAAATTCTACAACGATCCGTTAGGAAGCCTGAAAGGATGCGCAGTCGGTTTTTATTAAAGTTTAAACAGATCTTACTTCTTTTCCGGTTATAGTTCCCTAGATCACCTAACGTGGTGTACAAAAGTCGATAGACCCTTCCACTAACTTGGGGTTCTCAATCTTCAGCTGCCTTGTGGGGTAGCTCAGAGAGTCAGAGAACCTAAAGTTCTGCAAATGAGACACCGAACTAAAAGCTGAAAATGTCTTGACTACGACGTAAGATTTGTCAAATATTTCTAAAAAGTATGTCGGACAAACCTAAGGATTCGTGTACTCCAAGTAATGACCGCGAAAGCGAAAATTCACCCGTAGTCTTTTGGACTTCGATCGGGGCAAAAATTCTGGAGACCTTAACCAACATACGACTACGCTTCGTCTCCTCAGACGATGTTACGGGTCCGGGTACAGTGCTCGTCTCTGAAGACTCCTACGACTCACTCTTCGACTTGCTCATGAGGATGAACTGTAAGGAGGGAGAAAGTGACAGAAAGGTTTTTTCTAGTACGCTTAACCCCTACCCTGCCGAACAAGCACAATAAGTGGCGCACTCCGATGGACTCCTGACTAAGAGCCAAAAGAAGAGGAGAAGGAGGAATACTCAACCAGCAGATGGGGCAAGCACTGAGCGGAATCCTGTTGCGGTGGCGAAGGGTAAGGGGATACGGTTGGCAGAAAGCTGTTTCGTCTATCTCAAACTCGAACAGGGCAAAACGGAGGAGACGGGCCAAGCACTCAATGCGAAAGGCGCACATGCAACTGATTTGCGTCCTTCATCTGGGGACTCTCCTGCGGCCGGAATCATCTGCACATAGGCTCCAAATGAAGCTGGTGTGGTAACCTCTATAAGTTCATATGGGAAACTGCAAAAGTAATATATAGGAGCCGCTAAGCAAGGTTCCCGCGTCTTCGGTCCGAGCTAAATGGCGAGGCTTGTTGACCTCGAACTCCAACGCCACCAAAATATGTGAGTAATAAAGTTGTTTACAGATAAAGAATCGAACGTAAAGTCTTTCCGATCAATGACAACTGCAACTTCTCTTGAAAGGTCATTCAAAATAGTTTAACATCCTTGGCTTAGTCTAATAGCAGTATACAACCTAAAGTTCTCGTGGCATTAAAAGAAATTTTGTTGACACCTATGTAGTAGGGTAAAAAAAAAAGACAAATCTGACGTCAATGTGTTGTGCTGTACACATTCTTCCACCGTCGCTAATAGACGAATTGCTGCAAAGACACCCCCCATTAGAATCGCCTCCCATTTAAGTTGCTTACACCTTCGATTCAAGGCCTTCAACGTTTACATTGCTTACACATGCAAAGCTTAACATTTTCTTTTTAAAGTCAGTTTTAATCCACATACCTAAACTTTTTAAATCCTTAGTCGTTTATTCGTATCCTCTGACCAGTGCTCGTTAGTACACTGTTGCTTCATTCAAATTGCTTATTCACTATTGGGGTGCGCGGTATGTGTATGTACATATATATGTGGGTACAACTTTGCTTGACAACAAACAGCTTGCAATTCACTCACACAAATTTCCGCATTCAAATTTCGACCAAAAAAAAAAGAATTTTACAAAAATATCTTTGAAGAAAAAAAAACCGTTTTTCCTCCTCTCAAATTGTTTATTCACAAATTTCGCGTGCTTCACAGTTCACAGTTTTTTTTTAACACGCACACTCATAAGTAAAAATGACGTCACAAATATTTTTTTTTTGTTCCTATTTCCAGTCAACAATTTGTATCAACAATTATTTCTCACAATATCCTTTTTTTGATTTTCCTTAAATTTATTTATAATTCACAATCAGCTTATACGAGTGCTATAATGGATTATTTAATATTTAAAAAAGTCGTTGCTCGGTTTTTGTATGTAATTTCGATGTGTGTATGATTTTTGACTGTTACTGTTTATTTTTGTTTTAATTTTACTTTTATTTAACGTTTGGTTATATTTTATGGTTTCTATTTAATCTATTTCGTTGTCGTTCACTCGTATTTATTTTATTTTTCTGTATGAGTGTGAGTAGGAAATTATTTCAGGCACTTGTCGTTGATATTTTCTTAAATTTTTCACGTCGTATATAAATTTTGTTATAGTTTTTCTTAGATTTTATTCGTAATTTACAAGGTATGTAGAATATATGCATAAATATGTACGTAAATATTTAAAATTTAATTTCTCTTTAGTAGCAGAGTTCTTGTCACTCTTTCTTTTTTTTTTTGCTTGTTTTCGTTTTCTTTTCTTTTGTATTTATCAGTTGCCGCGCTTCTTTTGTCGATTTATTTCAATTTACAGGAAAAATGAAATAAACTTATGAAATCAGCGTAAATTTTAATGAAATTAAAGTAACAGAAGATAAATTTAAAAAAGAAAAACGGAAAAGTAAAGGACAAGAACGAATTTAATTTTTTTTTCTTCTGTGAGATCTTTCGTTTCGGCCGGACACCGATTGACTAATTTAGTATTGAAAGCTTTCGCTGTTTAATTGAATAGTTGAAGTTTAATTATCAGGCTTTATGCATGGTGGAGCTTTTTGTTGCGTGGGGTGTAATGGGCGCTTTTGTGTTGTGTTGTGGTGCGATGTGTGTTCGTGGGGGCAATGGAAAAATGCCGGCTATGTGTGGTCATTTCGTCATTTAAGTTGTTGGGTATGCGTGAAAGCTGGACTTTAGGGGGTTGGTTTTCGGTGTATCGTCAGTTGAGTGGAGTGGTATACTTTGGCGTATGAGTAATATTTTTGCACAGGGCCGTCGCTTGTTTTGTGCGCAAAAAATTGTTTAAACATTTTTCGTTAGGGGGAGACTTTGACTTTGTTTACTTAGTATGTAAGAATATAATTTTAAATAAGCTTTCATGCAGAAGTTGTCAGAATTCTCGGAAACAAATAGTCAAATAATCGAATTGAAAAACTTTTTCATCCTCAAGCATAAACGTTGACAATGGCATACTACAAGGATGCCATTTAGGTCCTAATGTTTTTTCTTGGTATTCTATTGTGTATAATCTATAATTCTGTAGATCAAATAAAGAAAACTTCCTCAAAAACATGCGTAATAAACAAAAATATATTTTTCAAAGTCGATTGAAATTTAAATTTAAAAAAAAATCTTTTTTATTCGCAAGATCATCACGTTAATAGGTACTTAAAAAAATATTCAGGCATATGGCCATCACCAGTGTTCCTGACTGAGCGAATCCGTCTACTCCGTCAATTTTTCGAGCAATAGAGACTGTATATCACGAATAATACCAACAATTTTGGCGTTCGAGGACACAATTCTTGCTTGTTTACTAGCAGAAGTTAGAGATTTCACGTATCCCTCCAGGAAATAATCAAATGGTGTCAAATCGCACGCTTTTTGAGGTCAATTTACAAGCTCGTTTTTCGAAATCAATTTTTTGTCGCATTGTCCTTTTCAATTTCGATAGTTTCAGTGGGTTTATGGCATGTAGCACCATCCAGTTGAAAACGCGTTTCTTCGAGATCCATTTCATTACAATTCGGACACAAATAACAACTGATCATCGCTCTGCAACACTCTCCATTAATGTAAAACGAAGCCTGTCCTTATTTTTGAAAGAATACGGTCCGATGATGCCTAAATTCTAACGAATCAGCGTATCAGTAACTATCTTTACAAATGAATCCATGATGGATCACAGAGCTGAGATGGTTTCTCTATTATTGCACAACATATTACTCACAGACTCAATAAATTTGCAATTGATACCGATTTGGCTTGGGTAAAGAGTTTATTTATTCATTGAAGGAAATGAAAACACGGATGCACTGGCTAACCAGAGGTCAGCTGTAGAATTTCTTTACCTCGAACCATTTTCTATAATAAGCAGAGGAATGGTGAGGGGCCTTGTTGAAGGATGGGGTCTTGCTGAACAACTTAAACGGTGGTCAACTGTGACCTGAGAGTTCTGCCACACGAAAAGTTCTAAATACAGAGCAAGCAATACTCATATACAGAATTGCGATATGTACAGGACATAGTAACTTCAAATATCATTTAAAGGAAAAAGTGTTTTCAAGGTAGAAACCCTGAGTCAGAAACACAGACGATAAATCAGAATATTTTCAAGCAGATTCTAGCAAGTTAAGTGAGGATTGTAGGCGCCTTGGCTCACTGGTTAGTGCGTTAAACTTCTGAGCGAAAGGTTCGAGATTCGAATCCCAGAAAGCACCATCAAGTTTCTTCACGGTAATAACCGTCTTAGGAAGCTTCTCAATTTGCCTTTCGGATGTGACTCTAAACTGCAGGTCCCTTCCAGTTGTGCGAAAAAATTTAACACGAATGTTCGCAAGAAGCTAGACTCTGGACCACATATGGTCTGTTGCGCTAAATATTTGTTTTTTTTATTAGGAGCTGTGCAGAAATCCGTATCGTATCCTTGGCAGAAACTACTCATGAAAGAAAGTGAAATACAGAACCCCACCAGGGTTCCTAGATTCGGTATATCGTTACCAAAATATAGATATTTTTGAGATACGCCAGCACCAATCCCAGATGTTAAAATGTACGTAGATATAGCAAAGTTATTCTAAAAAATGTAATCCCAGGTGCTTAACGATGTTGCCAAAGGGTTGAATGGCACTCTATTAGCACGGTGGACTCCGGATAGCAGGCGCCCCTGGTTTTAAATAGCCTTTCTGGCGTATGTAGCCCTGCTCCGGATGACTATCCTTTCTCCATATAAAGAAAAATATAATAAATAAAAACAATGAGGAGTGCACACCTCTTACAGTGCAATCTGAGGCCAATCTGGGCCTATCAAATTCTGCAGAAGCGAAGTACCTTGTAGTTATCCTTGACAAAATGAGGTTACCAACTAAAGCAATGTTTATGTGCCAATGCCTCTATGGCAAAACATGGGACTGAAACTCAAGTTGACAGCTGTAAGGGCAATCCTTAGTCTGATATCACTACATCTGGCGGTGCAGAAAAAAGCTATACTAAGCGCTCTCACGCTGCCTCCGATAATGAACCTTAAAGCTGGTCACTCAACAGGTCGTCTGTTGTATAATGGAATATATTCATCATGACCTTATTCTCAAGATACCAGATACTATGCTCATAGATCTCGATTCTCTAGGATTTTCCTAGTTGTTCTAGGTGACTGACGAAATTGGAAAAATGAAGATCTCATAATAATACCAGCACTGGTGCCAAGGTATGGAAAGTCACCAACAATATTTCAAGCAGAAGTCCATACTACTGAACTACATATGTATGTGCATGAGAATGCTTGCGGAGAAGAATTAATGGTGCCCACATATATATCTTTTCAGGTAGTCAAGCATCGCTATTAGCCCTCAAATCCTACACGATAGGCTCTAAATTTGCCTGGAACTGTCTCAATTTCCTCGAAAATCTTGCATTCAGGAAAAAGGTGATTCCTGGTCAAAAGGTTTTGCGTGACGGAAAGGGGCACCTGTCTCACTCGCTCGACCTGAGGCCTATTTTGGGGTAGCACTTAAAAGTTCCTTCTTCAAGATAACACAATTGGAGATCGACAGGCATATCGACTACTGGGCCTAAGGCAAGCGAAAAACTTCATCAATCCTAATTAATATAAAGCCACGACTCTACTTGATCTCGATAAAGAACCTTAAGGGGCTACCTAACAGGACATTTTCCACTTAGATACCCCCTGTAGAATATGAAATTGTCAGATACTGATATGTGCCGACTCTGAAGTGACCAAAAAGAGACGACTGAACACATTCTTTGTCTGTGTCCTGGAGCCGTAGGGAAACGATAACTCCTCTTGGCTCGGGACTTTGTTAGTCCAGTGGGTATTAAGAACCTGGAACCCAAAGCTATACTGAGGTTTACTAAAAGCCCAAATATAGATAAATGGGGTAGTACAAAAGATCTCATAGATTACAGTGCAAATCTAGGCAAATCAAAAAAAATGATGAAACTGCTTTTTATAATACTTAACTTACTCGTGAAGTACAAAAAACTATCGTAACTCGATATTCTTTTGTTTATTAAACCGCTTATTTCACTTTTGTTGACATTAGCGTAACAATAACTACCTGACAGCTACTCGATTATTTACCAAACAAAACGTTTGATTCTAATCAAAACAACAATTAAATCTGGAACAGAACAGAGTTAACAGATTAATTTATAACAAAGCAACTAATCAGCCACAGAATCTTTTCCATTCAGTAGTATAAAAGTCGTGGCAATGCCTTGACTAAGGCATCAGAAAAGCCTAAAGTTTAGCTTTGAACAGAGCAAAATGAATAAATTGGTAATTTTGACAGTTGTCATTGTAAGCGTCGTCCTAATGATGGTAAGGATTCACATTTAAATTCAAAATATTTGTGAGGTAAATATTTATCTTTTCATCTCTGCAGGACTTGACCGCTGGAGAACCAGATGGTCTAGATGGTCCAGTAATAATGCATGCACCAGGCAGGGCACCACCATTTCCAAATGAAGAGGAAAATGGAAAAGGTGACGAAGGGGCGAACCAAAATCCGGCTCAAGGCCAAAAGAAACCTTTGAACTAGAATTTATACGTTATGATGTAAAAATTCAGTTGAAATAAATATTTTTGAAAGAACATTTAATTTACGGACTTTTCACATTTAACAGAAAACAAGCTAAGCGAGGGGATGGGGAGGGACGATTTTAAGAAGGAGCTCCATCCCTTAATCCGACTTCCATTCTGTCAGATTTTAAAGAATTTCAGTCTGACTTTCTATACGCATATTTCCCCAAGTATACAAAGCTGTCGAAGCTATTCAGTGGTTCCGATTTTTAGTGCATCAGTGCGGGTGTTCTAAAGGACTTGACTCACATAACATCCTTTTCATCTAGCTAGTGGTTCAAAAAATAGAACCATGCCCTGGGACGAACGTTATTATAATCCGTTCCAGTGCAGGTACGAAGTTTCGGAATCTCCAACTACGCCAAATATTCAAGTACCACCTTGCCTTAGGTAAGGTTACGTTACGTATGTGGATAGACAAGGTTGAAGTGGTTCACCACGCCACACTCAAGTCGATGCAGACCCATTGTGATACGCATTGTGATAGGGGAGATACATATGTCAGCCACTTGCTCATTAGTTCACCTTGTTCTGCAGCCACGGTTCAACTTCTTACTTAAGATGAACTAACACACCACCCAGTTGATTAGATGTAGTCCAGGACGTCGTTCACTGATCTACTGACCATTTCTTCTAGGTCATGCAAGAAGTGTCTCCCAAGAAATTTATATCTAAGATGGATGAGACCTGGACAGTGACAGAGAAAGTGGGTTGCATCCTAACTAACTTCCTCATCTCCACATCCTCGACATAGTTCTTCTTCCATAAGTCTCAGTTTTTTTCATATGGTACAGCAGGGTATTATAACGACTCCCATCAGGGCAGAAAGCCATACCATATCCTTTTAAATAAGCCTGACGGTC
Source organism: Blera fallax (assembly GCA_946965025.1). Taxonomy (NCBI): domain Eukaryota; kingdom Metazoa; phylum Arthropoda; class Insecta; order Diptera; family Syrphidae; genus Blera; species Blera fallax. The sequence goes on from OX337244.1 coordinate 118,144,921, forward strand.
CTTGATTTGTCAAAGTAGGGTTAAGTACTTCTTGTGTTTCCACAAGTGTCCTGCTGTTTGCTTCAAGCTTTAATGTGTAAGGTAGGATGTTTACGGATGAGTCTATTTGATATGGTATACATTCCGAACCTCTTCTAGCCAATTCGTCGCCTTTCTCTTTACCTGGTAAGCTCTCATGTCCAGGGACCCAATAGACTACAACTTTGTGTTGTGTTCCAATAACATTTAGCTCTTCTCGCCAGCATTTCACAAGCTTGGATTTGAACATAATCGCTTTTATTGCTGCCTGCCTGTCTATGAAAAAGGTGATACCTTCTGGGGTATTGCCCTCAACGCAGTCTCACTGGTGGCTATTGTTCCTGCTAGGACCACCGCTTTTAAAACACTGATGCGGTTGAGGAGACGAACTGATTTGGTTATGCAGAGTGGTTCGGAAAAGATACCTGAGCCTACGCCTATGTCCATCTTTGATCCGTCTGTGTACATAGAGATGGATTGTGAGTTAGGTAGCTGACCACCATTCCACTCCATTCTTCCCATTCCCATTCTTATAAATTCTTTTGAAATTTGTGTACGGCGTCGTGTACTCCCACTGCATTAGATTTCCAGCCGTCTTACTGAGTTATTCTTAAATCATTGAGTTCTGCTGAAGCTTGCTGCGGAATCAGGCTTAAAATAGTCTCCAATTCCGCTGTCGGTGTAATTTTCATCGCACTGGTAGCATGAATGAAAAAGATCCTAGAACGTATCATGTACGGCAGAATAATCGCTGTGGCAGACGATAGACGAGCTTTGTCTGACCACCAGTATGATTTTAGAAAACCGCAAAAGGATTCTGCTATCCAGAGTAAAAAGCTCAATCTTTCTATAGGTTGCCTTGGTCTGGGCGGGAGCGCTTACAATGAAATAGGCAAATAAAAAGATCTAGTCTGCAAACAGGCTTTATGCAATAAGGGCGAAACAGCCTGTGTTATAGCGGGTACAGTCCCCCTCGACATTCTCGTTCACAAGATCCAAAGGGGTGACCTTAGGTGTACTGCGAACCGACAAGAAACCAACGTTACCAGGAGGATAAAAGCAGAAGAAAGGGCAACACCTATGACACTGTGGCAAGTCAGTTGGGATAACGTGGCAAAAGGCAGATGGACCCACAAGGTGATTCCCACGATCGAGGCCTGGATAAAGAGAGCACTCGGGGGGGGGACTGCAACTATCACCTTAGGCAAATCCTATCCGGCAATTTCACGGCGGTTATCGGAAATACCTCCACAGATTTAAGCACAATAGCTCGTTCTTCTGCCCAGAATGTCCGGATGAAGGCGAAGACGCAAAGCACCCAGTGTTCCACTGCAGACGCTTCGCAGAGAGAAGAATGAACCTACCAATCAGTATTTCTACCCGACATTGGGCTTTTAGTTATCTCCTAATTTAAGAGTGTCCCTTGAAGAGATATTAATTTCGAAGTCTTCTGTGATTCAACTCATCTCTGCAGACTCCTGCTCGGGCATTTGACATGTTCTTTTCAACTTTTGGTGGAAATTTCAAACTCCATTTCTGCAGAAACAAATCTCGATTGACTTAACCTCACGTCTCTCATATTCTTTCATCTTCCTTTGGAGGAGTTGGAGGTTTTTCATTCTTCTCTGCTCATTGATTTTGCGAGGAGCTCGTGTACTTATTTCCAACGATGCTTAATAGGCAGCTGGTACTGGTACATCAGACCTATTGCTGCGTCGTCTAGGTTTCACGATTAGATGTGTCACTTTTAAGGCCTTCCTGCCAACGTTTTCATTTATCTTCTGTACTTGATGCTGACAGCATAAGACTTTTAGGGAGATGTGCGACAGTCTTGACAGTCAGTTGCGGTTGCAACCGGTCAACGTTCAATCTCCATCTTTTTGTTGATGACAAGTAAATCCTGGTCACAACTATTATGGGCAAAGATCCGAGTCAATGTCTCCTCCTCGAATAGTATGGACGTCGATAATGCTGCAATTCGTGCATCGCGGTTGTCGCAATATTAGTATAATCGAAGTGGTTCTTGGTATTTTGAGCAAAATACGGCCTTGTGGATATCGTGATGAGGAAACCACATGCTATAAAGAGATTTCACGCCACCATACGGTTAGCTAGGCTAGGTTAGGTTGAAGTGACCGTCTACACACTTCGATCAAGGATAGATTCACTGTGATACCACATGTATCGTGAAGATATTTCCCAGCCTACTCCTTAAACCAATTTGAGTTCCTGATAAGGCGTAAAAGATCGTAATATCTATTTTTATCAGATCGCTTAGATTGTTGTTATAGAACGCTCCTAAGGGAAGCTGCCTTCTGTGAGAGAGCTGGGACGGTACAAGGAAGGTGGTTTCATTCATACAGCTTCTATAAAAAAAAATTTAGGGTATACGCCAAGTCTTGTCGATACTTGCCTATCTAAGAGCGCTTTGGATCCAGTCTTAGCCAAATCAGTTTTGTCCCTAGGCATGTTATACCATTTGTTTACCCAAGATTTACCCTCTCTATAGCATCCAGCTTAAGTTTGAGTTTGCAAGAAGCAAATTGTACACCTAATGCACATCCCAATCCTAAAGAATGGACATAGTTGTTCCATATCTGGCGAGTTCGTATCCTGGCACCTAATAGAGGTATATATTGAACTGCTCCGCCCTCTCTGCATGAGCGATGATCGGCAGTCTAGAGCTACAAATGAATTTAGAAATACAGATTCCGAGGATTTTATTACTGCTTGGCTATAGGCCAGCTTGCCTGAGCCTGGTTTTACTCGTGGTATCTTCTTAGCTTTTTTTTAAGCCTACTAGAAAAAATTCTCTTTTTTCCAATCAATCTAGACTTTGAAGTTGCAAGGAACAGATTTTATGTCCTGCTTACGACATTCATCATTCATCGTCGGCGCATTTTGAAGAGATAATTCAACGCCGCATTCATACATAAAAAGGACATAATTGGAGCCTTTTTTTTAAAATCAAAAAGATCATCGTTACTAGATACTCTTTTGTTTATAACAATACTGACACGAGCATTGCAACCAAATTAATTGCCTTTCTATTCTCCTCTATTAATTGGCAAACAAACAATTCAATACTAATCGGTTCATCAGTAATTAAATCTGGAATACAATAAAGTGGACAAATTAATTTATAACAACACAATCAATTATTCTAATTGGCCTACAGAAACCACCTCTGCTCAACGGTATATAAACCACAGAAATGCCCCAACTGAGGCATCTGTAAACTGAGCTTAACTGTCAGCACAGCAAAATGAATAAGTTGGTAATTTTGACAGCCGTCATTGTTGGCATCGTCCTTATAGCGGTAAGTATTGACTTTTAGTTGAAAAACAGTCCGAGTATATTTGAATCTTTTTTTTCTTTCAGGACTTGACCTTTGGAGAGCCCGACTCTACATCTCCTGAACCTAGTTCTGGACCAAAGACATTATTTTCAGATCTAGGTCAGCGTGCTAAGCAAAGCTTTGATAGAACAATGAAAATTGCAAGAAGGCGAGGTAATGGCAAAAATGACGAAAACGCTGGAGAAGACTAATGGAAAAGGCAACAATGTAATCAAAAAAAAAAAAAAGAAGAAATGAAGAAGAGGCACTAGAAATAATTCAAAATAAATATTTTCAACACAGCATTCAAATAAGAGATCTTTATATTCATGACTAGATTCAAGCCGTAGAAAATGATGAACTCAACGTTAGTTCAAAAGTGGTAGCAGGTCTTCCGATAAACTCCTTTTAGTCCTCAAATTTGCTCGAAGAATGATCACTTACCGTCGTACGAGTATTTCCTTCGACAGGCCACTTGAAAAACAAGACTTTTTAATCTTATATTGGATTTCTTAAATCCGCTAGGAAGCGCGAATGGCCCACTATTGTGTCTAGTGTCCCATTATTATCTCAAAACGCTACATAACGTAGCCTAATCCGACCTATATTATTGCGGTGAAACTTACCACTTTCAGTCTCTTGACCACAACATATGATGCGAAATTCTAAACACCCGGTTCCTAGCCTTTAACCTGCACAGAGGCATCAGTTACACCGGGATGTATTAATATGACGCGTATCCCAGCGTTTTCTTCTTCTTTTAAATAGTTGCCAGCGCAGAATGAGGCGTTGCGGCAATCGTCTTTTCCGGAACACCCTACGACGTGGCAAGATGCCAACAGTACATTAATCGTTTGCCTCATTTAAATTTACTCTCAATGGTCTGACATTTGATTGGCACGATTGCTGAGCAAATATCATTTAAGCGAAATACTGGGAAAAGTTCACACAGATCCACAGAGTGACAAAGCCTTAGGCGGATACAGCGAGCCATTGGAACATGAGCTGATTGCAACGAAATTTTTCGACTAATTTTTTTCCTTATAGAATTCCTTCCAAAAACTGTGCGGGGTCCATTTATCTTACAGTATTTTCCTTTTCTTGTGCAAACTACTTGGAACCCGTACCCAGTTAAGCAGCCACCATCCGAACCACCCTTCATTTCCGAGATTTAGTAGAGAAGACTAGTGGCAACTAATAAGGCCGCCTCTAAAGTTTGACGAAGAAAACCAAAACATGCAACAAAACTGGATGCATACTCATATAAAATTTGTTGGTTGGTAATGGAAGATGAAGCCAGGCATCTCTTTAAGTAGTCCACCATTTTGGGTACAACGGCCATTCAGGGAATACGATGGGATGAGCCGCGCAAAACGAAGATGAAAGCTGTGACATTTACTATGGTGACTGCTACAGCAACACAGCTCATTTGGGAGCGAACTTGTTATATTGGACAGACAAGCAGTCTTGAGCTTTCACATGCAAGTGACCGTCGTATAACAATTCAAACATAAGCCTTAAATTCAGTTCTGCCTCAACAGACAGAAAGATGACGCTTCCCAAAAAACTGTGCTCCCCAGCAAGACGTGCAAGCAAAGTCCTAAATATCGGATTTTTTCGAATTTAACCCTAAAATAGCTAAGGATGGTAGTACCTAGCCTATGCGGGGAGAGTGTCACTATAGCCAGTACACCATTTCCCTACTAAATATTCATAAGGGAACATGACGGTCTTTTTATCTAGAAGTCCCCAACAAAATTGATCATGATGCCATCAATGCAAGACATGCTTCCAGTATTCTGCGTTTCCAAATCCTCCGAATGGCCAACATGTACTCAAATCACTAGCTAGCTGCAGCCAATGTAAAAACTCAGATGTCAGAGAAGGACGAAATCTGCTCACGAGCTCTACGAACAGAAGACTAAGAAAGTACACCGACTTCTGCGAAAGAATAACAAAGAGCGCAATCGAGGACATAGAGAGCTGTTAGTCTTGTTAGTGCTCCTAAGTCCTAAAAAAAGGTAAAAAGAGCTTGTCACAGTAATAGAGCAATCTGTAAAAATTAAAAAGAAAATCTTGTTACCGATGAACAGTCTGTGCTGGGATTGGTGAGGACTACAATCTTGATGTCAAACCAAAGGAAAGAACCGAAAGGAACAAAATGTTCTTCCACTTGACCAAAATAAAGTGGGCGCCGTGGCGCGTAGGATCGCTGAGCTGGAGGTTCGAAGTTTGAATCCCAGAAAACACCAACAAGTTTTTTCACGGTCCTTCCTCTCGCGAATGTCTGACAAACGTCCGAGAGTAATAGCTGTCATGAGAAATTCTTTCGCTTTGGATTTAAACTGTAGGCCCTTCCACACAGCACGAAAAGCCAGGCGCTGGAGCCATATGGTTTGTTGTGCCAAATGTGTGAACTTTTGAGCCAGAACTATACAACGACGTCATAAAAAATTTAATTAAAAAAAACAAGAGCTTTCCAGCAGAGCCGTGGTACAAATTCATTTGACATTTCATTCCACACTTCATGGCAACATTTGTCCTTTCCTATAAAACAAAACGATGATCACCATTTTGATTAATAGTCTGTTAATTAAAAAACTAAATCCGTCGCTTTTATTGGGACACCCTTTAGACGTATTCACACATTTCAACAGCGCTCCCTTATACGGATCCTCTTAACACCTGTTTAACGACGTGATAAATGTCGAAAGTCTACATCGGAATTTATTTTGACGAATTGTTTTATTTTTGTGTAGAGTTGTGCAACTAATAAATGAGAAATGGCGAAACTAAGTACACTTTCCTTGGAAATGTTCGCTTTCTCAAAAAGAAATACATGCACGCGCGTAAGATCCAAGAATAATGCTGTACAACTTCACTTCCTTACAACATGTTCGTTTCAAGTAAATTTGGAATACATTCTGGGGCAGCCTAAATTCCTGAAAATTATTATTCATAAACAAGATTCCGATGTCGAGTGTGCCGTCAACACGGCGCGTTAATTTAGAGCACTTCGCATGATTTTTATCTGTTTTTTAAAAATCAGATTGAAGTCGTTACATAAGTAACAGCAACAGCTTCCCTGACTTAAGTGAAATGTTAAAAATTATTTTACTCACCGTTTCTTAAGTATAATTGTTTCGTGAGTGTAAAAATTATCATTCATCCCCATAAACTTTCATAATTTACTTAAAAAAAATTAATTTAAAAAAATCACGTATAAAAATCGTTTTCCGAAAAAATTCTATTTTTCAGTCCTTAAATGCACTTCCTCTGAACACAGTTCATTTGCACTACACCTTCATATATGAAACACTTTTCTCACTCAACACATCGATTAGGCTTTTACTTAATTAATTATTTTTTTATTTAACTTTTAATTTATTTTTAAGAATTTTTGTAATTCCCCGATTGTATACACTGTTATCTCTTCGTTGGTTTTATCGTTACTAATTGTACAAAACCAGAAAGTGATGTAATTTTACGCGTCTTTTTTTTAGCCGTGCTTAATGGAATTAAAAAACAAAATAGAAAAATTTCTTACACAAAAAATAAAAAATAAACTTGTAAGAAATTCCATTTGCTTAGAGTTTTACTCTTAAAATTGTTTTTTTTTATTTTTTTATTTACTCTGCATTGTCGAAGTTGAACCGAGCTACTGAATTCTTATCGCAGGCGATATTGGCCATCCCTAAGTATTCCCGATTCTAGTGTGTGGTTTGGTGACAAAAAGGGTCGACACTCGGACGGACAGTTCGCTAAAAATAGTGCTCCTCGATGTGCAGCTAGTAAGATGCACAGAAATTCTGTTTTGGAATCGAAGCTAACTCTGCAGCAGCATCGGTGGCTAATTTAGAAAACAAATTCTAAATTTAATTCTAAAATTTTTTTTCTTTGTATTTGCTGTAGCAGTGTTTGGTTTTTGGGCTCTTCAATATGCCGAAAATTTTAATGCTAATGGCCTAATGGCCAATGAGGCGATATCGTCCCAGATAGAAATGCACTGTGTCAGGTTGTGCCGCCACGTTGTTGGAGAAGTGGCACCGCGTGTTGTTTTTTTATCTTTGGTGACTGAAATATGCTAGTGAAATATTCTGAATATTTTCAAAACATCTCGGTGGGTGTGATTTTTTTTGTTTGTTTTTATTATTTGTTTAGAAATAAAGAGAATAAAAATTAAGATTTGTTGTCATTGTTTAGCGCTATTTTTTGGCCTCGAAACTCTTTTTTTCATCTTAGGATGTCGATGCAGACTATCTACAGGGTTTTGTCACGCTATCTCTTAAAATATGTGCATTTATCTGAAAATATAAAAATAGTAAAGGGCAGGCAATCTGCTCAAAACTCGCTTTCACAAATGTCTAACAAATTTCCGACATTACTATGTGTCACGAGTAGCCCCTTTCGGATATGGCTTTACACTGTAGGTCTCTCCATTTGGAACGAAATTTGAAAAGAAGGATGCACAACTCCACTATCAAAAGAAGCTAAGCCCCGAAACGTCAAAATAGATGTTTATTTTTGGCCATCTGTTGGATTCTATTTGAAATTTCTTTTAAAACTACACGGCTTAATATATATTTTTAATGACTGTTGCTTTGTTGAAGAGAGTACATCTCCCAAATATTTATGGAAAATGGCTTGGCCACAGTACATTGTCGATTGTTAGGTGCTCTATTTCGCGAATAGCTCAATGGTTGCTTTCCTTAAGTGCGTCAATTGTTTGTCGATCCTTTGAGTAATAACGGCCATTAGTTCTCCGTGAAAAAGCGTCAAAGGGGAATTAGTGCGCAAAAATCGATTTTGACGGCTGGTATGAGACGTTGCTCCATTCTTATGAAATCAAATTCCGCCCAAACTGTCCAATTGAGCCTACAAAAATTAATTATCATGGCTCTGTAGGATGTTCCACTCGATCGTAACGTGGTTGCCAGCTTAGCTTCCAAGAACCAATAATTCTATTAGCTAATTAATAAGAATCTAAACTTTATTTCTATTGAATTTTTGAGGCTCCAAATTTTAAGTTCTGCCGCACGTGCTCCAACAGCTGAATCTAACGATACTACTAGTGAGCTCTTTTACACCGAACTATAATGTCATGAAGCAGAGATTATAATGCCAGGATAGGCAAGAAAGACTGGAAGAAGAACGAGTATATCGTTGCAGGAAGATTATCGCAGTACAGAACGATCTACAAAAATGGGCAGATGCTTTGATAGTTTACTCTAGGCATGGGCTTAGGGCAAAACGTTCACTGTTCATAGCTTTAACTTGCGGAAGTTAAAGAATTCATCTAGATCGGCGTCAACATCAAATCCACATATGACATCTTAGTCAAGATTTAACGACGACTGACTCTAGGAAATCGGTGTTACTTTCGTTTGGCAAAGTAAATGCTCTACGGAATGGTAATTCCATCAGTACGTAATTCTGCTGTACGACGCCGAATGATGGGCGATAAGCAAGATTTTTGGTCCTGTGTGCGAGTAGAAGTCCAAAAGGCCAAGAGGATCTTCCAATGCCAGCCCCCCAGATCCGAGAGGACCAGGAAGACCGAATATTTGCTTAGCAGATCAAACTAGAGCGGATGTCATAGCGTTTGGTCTTCACAACTTGAAAGCAGTGTGCTATATATCCGCGAGAATAAATGATAGGCCTGTCTCAGACAGAGATTCTTCACTGGTCGGGAGCCCGTGTAATAAGGAAGAAAACTAGGAAGACGCAAAATTAAAGTGTTCTTTTTTACTTTTGATAAAAATAAATTCCGACAAACTCGGAAAATGACTTTAAGTTCCATTCAAATAAGAAATTTAAATAATTAACGAATGTATCTCGAGCCATCTTCCAGAAATTTCCTGTAACTCAAATATCATTGCTTTTGAACACATCCCATCTTCGTTAAATCAAACACATGCCGTACTGTCACATGAACTTCAAACGAGCTGCCTGTCTCTTTCATTCGCGAAAAGTCACTCTGCGGCGCAACGTTTTTGATTGAATTTCCTCGTGAAACCCTCAACCGCTGTTTCAATTTTTCACCAATTTTCGTGATAATTTAATAAGGTTTACCTCAAAACTTAATCAAAATGGTAAGCAATAGAATAAATTTCAATTGTGCGTAGAGATTTTCCACGACATTCACTTGAAAGTGCCATAAAACATGTCAGCATGTTCGCAGTGAGTCAGTGACGAGTGGGATGGTGGAGCTTCCGTTGTAAAAAAGAATGAAAATTCCATTAAAAATGTTCAAAATTAATGAAAACAAATGAAAACTATGGATTTGGCTGGGGAATTCATAAAACAAAACAATTTTTCAAACAAAAATGCTCAACCTAACCTCGAAATTGAACCAGAAAATGCCTGTGGAACCTTCTCGTAGCCTGACAGCGCCCCTCCGTCTGTCAGGAGTATTACTCATGCCGGCTTTTACTGAAGGAAAAAAATTCTTTGTTTTCTCATTTTCTTGCAGCAACCACAAATTGTTCTTTTGAAAGAAGGTACTGACACCTCTCAGGGCAAGCCACAGCTGATCTCCAATATCAATGCCTGCCAATCGATTGTTGACGCTGTTCGCACCACACTCGGACCTCGTGGTATGGATAAACTTATCGTCAATGGTAATGGAAAGGCCACTATATCGAATGATGGAGCCACTATCATGAAATTGTTGGACATTGTGCATCCAGCAGCAAAGACTTTGGTCGACATCGCCAAGTCACAAGACGCTGAGGTGAGTTTGATGGCAGTTTGTCTCCTCTGAATAGAATTAAATTTGTCGCTCCTCCCCTAATGTAGGTTGGTGACGGCACCACCAGTGTAGTATTACTCGCCGGCGAGTTCCTAAAACAAATAAAACCCTTCGTCGAGGAAGGTGTCCATCCGCGTATCATAATCAAAGCCATCCGCAAGGCTTTGGTGCTGTGCATTGAAAAGATCAACCAAATGGCCGTACGCATCGAAAAACAATCGAAAGCCGAACATCGTGCGCTGTTGGAGAAATGTGCGGCCACTGCCATGAGCTCGAAGCTGATCCATCAGCAAAAGGATTTCTTCTCAAAGATGGTAGTTGAGGCAGTGCTGTCGTTAGATGAACTCCTCCCGCTTAACATGATCGGTGTCAAGAAAGTAACCGGTGGTTCCCTCGAAGAGAGCACAATTGTGTCGGGTGTAGCCTTTAAGAAGACTTTCTCGTACGCCGGTTTCGAAATGCAGCCTAAGTCCTATAAGAACTGCAAGATTGCCTTGCTAAACATCGAATTGGAACTGAAGGCAGAGCGTGACAACGCTGAGATTCGTGTGGACAACGTCAAGGAATACCAGAAAGTTGTTGACGCCGAATGGCAGATTCTGTACAACAAACTGCAAAAGATCGCTGATTCGGGAGCCAATGTGGTGCTATCGAAGCTGCCCATTGGTGATGTTGCCACTCAGTGGTTCGCTGACCGGGATATGTTCTGTGCGGGTCGCGTTGCCGAAGAAGATTTGAAACGTACGTTGAAGGCATGTGGTGGTGCGGTAATGACCACAGCAAATGACATTGGCCCGAAAGTTTTGGGTCTGTGTGATTACTTTGAGGAGAAGCAAATCGGCGGAGAGAGATTCAACATTTTCCAAGGTAAGCCATTCAAAGTAGATTAATAGTCAGATTTGTATGAATTTTTATTTTTAGGATGCCCCAATGCAAGGACGTGTACCCTCATCTTGCGTGGTGGTGCTGAGCAGTTCCTAGAGGAGACAGAACGTTCTCTTCATGACGCTATTATGATTGTACGCAGGACAATCCAAAACGATTCCGTCGTAGCTGGTAAGTGCAGATATTTTTAAACGAAATGAAGTAAAAAATCGTGGGTTAACAATGTACATGTGTACATATTCAGTCTCATAAGCTTATTGAGAAATCTGGTAATTTATGTGAAGAATTGACGAACATTTTCTTGAATAAGTGCCTCAAAAGAGTGAGAGAAGAGTTGGTGTTTTCATAGCTGTGCATTTTCATAGTCCTTATCTGTTTCTCTCTGCCCATTCTGTAGCCCTGCTCTTGGCGTTTAAAAAGTAAGTTAGATTTAGCTAAGTACCAAGAATCCTCTGAACTAAGGCATTAACGCTCAGCTGTTTAACTGGCCGAGCAATTTAACTTCATTGGTGTTTCCTTTTGTATGTGCATAAAAAGCAACGAGATTTTGGTAGAGATCATAGGATTCTGGGTGTTCCACTCGACTGGCACACAAAAAGTTAAATGTCTTCTTGATTTTCTATTTGTCCCGGATCAATCCTCTTCTGCTAACTTGTATCGAAAAGTTTATATCCCTCTGTCTCCACTTCATGGCATAGTCTCGTTCAGCCAGCGTTTCCTCAACATTTGCATAGTCCACAGGTATCGTCCTCATGAATATCAATCTTCTGTGGATGATATCTAAAGTTCTCATGTCCTCTGAGCATCACAACTAGCCATTTGAGTGTTTATCGCTTCATACTAAGAACTTTGCACCAGAATACTCCGGTATTTTAACCACAGTTTATTGTGTTGCGCAGTGGTTCATTTTTCGATCAATCGTCTTCGCTTTTCCCTTGGAACTCAACCAACAAGCATGTCCATTAGCCCGGTCCTCATCTAACTGCCTTCAGTTGCGCAATCCAAGTTGGTTGAGGTCCCCTTCTACTTGTCCGCGCCACTTTAGGCGAGGTCGTCCTCCACTGCGTTGTACATATCTCCGGAGTTAATTCGAAGACTGCGTGTCGGTGCTTTTGTGTCCATTCGTTTTACATGTCCTAGCCATCTTAAGCGACTGATGCGCAGTTTTTTGACAGTCGATGTCTCTGTACATCTCGTAAACTTTGGTGTTGAATCTCGTCCTCCAAAGCCTGTCAGCGGAAACGGGATTTAATATCTTAAGAAGCAGCAATTGACAAGAATTATTGGCAGAGCCAAGGTAAACAAAGTCCATAACTGCCTCAAAGTTATAGCTGTCGACTGTTAGATTTCTGTCCGATTTGTGGATGTTGTGTGTCCCTTCTTGTTGACAGCATATACTTTGGTTTTGGCTTTATTCAAGCGAAACTCATTTTGGCAGCTTCCGTTTCAATACTAACGAACTCACCAGCGGCTGCCCACTGTATATTGCCGTTAAGATCGTCGGCGTACGCTAGTAGTTACACATACTTTTAAAAGATTATGCCTCCGATGTTGGCTTGTGAGTTTCGCACAATTCTTTCAAGTATGATGTAAACAAAGTCACATGACAGTGCATCACCTTGTCTAAATCCTTTTTTGCGATAAAAGGTCTCTGTGAAGTCGTTACAGTGTTGATGAGCGTTCTCCATCGTCATCCTGCTCGGTTGGACGCGTTTGGCAGAGATGCCAAAACTACACATTGCTCTGTTTAAAGATGTTGTCATATGCGGCCTTAAAATCGATGTAAAGGAGGTGGATATCGATTTTCCTGAATTCTTTCCAAGATCTGTGAAAATTTAAGACCTGTGGACTTTCCTGACCTGAAACCACACTGATAGGGGCCAAAGGTGTTAACAAAGAGTTACAGTCCTTCACACAATGTTGCAAATGAGATCTTGTACGCGGTGTTCTGAAGACTGATACCTCTCTAATTGGGGCAGCTCAGGATATCTCCTTTCTCATGGTAACAAAACGAGTTCCCTTTGATGAATTATAGTAACAGTCATAAACTTCTGTCATTATTTCGAAATCATTATATGGGGGATATGCCTCCACAAGAGTCGTCAGTTAGTTTACTGAAAGTGGGGGAAGTACTTAGTTTCTAGAGCACTGTTATCTGATAGCATAAACTAAATTTATGCCTTGCTAAGATTTATTTGGAAACCTTTTAGGAGCTTTCTATAGCTTTAGAAACCTCCGGGACATTAAACTAGGATTTGAACCTAGTGATCTACAATTTCACATTTTCCTTGATTCTAAAATTTTTCGCAAATCTAAAGTGAACTTTTTGAGTTAGCAACCAAATTGTTTTTCTTTGTTTTTTAAAAGCTTTTTCGCGAATGAGGGAATGAACATCATGTTGACTCTGCGTCTAGGTTATAAGAGTAGCAAGTACCAAGTCTGCAAATTGTCTATCTCTTCCCAGTAATTTGTAAGCTTTTCGTGCATAGGCAGTCCTTTGATAACTTCGCGAAAAAAGACTGCCCGGTAAGCTTTTGGTTGTCCGAATACCGGATGGTTGGTAATATAAAGAGGAGATGATAATTTCTGAGACAAAAAATGGGTTTTAAAAGTGAACTTAGATTTTGAATGTTGCTGTTGATGAAGGTTGTAGCGGATCAACAAATTTTGTTTTCGCATAAAGAGTGTATTCGATTAGACTGCTCGCAGTCCTTTGGTAACCTCGCGAAAAAAGACTGCCCGGTAAGCTTTTGGTTGTCCGAATACCGGATGGTTGGTAATATAAAGAGGAGATGATAATTTCTGAGACAAAAAATGGGTTTTAAAAGTGAACTTAGATTTTGAATGTTGCTGTTGATGAAGGTTGTAGCGGATCAACAAATTTTGTTTTCGCATAAAGAGTGTATTCGATTAGACTGCTCGCAGTAGAACATTCATAGAAAGGAGTAAAACCAAAATTTTTCTGGAAGCTACACCAAAAAATTCTTTTCCATCTCCTTTTCATCTTTCAGGCAGTTATAGAATTGCACTGAAAAGTGGACTTAGCTAGGGGACATTACATTTGTATGAGTCCTTTTACCTTAACCAAGGCATTCATAAACGTTCTTGACTTTCAATGTCAATGAAATACTGAAATTGTACTGTGATGTTAATCAAAACCTTTATTGCAATGGCTATTCATTACCAATCTGTGTGCTTTGCCTGGATTATAAATATGTGATAATCTTCAATCCCAATTTATTTGTGTTGTAAACGTCATCAAATTGACTAGCCAGCTCTCATTTTTTGTTCTCTGTTATAGTTTTAGTCAGGAACGAACAGCGTAAGATGGTATCGTTGCCAGTCGTTTGTAGTAGTTCCACATTCGATTGATGCTTTCAAAGACGAATAAGACATAATTTCGGCGAATTCGTCATACTCTCCACGACGCGACGTACTAACTTAATATGTTTATTTTCAAGATGACTATCCTAGGAATTCACATTTAAGTTGGACGAAATTTGCATTCATACCTCATCCCTATAGTAAGGAGTACTTCCAGCTTTCTGAAATTTTATTCGATAGGTAAAGGTCGTCAAAGAAATTTTCTTCCATTTGTACAACATTGCTTGACGATGAGAAGCTTCTACGAAACAATTTTCTGACATAGAGATGCTAACGAAATTTCCAAAGACTATGCTCCGTCTCTAAGTCGATTAGCGCGAATCGATTTTCGCAAATTTTGTCGGGCTGTGTTTCCCGGCCGTACCATCGAAAATGCCCCCTTTTTCCAAATTTAGTATTAAACGCAATCTACTTAGCGTTATACTTAGCGCAAAGGAGCGTGTGTGGTAAAGGGCCAACTTCTTGCGACCATTCGTGTTGTGTGTGTTATATTTTTGACACAAATGGAAGGGACCTACAGTTTAGAGCCATATCCGAAAAGCAAATTAAGAAGCTTTCTCTTGACAGTTATGAATCTCGGACGTTTATCAGACATTCGTGAGATGTGGGTCCGTGAAAAAACTTTTTGGTGTTTCTGGGATTCGAACGTCGAAACTCCCACTCAGCGATTCAACGCACTAACCACTTGAGCCACGGCGCCCACTAGTAAACCACTTCGGGGATGTGACAGCTGACGTTGCCCCATGAAACGTTCTTACTCCGAATAAGTGCAAGTAGCCCAAAGCGTACACTAAGTAGTTCGACCTGACTGGAACTATAGACATTTATTCCATCTGGAAAATTCTTCTACTCCCATCTGGATCCAATGACGAATATCTTAATTTGAACAACAACCCTCCAAAAACAATGGGTCCTAATCTCAACACAAGGTACTAAGCACCCAAGGTTCACCGCATGGAGGTGAGAGTAGAGGTTGATAGACAGCGGATAATGTGTTGATGACTGTTTCTGTAATGGCGTAGGACAATCTTACTAAAATAGGAGATATGCGAAGTTAAAAACAATAATATTTGGCGTAAACAGCCCATATAGGGACTAGGCCCTAGCGCCTGCCAATCATTCATGTTGTGCGTGTTATATTTTTCGTACGAATGAGGGGACCTGCGTTTAATGGCATATCCGATAGGAGTATTTGAGTAGCTTATCCTGACAGTTATTATATTTGTGCGTCTTTCGCCACGCAGTAGTGCAATGCAATTAACCACTGCGCCATGGCATTTATCAATAAATTGTAAATTCTTTCTGAATTGTTTACAACGCCGCCACTGCTATCAATGTAATGCGGTTCAATTTAAGATTATAAACACGGCTGACAAAACATCGGGTTATTTCGGTTGACTTTTAAAAAACAACAAAATGCAATCAACGAGCATCTAGGCGCGTAGCTAGCTGAAGACGACTTTCTAATAATTATTCTCAGTCTAGTCAATCCGATCTGATTGCGTCTGTGCCAATAAATTTTAGGCTAATGTCGCAGCAAGGTATAATATAAACCTACGCTTTGATCAAAATACTTGTACCTGATCCATCTACGTAGTGTGATTTCATAAACAACAACGTCCAAAAAAATAAAAAATAAAATTTAATATTCTCGTCGCGGCACGAGAATGATGATACTTTAATCCACGGTTTATTCATTTTATGTTAATCAAATTATTCAATTAAATGATGTTGAGTTTACATACTGGTTAAACTGGATAAAGCTCAAGCATAGTCTTGAGCTGAAAAATATTCTAGAAATGTTCCGTTTTGGATTTACGAAACCATTTACTGTACGCAGCATAGTTTCGGGCGCCAATAGCTATGATTATTCCAGATGTCTAGCACATTGCCAGTTGCCACACGCTTTCTTTTCTGATGCAACAGCGAATGGAATTGACTTGATTTTAATTGAAATTTAAATTAAACAGCGCTCTCCCCTTCATTCGTAATGAACACGTTTCTCAACAATTTGCTTTTAATTAAGCAGTGAACAACTGCAACGCATTTTTGTCACCACTAATTTTTATTTAATTCTCGAAATATAAATTATAAATTTTAGTGCAAAGTCAAGGCGAGCATGATTCGATAATGAGAACCGCAATGATGACAAATTTGTTACCTCGTTTCGCGTTACACGGCCGTCACCGCAAAATGTGATGATTGCCTATCTCTGGAACATTCTCTGTGGTGTGGTTTATATTTATTTATGAAAAGCTTTTCAATGTGATATTTAAAAAAAATACCTAAATCAATGACGCAGGTCCACGATGCGGAAACTGTCTCTGCCACTTAACAACACAACAGTCTGATGGTGATGACGGCAACGATAATGAATCATTCAAATGGTTTACGAGATCGCATTCAAACGTTTGATGATCAGCCAAATGGAAAATCCAAGGTGCACGTCTTTATTCTCGATTTCATGAAACTGGATTGCGATTTGCAAATCTGTCGAAGGTCTGCAACTCGAGTACGAGTGCGGGTATAGTACTATTCTCTCATAGTAGCGCCTTCATATGGACTTTTATTTGCAAACGTGCGTGCTAATGAACGTAAACTGCCATGAACTCAATGGCTCTGATGGTTCTTCGTGGCGGGGGGAAAACTATGCAGTGAGGTTTCTAACTAAAATTAATTGTTAATTTTTTTTTACTGATATTTTTTTGAGTAATTTTCTGCACGCTACAATGCTACTACTACTTCCAGTTCACAAACAATTACCACCAGCTGGGAATGAAATGGTTTTGATGTTTCAATTATTGGGTAACTCGCTAGCGTTTTAATGATTTATTATTTTTCTTAAGCCAAAAATTGTTTGCGAAACCTCAACTTTTTGAAAGTTTATGGTTGTGAACTTGAGCGA
Organism: Blera fallax; assembly: GCA_946965025.1. NCBI lineage: Eukaryota > Metazoa > Arthropoda > Insecta > Diptera > Syrphidae > Blera > Blera fallax. The sequence goes on from OX337244.1 coordinate 118,162,201, forward strand.
AGAACAATCAGAGATTTAATTTTGCGGAATATATTTTTTGTATTTTTTTTTTTGCAATCAAGAGAGCAATTATTAATGACAGTGTAGCTTGTTGATCATTTGGAGAGTTTAATTATTGAATTTTAGGTCATAAATTAAGATTACTCAGAGCATAAGTTTTGGTAATTAATCATTGAATGTAGGATGTAGATGTGAAGTGCATTTTGATTGATTTGGAGCTTGAGAGAAGGTGATGCTCTATCAAATGTCTTGAAAAAATGGTATGTGCGGCGGTAGATCAAAGAAATATGTAATCGCTTCGTCAGTGAAAAAGTTTGTCATACAGATGTGTCGTTGGTGGATAAGAGACCAGCTTCATAGAGATGCTGTGAAGATATTGCTTTCCACTTCAGCCAGGGCAAGACTCCCTCTTCTTGGTTCGACGAGGTTATAATCTAAACTCTAAGATCATAACCCTCCCACTTTGCTGCATTTCTACTGATCCACGTGTGGAGTTCGCCTGCGTGAACTTAGGAAATATCAACACATCCCTTCCGATTTTGAATCACTTCGTCACTGAGATAAACTTGTTGATCCAGGATTTTTTAGGCATACACCTCTTTGGCGCTGTAATTGGAAAGTTTTTTGATATTGTCGTCCTGGCGGGGTTCAAATGATTGCTTCCTTAAACATGAAAATACCAAGTGGGCCTGCCGTGCTCTATTTTTCGTGAGACGTTTTGACGTGATAGCTTCCATGGATTTTCGAACTACTTATTCGATCAGACTCTTGCTGTTATGCGAATTCATCTTCATCTCAGCTGCCGTTAAATTACTGCATTCTTTTTATACATTGTGAACCGGATGTGACTGTTGGACGCACAATTGCTGAATAGAGCCTTCCTATCAATTTAGACGGCATTTTTCAGTTACGGAAGATAGTGGCGTCTAAACTCCATTCCATCATATGATTCCCAATATTTGAATTCAAATGCTCGTTGGAGTGACATATTAGCATAAATTTAACTGGTGCACTTTGCAGTCCGTCATTATACCATTAATCAGATAGACAATGTCTGCAATAAAGAGCAAAGCACTGAAGACGCTTCCTTGATGTACGTCGTTTTATTGCCAATTCTTCGGCGCATCTTAGTCTTGTCTCTGTTCTCTCGTCAATGGTCTTCTGTACAAAGGTTTCCAGGACCCCTCATTGTCTTACTCAGCACAAGACTACAGTGACTTGAAGTGCTAATATATAGAGTTTCTGGCCGTCAATTGACATATTCGCGCAATCGATAAACTTCTAATGCCATAAAGCAATACTCTCTCCAGTTTTGTGGCACGTAACACCATTCTTCTGGATATAAACAACACTATGCCCACTCAATCTTAGGCCTATAAAAGTCAATCAGCATCAAACTGTAGCTCAGTCTATTCGAAAAAGAGAGATATAGTCCAAAAACCGTACCAAAATTGTCATTCTGTGAGTGGATAGGACCTAACCATCATTCTTTGATTTTCAGAATTCTAATTACATATATGTACATACAAATGTATGTAAGTACTTGCAGGTAAAAATTTGCTTCATCACTATGGATGATTTTGTGGAAAACATTAGGATTACCTTTCTGCATTTCGAACTCTCAATTTACAATGGTAGGGCGTTGTGCGTGCTCCGCATGCTTCTGTTCTTGGGTCAATTGTATTATGTACGACTGCATAAAAAGATTAATGTGCAGGAGATGGTGCATACTTGCATGCGATATGTCCAATCGACGGAAAATGCAATGTTTTCAGCTGACACAGCCAGTGTAAGACGGATGAAGCTACTCCTTGTGATCAGTTGGATCTCATGAAACTTGTATACGATGACTTCACCGATCTAGAAATGCGCAGCATGGCTGCCGACTCTATGCCTAAATCACTTTGGTTTGGCAGGAAGTTTGAGATTTAGATCTATAGATCTTGGACCACTGAAGGACCTATGCTCGATCCAAAATGAAAAGTGTGAATCAATAACGCATTCTGCCGTTCGCGCTAGGGTATATGGCTCCAATCCCAAAATCTCGAAACCAATTGGGAAAGTTCCAGTGTTTTACAGGACGAGCTATAGAAATATGCACAGGCATCAACCTCAACTCAAGCATTAAAAGTGCCACCATCCATATTCTCACAGACAGACAAACGGCGTTCAAATCTCTGAGCTCGCACTTGATCAACTCTAAATCAGTCTGATGCAGGAAAAAGTACGCAACAAAATCACACGATTGTAGTGCTGTTGAGTTCTGAACTAGTTGATGGATCAGGTTCCACCTTAGAGACTTGAACCAACTACAACTACGCATTGTTATTGAATATGTGTATAATTCTTACTTTTATCGTTAATTCCTCGCAATTTTCCTACACTCTCTCTGCAATTTCTAAGAAAAAAAAAAGAATCTTTCTAAAGAAAACCCATCGTACAAACATTTCCCTCTCAATAAGTACCCCACAAAACCCTTCTGCGAAATTAGCTAGTGAAACTATTCGCAACTGCAAAGCAACAACAAATCAACTTTAGAAAGTTGCAAACAAAATAAAAAAAAAAAACGATCGCATCTACGCAAACTAAAAATAATAAATTACTACAACGAGGAAAAGATTCGAACAAAGCACTGTGTAGTCAGAAAGCAGCAACAACCACAGTGGGAAGATAATTGTGGACTATTAAATTGCGGCAAATGAATTCAATTGAAAGCCCCCCCGCACACCCTGGGTCTGCCCGTAAACCGGGACAACGAGACGGGTACGCGCGATCAAAGAACAAACGCACGCAGAGATACTCGTACTTGTATGGTGGCATAGCGCATGCATAGTGGGTGATATCAAATAAATTTCAATTCTTGGGAATATATCTTAAAAAGGCATTCGACTGGAACACCACTACAACTACAAACTAGTTTTAGTACTTTTTTTTTCTAGTGCACAGAGGGGTGAAGATCAAAAGCAATTGCTGCAGTTGTTTAGCGCATTTAACCGATATGCGGGATAATGTTGATAAAAACAAATGAATGCAATAAATAAGCCGAACTGCAACAACCTATTTGCACTCTGCCTCTACAATAACACAAATAGTAGTCGTAGTCGTGATTATTTAAATGCACTCCCCATTGTTCCATATGCTAATCGAAGCAGATACCCCCTTCAAGTTGCTCCACCACAACAACTGCGCACAATACACAGCAACTTTATGCGGCTAGTTAGGTTGTACTATGTATCTAAAAAAAAAACTTATCTTTGTGGATCACATTTCACGTAGAATACTTAAGCGAAAATTATAAAATTATAGCCTTTTTTATTTTATCTTGTAATGGAATGGTGTAAATGAGATGATTGGCATCGGGGTATCTATCAACGGAGCTATTAATGGAAATTTATATTTTTTTCTGTGTTCTTATGTAGAGTTGGAGTGTTAGTGCTTATACAGCTGTGGGAAATGAACTTTCTGTTTTAAGATATCGACTTGGTGAAAGCTAGATTTAAGCATTTATTATGTCTCCCGGGAGCATTACTTAGAGACCACACTCTTAATCTTAAGGGAGACGACACAGTTTGGAATGATAGCTGCAAAAGATATTTCCACGTGTGCACATTAATTTTGATAGTTTTTTTTTTTCTAGATTCATATAACTAAAGGCGTCCAAATCGGTCGGAACGTATCGTAAAACATATCTGTTCCAGTGGTTTCACTACTTTCAAGAGTAGCGTTTCTTGCTTATCCTATGTGTTTAGGATGTACCTTGGATGCACATTACAATTAGTAAATAAGCAGCTGAAATTTTAAGCCAGTGTGAAGGAATTTTTCTGCTCAGAACGTTGGGCGTAGAAGGCGATCTAATTTTCTTAACAACACTTTTCCCTCCTTTTTTGTGGAATGTTGCTGCTATATAGCTGGTGCAGTCAGACTCAAATATTGGTCCAACCACACACTCCCCCGACTCTTAGGGAAAGACTATGAAGAGCATTGGTTATCAGCAATCGTCGGCCGTAAGGATCTGCTATCCGACGCAAGCAAAGGTTGGACAATAAAAGAGAAAATGTTCTGCTATTCTTGGGGTGTATCATAACCAACACAGGTGGTTGTGTCGATTAAACCGCACTCGCCGGTGCTTGGCAAAAGTAAAGTGGCCTTTAAGGGCACCTACAAGTCGTCTGCATTCAATTCTCCTGAAAGACAGAAGAAAAGCCAGCCACAAATTTTTGGCAGATATTCGGCGGAAGACTCTTAATTTGTCTGCATCCAGCAGAGCTATACCACTGATTATTGTTTGGGGAGCCCAGCGCTGCTTCGGGTCCTGAGAAAACTTCCTCTTAAGTTTTTATGGCTTTTATGTTCATCGGGTTTCTCGTTTCCTTGGACTGACAAGACAAGACAATGAGTTTAGTTTTTCCGACCATATTCAGAGAGGCGCATGACCATTAGATCTCTTTGCTTAGATCTCCGATTAGAAGACAGGCTTACGTACATACATACATATATTGGCTTTACGGAGAACTGAGTTTAATGTTCTCGCTGTTCCCGGCGAATCCAGCGCCGAACCCCTGTCTAATTTTGGAGCCATACGTGAAGGTCATCCAAGCCTGGACAAAGCCAGCGCCAGAAGAAAATAGACTGTGGAGTGTCGCAATTGGATTTTCGGTGTCCTTGCATCAGAGGGTATATCCATTAGACTGGCACCGTAGAGATGGGTTTTAGTGTCCACAGCCGCGGATAGCAAAGAAGAAATAACGTTGGCTGCAATTACTTCTTTACGCGATACTGTGTTTCTACCTCCGGTATTTGTTCTACTGCTGAATCTGTTTTAACACATGCCTTTACCTCAGTAAGCTTATGGATCTGTCTCTATCTGCTGATACACTCATCAGAAACTCATTCATCAATGGAAACCCTGACAGAGAATACGACAGAGTCTAGCATGTTCATACCTGACCTGGGGTTTCGAGATAAATCTGTTCTGTTTTTCGAACGGTTATAGGGTCGAGAAAAATTTAAGTACACTGTAGCCATTGATATAGACAAACTTAATCTGCCCCTTTCAGCTATACTATAGAACATATTTAAAAACCATTATGAGAGTATTAGTTTCCACTTGGGTGATGGATACATGTCTGCCTTGCGAGAGCTTTTGGCTGATCTTGTAGCCGTCCATAAAAACTCTACTACAATTCGCTTCTGATTCAAATGTTGAATGAGGCCATGGATAAACTCGAAACAGTGAAGTCGAAATATCATTTCGTCGGGCTCAAAATTTTTAAGCAAATGGATAATTCCTACGCAGGGTCCTCAAAACTTCTTTGACAGCACCAGAGGCCAACCTTTTTCAGACGGAAGAGAGCTTTGTTAAAGGCACCTTTTTTCCGCAGCACAAAAATTTTTTTGTAAAAGGTCATGATGAGGGAAAAAAGAAGACATTTTACATCGTTCGATTGACTTCTTTCTTCAAGGCTTATCGTTGCATTATGATCATAAATCAGCACCATTAAAAAGTATAGATGAATACTGATAAACCTGTGGTACCTCACTTTCTATCGTTACTTCAAAATGTAAAAATGAATAGATCCCCCTGCAGCTACAATGGCTCAGAACTTCAAAATGAAGCCGACATCCGTGTCTTCTTCAATACCAAAATGAGAACGAGTTGGAAATAATTTTTCTTTGTTTCCCAGTAAGTACCATAAGGTTCCACTTAGCATTGTTAGTCACGGAAGTAACTGACTTCCATCTTCAATTCAAAGCTATCTCAACCCCGACACCAAATCACCAACAAATCCATATTACGGATCTGCTATAACGATCCAACATTACAATGACTTTTCCATTCATCCCATCTAAATCGTGTTTCACAGAGCTATTCACTTCATTAACCTCTCCACCGTTGGACTGATGGACTGACACTTAAGCAACGAAGGCCCACGGGCCATTTGAACCGAAACAGAAAAATTACATTTAAAATCCCTTGATTCCAACTAAGCTCAGCCAGCCAATGAATCTCTCACCGATTTCCTTTTGTTTATATCTGTAAGCGAAATCTATAAATAATGAAAATAATTGTAGCCATCGATAGAGATCAACCCAAAAAGGTTGTTCGACCGGTTACACCGTCACCTTTCTACATCGATTGACTTCTTTGTCCATTTCTAAGCAACTAGCCAACCAGCCAGCCAGCCAACCAACCTATAGCAACCTACGTTTGTGTCCATTGCCCAACTAGAGAGTTAGAGAGTTTTTTTTTTTTTTTCTTCTAGTCGTGCCCGTCATACTGGCTTTGACTTTATTGGAGAGAAGCTTATTGAGGTCTGCTGTTGCATGAAATAAATTGCTGCACCGCATTTTCCATGTCACGATAAAAATTTCATTTCAAAAATGGAAAATTGCGTCGGCGTTACTACGAGCGGGAGAGAGTGCGTAAAAGTTTCCCAATTGTCTGATATCTACCTACCAAGTCTCCGAACTGATTATAAGGAAACAGCGAGCACTTTTGAAACCGGAAGATGGAAAATAATCCAACTCATTGTGCCTGCTTAAGTGTGTGTTCCTCTACTCTACTGTGCTTCCGCAATTTGTCATTTTACGCATATGAAAAAAAAAAAAAAAACAATATCAATGTAAATATATGCGAATCGCGAACGGTGGAAACAATAATTAATTTTTGGCCAATTCACTTCCTTCTTCCTGGGAGAGGAAGCGGATTGGTCATATGATGAGGCGAGGTGGCAAGGATTATTGACTGGATGTGGGGGTTTACGAGGCTGTTTGTGGTCTATGGGATGTGACACCAAACTATGAGAAAAGGATGAACTGAATTATAATGATGTCACTAGATTACCATGGGTCAGCCAATGCAGTGGTGTGAATAATTAAGGAATGGATTTCGACCGATTTTCGGGGTGGAATTAAAGAGACATAGTGGGACTATTGGGACGTATGAAGTGTCTGCAGAATGGTATTCGATTGCATGAATGGGAAGGTATGGTGGTAGGAGTCATAATGAAGTGGTCGCAGGATAAAATGTAGGGCGTTTCGTTTAAATGTTTACATAACAGACACTCAGACATCTGACCTATCTATCCAAACCCTTATCTCTTATTCCTATCAATATGTAATTTAAATTCATGCGTTATGAATATAGTCTAGGAAATAGTGGTAGGCTGCACTAGATACAACCTCACTTAGACCAGTATGGCTTATTGTGTTACCACAGGATCAACATATCCAAAAAGCCACAACATATCCATACCCACTGCACTAGGAAGAGCTACTAATAAAGCGCTGGAGGCTACAAATATTAGCATTAGCCAGTTCGCCGAGGTTTCTAAAACCACCTTAAATACAGCTCCATCCATGCACCTTCTGCAAAGGTCGTTTGCGAAGAGGTTTGCGAGCCTAGTGAGCAGTGCATAAAAATTATGAAACTCCCTGGACTCCTGAAAATGTCACGAAGACATTTCGTAAAGTTCGTACTTTTTTTCGGTCGCTATCAAGCACGTTCTCGCCCAGCTTTTGTAAAAAATATAAATATTTGGCGCAACAGACCGTATGTGAGGCTGCAAGGCTGTAACATCTAGGGCAGCGAAAACCGTAGAGTATTTGTCGAAAAACCTCCATCCACAACGAGTGACAGTTTGGTGTGTTTTTTGGGCTCGTGGTTTAATCGGGCCATATTTCTTCGAAAATGAAGGCCGTACCACCGTCACAGCCAATGGATGTTAACCAATTATATTTTAGTGTGAAATTGAAGAGCAGAACAGCAGAATAGGGCTACTAGCCATGCAAGCCGTGAAACAAGCGCATTACTACACGAGAAATTCCTAGACGCTGAATTTCACATTTTAGAGACTCCGATTAGACTCCGACATCGTGCGATTTAATGCCGAGAGACTTCTTTCTTTAAGGATATGTGAAGGATAAGGTGTATCCCAATCTTTCACATAAGTGCTCGAAGATAATATCAGATCTGTTATTCGCGAAATCTGGCAAAAATGTCATTCAAAAGAAGTCCCCTACCTAGTGGCAGCACGATGGACCTAACTTGGTCTAAGAGTACATTATCGAGGACCACATCAACCAACCTATCAACCAAAGTCATAACTTCCCACTAAAAATGGAGTGCCACAAGATTCCATGCATTGCCCCTAACTTTTTTTTTCAATTTTGCAATTCAAAAAGCAAAATAAAATCTGAAGTGCATTAATGAACAGCTTCTCATAAGTGGTTCTCCACAGGATTCCATTCTCTGGCCCTACTTTTTCCTTACAAACGCACCAGAGATGTCTAACTTTCTCAACATTCTCAATTTATTTTTATGAATTTAGCAATTCAGTGCGTGCACACTAAATAGCTTCACCTTTAAGGAAACTTGTTTGCCCATATTTCCTCATGAAAATTCAAAACGCCATATCTGCGAGTATATGGCACGACACCGATTGCGAATTTTCTCGTAATTACTTTTACCAGATGGCAAGCATACTTGTCGCGCAGCTTACAGCATAGTTTTATATTTATTTTATTTTTTTATTTTTTACTGTGTGCTCATTTAAGCCGTATGTTGACGTACAAAGTGGTACGTTAAATGCTTTAACAATCGTTTCGACCTGAGCCAATCGCGAAACCCACACGATTAATTATTTTGGATGGCGCGCAATAGCAAGCGCCGCGCCGCAGCCTGCAAAGAAACAAGTTCGTGTGTCGGGATTGTAGCTTGGCTTGTGGGGGTAAGCTATCTTGATTTGAAATGCAATTGAATTTAATTTTAATTAAACTGCTTTGTTATAGGGTTGTTGAGAAATTTACTGCAAAGTGGGTGAGGGGATGAGAATAATGGGAGATCAGTTGGGAGTTAACTCGATTTGGGTTTATTAACAAGGAAAGTGTGACAGAATGGGTTTATTTTACGATTTAGTAATTAAGCCCATAATATGGTGGCTACGATCGGCAAGCTGGCCTATTAAGGTTCATTCACACAGAATACGGAAAACGAGCTGTACCTAGTTGTGGAGTATCTATGTATATCGCACAGGCGACGGTGTGAACGTATCGACAACAAGCTGTGTACGAGTATGTATGGATTTTAAGCGCGATACGTGACAGGAATAAAAGGCATTATTTGAACAATTTATCGGGAAAATCTGCAAATATACGTGATTAGCCCTCTACGTAGGACATTTTTGCAACGCCAAGTATAAGTTAGCAAAAATTGCTAAAGCGGTTTCGAGGAAATAGAAACGTATTCATTACAATTTCGAGAGTGTTCTTAACTAGATACAAATCAGATTCAGTCGACAGGTGGCGCAATAGCAGCATAAATGGTCGGTGCCACCTAGAATGAAGACAAACCGATTTCGATAAAGACACATGCTGTCCTTGCAGACTCACTGACGTTCACTTTAGAGGCCGGTTAGATCTGTCTATCCCTCTGCACTCTAGTCAGTATGCGTACAGAAAAGGCAAGTCCACGGAAGGTGTTCTCCACAATTTCGTCAAAAAAATAGAAAGAGCACTGCGCTCTGGGGAAATAGCTGTATTTTGCCTTTCTAGACATCGAAGGCGCATTCGATAATACTTGCAAGACCAATCAGTAGCAGAAGTATTGGAGATTAGATGCTAGAAAGTTGACTTATTATTTCCTCCTCTGAAGGACTGTTTGTCTGTAACTGTAGTTATAGGTTGTCCCCAAAGAGAAATCTTTTCTCCCCTCTTGTGATCCATAGGCAACGACGTTAGTCGAAAATCCTATAGTCAATCTATAAAGATTAGGCCATTGGTTATGTTGATGACTTGGTGATATTTATCAGTGGTAAACACGGCATGATTACTTTTATTCTCATGTAGGCGGCTTAACATACAATTTATAATGGTGCAAAAAAGAAGAACTGCATCAATCTTTGCAAAACCGTTTTAATGTCATTAACGAAAAGGATACAGATCCCTCCTTCACCTCAGAAGTCTATTCCATTGAAGCAAAATATCTTAGAATCACTGGTATTCACATATCAAGTCGGCTGCCGAGCGTCCCACAAGGGTCATATTTGTCAGTATGCGGAAGATCTTGGGATCTCGGTCCCAAAATAATACACTGGTTGTATTTACATACAATAGGGGTCTTATAGGCAGGCATGCCATGAGGCCAAGTGCTCCCTTCAACGATTTCTGAAGAAACTGTATAGACGAAGAAGAAGAAGAAGCCATGACCCATCTCTTCTGTACTCGTCCAAACCTATCGACTCGGGGAAGGAAAACCCTTAGTCAATTGTTCTTCGAAGATCTCAGTGATTCAGCCAGAGACTCGACTTAAACAAAGTCAAAAATTTTGTCTTACAGTCAAATTGGCCTGAACATTCGAACCACCTTACGACATGAGTTCATACCGAAACTGGTTACCCTCCCTTGTATCTTGTAAGGGAATTTGCATGTAGGTTCCCTGGTAATCCGCTTCTCTCTTTGTGGTATCACAATGGACCTTCTTTCTGGTCAAAGTGTATGTCTGCCTAAACGGGGACAACCAATCAACCCAACCCAACATATTTATGTATGTATTCCTATATGTCTCAGGAATTTTTTTCGATATAGGATTCAATTTTGCTGGTAGACGGCTTAGAAAGTACATCCACCATAACTCAGAGCTGAGAAAATGGGAAAAGTACAGTTTTTTTCACTGCGTCAAGTCGCAAGACCAGACGTCTATCGGAAAGATAAATCACTTACGACACTTCTATTGGACCATTATTCCATCGAAAAATTTCTCAGTTCAAGAATTTACAAGGATCATTATCAATTTATGTGTAAGCTTAACTTGTAAACCAGTATTTTGCTTCAAAATCTATCTGCGGAAGCTAAGTTCTTATTTTATTACTTACAATGGCACAACAGTTCGGGGTAAACCAGTGCATCAACCAACAAGCCTCTTCACCCAGTTCCCTCCAGTTGCATATGCCGAGTTGGTTGAAGTCAAACTCCACCTACGCAACGCTTTCAGAGATGAAAGTTTCATAGCATTATCCTATCTTGAAACTTGTAAATTGCAGAACAGAGCGTTTTTCACACGCTTCATTTGCATGAATGGAAAGGGTCTCTAATCCGAATCCAAACAGCGATTTTCTTCGCGAAAGTGAAGTGAAGAGAACATGGGAACCACTGAGTCATGTTACTCCCACAGTCCACAGTAACCATACTGAAAAACACTGATTTTCACGATCTGAAACGACATGAAACGGTTGACACTTCATTCGTCGTCCGGTTTCTGATCAAAGTTCGTTGCAACGGAAGATAACATTGCAATGAACGTTCAAGCAGATAAAACTTTGCCATAGTCCTAAAATCATTTATGTATGTGATTGACAACTCTTATATAAATCTGTCAAATTTCTAGTTAACTATGATTATGACTACAAGTACTCGGAATTAATTTTGTTATGATTAAATTAGTCGTGAATAACTGCTAAAAAGTTACTTAATCATTGCACATCAACAAATATCTCACGACTATTTCTAGTGGCTATGAATGAGGACTTCTTTCTTGAGTTGCGGAAAGAGCAATGGTGGCTTACAGTAAATATGTTTAAAAGTAGTTGAAGAATTATTCATTAAATGTTGGTTTAGCGCGCATCAGTGAATAGTTACTTTTTAATCCAAGAACAATCAGTACTCGTATACTTGCTTATGTACCTCAAAATGAATATAAAATTAGTTGCTAATTGTCAATCATCAACTACAAGTGAACTAATTAGTTGATAGTTGCCTTGCCATTGAGTGGAAGCTCCATGCACATAAAGTAATTATAGTTGTACTGGGATCGGTCGAGGTTTTGACAGTAATCATAATATTCGACCACAAATCGTGAAAAAAATGTAATGAAGCAAGTACATATGTACATGCATGCATACACATATACTTACATACATACGTACATGTCATTTTTAAACTGTAGGAAACCTCCTCTAAATGTTTAAATTGCATTCGATTGTTGAACTGGAAAACACCTGTAATTCTGATACTGTGGCTCTTAGAAATAGCTTTTGGATCGTCCCTTAGGAAAGTCTGTATAGCCTTGTAGAGCGTAGAGACCAATTTTTTTGTGGAATATTCACGTTCTATAGAAGAGAAAGACATGATGCTGCTGGATGTGAAATAATTCTATAATTATAATCACGACGAATTTACGTGGGGGATGAATTTTGATTTTGATTTTTTTGTTTCATTTTAATTATGAAAATGACTTGGAGCCAATCCAATTAATTTGAATTTTTTTCTTTTTCTTTTCAGGTGAGTGAACAAAATAATTTTGAAACTAAATGCGATTGCCAGAGAGCAGGTATTAATTTTTAAGTAATTTGAAGAGCTTTCCAGCTTAGTTGGCGTCGAAAAGATTTTTCAATGAATACAGCACCAAATGAATAATAATAATTTAAAGCCGTTAAACGTGTCGTGGACAGCGACACAGTATGCATTGGATCTACTTTCGTTGGGAACCATGTCCAGCTAAACACGCACGTCATGAGATTCAACAACACATTGAATACCTAAAGACGTGTTTTATCACGTTTTCGATGCCTTAAAACCCTTTTTTTTTTTCTTTAAAACCTCATTACCATAAAGCCTTCTTAAGAGGATGCCCCACCTACGGCTTTCCTCAACCCATACAAGATTTATTGCTTTTATTTTAATCTTCTCACCTTTCTAAACGTCTTTCTTCGCTTGTGTGTTATTTTTGGTTGTAGCCGTAGTGCCAAGTAGGGTCGTAATTCGCAGTCTAATCACTAAAATTATTGACACATGGAATCAATAGACGACCCCATGACATGATTTTCTAAGAAGATCCTAGAGCACGCTGCAGATAATGCAGGTTAAGCGATCTAGTGCAGACCAAGTTTTGTGATTTTGATATTTTCGATTCGCAAATGAAGCCGACTAGATTTCATGATTTAACGTTTCTAATTAGGTCTTTTTTTGAACCGCTTTAACTCAAAACTAATCCATTGTACCTACCAGTCTGTAAGCCCCGTGTTAATGAAGTTGCTTCATATGAGAAAAAGAACAGTCTGGAGTGATGAACTTAAGTGATTCCTTACAACATTAGCCCCAAAAGATTCACCACCTGCTATAAGCAAAGTCTTGAAATTACAGAAGACATGTCCATTAGTGTTGTCATATTCTACACGGGCTTGATAATGGTGGTGTCGCTTAAGCTTACGACATAAAACTGTTCGGGAAAAGTGTCCCTTAACAGCAGTAGGAAGTTGTCTGCAGTATTTTCAGCTGAGAGACAACAAGAATTCTATGAATTCCTTACAGATGCCGGTAAGCATCAATTCAGTCTCTACATTCCGCAGAGTCATGCCACCCAGACTCACTGGGTGCAGCTTTGCAAATGAATTCCATCAGATCTTGCATTTGCTTACCACTTTGAAAGTGGTTGAGGGGGTTGAGCATAACTTTAAGTAGCACGGGACGGAGTACCTGTTCTTCAAAAAATAACTTATAGCCATTACAATAGCATAAGTCTCTTCTTGGAAGACAGAAATATGTTTGCGGTACAAAAAGTGAAGCCTGCAAGTTCTCTCGAACTACTAGAAAATGTATAGTGCTTTGGCAGTCTGCAACTCAAAATGTTTTGACGAAAGAGTGAACCATCTAAGCTCAGCCTGAGTCAAACCGATCAACTCCTTTCCTGTGCATCACTTCCATAGCCAACTTTGCTTTAGAGAGGATAGTCGTTGACAGAAGATACGCGAATCCGCCAGAAAGTACGGAAACATAATCTGCATGTACTCGAGCGTAGACATTTGGAACTGAGTGCTTAAGAGAAACAGTGCATCACAGACACAGAGCTGCCTTGCCAACAGTTCCTATTAGCCCTAGTACAAAAGAGAAGCTCGATCAGTGTTACAATGGATTTTATCAAGAATGAAGTCAGAGCATTTGATAGCGAGGCTCTTCGCTGCAACTGATTAAAAATATCAGCTACGACGATTTATTTCACTTAACACGTTCGCACTCTAACTGATCGTGCCTGATTGTGCGTCAATTTCTTATGTGTTTCTAAACAGTGTCTACGCAAACAATAGGAAGATAAGCTTAAGAACAGCGTGCATTGGTGAAGTTATTAAAAAAAGCACACTTGAAAACCTTGGGACTTTGCAAAGGAAACTGGCTATGCAAACAATTCGTTGCTGGAACACGAGCGCAAAGGACAAAATGCGTCAAGTGAAAGAGACTGTCCCTTTAAAGGCTCTGCCGTGCAGGAAATCTGTCAGGTAGTAGTATATTTCGAACACATTTTGCATATCCCTCCTTCTCGTTGAAATGAATAAACTGACTGTTTTCTGAAAATTTCTAGATATCACTGGGAATCATTGGCATCAAGTCTTAATTCAGGCCTCTGCTAGCACTTCAATGAGCTCATGTTTCGCTGCGAACTCAAGTTTGTAATCCCGGAAGTTTATGTGTGTGCGTATACGTATTCCGAGGAAGTCTTACCAGTTCCTTGTGAGCAATAAATGGATGGACTTTGATTCAGCGCACTTATTTGGCAAACGAGTTTGGAAGATATTGACTCCGAAGAGGTCATAACGCGGACTGGAAACAAGTCACACATTAATTGGTTGTAATGTTTCTCAAAGTAATCCGTCATTATTCGGAACAATGTGTGCGTCATATTCGTCTCTTTTTTTACTTCGTTAAAGCGTTAAATTCATTCACCTGTTGTAGTCTTTATTTCCATGACGCAAGTAAATTAGGAAATACTAGAAATTGATTGGCCTAACTAGCCCAACCTCTATACGTATGGTTAAATTAATGTTCTTAATTACTAGCAACAAAAGTCACATAACTACGCAAACTGCTTGTGCAAACATTCGCACAACATGACTCTTAACAGAATCCATTAAATTAGCAAACATCATCCACTCAGTGTGGCAAGTCATGCGAAGCACAAATTCCTAGTTTTTCACGAAATTATACTCGCCATGAATATTTATTTTTCCAGCATAGATGGAGCCAGGGAGGCAGCGGAGGGAGTTTCCAATGTCGTGACCGCCCCCAAAAATGTATGCAAAAAAAAAAAAAAAAAACAATAACTGCCAACTAAGTACAACTGTAAACATGAGGGAAATTGCATTAATGCAAATATTGTTCTCTTGTCCATCAGTAGCGCAGCAATAACTGTGAGCGGCGCTGCAATTAACGATTTCCAATTTAAATTTCTTGTGTTATTTGCCCATAAAAGAGATACAAATCCAAGGACCATTGCACCAATGCTATGCTAAGCTATGATGATGTTTATGCTTGCAATGATGTACAACCATCTCTACATACATATAGGTATATCGTTTTTACCCATAGGCACTTGGGGGCATGCACCTTTCTCTCTGTGTATGTGCTGCAATGGGGGCCATTCATTCTGCCCCAACTATCTCTACTACCACTCAACGGAATCGCATTCACTGCATTCACATCAGCTTATACGTTAAGAGAACTTATCTGCATCTATGTATCTGCATAATTTTAAATGAAGTGCATTATTTATTTTTAAACTCTTGTTTTCGTTTTTTTTTTTTTTGTTAATACTTTGTCGCCACTTCTCCTTCTACGCTCTTCTCGTTCGTTTGATTCTATTTTGTTTTTTTTTAGCCTTCATTGTTCGTCATTAGTTCGGTGCACTATGCTAACACTAGAGAGAAGGAGAGCTATTATTGCCGGATGTATAGTTCTAGATAGTGCAGCAAGAGGTGGTCGATGAGAGGTGAGAGGAGTAGTAACTATTATTGTTTCAGTTTGTTCTTTAAGAGGCAAAGACAATAAAAAAAAGCAATTTTCTATGTCATCAACAACAAAGTATAAATTACAATCCAAACCATATCTACAATGTTCTAGGACAGAGGGACAGTATATCGAAAAAGCAAAGATTTACGAGAATAGAATTGAACAGATTGTTATTTATGAAATTGTTATTTGAAACTGATTGGTGGGTTAATAGGCAGAGTCAGCTATTTGCTTTTGTTTTCGTATGTTGGTTAGTTTGCAATAATTTATAAAACTCTTTAAGGGCGTTTCTAATTGCAATCGGCTTGTGAACAATTTTGATTACGTTTTCTTTTCTTTTTTTACATAAATTAAGTGAGATCATTGACGATATGTCTATGTTGATTCCACGCCTGGAACTATATAGCCTATTTGGCGGGATGTTTTTTTCAAAAACAGCAAATTGTTCTTATCTGTAGAACCTAGGTTCAACAAACTTTGCATCCAACTAAAAGCATTGTACATACTTATGTTTGTCTTTTGTAGAGTTTCGCCTTCATATCTCGAAGATGTTGGCAATTGTGTTTTGGCAATATCGTCAGCATATGCACAGAATTCAAAGATTGTGTTGGCTTGTGAGTTTCGAGCAATATTTTAAGGATGATTTTGAAGAAGTCACATGACGGCGCGCATCACATTTCACCTTGTCTAAATCCTTTTTTGATATCAAATGTCTGATGTACCAATCAATCAGACACTCATCTGATCAGATTGTTGAAATGAGTTAGCAGAGCATATTCTCTACCAGTTCATTTCCTGCTGCTTTTCGGCATATGTTGATCGACTTAAATTTAGGCATTGCTATCCATGCTTCAGTTTGACCAAGTTGGCGAAGGGTTTGGCTATACATTCTACCTGAAAGAGGAATTTTGGTTTGCAGTGGCACCTCTATATGTCCTCGATCGCTGGCTTCTCATTCTCTTTTTTTCTTGCGGAGAAGCGAATGTTCCCGCCCTCTGCTCTACTCATAGAACTAGCGAGCAGCATCTTCATCTTTCTTTGCAAGTCCGGTTTAAATGCCTCTTGTTTTGCTTGGTGCATTTGCCGACATTCCTTGCCAAAACACGGGTTACTTGGTGGAGGTTTGGTGTAAAATAGCATTTTCTTCGACACTTGGTGTTGGCAGTTTTGGACTTCTCAAAGGGTTCTAGTATACGCGATCGGCGAATGTTTTAGCGATCTGCTAGTGACCGTTCCCAGACGTTGTGCCATATACGCTCTGGATCGGGTAGTCTTAGCTCTATTAAAAGCCTAGTAAAGTGTCAACTTAATATATAGGCAGCTTTTCGAACATGTGTGTCTAATTTAAAGCACTCACGTGCGCTAGTCCGATGTGGTACCAAGCCTGGATAAAGTCGTTGCCACATTCCACCTTCGAACGAACTTCGGGTTTGTTATGCCTTTTACGGCCGTGGTATTTTAGAAGTACCTTCGAGGGTGAATGCATAGTACCCAATACATTCTTGTATTTGGAAGCACATGGCTGATTATCTGATTCATCAAACTTGTCCATTAGTCATCGTACCATTTTGGTAGAAGGGCATCGGATAATAGTATCGTCTAAGAACCATTAAACTAGGATCTGATATGTGATATGGTTGAGTTCTCGTAGATTATTGATAATTTTATTTGCATGGTTTTAATTCTGATGGACTAAGACTACTTTTTTTTACTCCTTCCCTTAGCAAGGTTAGGCAAGTTTTAGTTTTTCTTATTATGTAGAGTAGTTGTCAAGGAAACAAAGAATGTTTCCCAAAAGGTTTTGTCACATTTTTTCTTAAAAATGGATTTGCAATTTTCGAAATCTGAATTACAAAGCTTTATACACATGTGGAAAAATGTCCCTAGGGTTTTAGTGCATCAATGTGTTGGTACTCCCTTTTCAGTCCATCTATGAGTTGTTTTATCTTGTTGGCTGCTGTTTCGCTTGGTGATACATCATCCATCATCAACTGTAGTACACGTCGACTTCTAGTGTTTGTGTTTTCCAGTCTCTTTATTGCGATTGCCCTCTTGGTGCTCGTCTGTTTCGTTTCCATCAGATGGTATTATGATTTTAATCATCAGACAGCCTGTCAACTGACTATATCTTTGCAGATAAGCTGATGCATGCTTCCTTCCCAGATCACCTCCTGCAGGACTAGATTACACTCACATAAAGTTGTTAATTTACCTAATGTTCAAGTTGCCTTCAATTCGCCCTAAGTCACATTTTAATCTTTGCTATCCGCTTCCAATTTGCAAATTGACAGGTTCTTAATCTTTTATTGATTGCCGACACTACTTGAGAATAAGGACTTATCCAGAGTGAATCATCGATTTAAGTGGAACAAGTTCTGTCCATCAAAAAATAATTATCCATCCAAAATAAATCCATATCGCTACTTGTAACTGGTACTACACAAGCACACTTGATGAGCTTCTCTTTTTTCTTTCTTTTTTTTTCCATAGAATTTTCCTATTCCAAAACGCTAGAGGAAAATTAGTATAAACCTTGAATGAATAGACTTCAGTTCATGACACTTGAAATTGTTTACATTTCCATACAAGCAACCAGAATATAAAAAAAGAAAAGTAAATTCAAATACGAGTACCATAGCATATCGAATGCACAATCTAAGCAAAGCCTTCCCTTCTTCGGCCCATCGGAGCGTGTGCAAGAAGTACAAGTACCTTCGGCATCCAATAATAGACATAGAACAACATAGATACAAGAAACAAGTACTACCAGGGGGTATTATTGCATGCAACCGATATATCGATATCGATTGTTATCGGCTAAACAATAAGTGGATGCAGAGAGGATAGTTTATTGTTTGATGGAGCAATTCATCATTACAAAGGCATACTACTATAGATCGACGACCACAAGGAGTGCTGATAGAAATACCTCTTGTTGGCTTGGGTTAGATATTGTATCTGTTCCCCTCTTTTAAAATCCCATTCAAGTTGATGTGATCTATGACGCGAGAAAAATGAGATTAAAAGTTCAGATGTTCTTAGTGAAAATGAACTTTTGAGAGATTCTACGTTGATACAACTGGAATGATAATTTTTTTAAAAAATCTGAAAACAACCACTCAAGTCACGTTGCTATTTGATACACCCTAGTGGGGTGTTAATTTTTGATAACGAAATTGCTTTTCATGTTTACGTTTGTTGAGTAGTGGTGCTATTTTTGGTTACAACTGATAGGGTTGGTGAACCAAATTGGGTGGTGGAAAAACCTTGGTAGACCGAGTCAGAGGTTCACTTGTCGATTAAAATTTAAAATTAAAAAGTCCGCATAAAAAAAATTTGTGTACTCGTAAATTTTTGTTTACTTACAGTTTTGTTTTCGATGCGATTTTAAATTTATACTTCAAGGGCTTGTTTTCTGGTTATTCTGGTGGGTTATCGAAGGAGGGTATCGCTTATTTTATAATTGGTTGCGGGGATTTGCCATCTGCACAGTTTTTTTGATGTTCGCAGTAAACTCGTTGTGCTGACGATATGGACCATGTTCAGCAGTTCCCGATCTGTTGAACAGAGAAATGATTGTTTGCAATGAAAACTGAAAGATATTCTGCGAATAGACATGTTCCAGCCTGGATTTTGATTAGACTTAGGGTTGCATAGGGTAGAAGCCTAAATCAGGGCGGGCACTTTAATGGGCCTATTGTGATTTCCTCATCTTTTAAGCTTATCCATGATGACTGAATTGAGAATGAATTTAGCTAATTTTTTGGGCTAGTTTGCTGCCGAAGCAGATGCTTAACGATATAAGATAGCTGTGTGCGATGTGACAGAACGACGTGTTGGGACGGTCTTGCTGCCGATAACTGCCTCCAGCTGCGCACTTCAAGTTGGTTGACGTCCCCTTCTACTTCTGCGGGCCATCTTAGGTGAGGTCGTCATCTACTGCATTGTCGCTCCGAGTTGGATTCGAAGACACTGCGGGTCGAAGCATTGGTGTCCATTCACTATACATGCCCTAGTCTTCTTTAGCGACTGATGCGCTGTACAGCTCGTAAAGTTCGTGGTTGAATCTTTTTCTCCAAAGCTCGTCAACGTAAACGGGAACAAATATTTTACGAAGAATTTTTACCTCGAAGCGATTGAGGACATCTTCATCCGCTTTCGACACAGATCATCGTTCAGCGCTATAAAGCAGGACTGGGATGATGAGGGTCTTCTATAGAATCTTCTTAGTGTTTCGGGATAAGGCCTTACTTCAATATTGTCTTCTCAGCCTAAAGAAACAGCGATTGGATAGAGTTAATCTTCGTTTTATTTCTACTGAGATATTTATAGCAGAGCAAGGTAGACAAACGTCAAAGTCTAGTATAAGTAAAATAAATAAAAGGTTCGCCAGAGGGGTAAACATCTTTTGTCCCGAGTAACCTTAGGATATCTACGGAATGCTTTCATACTATTTACCGGAAATTTCACGTGACTCTTTTCGTAAATATCTTGGATGCGTGTGGATAACGCGATTCGGTGGAAGGGAAAAAGAACATGCATGCGCTTGCCGGCATTCATCGGTAAACGAGGTATTTGGTTGCGTGGGACCCAGCGGAATCTCCGATGGCTATTTGGCAATGTTGCCTCGGTCTTCCATACTTGATGTTGGCGGGATTAAGGGAGACTCGATAGGAAAAGGATTTGGCGATCTCTTGGGATTGTAGACGTCCCACGTCAAACTTCCTCGCAGTATTCCCTTTTCTTGGTGGTTTTTGGGATACCCGCAACCGTATCTTGGCTACAACAAGGTAGTGATCCGAATCAATGTTAGTCCCTCAGAAGATTCGGGTATCTTCAATTCTGGAAGGGTGCCTTGCGTCGAACCCAAAGTGGTCAGTCTGGTTGAGGTTGATTGATCAGGAGATTTCCATGTTCCCTTGTGCTAGCTACGTAACGTTTCCCAAAGCAACAATGACAATCTGCCTAAATCCGTTATCGAAAGTGACAATGCTACCAAAGACGTCCTTTCTTCCCAGCTTTACTATAGCACAGCTCGTATGGTTCGACCAAGAGCTCGTAAAGCCTATCTTTGGTGTCGTCGTCCTTCTCCTCTGCGTGGGCATGTGTGCATATTTGGCTGATTTTGGCAAATTTAGCCTTGATGCGAACTGTCGTGACGCGCAAGTTAGTCATCAGTTGTTGCTCCGCAACTAAATAGTTTTTCCGTGGTCGGGCAGACACTAATTTACACATTTCTCACACTGCACGAAAATAAGTCAAAGACTACCAAGTCATGGCTGCCAAGAAAACGAATCAAACGATTTGTAAGACGGCCAAAGTCTTTCGCTAATGGTAGTAAAAAAATACCAGTTTGCCATTCTAAGGCAACCATCGAATGGTGAGGATGTATCACCAGAGTCTACAGGTCACATAAGATGCATCAAAACGGCGCAAATTCTAGTGCTTCAAAACCACCACTTCTCCCTACCTACCTAGAGAAACTTTTTATCTTTCTTGTTAGGGATTTTCCATGTGCACCAACGCAGATGGTGCACACAAGAACCAGAGACCTAATCAAACAAAATCTTTTGCATTTGAGCGTCGTACTTCCAAGGCCCCCAAAACGCTTACACATCCATTTCGATCGTGCCACCTCGGCCGCGTTTCGATTCCTAAATACCTCTAATATCTCGCACATCAAACAAACTTTAACTTTGTAATGTTAACAACTGACAACAGATAAGGTTATCTGGACACAATAAACATCCCACGGTATGTTTACCCTGTGTGCGCGCGAGTGAACTTCTATAGCTACCTCAGCCTAAATCAATATAAAGCCCAAGCCCCCCCATAGTAGCCAAGTGCCCCGACGCCACATTCATACGAACAAATTTTTTGTTATTATTATTTTTACCTTGTACAATCCACTGACATCATAGTCAGTGCATTGCACTTTGTCTATTTCAGCATTAGATGCACGTTTGCCATTTTGAAGGAGGCGGCCCCATACACTCCGCCGTGATGTGTACTGCCTGCAACTTGCAATCTCATTCCATGCATCCCCCCTCGGTGTATGTACGTACGTTGAGTGCATACGAAAGGCGAACCGCAAACACGACTATCTATCTATCTATCTACGAGTATCTCGACTCTTAGCAACAAATATCAATCTTATTTGTTATTTATTCGCATTTTGTCGTTTTTATGCAATTTTCAACATTTTCGTCGTAGTCGTCGTTGCATTTGGGTAGAAATGTGCAACACACAACATTTGTTTGTGTATCCATGACAAGTTTATTGACCCAACAAACCAGCACCACCAGCACCAGAAGCACCAGCATTAGTAGTATTTGTGGTGCTGGTATAAGGCTTTAGCATTTGCTCGCCTTGAGGCTGTCTAAGTGTGCATTCTATATATAGGCGCAGGAAAAAAAATGCATTTCAAAGGAACAACACAAACATTAAAATGCAATAATTTTGCATAATTACTCGGCGACGACAGTGACGAGGAGAAGTTTGTTGCTTGAGCCGTCTTTTTACACGATTTTTAGTGGCAAAAAAGTGCAATGGCCAGAAAGAATGCCAACAGGCATTAGGTTGGCCGGCTTTGCCTTCAAAAAGTTAAAAAAAAAAACAGGAAAAACTGAAACCGATAACAACTTGTTATTGGGTGGTGGCGGTTCTACCGGCGGAGACAGCCTTGCAGCTCATGTCACTTTTAACCTTTCCTTTGGTGGATTACGCTAACTTACACGAATTTATTATTTAAACAAAAAAAAAAAAAAAATCCACACAACACCAAGAGTTTGTATACCTTTCAGCTATTATTATCGATTTTTTAATTCACACTGGGAACGATGCCACCACCTAAGAAAATGCAAAAAACAAAGAAAACGCTGAATAGGAAGACATCGAGCTGCGGGCGGCCCACTACTACGACTTGCATGCATAATTCTGTGTTTCGTAGAAAATTTTAATTTTGTTTCTGTTTTTGAAAACCAGATGACAGTTGGCAGGTGAAAAGGTGAAATCTAGAACGAGCCAAACAAGCAGTTTAAATGTAAACGGGGCACGTGCACTTATATGTGTGTGTGTGTGGATGGATTGATGAAGTTTAATAATTTCCCTTCGGATTATTCAATGACATTTAAGGGGGAAATGGAGTGGAGAGAGTTATGATGTATTTTGTCAAACAAATGAGGGAAATGATCGAATCATCTTCTGTTGGTAGATACCTACCTGGTGTGTGAGTAGAAGGGGTCTTTTGTTCGATAACAAAAGCCGGGACATTCTATTATGATTCGCGAAATATAGTCAGGGACATGATTGACAGGCGCACAGAATTTTGTGGGGTGGTAATGCAAGCGTGAATACGGCAGACTGGCAAGCTGAAAAGAAAAGATAATTATCCGACGTTTCCATTACATAAGTGGTATTCAAATGCAGTAGGGGTTCGCTGGCTCTTTTGCAATGTGACTTTGAAACGACTACCTTGCTTTTGGATGAGAAATAATCACACGTTGACGAGTAGATTATCGCCGCCGACAGGTAACGATGGTTGATACTGCTCTTAAGGCACAGCGCAGAAATGGAAGGACTGCCTTAAGCCGTTCTTGTCAAGCTACCTTAAAGAATGAAAGCACGCGGGGAAACAGAGATACGGTACACCAGAAAAGTTGGTTTAGTAACGTAGCCTTTTATCCATTGATAATTGGTTGCTCGTCTTAGATAAATCAATCAAACGTTGTTTTCCACCTTTAGCAGCCTTTAACGATTATGTGTAGTGTGTATCTCATACATACTCGAAGTATAAGAAAAAGCATAGGTCTTTCAGTAGACTCTTGTGGTACACCATCATTTCATGTTCTTAAAAATGCCAATTTTTCAAAAGGTAGCTTTATCGTTCGAATGAGTGAGTTCGTCCATAAGTAGATTTGCCGGATTATGAAGACAAAGCTGGTTGAGTCGTCTATTAGAAGATCTGTAAGTAGTAGGTGCATCCCACAAGGTGGAGTCCTACATATCTCCTCTTTTTTCGGAATATTGGGGTTGATGGACTATTGGTGATCAAAGTGAAGTGAAGTAAAGGTTAGGGATACATGGTGATGTCTTACGAAGATGACGTTTCTATAAAAGCACCTTAATACGCTAAAGGAACTTACAAAACGCCTAACTAGATGGGCAATTTGGTATGGTCTGTGTGTGAATCACCAAACATAAACTGTACCGTTCGTCGACCCTCTTCTCAATAGTACAAGTTTAACTTTCTCTGACAAAGCAAAATATTATTCAGCCGAGGCAGAACGTCTCTTCCCAGGTGTTTGTATCTAAGCGCCCCTGTTGCAGGGCATTCACAGATGAAGTGCTCTAGGCTTTATTCCTCTTCCTTGCATCCCGGGCACGTGTTAGATATCACCAGTCCCAGTCTGTAGGAGTGTTTGTTCAGGTTGATGTAACCGGTATTCAGGCAGACCATCTGGACCACCTGTGCTAAACGTCTTCTGTCTAGATCGAGTGCCATCTTTGCCTGACGGAAGCAGGGGCTCCAAATCATGGCTTTGGCAGCTTTACAGATTTGCAGCCCTTTCGCTGTTTTCGTGGTGTTCTGCGAACGAGCCTTGACCAATTTACTAGTGGCATTAGGTCTGCTTGACTTTCCGGGCAGATGATAATGCTATTGCCTATTCTATTTCATCCTCGTTTGGAATGGCAGTGGCCCTGCTCCCATTCCTTGTATTTGGGAATCGAACTGTATAACTTGTGTCGAAATGGTATTCCTTACTTAAAAGGCCACTCGAATGCCTTACGAGTCCAGAGGCCGCCTGTACTTCCTCCCAGATAACCATGTGTCCCTTTCGGGATGGTTCGTTGAAATGTCCTAAGGTCTTGACGCTAAGAGCAACAAGTCCGGCAGATTTTTCACCTCTAGTCCTATAGAGAGTAAATTCAACTTTGTCCCCATGGCTGCTTTGAGGGTACTCGATTGGGATCCCGTAATTTCTAGGCAAACCAAACGTTCGATAGCAGTGAAAGGGCGTAATTCCTTAGAGTAGGATGGGTCTGGTCTGACGATTCAAGTGTAAATCCAGTAGACTTGCTTCAGTTTCCACCCCACGTCTTACCAAAAGCCCCACAGCTAGTACACCTTCTCGCTTTCGTGATTCTTTTTTTTTCTAGATTTCTTCTCCAAGAGCCCGGAAGTCCTCTAGCTTGTATCATCTCGTGAAGGGAACCATATGGTTATTTTTAGGGTTGACGCCCAAGCTGTAGCGGGCCCTGTCTAATAGCCAAGCATGCACCAAGGCTTGGTGTATATTCGAAGGACTTTTGTAGATACTGCATGAACAAAGAAGAAAAAGAAACCATTTATAATCTTCTTTGTACCTGCCTATCTCTTGCCCTAAGAAGGATGCTTCACTTAGGATCTTTCTATTACAACTGTTGGTGCAAGTTCGACAGGCGTTTTTATAGGGAAAACGTATAAATAATGACTTTTGTTAGAACAAATATGAAGAAAATGAGGTGTTTTGCTGCTGTTTTGTGACACTTCTCTTAGGGTGTGTTCTGAAAAGGTTGCGTTCAGAATTTCATGTCGTTGGCGGCGTTCAGCTGACACAACGATCTAGGTAATCTGAATAAATGTAGATATTCATCAGAAGCTCAAATTTTACCGAGTGGGTAGGGAAATGGGCCTATCCTTGGTCTAAATGTGTTGGCCACTTCAACCTAACCTAAGGCATTTGCGATTGAAAAAAAGTAGTCCACCACTAAATCTCTACGTTCAGGCTATGAAATTGAATCAATATTGAGTCAACATTTAACGTCATACCTCGAATGACGTACATACATAAAATGATAAAAACCTTTGTAGACAACCTTCAAATTCACTGTCGATTTAAAATTTAAGTACTGACTGTGTGTAAAACAAAAGGTCACCGGAAATCCTGCTACTCCATTCGCCCCCCAGTTCCTTTGTTCCACCCACAGTCATTTCACAAAATTTCACCGCCCCCCAAAAAGAATTTAGAACGCACACAGTCGCCACAACCTACCTATCTAAAGCAAAAGGACTCCGATAATAAAATCGCTCAATGCAAATTTATGTCCCCAATTCAGCATAACAACGAAATATATTTTACAATTCAAAAAAATCTCAAAAGCAGTGCAAATGCTAACGAGAGGAAAACGTTCTGAACGACTGCCATACCAACAAGGTACTCTACACACACACATTTTTATTTATTCACAGAGAAAAAAGGTCCGCAATAGGTTAGTGTTGACGTCTTTGTTTAGTTTGCTGCGATATCGGTTCACTGAATTTGGGTCAATAGAAAACGGCACAAAAAAAAATGAATAATACTGCATGCACTTTGGCTCCTCGGTTATAGTACTCCAGGCTTTCACTTAAAAAACAAAAAAAAATCTGATTTTGTTATGCGAAAAATCCTTTTGTCATGCAGACAAATAAAAATTGTTCAGTACTTCAAAGGAATAACTGTGATGGAAAAAAGCATACAAAAGTGTATTTGTATCTGGATAACAAAAATTAAACAGCGACACACTTAGTTCGTGCTCCTCTACACTATGGTTGCACAGAGACAATTGCTTTGGAGACTTTGTTTGTTTCTTTTTGACGGATGGGGAAGGCACTTTCAAAGGGGGGCTAAAGGAATCCATTTACACTGTAATGGTGCGGAATAGTACTCATTTTTGATGGACATATAAAAAGAGAGCTTTTGGAGATGAAAGAGTTTTGGCATTCGACCTAAAAGGTCTAAATTGTGTCCGGGAAACAGTTTAAAACCAGCGACGTTCGTTCGATCTTGCTGATGAACGCAAGAGCATCACATCTTAAGTCTGTGAGAGGAAGGATGTCCTTTCTAGTGCTGCGAAGTAATAGCCCCCAAATCACGTAGTAAGTGTTCCGTTGGTTCTCATTTTCTAAGCCCATTTAGTCTCAATCATATGGTTGATTTTGTAAAGACGATATCTCAGGCAGATGATGTAAAGGTGATGGATGTCTTACGCGTAGACAGCTCTTGATATAATCGATGAATGGCGCCCTAGGAGTGGGCTTTCGGTAAACCCTCTTAAAACCAAGGTTGTTCTCTTTACGATGAAGCTAAATATCTAGGAGTGATCCTAGATGGTAAACTTCTTTGTGCAAGGCATGTCTCAGACGTCGAAGACGTCCAAGACGCTCTCAGTATTCTGTGTAAGGGTTCTGTTTGCAAGAAATGGGGCTTATCACCGAAAAAGGTTATCTGGATTTCGCTCTCGCGTATAAGAATCGAACTGCCTTCTGCACTAAACTTCAAAGAACGGTCTGCTTTGGAGCTTTTTCGAGTATGCCTGGCTCTACTCTTGACGCTCTGCTTGATTTACCTCCGATGATGTTGGGCGACACAAACTACGACCCTGATTCCATGGTTATGCCGTCTGATGCAATGACACTGAAACTTCGGCTGCTGTGCAAATTTAGAGTCGACTTTCTTTATGTTCAGGACTGGCCTTGGCCAGAGTCTGGGCCTGGACTGGGGTGTGCCCGAATCTTCTCGGATGACTCCAAAACAAGTCAAAAAGTTAAGCTTCGGCCAGACTCTGAGCCATGATTGGGCTATGGTCGAATTTTTCGCTGGAGGTGTTCAAGAGAGTGTATTGACTCGGCTTATTGAATTCGCAGTCTTTCTGTCCCCTCTTAGTCTTACGGCAGAGTTTTGAATCACATCTAGCAGATGGGTTGCGCCCGAGTTTGAGGCCGATATCTTGCAGGCAGATCAGAGGGAGTTAAATGTCTTTTGCAAAGTTTTCCTTGGCATTCAGCAGCCTTCTTGGCGGCGTCAAATATGTGGTCATTCTAACAGAGGTTGTCATTAACACACCTACTGAGAAATCAAGCCTTTTAATTTCGTTTAAATTTTGCTTAAGTGGCAGAGGACATCACTGAGTTTTCGAAGCATTTAATTCTATTCTATTGTTTGTACCGCATTTGAGTATGCTGTCAAGATCGGAATTTAATGAGCTTAACATACTTCCGCTCGACCACTACAACCGAAGATGAGATACATACATATATGAATCTGTATACGAATATGAGAAGCTAAGGGTACTATCAGATTAAAGTGTAACAGATTAAAGGCAGCAAACAAGAGATCATTCTTGAAGATAAAAAAGAGAATCGGTGACAAAACGCAGCCTTGCGGAACACCAGCATTTATATGTTGTATTACAGAATTGAAACAATTTGAATTGCTCCCTTCAAATTGTAATTTCCAATCCATCAAAGAAGGGATTCATCGATTCCAAATGCACGCTATTTTGACAAAGATCTGGATGCCAAATTTTGTCAAATGTCTTAAAAATATGAAAAACAACCATTTTACTTTCACCAAAGAGGTAGAGGGACTGGTTGCACTTAGAAAAAGTGGAGTGAAATTCAAATCCGGCGCTGTTATTGGAACGTCCTTTAGAATAAACGTGGTTCTTTGTTAAGTCATCATCACCTAAACCCTACGACGTCGGTAATGCTTGGAAATGCCAACTGTCTCACACGCGTTCAATGTGCGTAGGACTTACCTTTATTTGTTTGAACCCCATTGGCGAGGTTAATTAATTCCAAAATAATTGCCTTAAGTACATAAAATCTGTCTTCACTTATGCAATATGGTGTTAATTTTATTATTAATAAACACCGCCATCGTTCCACTCCCAAACTCATTCCACAGAGACTTCTCCCAGAAAAAAAAAGCAAAAAAGATACAACATCAGAGGAACAAGTTGAGGCAACAACTTTCGAAATTACCATATAAAACCTTCTCTGCGTAACATATTTGTTCATTAATTAATTTCTATCTTCATTGTGTGTACGTTTCTGTGTCGTCTTTCCTTAGGCATCAAAGACGCCACATGTGGCATAGATATGGTGTTAAACAGAATTTGTGTTTTTTTTTTTGTTGTTGTTTCGTCTCATTTCTCAATCAAAGCCATTCACTTCATTCGATTTATCAATGCCTTTCAGTAGAATCTCCTAATCTGTGGGCTAACGTGCGCCGCCGCATCACGCATTTCTTATAACTCATCTGCAACCACTTACATGATGGATGCGTTAAAAACATGTTTATCTAGTTTATTACTCTGCTATTTCTTTAGCTTCTTTTGCGGCATAGTTTCCTTCTTTTCATCGGCATCAAACCGAGAAAGAAAAAAAAAAGTATCTATGTATCTGCGTGCGTATCTAACCTCCTACTCGTCCCGCGACGACGACGCACGGTTTGGTTTTCTGTGTGTTTTGTTAATGACTGTGTCGATTAGTGCTGCTGCGGTTAGATTACACTCTTATGTGGGTATCTGTCGCATAAGAGATACTTTTACCGAAGATTTTTTTTTTTTTTTTTGTTATCTTGTCTCGGCTTATAATTATTAAAAATTTACATCTTCCTTTGGCATGGAAAGGTGAGACGTTGAACACGCAGAGAAAAAAAAACTGAACGAAAGAGGTTTTTTTTTTTTAAAGCATTTTGTATCTGATTTCTTTTGGAAGTCAATCTTTTTAGGTTGCTGCTTGGAGGAGACAGATTTTGTTTTTTTTTTTCTTTAGCACTTGTACTTCAGCTGTTGTTTGTACTGCAGATACTTGTCGAACAGTTGGCATAAATCGGTTTGGTGACTGGTTTTAAGCAACATATGCTTGCCTCATGTTTTGTTTACAGATTGAGCTCAGAATGGAAATGTATGTCTGTGCGCTACTTCTTGCAACGAAAGATATACATATGGATAAGGACAACAGATGACAGAAAAAAAAAGACACTTCACAGTACTTTCCACACAGTTTCAAGAGTAGCAACACGTTTTAGCTTCAGAATAGCTGGGGCTTTAATTTGCTCCGATTGATTACAAATGATAGTTGATTGCAATAGAAAATCGAAAAGCTTACTCATTAATTTAATGAATATCGACTTTCACGGGTATTCTTGAACTCTGTACAGAATACTTATTTAAATTGAGCTCCAAATTGATTTCGATTTATTTGGTTTATTAGAGTATGGTGTGACAGTTAATGATTACCAATTGACTGGAATCCTACATAGTCTAGTCATTAGAATCGAATTTATTCAATATTTGAGGACTTTCAACTCTTGCTTCGTCTTTTTTTTGGTTTACCTTAGATTTGATACAATTTTCCTTAATTTCTGACTCCTAGATTCTCAGAATTGTAGTGTATTTAGGCTTAATAAGAGTCGAACAAAAAGAACGACTCTTTAAACACGTTCTATGTTGTTTCCATGGTTCAATTGCCTTGTTTTGCCTCACTTTAAGCGACTCGTTAGTTAAATTAATTTTTTCTGTCAATGCTAACGCCATCTTGCGCTCATTACAACTAATTCATTATTCATTACAATGTCACCTTAAGAAGCCAACTTCACTCAGAAAACATGTACTCCATTTTTGATATTAGCCTTTTCATCTGTGAGAATAAAGCTGTCAACCGAACAAGTTTGGTTTTTCTTATCTTGTGTGGAAATCCGTCCACATCCTGTAAAAAGATGTTTGGCACTGGGCGATCACAGTCAGGGTAGAATCATTCAGACGCAACTGATCCATTGTAGTACCTCATTTTGCTGAAATTCTTTCGTTTATCGCAGAATGCTGGTCAAGTACTTGAGAAATGAGGAGCTTACGATGGTAGCACTCATCACTTTAGCAGTGAAGAGTTATCAAGTCCGAACAATCGCTGAGAAAGTGCTCTGTAGCACCGTCGCGCTTTTAACAGGCGCCGCAAATTATAATGTTACTGAAGCCTTTGCTTAGCAAAAGAATCGTCAGAACGCCAATTAATTTTATCTACAGAGTCACCAAGACTGCCGCATATTTCTTACAGACGTCTGGCAGCACTCATTTCGTGTGCCTGCATCAAGAAGCGTCTTGCCACAGAACATTGTGTTTGTAAGAAACCTATTCGTGGGAGGAAGCCCTGACTGAAGACGCGGAAGGCCCTAACGCAGGTTCAAAAAATGCAAGTGCAGCTAGTATATGGTCCAGAATCTATCGTCTCGCGACGATTCGCTACCCTTACTAGAAGTTCTGTTCAGTTCCTAGAACCGGAAGCCTTGGTTGAAACTCTTTCTCTCTCGTTTGACTTTCGTGACTTTTGGGACTCGGCTCATTTTGTAAAAATGCAGCCAATATAATGGACAAATTAGCTTCAGGTTTGTCCTGAACTCCTTTCCGCTCCTGGAACCCATATGTAGTTTCGACTGAAGTTCTTTAGTTTTCGCTTTACTTTAGTGACCCGCGATCTGACCAGTTAACTCATTTTTAAGCACGTATTTGAACTCTTGCTCGGCTTAAGTGCTTCGGCACGTTACAACTCATTTTTTTAAATCAGCAGGCCAAATAAATGGACACCTGGAGATCTAGCTTTGCACTGAATTCCATTCACTTCCTAGAAATGGAAACTTTGACTGAAAGAAGTGTTCTATACAACACATGCATGAAACAATTTTGACTCTCCCTCGGCTTATGTAACTCGTAGAAATCGACTCATTCCGTAAAAATGTAGCCAAATAAATATACCTGTCTAAGGCTTCGCTCTGAACTCCATTTGACTGTTTTTGACTTTCCCTTGGCTTCAGCGACTCCCATGAATGGACACATCCCGTTAAGATTTAGCCAAATAAACTAGGCACATTCACTTAAGCCTTGTCTAAGCTCCAATCGGCTGATTTTCACTTTCCCGCGGCTTTAGGAACTCCAATGAATCGACTCATTTCATTCAAATTCAGGCAAATGAATAGAATCTTTAGTTACCTCTTGTCTGAGCTCCACTTGGCTCCTTAAGGCAGAATTTAGTATACATGCATATGTATATGTACCTATTTATGCTTCAGTTCGATTTAAATGAGCTTAAAGACTCTTTTCCTGGAAACTCAGTCTGATATCTCAGCATTGCCTTGACCTCCATACAGTTCCTAAAACCTATAGTGGCTGCCACTTTCTCCATCAATAGACTCAGTCTTTCCTTAAGCGACTTATTTGACTTATTTTGACAACGCTTGACAAAAATCGACGCTAATCGACTCATTTCGCGTCCGATAGTCTCGACTCCTAGAATAAAGAGCATCTACCACCGACTTGCTTGCATTTTCAAACTCATCATGACCTGCTTCGACTCCAAACATTCATGATGAATACGAAGCTCTCCCATCTCACAATCAAAACAATCTCCTCACAAATTTTATTCCTGCTCTCAGCTCTTTTCACTGTCGACTCATTATAATCCCACCTGACCTTTTCATTTTCCAAACTGAAGCCTTTCATTTATCCATTTCTCCTCCGTTTTGAGGAATGATCCTTCTGAGAATAAGGCTCTAAGCTTTCATAAATCCTCAAAAATAAAAAAAACTTTTCAGACCCTTACTATCTCATTAATCAAAGGATTACACAACCCCCAAAACAGGATACATTTGAAAGACGTCCGCAGTCCGTCATTCCAGGAATTCAACAAAAATGTCGCTCCCATCTTTTCCTTTTCTGCGTTTTTTTTTTCCTTTTTTCCGTTACATTTTCTTGACCTTTCATTCAACCTTCATAATTAGTTTCGTTATGCAATGCCTTTGGAATACAGTCATTTCGGCTTTATACGGGTTCATCCATTCGAAGCTAATTGTTTCCTTTTTCCCTTTATAAGCATTTCTTTCATACATAAAGGAACGATGTCCTTTGCAAAGTCACACCGATGAGTGACGTCTTTCAAAAAAATAGTAAAAAAAAAAATATTAAAACCATTTGCGTATGGGAAACTTTTGTACCCTTTGCCCAGAACCATTTATTCCAAGTAATGGAACAAAAAGTTAGTACCCAAGGAACTCACAGTCCAGTTGGTTAGGGCTTCAAGAGTTTTTCCCACTTTGCTGCATGCATGTGACAAAGCCCTGAAAGGGTTTCCCATTGTTTCGAAGAGTTTCTTTCTTTTTTGCTTATTTTTTTCATTTGCTGTTATGACTCGAGGACATTGTGTTTTTTGTTTCCTTTTTTTTTTCTGCAGGGTAGCGTTAGAAATTATGTTCTCAAGGATTCCCTTTCGTTACGTTTGATATTGTTACATATCATTAAAATTGAAATGTTGTATGCTTTAGCTTGACGGGTGGGATTTTAATGGGCCGCTTGTGTTTCTTGTAACGTATTTCGAGGAAGTCGTGAGACCAGCAGAAGAAATTGGATAAGGGATGATGGTAGGGATCTTTTTCCTGAGTTGGAGTGCCAATTTTTGGCGGTTAGAAAATGATGATTAAATTGAAGGCAATGCTGGTTGTGTACAGAAACGGAAGTTAACAAAATTTTTTTTATCGTTAAGGATGGCTTTTCAGTGTTTTTCTTAACAAAGAGTTTGATGTTCCTCAAGGTTGTGTTGTTAGTCCAATGCTGTTTGGACTCTCGATGATGCAATCGAAAACTTGCCAGATGGTATTAACTTTGAAGAGACGAACCTGACAGTTAATCTTGGATCACTTCAGCTCTAAGTAAGTGACTAAACCATTAGAGCGACTGCAAGAATATAAAAGTCCAAAGGTCAGACTAAGCGAACAAAGATCCTTAGGGTGTGTAAGTTAAGTATGAAAATAATCTCACCTTTAGCTAGGTACTTGGTATAGCTTCGAGTACCAGGCAGCTGTTCAGAATACAAGCCAGGTTCTAAGGGCCATCTGTAGCAGCACTGTAAAGTACCCTTTGGTCCCGGGAGTTTCAGTTGTGCGAATCTGTTCAACGAATGCTTTAACTTTCCTTCGCTACTCGTTCGGAGAGCATACATCCAGGATAGACATAAGGTCGGGGAAGTGAGTGTCCATCACGAGGTGAAATGATTCATCTTCGAATTCTGCAAAACATCCATTCGGATACGTCAGAGCATTGACCATGGTTGGTGCTTTTGAGAGGACTCTCCGCAATCTAGAGGTTTAATGCTCGGTTAGAATGTGCGGCAAGATTTGCACAGGGATCTCCTAACCTCCGTTCTGAGTAGTATAGGTATAAGGCTGCCTATGTAGATTTACCAAGTCAATGGTAGCCTTTATGAGATCGAAATTTTTTCTGGTTTTGCCTCGAGTACTTATGATATTCAAACTTGATTGATTAATTGAATTCTTTTTTAAATACCTCGTCCTTAATAAAACAAGAAATTTTTGAACTGCTTGGTACAGAGGGGATAAGTCATTCTAAAGACACGGTCCTACACGTGCGATACTAAGTCGAACGATATTCGCGTCTTATATTCAAGAATAGGAACAGGGAATCACAAGGGGCACAGAATCAAGTGCTAAAACGTCAGAAATCCTAGTCCTTTTTGGTCAGTGCCTAATTGCGTGGAATTTTCTCAAGAGAGGCTTAGTAATAAAAGGGAGAAGCTTGGTAGTCCTAATTCAGATGTAATTTGCCAACGATAAGAGGGTATTTAAGCCCGCAATTTTCTTAGTAACTGCACCATTCGTTGGCTCTGTCAGAGTCGTTATAATTGGGGTCGTTAGAAACTGGAAACATCGATTGTTGCTCCCATTTTCATACTTGGAACTTGAGGAACGTATCTGCTTACTTTAGGCTTCCACCTTTCTTTTATTCGCCATAAATCCAGTTGACCCCTTCCTTACATAATTTTCACAAATCCTTCACACTTCAGAACTCATTTAACTTAACAAGATTTACACGCATACATAGCGATTATCCTGCTCTCCCTCTCTCTGTGTGTGTGCCTACTGCCCAGGCAATTAATATTATTTTTCATCCAACCTGAATAACCAAACAGATTGCGCGAGAGGCTAAGTGAATGTAAATTTCTTTAGAAATTTCCTGTTCCAGGCACTCTACGAGTACTGACGTCTCCCAGAGCAAAAGATTTGCATCCTGCAGTGGCATTTTCCAACGAATAAGCTGTGACAAGTAGCTGTACTTGCCATCCATGCATACGCGTTAACTTAAATTATGCACATACATCATCACCGTCATCTTCATCATCATGTTCAACCTCATCTTCATCTTCATCCTCATGCTCATCGTCTTCTGCTACTTAAGTTTTTTTTTTTTTTTTTTTTTTTTTCTCTCAATTTTTTCATCCTGTAAAGGAGATGTTAGCACGTTGCATACATATACTCAAGTCACGTTTGAATATTATTTTTATATCAAACTCAAGGTATTATTATGCGTCCTTATACACACATTTACAGAGAAAAAGGATTTCCAACCAAGAAAGTGGGAAGAAAAGTGCCTTCCAGCAGCGCTAGAAGAATCTCATCTTTCAACACACCATCGTCATCGTCGTCGTTTTCGGTAAGTGGGAGCAATATGTATCCCAGAAAATTTGCTTTGGGGTTCACTTGAGGGAGTTGTGTTATAACCCAACGAAGGCGAAGGAGAGCGTATAATAAGGATATTTTCTGTATTGCAAGTGTTGGTGTGTATGGTGGATGGAGTAGGACTTTTTTTTTTCAATTCAATTAGCTGACTTTTGTATTATATCCTCTTGCGTTAGGTATCTCCCACCACTTATACAAGGTTTTGGGTCATGAAATGAATAATCATCTGCCTTGTGGTGCTCTAAAAATAGATTCAATGGACGTGGACCAATTTTATGGCACAAGGCAGGGAGGGTAGCATTAGAAAATGAATAACATTTACAGTATCAGCATTATACGAATATCCTGACATCACAGTTATGCCAATTATGGCGAAATTAATTTGTTTATTCAAGCGAAACCACAGTGGCCTATTTTCCACAGACACGAGTCGATAAATTTATGATTTTCTGAGAAATTTCGACCGAGTTCTAGCAAATTAAACGATTTTTTAATAAGAAACTCATTCCAGGCATTTTTCTGTAATACATACCTTAATGCAAGGTTAAGAGACAAAAGTACACGTCTAAAAAGAAGTAGAATATTAGAAGGCAGCGCAGAATCCTAGAAACAAAACTATGCGCGATCCACAAAGAAGTCCCTCAAGGTTGTGTTGCAATACCGGTGCTTTTATTAAAGCAATTTACATAGCGAATAGGTAAAGTCTGCTGTGTCCTCTTTTTCGTACTGGCATTAGAAGACCGGTAAGCTTCTAAAGCCCTTTAAAAAATATTAGCTCTTGTGTCGGTTAAAAAACGTTTATGACAAGTCGCATTGATTGTCCAAAGGTGCATGTCTAGGAAAAAGTAGAATTCCTTAGCTCTCATCAAGGTTAAAACCAAGAGCTAATCAACATAGTTGAGTTGGTATGTACGATCCACAATGAAGTCCCACAAGGTTATGTTCTAACACCGGTTTTATTAAAGGCAATTTGCGCAGCGAATAAGTGGAGTCTGATGCATTCTCTTTACCTTAATGACAGAAAGTCGAACTGGCATTAAAAAGGCTTGTAAAAGACCTTAGACCTTGTGTACCACAAGGTTGAAAGACTGGGGACAAGTCGCATTGATTATTCAAAGGTGTATGTGTACAAAATATTAGAATCCTTTTGTTCTTTTCATGGCTAAGCAACGCAGAATTCTGGAAACAAGGTGCTAATCGACGTAGTTGAGATGAAGGTTAAGGTATGCAAGCTCCACAATGAAGTCCCTCAAGGTTGTATTGTAACACCGGGACTTTGCAATTTACATAGCAAAGAAGTAGAAAGCGTCTACTATGCGCTCTTTTCCTTCTTCGATTTACGTTAAATCGTTCTGACTTTGGAAAAGCGACAGTCTTGACTGTTAAGCCCTTAAAAGTTCTCATGTCTCCTTTTAGGGTCAATTGAGACGGCTATCTAGTATTCTGAAAATGTTGGGATAAGACAGCTGGTTTAACTTAAGGTTAAGATTGTACACATAAAGGTTGTGCGTTTGCTTTTGACCCGATTGGTGCTGGTTCGATCCCCACTGGTGTAGAAGAGAAATGATTAACCACATCCTACCTGGTATTCTGGAAAGCTACCTTTTGTGAGATGGCCATCCTTCTCTGGTACCCAGTTACAACTTCCAAACAAAGTTAAGTACTTTGGAGTCACCTTGAAACCTTAAGGGCCACCAGCATCCCTTGGTGGCCTTAGAATGTTCAGTAGGCCCTGAGGTTTAAGTCCTAAGTTTCTCCACTGGATATACACTCACAAAGTCTGAACGAATCTTGTGTATGTGTGCGGAATGGGGATACCTGGTGGTAAAGGACGGAATTCCTTAGACTCAATTACTGGCCCAATGAGAGGAACTCCAACTGTCGCCATGAAAGCTCTTCTGAGCCTTCCTACCTTGCATCGCTTCACCGAGTACGTGGCCTGAAAATCAGTATTCCGTCTTGGAACGCTCCTTGAGGTTAACTTTGGCGCAGAGGAGGTGAGGCTAAAGAGGTCCTAAGCCCTATTTTAAGTGTTTGGAATGGGGCGTTAGATTTCAAGCGAACTTTTCTCTTTTCCGGAGCGTTCGGGATGGAGAAACGGCAGATGGGCTGGGTTTGAACTAGCTAGTACTTCCTTCTATACAGACGGGTGTCTGATTAATGGACTCTCGGAAGCAGGCAACTATTCGAGTACTATACGGTCTTTCAGGCCGAAATCTATGCTATCGCAAGGACAGCTCACATAGCTCTAAGAAAGAAAATACAGGGATAGAGCTATTAAGGCTTCTGCTCACGTGATTGCCACCAAAATCGTGAAGGAGGCAATCGTTAAGCTGAACTGGCTCGGGCGGTGTAGCTTTGTGACGCTGTTTACGATTCCCGGATACCGGTCAACGAGAGAGCAGATGCTATTGCTCTAGTGAACGGTCAATTAGCCTCTTCGTGGGTCCTCATCAATAGGCTGTAGCTTCGCATTCCTTAACCAAGCAATGGCTGAGCTGCTACGCAAACAGCATCTCGACTGCTGCCGATATCATGATACATGGCGCCAGACAAAGATGTGGATCGACGCACTCAGTGCGGGCAGAGCTAGGTTTCCGCCTAATCTACCCAAAATTGCCTTAAGAACTGTTATAAGGCTTGTCACGGGTTGTACTTGCTTTAACGAACGCCTGAAAACCTTAGGACTTAAGGGTCGGGGTCTTTGTGAAATGAAAGGCGAAACCAGCGCACATTTCCTTTGCGACAATCCTGCTTTTACGCAAATCAGGCACTTTACCATAGACAATTTCATCCTGAAGTATGAGGATTTGGCTACGTTCAATCTTGCTGATCTGCAAAAGCGCATTGGCATGTTTGGAGTGCGAACAATACAAACCATGTAAGGGTGTTGTTATTGTCTCGCATTGGTCTTAGTATAATGGTCTCTCTGCCCCCTTCAAATATAATACAATGGGACGAAATCTGTTGTGAGTGCTCTTGGACTTTTTATCCTTTTTTTTTTATAAAATCTCTAGTAACCTAGGGCGAAGAAAAAGAAAATTCGCATGACTTTACGTAAACTGAGATTCCATCCTACATCTCAATACACCCACCTTATGGTAGTCTATGTAGGCTTTGTTTCGTAAAATATTAACTTGCAGGTGCAAGTCAGTTTATTTTTAGAAAAGACATGGTGTCCCTCATTCTAAGAGCCCTCATGTATCTTACCTCAGAATCGTATTTATTCTTACGTAAATGTCCCGTAGAGCACGTAGAATTTAGAATTTAATTACCGGCCTAATTAAATATTTAATGTTTCTAAAAAAAAAGTATCTACAGGAGGATGATTCAACCGTTGAATGATTGCAAAAAAAACACTTCAAGTACGTACTTAAAGAACACCAACAGTGTGCAAAATAAATTTTATTTAAAATTTCTTATTTGTGAGTCACACAGTATTTAATTCGGTAGTTGTTCCTCGCAACTATTAAATTTTAAATTACTCTCTAAAAGGCGATTTACAACCAACAGGAGCCCACATTAACTGCCAATGAACTTTGCATTGATGCTAGGACTTCAGTGCAATGGATACTAGGTTTGGTAATAAAATAAACGATAAATCGATTCGAACGTAAGGAGTAAGTCGTAGAACTGGTCAGTTTGGTGAATAGCAGGCTTGTAAACTGTTAAACACAATTGTAAGTAATATTCACTTGGGTATACCCTTCTCA
Source organism: Blera fallax (assembly GCA_946965025.1). Classification (NCBI taxonomy): domain Eukaryota; kingdom Metazoa; phylum Arthropoda; class Insecta; order Diptera; family Syrphidae; genus Blera; species Blera fallax. Next base: position 118,201,013 of record OX337244.1, read on the forward strand.
GAAGGCGTTACTCACCATCCAATACTACCTACGTGCCATAAAAATGCAATGAAAACGTGCGCCAGGAGCAATGTTTAACATCATGCCGCTACACTTTGTAGTGCAGTACACTGAGTGCTCTCAGGCCACCTCAGATTCTGGGCCTTACGCCAATAAATTTTTGTGGATTTTTCTAGGGTTTGTACGGGTAAAACTAAATTTTGAAGATGACAGATACCATGCCAAAGAAGTTCCAATTTTCCGTAAAGTTTGAGGTGGTCTTGAGTGATCATCTCACATGAAGAACATGAGAAACAGGCTCGTAACCCGTATCAAAGTCCTTTCAGATAGACATTTAATCAGAACTACGGAACGTTACATACCTACGCGGTAGAGACGAAACTTGCCTTTGACTGTCCCAATCACCTTAACGATCTTAACTCTGGAAACGGGCTTAGAGTACCCTTCATTCAGACTCATGAAGATGTCGAGGGAAATGAACGTCCGAACTGCAAAGCGCAGAAAAAGGCCTACCGTTCAATCGTCGTCCTAAACCCTGTTTGGTCATACCATCTAGTTGTGCTCCCTGCAAAGTAACGAAGTGAGAGTTCGACGGACTCACTGGACAATATTACAACTTTGAGGTCTCATTTCTTACAGCTTGAGTGGCCAAACGGGGCATTTACATTGTCGAGGAGTCCGCAGGATAGATATCGTTGATAATGAAACTAAGCATGCGCGCATACTGAGCCTAGAAATGCATAGCTTGATACTCGGTCCTGTGCAAGCATATCTGGGTAAAATTTGGCACAATCGGCTTATAAAGCGTCTCAAAAGTCTACATAAAGCACATCAGAAGGAGAACAGTGCGGCGGAGAATACTCCCGAGGGAAACAATCGCAATGTCAACAGGCATCCTACACGAGCTATCTTGACATAGTTGGAGGCATAGAGGTTTTCAGCACTGAGTGAGGGTGCTAAAAAAAAACTTGGTGGCGGATGGCGGTAAATGACGGCAAAACCAAGCATATGCTGTCAACAAGAAGGGACACACAGAACGTCTCAGTCGAGAGCTTTAACTAACCATGTCCTTACGTACAACCCCTACGACGAGAAACTGGTAAACCAGTACTAGTAACCCAAATCAGTGGTATGAGCACTGCCATTGGCAGCGTTGAACGCTTCCCCGCTACCATCTCTTTCAAGACCCTGCCTCAGTCTTAAAAGTTCCTTACTGACCAGAGCTCCAAATATGTCGGAGTAGCTCAAGTAACACTTCCTCTAGTCTGGCTGTGGATGTCATCATTGATTCTATCAATGGGATACCTCCGCCGCGGACCTGTTGTTAGGCATCTCAGCAGCAAGATTGCAAAACGGGTCAGCAAGAGATGCCCCACCTGCCACATGCGTGCTGAAGTTAACCTGGCCAAACATGGCCTGGCCTAAGTGGCTAGCTCCAAATGTACGCTCATCGTTAGTTGATTATTATATAACTATCCAGCAGGCACCACGCGGAGGCGATGATGCATTTCTGTCCAAATACAGCAACATCCCGTCAAAATATGCATCAGACGCCTAGGATGGCTAGGACATGTAGAGCGAATGAACAAAAGGTTCCGGTCTGCAGTGTTTTCGAATTCAGCTCGGAGGGACAACGCTGAAGAAGAAGGCCTCGTACGAGTAGAAGAACGCTTAGCGCGAGTAGAAGAACGCTTCGCGCGAGTAGAAGAACGCTTCGCATGAGTAGAAGAACGCTTCGCACGAGTAGAAGAATGCCTCACACAAGTTTGATAGAAGTAGGCGTCGTACAAGTAGAATAGTACCTTAACCGACATAGAGTGTTCAACTGGAGGCAGTTAGCGAAAGACCGGGTTCACTGGACAGACCTGTTAAAGCCTAGGGTCACCTGGAACTGCAACACCTAAATAAATAAAAACTTAAAACTCCTGAGCTAGAGTAATGCTGGTAGCTTTCTTTTTCTTGATTGTGTGGCATAAGGAACTTTGTTTCGAGGAGGACTTTGGGCGTTGATCTCACCGAGGTCTTTGCTTGAAAGCATCTTATTCTTCGACTGATGCAGTAATGATGAATATTTTCCTTTCATCGAGTCAAGTTTAGCTGATGCTCATTTCGAGATAATTTTCTGCTGCAATTCAATTTAAAGTGGTGACCACATTGCCCCAATAAAAGTCATCCCATTGCGTAACGTCCACCCGAACGACTTCATAATTTATGCAACTGGTTTCCAGCTTTCAAACTCACTGGCAGGCGCACTGCATTTCACTAATTAACTTCCACAAACATAAATAAAATCTCATTTTCTTGTTTAAAAAAGAAAACCATCAACATCATGCCCAGCCAACATGGTTTTCTGAATAAAAAATTTCCATTTCGTTTGCCCAGATCTTAATTACATCTCATTTGTGCCCCAGTTTGTGAGCGACGTGGAATTAAACTTTGCATGACCAAAACGAATATACGATCTTTATCCAAAAAAATAAAACAAAAATTTCACCCCATAAATTCTTTCGAACAATGGAACCACAGTATATCGCAAGGAGACCTTGACATCTCTGAGGTACAATTCTTGGTCGTCCCGCTGGCTGATTTGCATTTTCCAGACGATTTATCTGACCTTGTGTCGTGCGCGAGCGTGTATCTCTTTCGCATGATTAAAGAAAAAATAACAAAACTTGATACAAAAACTTTTTTTTTTTTGATTTTTTGAACTTAAATGGAAAAATTTCTTCCTTTCTGAACACACCCCACTGAACTACACCGTAATTAAATTTTCGCTTACAACGTTACGTTTGCCGCAACTGGGAGTATATCGATCGAACTTTTTGTATACATCCCCCTGGACGGTAAGGTTCCTCATCCCCATCCTCGAGATTGAGAAATCTCTCCGCTGTTCAAAATTATGGCGAAAAACTTATTAATTTGCACTTAACGAAGGAAGAGGTAAAAAAAAAATACGTGAACGGCTCATCGTCCTTTTTCTTCGACTGTCCTTTTATTTTCTGGTAGTTTTTCACGAAAATAACTTTTTTTGATTTATGCCAAGAAATATCCGGGATACCAGAGCAATGATAAATCTCTCCTGGGTGAAATCATACTCATACTCTCGGGTAGCGCCTTCCTTTTTCGTCTGAACTTTTCGCATTGTTTTCCTGTGATGGTGAATAAAATGTAATTTTTCTTTCTAGGTGGAGGCGCCATCGAAATGGAGTTGTCGAAAATTTTGCGTGATTACTCGCGTACAATTGCTGGCAAGGAGCAATTGCTGATTTCAGCCATTGCCAAGGCATTGGAAATTATTCCACGTCAACTCTGCGATAATGCTGGATTCGATGCTACAAATATTTTGAATAAATTGCGTCAGAAGCATGCACAAGGTAAGTGTTGGAATTTTTGAAAAATTATAATTAAGATATGTAAAGGCTCAAAAGTTTTTCGTAGTTTGAAGAAAGGATTACCACTCATTTATCACACACTCACTTGTAAGGTTCAAAACGCCAAAGCGCCATCTTGTTTGGACTTCTTTAACGCGTTTTATTTCATCCCAAGTGACTTTGACTCCTTCAACTCTCTTGGGCAACGTTAGTTTCCGTAGTTTGAAAAAGGTTTGCGACTCATTTGTATAGTGAAGTCCTATTACTCCTCGAAGGGTGCAAAGCGCCTGAGTGCCATCTTGTTCGGACTTTTGCAACGCGTTTCGACCTCGTTCCAAGTGACCTCGACTCAGCCGCAACGTTTGCTTAGGGTGAGCAAAGTCTTAAAGGGTTTCCGTAGTTTCAAGAAAGGGGGGTATGACTCATTTGAATAGTGAATAACTGTTACGCCTCATACGGTCCAAAACGCCTGAGTGGAATCTTGTTCGGAATTCTGGAACGTCCCAAGTGACCTCGACTCCTCCGCAACTGTCCTGCGCAACGTTTGCTTAAGGTGGTCCGTTTTCTGACAGACTGAGTAAGCGGACCTCATTGCCAAGTATGCCATGTCTTCTTGCCGTAAAATTTTACCGTTTCAATGCCACTTTCTTTGACGTATGGTGATATCTGTTGGCTCCTGGCCTATTTTCATACGAAGCTGTTTGTTCGAGATAAGATTTGGCTAGAAAACGACCACAACTGCAATGTCATCCGCGAAACCGACAATTGATGCTTCCCCTGGGATAAGACGCAATATACTCATAGCAGGGGACCTAAGACTGATCGTTGTGGTACACCGCCGGTAATTCGGTACTTCCTGATTCCGTCGCCGAACCATAGAAAAGGTTCCTGTCAGTGAGACTTTACTACGGCGCGGTGCCAGTTTTTTTTTTTTTTGTCCCTTCTCTCCAACTTTTTCCTTGTATAAAGGCTTGGGATCTGCTTGTTACCGCGTTGATAGCATCTGTTGTTGATCCCGACTTACGAAAATCTAACCACCCAATAGACCATCCGCTGCTTGGATGCCAGTCTCAAACCTATTACACTATATTACTCGTTGGAGGATTTTTCTCATCGTGTCGAACATACCAAGGGAGCGATAAGACGAGGGTTCACTAGGTGGTCTGTTTCCTTTCGGCAGCAGTGCTAGCATTTGTGGCTTCCAGGACCCTGGCAACGCGCGTTACATTTCTACAAATATCTGCCGTATATCAAGCCCTGGCACCTGTCGGTCTTGTATTTTGTCGCACCCAGTAGAGAAAAAACTCGCTTTATGTGGCGCACACGAATGAAGAGGGGACCGCTATAGCTCCTTGCAAATAAAAAACCCCACCTGACATTATTTCCACCTCAGTTCGAAAACTTCTATGCTTCCTTCGACAACTTGATTTTGGCTAGAATGCAAATTCATGCGAAACACCTCCCAAGGGGATAGCACTAATGATTCCTTTTTACCTTTTTACGTCGATTTACGCTGTTGGAACTTTATCTGCCCTTTTCGACCCAACATTCCCTTGAAAAAAAAAAACCCACCGGGCATTTAAGTCAAGACACCCCCTTGATAGAGGGCAGTATAAAAAACCGTGTTTGGGTTACCATAAAATAGTGAAAATCCATAAAAGCTCAACCACTCAATTTTCCACTTTTTAGTGTTTTCTCCTAGAGGAGGGAAAGGGGTCCTTTTTTTTCTATACGTTCTCCAATTACACACTAAAATTTAACGACGCGATTAGATACATAAAAAAATTAACCAACAAAGTGAGAATTGTTGGTTTATTTTTTATGACTTCCGCCTTTGTGTCTTAAGAAGCCTTCTCCCCACTACGTCAAGTGTCATTCCAATCTCCCCGTCACCGTGCGCATTAAAACAATTTGACGCATTAAAATTGCATTATCTAATCAAACGGTTTTATCGCCCCCTATCTTTGCTAGCTAGCTTCAGAGAAAACCAAATAGAAACCAATTTCAAGTAAATTGAATGATTATGGGGGTTAATCGTGACTCCCCTTCCCCGACACACACACATGTGGAAAAAGACCGTTCTACTGCATCCCTAGTAAGACACCGAGGAATCGTGTACGTTGTGTACACATTTGTTTCCTTCTCCCATCAAATTTTGTGCACTGGGGCAGGCAACGTGAACCGAATCCATGATGAACCAGAAAGATGAACGAATCTAAAATTTATTCCACAAATGTGCATCGCATCCATGCAATCTTTTTGGAGTTTTTTTTTTTTTCTTTTTTCTGCATGTAGATGGGAGGAGATGAATGTCTTAAAATTTTCAGGACTCTTCCTCTTTCACGTATCTGGTTGCGAAGTTTGAAAATAATTTCTGTTATGGAACGCCAAGCAATTAGGCAAATTGGGTGATGGGTTTTCTGGTAGACTGAATTTATTTTTCTCTTGATTTGGGCTAAGTCCGCGATTGGAAATACCGTAATTTATGGCTATCAACGTATTGTGCCACAAAGGAGCGCGACAAGGAGGCACGCTACGTACACTTGTATGCAAAAAACAAGCCGCACCCAAGTAAAACAAAAAAAAACTAAAATTTAATCTGTTCTGGTTGAAGGGGTGGGGATCGTTTTTATTTGCAACAGGTTAACCAATTCTAAGTGACTTAGGCAGAAAAACAACGCTAGGGTCGTATAATTTCAGAACACCATTTTAACCCTGTTGTGGGAAAAAATTCCCGAATTCTTTACAGCGAATTAGAGTCGGCCAATTAGCTTAACTTCAATTTATTGCGATCAAAAATTCCCTTTCTGACTCCGGTGTTCTCCTTCTTCTTTAGAACGCTGTAAAGCCGCCGAGATATTCAAGTAAAAGTATCGCTCGTAGTCTATGCGACATTTCTTATCTTGAGGCGTTCTGATTGCGTGCGATCGGCGTTGCCAGATTGGCGTAACAAGCCCTTTAAAAATTAATTTATGGTCTGGATGTTTTATTGTTCTAAAACATAGAAATTAAGCGGATTACTGATTTAAGTTTATAAGAGCTTCGTCCCTTATTGTCATGGAATCGTAAAGGCTCTTCATACCAAATTTTTTCGATTTGGCTTCTTAATTCCTGCGGATTTCTTGGCGTTTTACTTACTTACTTAAGGTGGCTATAGTCCGGGTGGTAGACCAGCGCCTTAACTTCCAAGCATCTCCAGCCAGCTCGATCTTTAGCCAACTGCATCCGATTACGTAAGCTAAGTTAGTCGATCGCGGGCTTCTCATGCCCTTCTTTTTCCTCTTAAGAAGCCGGTGTTCGTCTCTCCTCTTCTGCTCGTAAAAGTCGCGGGTAGCTCTAGTCCTTCTTCTAGGGCTCGTTCACATATTTGAAACTTAAGACTTCTTGTCTAAGCCTGCCTCCAACGACGAATTCACATCCAAATAGGCGCTGCTTTTATTTCCGGTAGCAATCGCCGTAGCAGATATCACAGCTTTTTATCCTCTTTTTGGCCCGGTCCATCTCATCACACTTCTTGGATGGCGTTGATATCTGCTTTGCCGCAGTCTTGGGCCTCCGCTGATTGTTTGGCTGCATGTAGTCCATTGAGCAAACTATTGTTCGACGTACAGACTCGAAGTTCGTTGTCCTTTGCATGGTTCGTCGTCAGCAAATCCGTCCGAATCCAAGGCTTGTTGTTGCCTCCAAGCTAACTGATTGTTTCGTGATCGGGTAGTTACCCCGGAAACCCAACACTTAACCTGAAGGACCAGTTCCATTGTAGAAACCCCAAGGACGAGAGGTCGGTTAAACCGATGTCGCTAGCACGCCTTGGCGGGTGTGAGCGCTACCCTCTTAGGGTTCATCCGCCACCATCTCGTTTCGAAGAACCCAACTAATTCTTGGAAATCCTTATACTAAGCTCCAAATATGGCGAAGGAGCCTGATTAATGTTTTATATCCGCTAAGAGATTTTGTGACGCCACTGTTGGTTTCATCTGGGAAATATTTCCACTGTCGTGTTTATGGTGCTGCTATTTTTGTCGTCAACCCTCGCGCTTATAAGTTTAGCAAGTTGAACCCGGGTGGGATCAGTAGTAATAGTTACAACACTGGGTTTCGCCTCGTTGGCACCAATTAGAGTCTACCCTATTTCTACAACATCCAGTCGTCCCATGAGGTACACTACGAATAAAAAATTATGTTAATTTCAAATTGAACTTAAATTGACTTGTGGTGACCTCCCACAGATCTTTTCTTAAGAGCTGCTTCCTTCAACCGTTGTGCAGGTCAACGTTAAATTGTGGTCTTTCCGTCTGAGAAGTCTAGATTGAGTTTGGACTCATCTGAGAATACGACGTTTTGCAAGTCATCTCAGGCCCAATTCTGCCTTTCACGTACCCATTACAGACTATTTTTTTGTATTCTAGGCGTAAAAAGTTTTTTTTTTGCGGTCCGGTTAAGCCGTCTTTGAACTATTGTCACAGAGATGTCTATTGCCGGTGGTTTTCACAATGTTTCTTACTTACGTCAGAATTTTCTATTTTACTCGTGTGCGGCGTTATTTTTGCACGTTAGTGTACATACGAACTTAGATACTTTAAGGAGAATTTTTCTCATGTACAACGCTAGTTCAAATAAATTTTCAGATTACCCGATTGATTAATGACGGAGTAAAGTTTTATGAGCAAAAATTTACATTTTAATCCGCTCCGCGAACATGTCGAAGAAAAATAATTTCGAAAAGGCTTTGTGTAATGCGAAGATGGGAGATTAACAAAAGACCAAGTTGTAGTAAGGAGCACTGGTAATGATAACAAATGGTGATTCCTGGCAGCTAGATGATTGTATTGTTTACATTGTGTGTAGTGTGCCATTGTCTTGGCGGTGCTATCTTATCGAGTGGATTATATTTTATTGGTTTCCTTCTTCTGAGTGCCACAATGACAATCCGATCTTTATTCGAGTGACAACAGTTGAAAAATAAATAATTTTCATCCGACAAAGGATGGTTAAGTGCTTGGCATTTGTATTTGTATGAGGGAAAGGTGAAAAGTTCTCGGGCTGGAAGTGGAAAACTGGGCTTTTTATGTCAAAAATCCTGTGAGATTGGATGAGTAAGTGAATATCGTCGTTCTATGGCTGAAGCGTAATTTTTACAGAGCGCCTTAGACTAGGTTATGTTCTGAAAGTATGGCTGAAGATGCGTGTCATATCCAATCCCAGTGCAGGGAAAGTACATCACACAACCTCCTAGGAATCCGACTTTTCTGCTGAAAACACTGGAACGTTTCTTAGAACTGGTCGGCGATAACGTATCTGTCTAAACCGAAGCATGCCCAACTTGAACTTTAAGTGGTCGCCACAGATCTTTTCGTAAGAGCTGCTATCCATTCTTCCTTCAACCGTTTTTCGGGTCAACGTGGTCTTTGTGGTTTTTCCGTCCACAGATCGGTAGATACAGCCCTCCACACTGTTGTATATACAGCCCTCCACAGGGTTGGTTGTATCAACCATAGAAAACTGTCCATCTCAAGGAATTCACTCTTGGGGCTTTCTTAGACCTTGAAGGGGTGTTCAACAACGTGAGGGCTAGCGCTATCTTTAACAGCCTACAACGAGCTAAGCATCAGCATTTGCGACTGAATCTCGCTTTTGCTCGACTTGGGATCAACAGGAGATGCCACCATTCGTATGGGGCTCTGCAGAGGATCACTCAAAGGTGGAGGAGATCTGTATCCCCTTATATAGCTCATTGTAGCGATTGAGATCTTGGTAATACTGCAGGAAGACGGCTTTAACCCGCTGCCCGCGCTGACAACGTAGTCATCTTGGTTTCATGGAAATTTCCTCAGTCCTGAGTGATAGAATTTCTGAATAATTGGGTTAGCAGCAAAGGGTTGGGAGTCAATCCCTCAAAGACAGAGGTAGTTCTATTTACTAGGAAGACATCAATCCATTCCTTCAGACCCCTAAACATCGGCAGCATTGCATTCAGTTCAACTCAGTCAAGCTCAGCTTGATACCTGGGTATCATCTTCGATTCCAAACTTAACTAGAATCAGGAAAGCAAACGTAGCTCTCTCTACTCCTGCAAAAAAGCGTTCAGTAAACCCCGCTTAGGTTTCCAACCAGCTGTGGTGTACTGACTACTGTACGTGTACACATCAATTTCGGTCCTAATAAGCTTAAAAACAAGTTTAACTAGGCTTCTGGGACTGATTTTTGCTGCCTTTTCCCTATCGTTTTCGTTGTTTTTAACTTTTATTTGGTTTCATTAAACTCGGTTCAGTATTTTTTGCTTTTGATAGCCCCAGGCGTCTACATTTTTTAGTGTAGTGGCTACCACTTAGGCTACCAATAATATTAAGCTATAGCGTATCCTTTGACGTTGTCTCAGAGCTGAGCAATAAACAAAGTAAAATAGAGTTTTTTCAGCAAAAGGAGTCTATCTGACAGTTCAATTACTAGGCCAACACTTGGACGGGAGGATTTCAATCTTTTTCCTCCTTTTTTCTGTCTGTGTCGAAGCGATTTAATGGTGTATCTGCGCAGATTGGGAATAGGAGGCAACATTTTTCGACAAGTGGAAAATTTTGGAAGCGGTGGGTGGAGTGCATGAGGCACAACTCTTGTAGCGTGTGTATTCGATGTCATCGGTAAATTGGAAGACATATTCTGCGTTATTAAAGTCAACGAACTGCCGTTATTATTGCCAGTCACGCCCCATTGCCATGGATAAAAGCTTAAACTCAATCGAACTTCGAACACTTTTCGAAACAATCCAATCCTTCATTTTTGTATCTGCCCAATTGGTTTTCATACATCTTTTGCCACTTAGGAAAGGTAACAAAGCCCAAAAAACTTCACCCATTCCGTTCAATAATGCGCAAGGATTATTTCCAGTAGGCACCCCACTCCTTTCCCAACATGCATGGTCAGTTCCCTTAATATCGGTTACGTGTTATACCCGTGCATATACCTTTAACATTTCCATTACCATTTCCACGTCCAATTCATCCCAAGTAACCCTCATACTTCGAAATTACATAACGCGCAGAAAATCATGTCTACACCGGAGTACAAGACCGCCCTCATCCGCCCGCTGTGCTTGTGCCGCCTCCTCCCCCCAGGAACAACGAGGAGCCACTTCGTGCTTCCCTTACATAATGACAACAAAGTAAATAATCCAGACACTCAGTACTTGTACTTTGTGTACACCTAAAATGTTCATTCTCTTTGCTCGCATCCATCTAACAACTGAAGTATCTCCTCTCTCTCTTTGTGTGTATACAACATGGGGATAGATACACAGAATGGATTTTCTTTACATTTTTCCGTGTCGGCAGTTGGTGTTGTTATTTTTTTTTTTGTGGAGGTGTGATTGCGTAAAAGCATTTTCCACGCAAACGACGAACAAAAAAAAATTTTGTTAACTGAAACTGAAACAGAAACACCAAACCCTGCGACTCTAAAGCTAAAAACAACTTAAATCGATCGGGTGATGGTGAGGTCATTCACACCATGAAAAGCTTGAACCGACTCTCGGAAAACAACATTTCCCATGCCACCGGGAGGAAGTACTACGGCGAATTAAAAAAAAAAAAGATACTTTGGTGGTTGCAATCGTTGCCTAAAAAAGTTTTTTGGGTGCAGGCACTGCTTTGCTATGCTTATACCCTGGATTGAGTTGACTTTTCTTTTTTTTGTTGAAAAATATCGTTTGGCCAGAACAACCTCTCGCGGTAGTAGATACAAATTTCGTTGCCTGTCAACCCCAGGCGATGAGACAAAAGATACAAAAAGAAAACAGAATGTATCTGAATTTATTTCCCGTTCGCCCGTTTTATATTTGTATCTCATGGTTGGATAGTTTTTTTTTTTTTTGTGTCGCTGCGGAGGTGTATGCACCCAATAGGTACGGATCATGCAGAGACTTTCATCAGAATTTCAGATATTTTTTGTTCCGTCGAAAAATCCTTTGAATTGGATTTTATTTTTAACCAATAAAACGAGGTAACGAGCATCATAAAACTCTGCAGGTAGGCATTTCGTGTAGAATGAGAGTTTCGTGCCTCTACAACTGTCTCCGACTATAGATACATAGATACGTGCTCGAAGAATTTGCATGGGGCGCGTTTTCTTTCCTTTTTTTTGGGGTGGGACGACATTTCATTCGTTCGAATCGAATGGCATCGAATCGAATCTATTAAAAGATTCGATAATAAATCCGAACGTCGGAATAATGTACGAGTATCTGAAAGGTGTTCGATGGAATTTTTGTGTACGCGTATAAGCAGCAAGTAACATAGTGCCAATTGAATGTAAATATGTAGACGATTTCGAAATTTCAATTTCAATTTCAAAATTTTCCGTGTTTACCCCGACGTCTGTCTGTCTGTCTGACAAGACATTTTGCTGGTTTCGTGTATTTTTTCGTTTTAAATTGAGAAAAGAAAGAAATTCATCTGAAAGTCACGTAGGCTTGTATTTTTTTTTTAATTTTTTGCTACTATTTGCGTAAGCCACCCCTTTTAGAGTTTCATTTTAATTATAACTTTTTTTTGTATTATTAATGATTGTTGATTCTCGGCAGCAAGTTGTTATATGCATGACGAGTTGTATAACCACTCCTCAATGTCAAGGAAGGTGAAATGGGGATTTTTGTGAATATAAAACGGGGGGTTTTCGTTGTTTCTTTGTATACTCGTATATTTCGAGTTTGAGTAGCATTATTTATGGCTTTTGTTTAAAGACCATGAAAATTCCTAAAGAGTGCCTGATTTATTTGCACTTAACTGGGAGGGGAATGTCGTAACGCACTCATTTGACGTGAATGAAAAGGAGGCTATATGACGACAAATTTGAAAACAAAAAACGTGAAAATGCTCATTTCATACATACATACATACATACATATATATGTATGTACCTAGTCAACCGTCTGCTAAACAACAGGGTTATCAACTCTAAGCTGGGCGACGTCGTAGCTAGGAGATTCGTAAGTAAAGGTACTCCGCAAGGTGGGGTGTTCTCTCCTCTTCTTTTGAACCTAGTAGAGAATGAACTGCTTTTAATCCTGTAAAGGGGAGTTTGCCTAGGTAGATGAAGTTGCTATAGCTGCCTCGGGCAAATACTTAAATACGCTCAGAGATTTTCTGTAGTGTGCTCTCCCTAAGCACTCTAAATGGACTAAGGGCTGTGGTTTAGGCGTTAACCTCAAAAAACAGAATTAGTCCTCTTTATAATAAAATATAAAATTTCCCCAAATCTTGGTGGCGTCAGTCTGACACTTGCAGAGAAAGCTGAATATTTGGGCATTATCCTTGTCAAGAGACTGAACTGGAAACCCAATATCCTGGAACGCGTGAAGGAAGCCACCTAACTCTCTTCCAGCACCCTGGCTCAGTGCTGAATTACTCTACAAACCGCGACTCCAATCATGTCGAAGTAGCTTATATTGGGTGTCGAAAGTCGGTCACTTTCAGGGATTCGAGCGCTATCGATGGCTCAATAAGAGCTGATCCACTTCCATCTTTTTTTAGCACTCTGGTTCAAGGCTAAAAATATCTATAGCCCTTGCTTCCGATTATTTTGAAGTAGCTTGTAGAGGGTATCGGAAGTCGGGCACGTTCTTCAAGGATGCGAGCGCTTTCATTGCCCCATTAAGGATTCATCCGCCACCAACTCTTTTCCAGCGCCTCGGCTTAGTGCTGAAAATCTCTATAGACCTTGCCCCCAATTATGTTTAAGTAGCTCATAGGTGTCGAAAGGCGGTAACTTATACGAGGAATACCAGCGCTGTCGTTGACCCATTAAGGGTTCATTTGAAACTCTAGCTTTTTCAGTATTCTGGCTCAATACTGAAAATTCCTATACGCCTTGTCTAGAATTATGTCGAATTAAATCATGTCGGGTACCATCTGTCTGTTGACGTCATTGTTGATTCCATCAGGGGAATTCTTCCACCTCTGTCCTCCTCCTGAGGTGCCCTTTTAGACTTCCGAAATATTTTCAACCCGATCAGATCAACAAGGGATGTATCAACTTTAAGACAGCACAACCTCGTTGGAGTTCATCAAGATGTCTTGCATAGGTCGAAACGTTTAGCTACGCGAACACAACGTACGGTTCGTCAGTTCACTATCAAGTATGATAGCTATCCTACGAGCATTGCGAGGAGTAAATACTGCGTCATGGCCACTCGGGCTTGCAAATACAAACATTTGGCACATCAGACCGTATGTGGCCCAGGACCTGGCTTCTCGCGACTATTCGTGTTGTGCGTGTTATATTTTTTCCACAAATGGAAGCCACCTACAGCTTAGAGCCCTATCCGAAAGGATTTTTTTTTAATTGAGATGCTTTCTGAAGACAGTTATTACCGCTATTACTGAACATTGTAACGTTTTTCAAGCCCTGTCCTGTCTGAAGTGTAATGTACTATCTGTCAGGGATATCACCATTTTCACTGACAGCCAAGCGGCAATCAGCTCCCTGGAATCGTGCTCCCTTACATCTCTTATGAAGATCACAGAGCAGTTCAACATTCACATAAGCTGGGTGCCAGGCCACAGAGACATTTCAGGTAACTGCAGGCCAGACGAGTTCGCCAAACAGGGTACTACTCTAAGGATTCTGCCTGATAGGCGATCTCTATGTATGCCCCTAGCTACATTTAAGCATCTACTAAAGCTAAACGCTATTAGCAAGCCCAAGTTCAGATGGGAAAACGTCTCAACTTATCACATTTCGAGACAGATCTGGCCTAGGGTGGATCATAACTGTAGTGCCGAGTTGGTCAAAGTAAAGCGATCACAGATCAGCTGCGTTGTCGGTGCTCTCACTGGATACTGTCTTATAGGTCAAGATGTTAGAAGGCTTGGCCTCTTCTCTATCGACCTCCTATGAAGGAAATCATCCTTCACCTCCTATGCAGGTAATTGCCCAGCTTTGTCGCATAAAAAATGCTCCATTTAGGGCCGCCTTCCTTGAAGACCTCGGCGATCTGGCGTCCTAAGGTGTCATGTGCATCCATCAAAAGCTCCGGTTGGTTTTGTTAGTCCCTGAGTGGCCTAATGGCTTGATCCATGGTATCACAAAGGACATATACTGGTCTAAGTGTGTCTCACTCTCTGTCGGACGTTTATCCGAGACGTTTCGCCAGAGGTGGGCCCGGGAAAAACGTTGGTGTTTACTGGGATTCGAACTTCGAACCTCTCGCTCAGTAGTCCAACGCGGTAACCACTGAGCCACGACGCCCACTCGGGCTTAAGTACTACTTATTGTAAAAATTTATGAATCTTTACAGATATTCCTGCAGCACTAGATATTTAAATGCAAAATCCCTGTGAAATCAACCAATTTTAACTCGAGTTGAACCAAAATTTTGACGATATTTGCAAACCTACATATTTAGTTTTCAATCAAAATCTTAATTAAGAGAGAAAGTATATTCAAAATCGATCTACAAACAAAAACAAAAACCCAAAAAACAAATATTACTTCGTGGAAATCATAAAAACGAAATCACCGCTATTTACTATCAAAGTATTTCATTCAAAAAGGTGTAAATGCTGATTGCATGCACGTACTCACCTCCCAAAATTAACAAATATAAACAAAATAAATTTACCCCCAAAAATTGATTACTTTTCTTTCGTTTGCCTCTCCGTCTCTCTATCTCTCCTCCATCTTTCACACTCTTTTCATTCCAGAAACGTTTCTTTGCATTTTTATTTGTTCATCGCCTTCGAAGTCACGTAGGCTCTCATTTACTTCTTGTCATCATTTCCGATAAAAAAAATACAAATTTATATATAAGTACAGAGAAATAAACAAACAAAGGGAAATACAAATAAAAAAAGCACCAAAGAAAGCAAAGAAACCAGAAAATTGTACTTTTTTTCCTTCATTTTAGACGCTCTCTTATCAAAATTTGAAAAAAAAAAAAAGTTTGAGTGGCACTGTGTTTATTGTATAATTTTCTGATTATGCATTTTTTTTTTTTTGTTGTTGTTTCATAAAGTTTTTCTATTTTTAATTAACTCGTTGATAAAAAATTTACATCTGAGCGATTAGAATAAATTGTAGGGAATGTCGACGATAACGAGTAGGAAACGATTTTTTAAACAAAGAAAGGCTTGACTGTGTACGTAATTTGTTTAAGCTGCGCGGATAATTGCAGTCGAAAAAGCGTGTATTAAATGGTGATAATTTTATTTATTTATTTATTTATTTATTATCAGCAAATTTTTAATTATTTTGTTTATTTTGCGGGACGCGTATTTGGCAATGCACAGTGGGGCGATAAGAGAATGTGACGTGAATGCAGGTCACTATTTTAATTTGTCGTTCGTTTACAGAAGCGATTATGTTTTTTGTTTGCTTAAGTTGATAGGAACGTGAGGGCAGGACTTTCATTAATGAGTTTCGAAGATTAAAAGTTTGTTTTTCATAAATTTGTTTGCAATCTAAGCGGAGAGCCAAAAGTCAAATTGATTCGATGAAGGCGGATATTGGGTTTGACATTCAGTGGAAACAACGGTACGAAATGTATGCATCCAATTCGTTCGCCTCTGGATGGGTTCATGCGAAGCGCGACAAAGCGCTTAGAAAATCAAGCACATGGAAGCAAAGCTCTTACTGATCTATATTTCAAAGACCACTTCAGTGACGCAAAGCTTACAGAATCAGCGCTTACTACTTCAACACCGAAGATCTGTCACCTAGTCCGAGTAAAGGCAAGGCAATAACAGAGGAAGTGATTCGAAGTATCGTCGCCCCAAGTTTCTTAGAGAGTGGTGTCTGTTAAATCTAGATGCCTAGCAAAATGAAAATGTCCCGTAAGAACGCCAATATATTGTCTACATTCTTTGTTTCTGAGAGACAGCAAGAGTGCCGCTGATTTCTTACAAACGTCCGGGAACGTTTGTTTAGTCCAGCTGCATCCTGGATTGTGTTCGTGAGAAACCCAATCGTCAATGGAGGCCCCACACAGGCTCAGGTCCTGAGAAAACATCCTCTGAGCCTTGTTTAGCAAACTCATTGGAGATCTCATTTTTCACAATCCCAGTGTGAGCTGGGTCCCCGGCAATAGTCAAAGAGTTCAGTCTGGTGAACAACTTCAAGGAGTTCTTGCATTCTCGAACTATTTCGAGACGGGTTTATGGGTTAAGCAAGGCATTAAGCGCAGCCTGACTGTCACTTCAGACGAAAATACTCCGACTCCTTCACCTATTTTTCACAATATGGTCGGTAGCCATTAGCATAGCATAGACCTCCGCTTGAAAAACAGTGACATGCTTACCTAACAAGTAGTGAAGTCTATTGTTGTCGGTCTCCACGAAGGCACCGGCGCCAGACACTTAACCAGCCTTGGAGCCATCCGTGAAGATTCGACTACAGCCCAGTACAGGCTGAAGTCAGTGCGGAACGAAAGAAAAGCCAAATCTAAATTTGTGGAGCAGCCACAGTTCCGGTGTCATTGCATCAGATGGCACATTTATAGAGCAAGGGTCGCTCAAACTCCAGTGCAGATAGATAAGCCAGCTCGTCTGAGACGGTAAATTGCTTTAATAGTGCAACCCATGATAAACGTATCAAGGGGAGGTAAATTAAGCACAGAGCAGAGAGCCAGGCGTGCTAGAAAAAGTTCCCGTGCAGCCGAGACAGACGGTTCTTTGAAGTTTAGTGCCCTAGTCAGAGCTCATATTCTCCTTTCTCGAAAAGAGAACAACCTTAGGTTTAGAGGGTTAACCGATTGGCCACTCCTAGTGCACCATTTACCCATCATATCTAGAGCAGCCTGCGTAGGCACAGACGTATGGCAGCATCATCCGCGTAAACCTGTGTGCAGGCCTTTGAACTATTGAAAGTATGCAACAGAGGGACAACCACCGTGCACCACAGCAATGGAGACAGAACACCACCTTGAGGCAGTGTCTGTTTACATCCGCCATAATCCGCAATAGCAATGTCTATCCCATGTTGTCTAGCAAAGTCACACATGCAGTCCAAGGTAGGATTGTCGAAATCGCCTTCTGCGTCCATGATGATGTTCATAGCGTATTCCTGCCTATTAAGCACGTATTCAACCCCAGCAACTAAGTCTTGAAGCGCAGTCTCGGATGTTGGTATCCGTGTTGTATCACAGATAGAGAGTGGATCTTCGACTAGTCTCTCCAAACTTTTCAGCAAAAAAGAAGACAGACTTATAGGTCTGAAAGTCTTAGCGAGGGAGTAATCATCTCTACCAATTTTTGGTATAAAAGTCAATCGAACCGTTGCCTGACACGCATTGAAAATTTTCTTTGGAGTTGGTAGCGACTGATTTAGATCCTGTCGTAGCAAGGCTGAGTACACTCGTCCGATTTGAAGCTATTAAAGGATGCTACCGTATATCTGATAGCCTCGTCTGTTACCACAGCCGATGGAGTATACCATCTACCCCTAGTTTTACGACTCAAATCAAGCTTAGCTGTAATCGGCCCAAACTGACCCAATCGTTATCTGGTTTCCTGGAATATGAGTTTCCACCAGAAGATTGAAAGTCTTCTCCGAAAATATTTGGTCTCCTTTGCGTTGACGGGTTTTGGAGGAAAAAATTCAGCGACGAAGTTTATGAGCTCTACATCGACATCGACCTAGTCAAAAAACTGCGCATCAGTCGCTTAAGATGGGTGGGACATGGACACCAATTCTCCGTACGACACAGTAAAGAACAACAGTCCCTTAGGTGGGGCACACAATTAGAAGACCTCTCGAATCTTCCGAGTGGTGGTGTGCGATTTACAGCTTTACAACCCTACTGTCCAACCTTCAACTTGAGCAACACCACTCTGCTATCAAGTCAATTAATTTAGAACGATCACCCCATCCCTAATCATTATACCAATCCCCCCCATGACATCGTCTATTTACCACTTTATAACCCCACGGGGGAAAGTCTAATTTGACACTGCTCACCCGCAGTATTTAACCTGCTATTTTTACCTTCACTCGTATCGTAACCGTTGCATCCATAGAAACACAAAAACTCCGCTGTGCATGCAATCTCTTATGTCGGAAACCCTCATTAAAATCAGAAAACATAGACAAAAGTGTGCAGCACTTTGGAGCGTTGAACCCCAAGTATCAAAACTTTTTTTTCGGTTTTTATTGCAGCAAGGTGATTTTCGCAATTAATGGAACATAACAATACCAGCAACCCTTGCTCGCGAGGTTTACCGGCAAAGCTTTTGCGTTAAAATGCATTCAAAAACCCTCCCTCTATATACAAAAGCCAGACCCTTCCCCCATCCTACTATGCTGCACTTTGTAGCTCATAATCCCTGGTAAAAACATGAGAATTGCCACGCTTATGTAAAAGTGTGGGTGGTATGGGTTAAAACACCACAGATACACGAAAAGAGAGAGGAAGCGAGAGAGTCTACGGAAAGTAAACACGTTCGGTATACGAAAGGAGACCGAACGAAGCTTTTTTTTAACATCCACCGAATACCAGACACCGGAAAATCGATGAAGCCATTTTGCAACACGTACATACATATCCATACACACATCCAGCAACAGATACATTAAACCTAACGCTAGATGTCGCTATGGATACTGGAAATAACCCTTCTGAGTATATTTTCATCCTTGTATCCCTGGATACCAGTTGAAGAGCAGCTTCAGAGAGAGAGCAACATGCCCAGATCACCTGATATCCCTTAAAATAAATGAACCCACCACTTATTGCACGTAGCATAGCTACATAAGCATCTGGCTATACCCATAGCACATTCACCGACTGCGACAATCTCCTCAACATGGTATGGAATCTCAGAACTCCTCTCTCTTTTCGAGCAGGTTCTACCACTAACCAACCAACCTTTCATCCCATCCCACCCCTCTGTGGAACTCCTTCACCAGGAACAACAACATCAAGCAAAGTATACACGCAACGAAGAGAAATTTATTTTCCTGATGCGCAAAAAGCACTCACACCACCAAAGGATCTCATAATAGCTTGCGAATTCCCATTTCTGTATATGAATCTGTGCGCGTGTGTTGGTATGGCTTTTCGTTCTGTTTATTAGTTAGTTCTATGTCGATACTTTACACGTATCTAGATGGTGGCATGGTGACAGCCCAAAAGAGAGAACGAAACAGAACGGGAGCAAAGCGGCTGTAAGCCCACAGTTTTATGTTTTCCAGTTCTGTGATATAGAATCGCAGATACATGTATCCGTGTGTATCTATGGATTGTATAAATGGTTTTTTGTTTGCAAACAAACACGAATTTCGCAGAATGGAGTAGTAGAACGCGAATTGTATGTAACAGGCGGACTTTATGAGGATTGAACCCTAGAGGGATGCGTCGGCAAGTCACATGAATGAAGGCGGTAAAACACGAAAACTTCCGTCCGGTTCATGTGGCATAGTTTTACGATCCATCTGGGGGAGTCATAAACTAAAGATTTACTGCTTTACTGGCAGAGTATATCCTTGCCAAGGCGGTACTAGGTGTACAATCCCGAACTAAGGTTCAAACTGGCATCTCTTTTCTAGGCTCAGGCCAAGGCACTCTGCTATGATAGCCTAATTCGCGAACATGCCTCCACAGAGGAAGATGACTGCTTTACTGGCCCGGTCCTAAACTAACTGCCTTCAATTGCGCACTCCAATTTGGTTGATGTTCTCTTCTACCTGTGCGCGCCACCTTAGGCGAGGTCATCTTCTACTGCGTTGTTCTTCCGGGTTTGATTCGAAGACTCTGCGGATCGGAGCAGTGGTGTCCATTTGCTCTACATGTACTAGGTATCTTAGACGACTGATGCGAATTTTTTTTTTTTGACTAAGTTGATGTCGGTGTACAGCTCGTAGACTTCGTCGTTGAACCTCCGGTTCCTGTCGACCCGAGCGTTCTCCATCGTCATTCTGAACAGACGGACCAGTTTGACAAGAATGCCAAAATTAAACATGGCTTTGTTTGGATCATCTCCATAAATGCTGTCAAGATCGGTAAAAATATGGTGGGTGTCGATCTGAACCTCTTGGGCTTTCTCCAAGTGTGAAATTTGATCGACTGTGGGCTTTTCTGGCCTAAAACCACGCTGGTAGGGGACAATCATTGTTGACGAAGGGTTTCAGACGTTCAAACAATGTGGCAGATAAGGTCTTCCACACGATGTTGAGGAGAGGTATTGACCTCTGCAATAGTCGCAATTGAGCGGATCTCCTTTGTTATGGATCGTGTAAACGATGCTGAGATTCTACTAATATTCATCAAGCATACACTCATCTGAGCAGATTGTTAAAGTGAGTCTCTACCAAGTCATCTCCAGCTGCTTTGAACAGCTCGGCCGGTAAGCCGTCAGTTCCAGCAGCCTTGTTGGAGTTAAACTTGCTATCCTCACCTAGTTTTAATCAGGTGGATGGAAGTTTTGGCTATCATCGTCTGAATAGTTCATTCTGCCTGACAGCGGTATGGTGGTCTTCGTCGCCATTGCAAAAATTTTTTTCCAAATTCTCAGCATCGACAGTATGTAACCGTGGCACCGGCCTCATTTTCAAAGAAATAAGCCCCGATAATGCCGGTTTCCCAGAAACTACACTTTCACTCCTTTTAGATCGAAGGGTTGCTTGACAATCACTCTCAAGTTTGCGGTGTCCCAGATGCGACAGTACCTACTGCATATTAACGAAGCCTTCTAAATGAGAAAATGTTTCTCGTCGCATATGACGATTTTCTTAAGAAAAGTCAGCATCAACCTGCCTGCATTTATAACAGCTAAACAGCGAACGCACGGCGTTTTCTATGGTCCGCCGCTTCAATTCTTGAGTTAGCTCAACTTCGAGAGCATGCATTCCAAGATCTTTATGCAATTGCTGGACAAACCCGGATTTTCACCTGACCTGGCTTTACCAGCACCAGTTGGAGTCTTTACAAAAGTAGTCTAGCGGGTTGACTCAAATTGGTCAGGTTTACAAAAGGTGCTTTATAGAGACCAAATAAAGTGCGAACTTTACGAGATGTCTTCGCGAAATTTTCACCATTTTTGTAGTGACCAAAACTGTTCAAGGTTCTAGCGCAGGTGTCTTCGTTTCGACAGACTACATCAGACTTCACTAACTAACAACTAAGTTAAACATACCACTGTTTTTCAAACAGAGGCCTATGCTATCCTAATGGTTACCGATTATATTTTAAAGAATAGGTCGAGGGATCGGAGTACTTGCGTCTGTAGTGATAGTCAGGCTTAAACCCTTGCTCAACCCGTTCGTTCCGTTCCAAAAGAGTTCGGGAATGCAAGAACTCTTTAAATTTGTTCGCAAGACTGAACTCTCTGACTCTTTACTGGGTCCCAGCTCACATTGGGATTGTGGGATATAAGATTGCTAAGCAAGCAAGGCTCAGAGAATGCTGTCTCAGGACCTGTGCCTGCGTTGGGGCTTCCATTGAGAGTTGGGTATCTCACGAACATAATTGTGTGTGGCACGGCTCTCCAGATAAACTAATTGCCCCCGAACTTTCATAAGAAATCAGCGCCTTTCTTAGTGTCTGCCAGCAGGAGACTGTAGACAACTTATTGGCATTCTCACGGGACATTTTCGTTTTGCTAAGTCACTTAGCTTGTAGGCTTAAGAGACACCACTATCTGCGACCCTTGTGGAGCGGCCGACTATACTTCGGATCACTTCCTTTGTTCGGATCAGGCGGCAGAGCTTCGTTGCTGACTTGGTGAGTACCCAGTAAAATGGGTCTTGCTTGCAATGGGCCAGTTGCCCCTGAGTTCTCCAGTGGTGTGCTTCCTAACCCGACAAAAAAAACGGCGTGTGATTCCTAGTATTTGCGGCGTAAGTTATTCGTAGACCTTTGTTGGCCTTGGACACATTCAGTTGATTTATGATCTATTTGTTGTCTGACAACAACTTCAAGACTACCCCACTGATTCTAAAAACAAAACTTATACAATCCCTCCACCACTGACCAACATTTTAAATCCAAAAAAGAAAAAAAACACTCCGTCCATGGCAATTTCTATGCAAATTGCGCAATAAAATTTCAGAATCGTTCTAATTCTGGAACATGCAAGCGAAAAAAAATATGAATCCACAATAAATAGAAGTGTCAGTGGGGGATTTTTCGTGTTTTAGCACCGCTGTTTTATGGCCAAGCCGTCTAGTTAATTTGAATTAACAAAATCCACAAAGTGTTAAACTTTGTTTTCGCTTCCTTGTTTGTCCATTACCTCGAAATGGCACGTAATTTCCTAGGAACGCTCGTTGGATAGATACATGTGTATCTACATGATGGTGCTGGATCTAATTCTGTTTTTTTTGTTAAACATAGAGGGGATGTGGAAAAATAAACAAACGACAAGGAAAACAAAAACAAAAAAAAAAATAACATTGAGCCACTACCACGCCAAATTGTCTAAAAGGTGCAGTCAGCGATTTTTGTTTTGTTAGCCATGCCACCGGCCTCCTTTTTTACCTCCCTCGCGGTGTCATAAGTCATTTATTTCTCTCTAAATTTTGCCTAAGTAGTAAATTTTAATTTTTTTTGTAAGGTGATTGCCAAAAAAAAAGGAAAAACAAAAACAAGAACTTTGTCTTTAACAACCAAATAAACACCGACAGCTGCTCGATACATACATAAACTGCAAACCAAAAAAAAGGTACATAATCAAAGTATATAACCAGCGAAGAGCCAGCCAAAGAGGCTATAAAAAGCGAATGGTAGATACACGATATATGGGGGGCCATATAATACAGATACTTTAAGTGTATGTAGGTATATGGATGAGGCAGAAAAACAACAAAAATCGACTGTTGCGTTTGGCAATGTTTTTATTTTGGTCTTCTCCTCCTGGATGGGATATAAACAGAAACCAGAAATCTTGTATGGCATGTACTCCTATAGAGATGGCTATATACATCCACATAGTATCTACTGCTCATCATTATATCGTCGATGTGGTATAAGTTTGTGACTATATTTGGATTGTGGTCGTTATAAAACAAAAAAAAATGTTTTACTTGGCAATTTAGTTTAGTGCGATACACTTTAACTTTTTTTTGGGAAATTTTACATTTTACACGACACGTGTAATCGCTTGAGGAGATAATTCGTTTGGTTTGTGAGTCATCGTCACAAGGCTTGGAGTTACGAACTCTTTTTTTATGACGACGTCATGCAAATTTGTTTATTTTTTTAAACAACAAGATGAATATGGGGTTCGTATGCTGTGGTGAATTGTTTTAGGGCTTTTGCTGGGTCTACTTGTTTGTTTGATGCTTAAAGTTGTCTCTTTCTCGGTTTTATGCGATGCTGAAGCGATTTCAGTGCTGTTTACTGCGTTGTCGACAACATTTCTCAGAAAAGGCTTACGGATAGACAGACATCCCGCTTCGTATTCTGAAAGCTAAGAAAATAATCTCGTATTCAAGCCTCTGGGAGAGATAAACTAAACCGATTCCAACGAAATTTCGTTTATGCATTAGAGTTTCAATTGCCGATTGTTTGAAGTTATAACTCGTCACTGTACGTTATTCTAAAACTGAGAAATGAACAAAATAAAATAGATTTTTTCATTAATTCATCAGCGGATATCATCTCGCTTAACTGCGCAGTAATGGTTGGTTGTGTAATATTTGTTTATTTAGTCGGCTTCTGGAACTGAAACTTGCTGCAAGATATGGTGGTGCAAGCTTGAGTTTTGAGTAGCTAGTCATCTATTTGGTATCCTGTACCCAGTTTGGAAATCCATACGCACTAAGTTGAGACTCTTCGAATCCAACCTGAAATCCGTGCTATTGTATGCCTGTCAGTCCTTATTAATCGCTGTCTGCGATACATCCTGAGGATTCGTTGGCCGCAAATTATATCCAACTAGGAATTCTCGCGAAATAAGGCAGCGAAAATGGCGCTGGTCACACACTAAGGAAGCCAAATGAAGTAATCCTTCGAATGGAATCCTCAGGCTGCACTGTGGATTGGAAGACCAAGAACAACGTGGAGTGTGGAGATCAACTGTCTTAGCAGAAACAGCGACCCAGGAGAAAACTTGCCCACAGCTGAAATATCTAACTGCAGACCAGGAAAGATGGAAGAGTTTTGTTGCAACCCTATGTTCCGCCCGGGGTTGAAGGAAATTGATGATGATCTATTGTTCGTCTCAGATTTTTAACTATTTTTCAATAGCCTTTGGTATTCTTTTCTTTAGCTCTATCTTCTACTGAGGTCCCAAATTCTTCCCAGGTTAGGTTAACATCTGAGTAAATTCCAGGCAAAAGAAATAATTTATACATGCGTACGAAGGGTCGCAGAAAAAACCTCACCTACACCAATACCTAACCCAACCCTAACCTAGTTCGGTTCACGGATCGGAACTTTAGCGGAGTAGGTAACCATATTTAAACGTAGACGATAGGAGTTACTTGCTCGGAAGCTGCGGAGATGGAGAGGTGGAGTTGGTTCAAAATCTGCTATGCCACTGCTCCGCCTTTCTAGACGGCGCTTACATTCATACCTTAGGACCCAGGTTCTGCGAGAGCACTGCAAAAGTAAGAGGAGCCCAGGTATCAGACTTACATACTTCACTTCATAAAGAGTACCAATTAGTTTTGAAGGCAGCCTACAGAGCTGTAGTGGCTTTCTTGGCACGTTCCAGGATGTTGGGTTTCCAGCTGAGTTTCTTGTTCAAAGATGATGCCCAAATAATTGGCTTTATTTGCCACAAAGTTTTTGGGATCAAAATGCCTTGTAAGAGGACCAGTTCGGTTCGTTGAGGGTTAACGCTTAGACCACAACCTTTAGCCCAATTAGAGAGCTTAGAGAGAGCACATTCTCCAGAAGAGCTGAGCGTATTGAGGTGCCCGAGGCAGCGCCATCTGATATGCCTTCCATTTCCAGGATTAAAAGCAGTTCATTCAAATAAGGGGAGATAGCAGCCCACCTTGCGGAGTACTCTACTTACGAACATCCGAGCTCGTGGTCAACGAGCGGTGGATTAAGGGGCCAATCGGGGCCGCGATTCCAAGGTTCGTGGGTGCACGTCTAATTGCCTTAAGTTCGATGTTGTTAAAAACTCCCTCGACACAGAGTAATTCCACCGAGGGCCGTTTCCACCGATTTCTCTTTACCGGAGGCATGTAAGTTTGGACAGACTAATAGGTCTGAGGTTTTTTGAGTTTACATGCGAGGCTTTGCCGGCCTTCGAGTATAGACACTAAATTCAAGATTTAGGGATGTGAGCCAGATCCAGGCAACTGATAAAAATAATAAGCCAGGGTCTGTCACTAGTTGGATTTCAGCGGGGATCCTGTAGTAGCATCTGCAGATTTAAAGGGATTGAAGCTCCGTAGCGAAATTATTATTATAGCGACAAGGCCCTGATGCTGCAGGGGTAGATATAGAATGCGCTGTATCATTAGGGAGGTGAGGATCCATTAACAGTTTGAGGGATTCAATACTAGATATGGGTAGTGACCAGTGACCATCTGAAATCCCTGGAGAGCTGCAGATGGCTTACGATTTTTCTGACTGCTCATCTATAGGTTCAGGCAAGTAGCGATGCATCCGGCTACGAAATTGCCAAAGCCATGAGTGTTTGTCTTGAACATGAGCGCATAAAAGACTTGTGCGTACGCGATATGGAATCCCCCTGATCTTATAAAATCCCCGTACTGTTATCGCTGATTTAATTCGTCCTTTTTCATGCTAGTAGGGGTGGGGTAAAGCGAAATTAAATTCGCCGACTCACTGTTTCAAAAATAAACAAATTCCTCACATGACGCGAGTTAAATATTTATTAAAGCAGAGCAACTCTTAGTTCTTTTTTTTGTATTCTCTTGCTTCTCTCTCCCAATTTCGTAATCATTTGTGTTCCATTGTTCGTTTCATCAAGAAGATGATGTGAGACGGCGAATGAAATTTTGTTCAAAAGTGAATGAATAATTATGGCGGTGGGTTCTCCCCTGATGTTATTGAGTACAAAATAAAGTAACAACGTACATTATACCCCGATGGCATATAGGGGTGGTATACTTGTATATCTGTTCCTAGTTAACCTTGAGCTCATACTTCGTCACTTACTGCCTCGTTCATTCTTTTCATATCGACTGTCTACACGTGCTGCATTTTTGTTTTCTTTTTTCTTACATTCTCGTATTTGTTTGAGTTTTTTTTCTATGTTTGTCGTTGGGGTTGTTTTTTTTACTTACTCTCGGCAAACCTCTAATTATTTTTTTTTTTGAACTTCTATACTTTGTTTAGGGGAAGCGAAGCACTTTGATTGGTATCTGAAACGAGGAAAATGCGCCGCAGGATTGAAGGAAAAGACTAACAGAACAAGTCACCCACAATTTTTCGAGAATGAATTATTGATGGTTGATAATTAGGGGCGAGATATGTGTGGAGTTTTGGACGTTTCGCTGTGCGACATGCAGTGTATAATTGATGGTTGTGGTGGGAGGGTTTGGGGTTCCCGTAGGTGTGTGTAGTCTGAAGTGGGGTGGGAGCGCCAGTTACTATCTTTAAACAAATTGTTGTTTGATGAAGATAGGCGCAGACTATCAATCTAAGTCGGGTTTACTTCAAATAGGACATGCAATCAATTTGGGGGGTTGGGTGGCATGAAAATGGGTGTAATATACATTTCATTAGGGAAAAGCTATGAAAATATCAAACAGAGATACGGTTATCAAATTGGTTTGAGTTTTATGATGTGTACGTCCACAAGGGGAAAGATTACTGTCGAAATTTAGAAGATTAGGCCTCTGTTGTCACCTCTACAAAATTGAAAGATCTACGCAAGAATCAATGCAGTATCAATGCAGATATAGGAAAAACCACCAAATTACAAAGCCAGGCAGGGGTTATGAGAACCTGTCCCCAATTTGTATTTCTATGCTCCCAGGGTTGCTTCTAAATTGGGCAAAATGGACGCTATGTGGTCTATGTGAGCCGCACTCCGCAGGGTCACCCGTTTAGCTAACCTACCCTTGCCCTCTACACTTAGTGCTAGAAAGGATTGCCAAAGAAACCATTTTAAGAATGATCAGAAATAGGATAGGGAGAGGACAATTAATCGCACGCAGACAGCTAAAAACACTTTCAAATCAGTCCCGAGTTTTTTGGACCGACTGCTTCGAGAGAAAATTCGATTGGAAGGTAAGCACCAAAAGGTGGTCTACAGAGCTAGCATTGCTCTGCGCTATATCCCTGTGGCGTGGCGGAGCGCAAAGGCGGTCTTTATCCCCAAACTGGGTAGGAAAACCCGCACTCTCTCCAAGAGCTTCAGGACTATAAACCGTACTTCCTTCCTGTTAATGGCTGGTCGGCATGCAACTGAAGTACGGCGCGCTAAGACACTTGCCGCTACATGACAGTCAGCATGCATACCAGAGAGGTACATAAGTCTACGGAGTCAGCTCTGACTAAGCTTACAGGCAGGTTGCGGCGGGCGTTTGATGGAAAGTAGATCGTCCTCGCTGTCTTTTTTTATATTGAGGGTGCCTTTGACAACCTTAACTTGAAGAGCAAAGAAGTCGCCCAAAGTCCCAAGGGAGTCGATCCCATATTAATGGAGTGAATCCTCGCTATCCTTAGGTGCAGAATCACTACTGACTGCTACATTTGGTAGTCGCACGAAATCGGTGCAGGCTGTAAAAGGCTTTGCACAAGGTGGTGTGCCATCGACCACTTTGTGGAACCTATTAGTAGACTCACTACTGAGTAGGCTTCACGAGGGGGCTACTCTGCTATAGGACTTGCGGATGACGTGTGCATTGTCGTCAGTGACAGCTCTTTGTTGTCGCATGCAGGCGGCACAACGTTGTCGGGGCTTGGTGCCGTGAACAGTCATTGTAGACATGCACGTCAATCCAGCCAAGACTGAGATGATGAAATTCACTATGAGAAGGAAGCTACCTCCTGCGAGATGGTCATCCTTCTTTGGCCCCCATTTAAAACTTCCGAATAAAGTTACGTACCTGGGAATCATCTTAGACTTTGCTTTCAAAGAACACCTTGAGACCAAGACCTTAAAGGCCAAATGGGGTTCAAACCCTAAGATGCTCCACTGGATGTACACTAGCATAGTCAGACCGTGTTTTTTGTATGGTGCGGTCGAGGAAAGCGAAATTTCTCAAGCACAAGCTTGGTAAACTTCAACACCTTGCATGTGTCCGCATTACTGGGGCGATTAAAGGAACTCCAACTGCCGCAATGGAAGCTCTTTTGAGCCTTCCTTCCTTGAATCTCTTCATCGATTACGCAGCCAGAAATGCAGTATTCCACATTAGAACGGGCGGTAAACTTTGGCGAAGGGCGCAGAGGAGGTGAGGCTGAAGAGCTTCTATTCCTATAACACGGGCTGGGGCGTTGCATATCATGCGAAGGGAACTTATCTTTGAGCGCAGATTTCGGTGCTGTTCCGGAGTGTTCGGAATGGAGAAGCGGCAGATCGACTGGGTTTGAATCAGCTATTACTCACTTCGCTTCATAAACAGCTTTTTGATTGATGGACTCTTGGGAGCAGGAAAAAGCGAGTGTGAACAAGGCTATTCTACTAGGTACATACATATATGTACGATATTTCTACTAGGTACCAGGAGACGTGGGAGAAGAGGGAAAGAAAGAAGAGAAGAGCAGGTAATGGACTAGCAAGAAAGGGCTCAGAAACCGTTTTAGCGGTCTGGAATAGCATACCGTATGGGAAAAGCTGAGGAAGAATACAAAAGAACCAAACTTTGTGAGAAACTTCCTAAGCTAAGACAGGCCAAAAAGCTTCCCGGACATTATAACACAGAAAAGAAGTAAGGTCCGGCTCCGCATTCTTACAGGCTTCCTAACTGGTCACTGTTGACGGAACGCATCAGGAAATGGGTATAGAGCAATGCGGAGATGTTGAGGAGCACTCGGGTGCCACGGAGTAGTAGGTACCTAGTGTATTTGTCTGCATAGATTTGCACTTGAAATGTGCTGGTGTTTTCGCTTTCCAGCACCGGACCCTTGTGTAGTTTTGTAGTCACCATGCCTGGCATGCCTCCTCGTTTTTCTATTCGCCTCTGATTGGAACATGTACAGCGGAGATTTTGCAAAAATCCGGGCTCAAATGGTGAAATCACCACTTTTGTGGTATGTTGGGATACATCAGAGTTCATTGTGGTATTTGGTGGTATGTATATTGAGGTGGCATTCTTTGACAGTAATACATGTGTAAGAGCAGGCTACTCTAAGGTCTCCTTAAAATTTTGGGTAATTATCCCCGTTTCTTACCATCCAGTAAACTGTACTTCTGAATTTCAGTAAATCTGATATCCTTCTGTTTCCTAAAGGACCGTGTCATTTTGGCAGTTACATAACCCCTGAAAATCTGCAACCCATCGTCGAATAAAATATTATTGAAGCGCAAAAGCAGGCATCATACAATTTTTTTTTAAGAGCAGAGCTCAACGCGTTACCATGGTTGCTCTCTCAACCCCACCCCAATGCCACACACCATTGCCGACGCATTTCAAAATTCTTTTTTTTTTCGAAATAAATAAGTACAGCTTGAAAAATCTACGCCGTAGATACTCGTATCGTAGGACTCACTTTTTTCTATTTTGTGTTTCCAAGCATGTTTACCATTATTTAGCCATCCCTCCCTACCCACTTACAACTTCGAAACGAAAGTAATCCCTTATCGAAACCAAATATGCTGTGTTAGTGCTAAATGACGATCAAGGTCGTGCCCTTGAAAAAAAGTAAAATACAACAAAAAAAAAAGCGAAACGCAATATCCCCACCCCAAAAGAGTCAGCGTCCCAACAAGCCGCCGAAGGCAGCATACAAACCAACCCCGAATAAAAACACACCCCATAGACAAGACCTACAACATAGGAACTCTGCTCCACCGCCACCCTCCCCCAGGCATCTCTTACCACAGGACTTTGCACATAGAAACATGGATTGAACATAAGTCGTCGGCTATACATACACTTGTATCCTGTGTACAGGCACACCACCACCATAGGACGCATCCCACGTAGCACGTAGCATCAGGAACTTACCATTCATGCGCACTACAGAATCCTGTTTGCCGTTCCTTTTATTTTCTGTTCTCGACGCGTCTATTTTGAACCCCGGCAATGGATGGCTGTATGGAATTTCCCGGGGCTCGATTTTTACCAGCCGGGATTTTCGGACTTGCCTTCACCATGATTTCCATTTTGTTTATACGCGCTCCTCTCACACCGCATACAGATACAGACACAGGGATACCAAAATGGGTGGGATGATATCATCATGGTGTATGTAGTGTACGTTGCGAGGGTAATTTTGGAATTGCGACGTAAAAATCCTCACGAAGGGTGGCAGTTTGTGAAGTAATACTTTAGCTTCAGCCAAAGGCTAGCGCTTGGGTTTATTTTTGTTTTTGTTATTCGTTGTTGTTGGGTTTT
Organism: Blera fallax; assembly: GCA_946965025.1. Lineage (NCBI taxonomy): Eukaryota > Metazoa > Arthropoda > Insecta > Diptera > Syrphidae > Blera > Blera fallax. Next base: position 118,231,801 of record OX337244.1, read on the forward strand.
TTTTTTTTGGCATTTTGGTCGCCTTATTAAATCGTTATTTATGTTCACTAGAAGAGATTTATTTACGGTATTTTTTTTCTGTGTTTAGATGCATACGCGTTGGGTAATAATTGGGGGTGGGGGTGGGTGTCAGTCCGAGGTGTGGGGTATTGATTTCGAAACATGAATAAAATTGTAATTATTAGTCCTTTCGGTTGACTGGATATATTGGGGGAACAAAATTATTCCGTAAATGTAGTTACCACGCGAGGTTTTGGTGGGGAGTGAGTTTTGATTTTGAGCCTTAAATTCGATTTTAATTGCAATGAAAATAACTTATTATAAACAAGTCAGCCGAATTAATTTGATTGTTTTTTTTTTTTTTTTTTCAGGTGAGTGAACAAGTTTTTTGTGAAATAAAATGACCGAAGCGAGTGGGTAGGTATTAATTATTTAAGTATACTAATGGATGGGCTCTTTGGCTTGGTGAGAGTGGAGAGATTATAGAGCTAATTGAGGGTCAAATCAACAATAAATGCTAACAAATACTAAGGAAGGTTCTTTAGAAACAAAAAATAAGCTTCTTGGACGCCACCCAAATGGCATTTACTTCAGAATTTCCTCCAACTAGCTCGATGGGCAATCTGATGTTTTAGTCGATAGTTGACTTACTTAAATTCGTTCACCCCTCGAGGGGCATAGGGTGGTCAGCAAGGTGCCTGTGTGCCTTCTTGTACAGAGTACTGCAACGCGTTTGAACTGCCTCCAACCCATTGCCAAATAGCTTGATTCCTCCTCGGATATTCTTCGCCACGTTTTCCTAGAGCACCCCGCAGTTATACCTGACTGTTTGAGCGGTTTCCACTGCATGACATCTTTCGCAATCAAGTTGTCCTCCCGCCGTAGGGTGTGGCCGATCAAAGCATTCGTATAGTAATGTCTATAGCCTCTTGGCCTGTTCTCTGATAAAATTGGTCGTTGGAGATACGATTGGATCAAAACAATGTTTCTTCGACATCTATTTTCGACAGTCTGCAGCTGGCGTGTATTCTTATGACCTTCCAAGTACTGCATCCATATGTAGCAGTACTGATTCTACGTTGGTGCTGAGAGTATTGCTTCTCCAAACTTTTAGTAGCATTCCGAACGCAGCTTTTGCCCTCCCGATTCTGCTGTACACATATAGTTCGGTGCCATCGCGGAGACCACACTTGCATCCCATTCGGCAATGTTGGCTTGAGCGCAGATGTTGGAAGAGCTCAGGGCTTTTCACTTAGTTTCCCCCAGCTTCTACATTTCGGATCGTATTCAGTGTAGTCTCGAGGTTTTAAGGTCAGATATCATAGTCCATCGAATATTATGGTTATCTTTTGTCAATGCTACACGAAGTACATCACTGATGACCACTAAAAACAACAGCGGTGACAGTATGCACTCCTGATGTACTCCAGACCGAAATCGATATTCTTTACTTGACTTATGTAGTTTTCTTTAGATTGGAGTGGCTGCCTGCGTTCAGAGAGCATAGATGCTTAGATGGGTTCATTATGAAACCAAAAGGATCAAGGTTCAGACAGTTCTTCGATGTCCTGGTAGAAATGTCGTCCGAGAAATTTGCTTCTCAAGTGGTATTGGCTTGGGCAATGGCAGAAAGTGAGTAGTGTCTTGATGGACTTCTTCATTACTGCAGACTGCAGAGGCTTTCATTGGTTAATCCTTACACGAGTACTCTAGTCGATATTAGCATGGTTGGTTAGTTGGTTGGTTGACGTGACCCCCGATAAGGTACACTTACACTAGGAACTAGGCTCCTGGAACTAATTGCTTTTTCTTGTGAAACTATTTATGTTTGTTGCGTTGAGGCAGTATAAAGATCATTCAAACCATTGAAAAGGTAATGACCTATTGTAGCCTTCCTAATGTTAGCAAGTGCAGGACACGTGCAACTCCTGAAGGCGATACCCAACTTTTGAGAATGCCCGCCTATGTTGGAGTTGGTTAGTACAAAGAGGGTTCCTTTCTTGCCAATGGTGCCTAGCGATATGGCATTGGGTAAGCTAACTCCATCTATGGTTACTTTTGTTTAGCGCATAGGCGTGGATGAAATACCTAGTAAGCATAAGAAATCGGTGTATCAATGTTGGCTAAATTAATGCTGTTAGCATCGGACGAGCGGAGTCTAGCCAATTCAGCCATGCAATTCCCCGGGACGTCACACTGACCTGGTACCTACTGTCCAAGTATCTCGCTAAGACATAAGCGGCAGTTTTTCATTGCCTTAAATGATGTGATGCTGGATAACTAAATTTTTCCGCGATATAGTATTTACCGACAGAACGCTGCAATGGTTCGGAAGGTTAAAGGAGAGGTGGATGTCTAAATCCTCTAAGAAGACTCCAGGGTCGACTCCGTCCTGGGAAAGATTGACGGCGATCCGTTATAAAGGATATCGCATTAAACTAAAGTCAGTTTCAGTAGGCAAGCGGTCAATGACTTTAGGGAGATGACGTGGCATCATAAGTATGCTGGCATGACCAGCGTCTTGATCTTTCCTTTTATATAAATTTGAAGTTGTAGAAATCTTTATAAAAACTGCAAAACTAAGCTTAAGAATCCATTCAACCGTTCTTGAGTTACCGTATTACAATGCATAAAAATATCTATTTTATTTTGCTTATTGCACAGCCTCAGGACAACGTAAGAAGATAATTTATAGCTTCAACGTTCTGTAATGAATAGTCAAGTCGGCATTACCACGTTTTGTTTTGAAAACGTAAAATTTTTGTGCGGCGTTAATTCCTGACAGTTGTTGCAAAGCCGAGCTATCAGTAAACCATATCTGGAAAATGTTCTAAAGAACAAAGCAAATGGCAAGGAAATCCATTCAACCGCTTTACAATGTATAAAACAGGTTAATTGCCCGTTAATTGTATATTATTGGGGACTATAGCTACAGTTGCACCACACTCATCTAAAAACAAAGGAAACCAATTCCGTTGAATTGTAGTTTCTGCCTTCAAGGGTCAAATAGGTTCAATTATTTGCCACACACGCTCTCCCTCCACTGGCCTCTATGAATTCCCCAACACTAATGACGAAATATGTTAATTTTTCTTCGCAGAAACTTTCCTTCACGCAATTTTCTAATTACACACCGACGAGTGTAATCTCAGCTCAAATCAAGCAAGAGACTACACGAGACATGTTTTGTCACATATTTCTCGAACTATTCTCTCACTTTGGTGAAAATCACTTTGCTCCGAGAAAGGCGTATCTATAGCTAACCACAAGACGTAGACTGGTTTTTCGCGTTTATAGCACAGAGGAGGAGAGCTCTGTACCAGCACCAGCAGCTCGTGTGCTATAATTATTTAGAGCAAACCGTTGACATTGAGTGACAGGCACGCATCCAATCACTTTGTAATGCTAATCCAGTTGTGTGTTATTAAAAGCAATTAGGAGTTGTGAACGCAAGTCAATTACAACTGGATTTGATGAGCATGCAGCATTTTACAATGTCGGCTAAAATAGTAGCTGCAGCAGTAGTAGGTCGTCAGTAGCTGCGTATCTCTAATTAATTTGTTAGAAATTTCTAAAGAAATTCGTGAGCTTGGCCAAAGGCAATGATATACTCGCAGACTCGTATGATTAAAAGCTGAATAAATTAGGTATTTAGGTGCAGACTCAGAAGTGCAGGCAGAGTTTGATGAAACTGTGTTTCTGACACATTCTACTCGGTGTCCCGAGAGACAGGGAAATACGTCAATCTGAAAAGATGCAAACGCACCTCAACGGAGAATGAGAAATAATTACTCTTACTTAGGTGGCGCTACAGTTCAGAGTGAACCCGGGCCTCAACCCACAGGCCTCCCAAGGTAATCCGATCGTTAGGTAGCTGCCTCCAGTTGCTCACTCCACGTCGGCTGAGTTCCCCTTTCACTTGATGCCAAGGCGAGGTCATCCTCTACTTCGTTGTCTTCCCGGTTTCTTTTCGAAGACCCTGCAGGCTGGGGTATTGGTATCTATTCGCTGTACATGTCCTTTTTTTTGACTAGGCTGATGTCGCTATACAGCTCTTTAAGTTCTTCGTTGAACCTCACTAGTATGTATGTACATATATCCAACAGAAGTTTTCATCTCACCTCATCCGACCTGCCGAAATGAAAGTAGGGGCACACCACAAGGCGGTGTAATCTCTCCTCTTCTTTTGATCCTAATAGTGAATGGGCTGCTTTATGTCTGAAAAGGGAAGCCTCTAAGATAATTGCCTGTGCAAGCGATATAGCTTTAGCTGTCTCGGGTAAAAACCTCCAACTTCTGCAGAAGGCTTTCTCTAAGCTCTCCAAACAGACTCAAAACTGCGGTCTTATAATTAACCCTCAAAAAACTGGAAAAGTCCTCTTCACAAGAAAATACAAAACGGGATTATGTACATATGTAGCAACAGCCTGACACTGAGACATAAGGTCAAATATTTAGGTCTTATTTTAGAGAAGAAACTTAGATGGAAACCCAACATCCTTGAGCGAGTAAAGAAAGCCACTATAGCCCTATACTGCTATGAGAGAGAAAAAGGAAGCAAGACAGGATTTTTGTTACGGATTACATTCTTGCTCTATCATCATCAGACGAATAATGACGTGTAATTTGACCAGCTAATGTCCTGCTTCGGATGATGCTGTCTATCGCAATTATCTCAGCCTGGATTGTGTATGCATAAGTGGAGCTCTCAGACGCACCCCAACTGCTGCTCTGGATATACTGTTCCACTTGTTACCTCTAGATATCTACAGCTGACAAATGGTAGATAGTGCAGCCAATCGTTTTAAATCCGTATGCCATTGATCTTCATATCAGATTCCTCTGGCAATACTCAGATTTCAGTCTACTACAGGTCTTATACGACACAGGCTTTGTAACCTCCATTACCTTCAGATCATAAGGGTCTCTTTGTTTGATGGATCTAAAACAGAGTGAGAAGGTATCTTCTCCAAACCAACCTTACCTTAAGGCAGAAATTAAAGCGACTAAGGGGCCCTGGGTGTGATTAAGGTACAATGTGATATCGATTTTACTGACAGTCAAACCTCGATTGAATACCTGGAATTTGCCAAATAGTGGCTTAACTCTTAACGAGATGACTAAACAATTCAAAATTCGGCTTAGGTATTTAGTTGCCGGTGAATAGGAACATTCTGGGGAACTGTATAACCAGCGAACTCGCCAGGCATGGCGCAACTATAACCCTTCTGCTGGATAAGTGCAATCTCTGCATGCCTCTCGCTACATGTAAACTATTACTGAAGCAAAATGCGATCAACAGCAGGAACCTTAAATGGAAAGCTTGCCTCATTATTAGACAGTCTTGGCCTAAACTGGATACAAACGGTCAAATTGTCGAGTCAGACTACTGAAAAGGTCACTTATTACCACATTAATTGAAGCTTCAAAGCTTCACTCACAGGGCCAAGTCTCACGACAGCTCTTCGTTTTGAGTTAAAAAATTAGTAGAACCTAGGATCATGTGTGAATCACATTCGAAACCAGAGCAAAGTAAAATGTAGAAGTTAATAGTTTGTGTCTTTCAGTAAGCCTATATTTTCGTCACAAGGCCAGCCTTTTTAAGTGATGGATGGAATCTTGAAGCTTTCTATCTAAGCCAACTTTATAACGCTACCGTTGGCTTTTTAAAATGTGGCGAGCATAGACCTTCGTCCATTTTACATCTGTGGAGGGGAAATGTTGACCTTCATTTTGCATTCCGATTTCGCAGACAAGACATTACGATACTGACGGATAGCCAGACCACCGTCAAGACATTAAGCTCGTGCCTTACCAAGAACAACCTTCTAAGTGAGATTAACAGTCACCTTCTACTGGGCACCAGGCCACGTAGAAGTAGAGGCAAAGTAAGCAGCTGACTAACAAGAAAGACTCAGACACCGTTTTACTGGTCCGGAACCATTCGTCGGGCTGGGACCGCTGATGCAGGAAGGAGAAAGACCGCATCAGAACAAAACTTTGGGAACTTTTCCCTAAGCTAAAACAGGCCAGAGAGCTTCTTCGGAATTATAACCGGAAAAGAAGCAAGGCCTGGCATCTGTCAATGGCGTAGGTATATTTCCGCCTGGAAGATGCTGGTACTTTTGCACATGGGTTCGGAGTATTTTGTTCTTGGTTCAAATATTCCTGCTAGCGTTCCTTTCATTAGTTCTCGACCCGTCTGTATACCACTTTATCGAATGGTTGCTCAGCCTTTCATTTGTGGATTCATTGCTCCATTTATTTTTGTCGCTGAGCCTCGTTAGGAAGTCCTTTCTAATACTATCCTCGCTATAGATTGCTAGAAGGAGAAAGTTTCTTGAGAAGCACGTCAAATTCCTTTGATTTCATACATCTTTCCCTTCCTATTCCTTCTTTTGTCATTCTTAGGAGTGCACTCTCGTCAACCACTACGTACAAGGGAGTTACAATAGTTCCAAGAGCAGTTGGCCACGTTCTCATGGCCCCGGTAATACAGCGGCATGCCAGCCTTTGCACTTTGTGGAGTGCCTCCCTCGCTGTCATTAGACTGTCCTGCTTTGCCCGTGCTATTGCTCCATAGGTCATCGTAGGTCTAACTATGGCAGTGTGCATTCATTTCAGGATGCTCGGGCTCCATACCCAAGATCTGTCCGCTAGGCTCCTGCATATCATAAGAGAACGCATTGCCTTTCTGTTTATTTCCTCTGTGTGTTTCTTCCGAACGAGTTTACTGTCTAGGTACTAGTGTAATCCTAGTTACTTGAGCTGTTGTCAGTATTATGCCCGACGGACGAACACAATTCTTGGTTTTCACAGCTAGTCTGCAGCGATGTCATTTCAAAATTCTTAACGATGGCTTCGGAAATAATGCATTCAATGGCGACTGGCACAGGTTTTATAGGCTGTACCACGATTTTTGCCAAGGCAAAGGCGGGTTCATCACGGTATTCGTAGAAGTTTCCATTTGCACTGACAATCCGTTCTTCGAAGTCATTCGAAGTTGGCCTCATTTCCGCATTGCAATTCCGATTTTACGACTTGAAATCGTCGTCTGAATTAGGCACGCGCCTACACACGTTATCCCTGTTTTTGGCCAATCTGATAACCGCAACCAGTTTTTTAAAACCCTCCACCACCACCATCTGGTAGCCTAGTTTCTCAATCTTATTTTTCTTTTCCTAAAGGAAAAAAAAAACACTTTCACTAGCCTCAAACCACCTACATATGTACATATGTACGTACACCTACGCAGACTCTTCATCGGACCCATCAAATTCAATCAATTTCGCTTCAATGAAAATCGAATGAAATGGAAAATTCCACTTCACGCACACGTATTCGTTTCATCTCAAATCTGGTCTTCTTTATATTGATCGTCTGGTTCCTCGTATAGAAAAAAAGAGAATCCTCGACCCATCCGAGTGCAGATGAAATTTAATAGTTCCACGAATTTAGATGCAGCAACAGCAGGTACTCATAAACATCTCTGATTTCCATCGTTCCTAGCATTAATTCTCAATTACGGATCCGATATCTCAAAGATACAAGTACACATACACCGCCGTACACATCACATCCGCTCTATGCACATAAAGGCGGGATTATCCTGCAAACGTAACCTGCTCCATCAATTTTCAATAATTTCCACTGTATGAGGGCGATTTCATGCGCATCTTGCACAAAGATACAACTCAAGCCAGCAGCATCGGATAAATCAAAATCCATCATCCACCACAAACAGGGAACGCGTACTTGTACACAGAGCACTGTGAGTTCTTTGAAGTACACACCGAGTACGCATATGGCTAGCAGGGATTTCTGCGTATTTCCCTTTGATAAAGGATGATGTCTGAAACGCGTTTTACACTCTCGTATGTTTGTGCACAAAAGTGGAAGTTACTATGGCGGCCTTAATTGATTTTTTTCATCGTTTTCATTCGAAAAGACCGAATGCAGTACGAAGAGAGTATGTGAAGTACTTTTATGGTTTGATAGATGCGGATTTATCTATAGGTATAGTCTACCACGTCCTGTGTTTCGTGGAGCGTTCATTTTTCTTTTTTCACGTTCTACGATTATGTATCTCTTCCATGGCACATCACCCTTTCTCCAGCACTAGTGAATGGAAAAGGACAGGCTTTCTTGCCTCTTCTTTGTCAGGTTTTTGGACATAAACCGCATGCAACGAGTGAAATTGAAAACCTTTTTGTCTGTGAGGTTTTTTTTTGCCTTTTTTTCTTAAAAATCCCTTGTTTTCGATAGACATCATTCGATACCCTATCGTCTGGACAAAGGATGGTCACTGCTACACACTTTACAGACATGACACTCAGGTGGAAAAAAAAGAGGAGGCTACAAACTAACATCGAGCTGTGGGTTGATGGTCACTCTTGTAGTTGCGCCAGAAGCTCTGCGGTTTGTGATTTTGAACGACTTTGGTCCACCAAAATAAATTTCATACAGCTTGCCTTAAACAGCCTCAAAAGTGCTGACAAAAATTGTCATCAACTCAAGCAGTTGTCACGCGCTTTAAAAAATAAGCCAAATCCCATCCCACACACACAAATCAATCAAAAACTCACAAGTGAGTGGAAATAAAAAACAAAAAAAATTCTATTTGTCAAGGGATTTAGTAAGCACCAAAGGAGAGGTAAAAAAAAAAAACAGAAACCCAGGCAAAGCCATGAAATAAACTCTTATCAAGTCGCCCACATGGAGCTTGTCACGTTAAATTAAAAACCCAACATGTCAGCCTATCGAATATAAATGTTTATGTCTGTAGGCAGTGGCAATCCCTCCCCTTGATGGGATGTGAATTATTCAAATTGACACTCTACGACAAACTGTTTTGAACCATCGACTGATTGTATTAATGGATTTTTGTATTTTTTTGTCGGCTCTAGCTACCCCGGAGAAGGGTCAAGTTAGAAACTGAAAAATTGGAACCCCAACTATGGGCGGGCGGGAGTTTTATGTATGTTTTCCGTTTCCCTTTTCAAACCCACGCAGTTGGTGTGCGGATTGGTTATTAAATTTAAAGTAAAATAGTACAGGGTGCCCCAAAATATTTGACTAACAAATTTTAACAAAACAAAAAGATGGTGAAGGTATTAATGAAAGGAAGAGGTGGTCACGGAGGTAGTGTGTTTGCTTGTGATTTGGCTGGTGTAAGTTCAAACCCCACCAGAGGAACAGCAATCACAGCCACCAAGCATAACAGAGTAACGAATAAAATCTGAGTTTCTCCAACTATACACCAAAAAAGGAGTTGCTGCCCGGCAGTACAATGAACAGTACAGAGTCTAAGTGCTTCTGGAATAAGGTTACTCTTTATAAATAAAAAAAAAAAAAAAAAATTGTGTAAGGAAGGTGCACCATTGACGCTGCTTGCACGGGGACATTTTGGCCCATTGTGGTTCGCAATAGATTGTAATACCGCGTTTAATTCGATTGCATCTCAAATCAACCTGTACTCTTAACGAGACATAGTTTCAGAACCTGCGCTAGACCTATAAAAAACTACAAATACAGCAGATCTCTTTGTCAGAGGAAGGGACCATTTGGGCCCTCGCGACAAATAGTAGTAACCTACTGTTTAAAGCCATGTCCGAAAGGCAAATTGAGGAGCTTTCTCATGACAGTTATTACATTATGACGTTGAACAGACATTCGCGAGAGCTGAGACCGTGAAAACCTTTATTTGTTGTGTTTTCAAGGATTCGAACCTCCCGCTCAGTAGTCCAACCCACTAACCACTGAGCAACGACACCAGATCTCCAGCTCTTTAAAAAGTTTGTTTCCGTTGAAGGGGAAGCGACGAATTTATTGATTGGGATAATCACACAGCAAGTGTTTGATAGTTTCGATTCCTTCTGTGTCAGGGCAGCTCTAAGAACAACATTTAAGCTTAACCTTTGCTATTTTTTTATGATGTTAATAATGGAAAATAATGTCCTTAAGGTGACCGCCATATTGGTTTTCACAAAACCGCAGTCTTTTGATGACATTTTCCATCGCATTAAAGGTCTGCAAGATAGTGGGGATTTTTCTCGTAAACCTTTCCTTTTAGATAGCCCCATCGAAAGAAATTTGGGGCTATGGAGAACGTGTGTGGAGAACGAGCCTTCCCACTAATGTGGCCATTTTTTTTTGTTAGGTTATTCGAGCTGGGAACAGTTCTTGAAGAATAGTCATCGTATCTCTGGCTGTATGGGCAATAGAACCATCTTGTTGAAACCATATACGAGCATGGTATAGGCGACCCAGCTAGTGCTGTGAAATGCTTTCGAACATTGCTCTATACTCGTCCACTTGCATTTTCAAAGACAAATGACCTTCTGAGCCGAGGTACCACATTAAACCTTGACTCAAAGTGGATGCATCTGACGTTGCGGAATTCTTCCCACCTCAGGCACGCAAACTTTGTTTTGAGATAGAAATGAGCTTCGTCTGTCATAAAAAAAAAAAAAACTTAGCTATCTTGACCGTGTTTTTCGGGCCAATAGTAACCGACTTGTGTGGTCTCTAGCTAGTTGCTGACTACATTGAATTTTGTAAGCAAAATAGTGCAAAACTGTTCTTGAAATTCTCTGTAAGGTCGTCCGTGGGATGTTTAGCTGGGACAACCACCACTTGGTCGGTCAATGTCAAAAGGTGTTCGTCAACAGATACCTGTACCCGCCTTATGTTGTTTCGAGAACATCCGGACGCAAGTCTCACAGTTTATCTGTGACAAGCACAAGTCCTTCTTGCCTTAAACGGACAACAAAACGTCCGATGGTATCTCTAGACGGGAGACTTCTTACTGACTACGAAGCTCTCAGTGTGTCTTTGAGGGGTTGTGCCAAACGTAAAATTCGACATCGAAAATCCGCTGGGGAATCAGCCAGTCGCTATAGTTCATCCAAAAGAGAAAAGAAATGTGAGAAATATTGCTGCGTTCCAAAGTTATCCGTTTTTAAAATCCACTCAATATTTTGCATTGAAAATGAGGTTTCTCTACTACTATTATACGGGCCTTCTTGAAAGCCTATCTTGTCGGTAAACACTCATCAGCACCCTCTGTGGCGGCGTACCTTACACAAAGCTATGTAAGAACAAACTAGCAATGGACACATTCTGAGTTTACAGGCAATCTACCTTGGTCCTACGAGTGTATGCTTCACACAGATCGTCCTTCCACTGAGGGGAAAATACAGCCAACACATCCTAATACAGATTTAAGTTACCGGTTAGATTGGTTGTGCTGTATGTCATTGTAGCAAACACACTTTCAGTCTCCAGATAATCGCACGCATATCAAACTAGATTGACCTCGAAAGGAGGAAGATGAGATGATTCATTTTGAGGAATATCATAGTAGGTACTCTTTGCACCTGTACATTAACAAAAGCTCTTGGCAGTCTCTAGATCAACACAACCGTCACAATTTTCGTCTCTGAAGGTCTGTCTAGGAGAGAGCCAATAGTGATACATAGAATAGGGGTTAAAACACCTCCCTGAGGACAACCATTGCTGACTCCGTCCTTAAGACTCAAGTTTTCCGACAATTTTCGTCTTTTAAAGTTTCTAGGAGAGAGTCCGCAATGATATATCCAATATGAGATAATACGCAACTGTGGAGGTAACCACTGCTAACTCTGTCTCTAAGACTTAGGTTCTCCATCGATTCTCGTCTCTTAAGCCCATAGTGATGCATAGAATCGGAGCTAAAATACCACCCTGATGACAACCACTGTTCACTCTGCCTCTAAGACTTAAGTTTCCGTCAATTATTCTCCCCTCTTAAAGTTTGTCTAGGAGAGAGACCGCAAAGATATACAGAAAAGGAGATAAAACACCACCCTGAGGGTCTGTCTCTAAAAATCAGGTTCTCCAGCGATCCTCGTCTCTTAAGCCCATAGAATCAGAGTTAAATCACCACCTTCAGGACAACAACTTCTTATTCTGCCTCTAAGGCTTAAGTTTTCCGTGAATTTTCGTTTGTTAAAGTCTGTCTTAGTGAGATAGACTCACCAGTATAAAGAATGGGAGACAAAACACCACCCTGGGGGCAACCACTGCTAACTCCGCCCCTAAGGCTTAAATTTACCTTTCAGCTCATTTTTTCACAGCCTACTCGATAGCGTTCGTTGCTTTAATCCTGGTGCTAGGCTCCACTTCCGCGGCGTGCATAACTTCATGCAACGCTTTTTGAAAGAAATGCCTTGAAAAACCTTAAAAATCGAAGATAGTCTATTGAACTCTCTTCAGCTCTCCCGATAAGACTTGTTGCTGACAGCGTCTCATACCAGATCTAGTTTCAATATATCTATCTCCAAGCACGTACTCATAACTTCTAGTGTTGACTGAATTCCTAAACCCTTTTATCTGCGACACCGTGTCAGGGCATAAAATTCCTACACTTAATCTTATTTTACTAATTAATCTGAGTGCATGAGTTAATAAATTGACAATTGACTGATTGCTGATTGCTGATTGCACTGAGTGATGTGCCTTAAATAGAGTTTACTTCATCACTATCTTTATTTTTATAGATTCATTTGCTTGTGTGTAGTAAACGGAGGGGGTATAGAAAAAGAAAATTATCTTAAGTGCGACGAACAAATAGACGGGAAACAACAGTGTTTCGCACTGCATATTTGACTAACCCGGTTTGCTTAGAATTCTTTGTAAATATTACCGTTATTGTGTAAATGAAGAATTTATGATGCAACCGCACTCGAAATAGAAACAATTAGAAAGTGGACGAGGCTTCCACTCGTTTTCGAGAAAGGCCGCAAGAGCGCTTTTGAAAGGCCGAAGCTGAACTCAACAGGATTTGCCGTGATCCGAATTGCAGTTTCCCAACCTTAGAGGTGATACAAATCAATGTATCAATACTAGGAATCAATGTAGGGCTATCCACCCTAAAAATCTTGACTAGAAAGACGGTTGCTAGAACTAGAATGCAAATGCATACCAGCCGGTACTGTGGGAGATCTGAAAATAGTTGACTCAGTTCCTTGAAGGCACATGTTCTGCACTATCCCCGACACGTTAAAAGGTTAATTGAGATAAGATTATTGGACCGTGGAAATCAATTCAATGGCATCCCGGCACTTGACTAGAAGTCTGGTTTGGTTCATCGACGGACGGAGTTGGAGCTGGCGTTTATGGACCCAAAACCAAAGTCTCGCTACATGTCCCCACTGTGTTCCGGGCTGAAGTCCATACCATTGCGATCTGCGCTAGGTTTAACCTTCATAAAGGTGTTCAAGATGCTTGAATACAAATTATCTCAAACAGTCAGGCAGGCAACGCTTAAAGCACCAACTCAGTGGACTCAATGACCGGTAAATGCTGTTATGGCAAAGCAAGAGGAACTGTCTAAATCCTACTGCACCACATAAGTGACAAGTTCCTTACTCATGATCCTCTACATGCAAACCAATCCAACCATGAAAGTCTACCGATACTGCCATTCAAAGCCTAATAACACAACTAAACAAGTTGACGGCTAGAAAAGAAACCGTCATTGGTGCCTTCATCGCTATACAAGGAGCCTTCGACAACACGTCCTACGAGGCTGTGAAGAAGGCTTTAGTTAGAAAATAACACTCCTTATCAAATAGGCACCTCCCAAGATGAAGAGTAGAAAAATGCAATTATATCCACCATAGGATGCCCGCAAGGGGATGTGCTCTCTCTCCTGCCTGGGAATTTGGTCACAGACGACCTCCTAGAACTACTTACAAAAGCTGAGCACTGGGTGGAAGGTTACACAGACGATGTAATCATCCACGTTATGGGCAAATTCGACAACACCTCATCAAAAAGGATGCAAAGTGCCCTTAATCTACATAACACCGAAGCAATGTAGGACTAAGGGACTGACCATTAATCCTGGAAAAACTGTCATTGTACCCTTTTCCAGGAAAGGAGAACATGATTTCAGGCAAGTGTCACTGCTTGAGGCCCAAATTCAGCTCGAACTGTAGCGCCACATAAATAAGTCACTGGGAAACATACCTATTGATCTGTCCAGAGAAGTGAAGTACCTTGAGTAATCATTGACGAGACGCTTATCTGGAACTCGCACCTAAATAAGGTTCCCAATAATGCGACTGGGCCAAAGTTTATGTGCCAACGCCTCTACGGTACTGAGCCTCAGGTCGATTTATTGGTCGCACGTCGCCATAGTCTAACCAGTGATCACCCATGCGTCATTAGTATGGTGGCTTAAAACGCTCCAATCAAGCACGACTACGTCTAGCCTGTGTGGCCATCACCGGTGCAATGGAAACGTGTCCAATGATAGCTATAAGGGCAATGCTTAGTCTCACACCCCTACAGTGACAAGTGGCGGTGTAGAAAGAAGCTATGCTAAGTGCTCTCAGGGTGCCTTAGATAGTGGACCTCAAAGCTGGAGGCCTTACAGGTCATCTGAGTTTAGTGGAACACATTTGTCATAACTCAAGATACCAGATACCATGCTCAAAAGATTTCGTTTTACTAGGAGTTTTGAAGCTGTTATAGATGACCGACGGGACTAAAAAATCTGGTACACAGATGGTTCAAAACTGGAAAATGGCTGCACTGGTGCCAGGGTATATGGTCCCAAATTTGAACGCGGAGAGTCACCAATATTTCAAGCAGAAGTCCTTGCTTCTGAGAATGCCTGTGGAGCAGAATCAATGGTGCCCGCATCTATATCTTTTCAGACAGTCAAGCAGTACTATAAGCTCTCAAATCCTAGACGATAGGGTCTACATTTGCCTGGCACTCTCAATATTCTCGAAAATCTTGCATCCAGGAACAAGGAAGCTGTAGCCTGGATTCCTGGTCATGAAAGTTTCGAGGGAAACGAATGGGCTGACTGTCTGGCGAGAAGAGGTGCCTGTCGCCCACTCGTCGGTCCTGAACCCTATTTTGGGGTACCGCCTTAAAGTTTCCACTCCAGAAATTACACAGGGAGATCAACAGACACGCCAACTACAGGGCGAACCTTAACGGCATAAGGCACACGAAAAATTTTGTGGGTATTTTGTCACTCCCATCGACTGTCGAATATCTGCAGTCTCTTCAGTCAGATTGGTGGTCGTTTCAATGGTTTTTGTTGAATCTAACGTCGTCTTGCCACAGAAAATGAATCCACGTCTGGTCACACGAGACAACCTAGTCCTCTGTCTACAAAATGGCACATTCAGTCCACCCACGCCTGATGGCTACGTGGCTTTCGACCGTTTTTAGCTGATTATCCCTTCTAAACCCCAAATGACTCAGTCGGTCCTTCATTTTATTCCAAACTTCAGACAAGTCACTCCACTTGTAATTGAAACGGAACTAATTGATTCTCCCCCTCAATCTGTTCCCCAATTTACCTGTCAAATGGCATACCTAATACCCTATTCGAATTTGGGGAACTTTTGCTGATAGAAAAATGTCTACCCACGTAGGAGTCGGTAGCGGTCCTCGCCTAGATGTTCATGTCGCTTTTCTCCCCCAGCTCCGACGACAAACACACATAACAGATTCTGGGGTAATTGCCGTAAACATTTTCCCTCAATTAATTCAAATGCCGTTGTCGCCTCCACTTCTTTCCCTTCAAAGAGGCCAGAAAAAAACGAAAGAAAGACCAGAAAAAAAAAGCGTAAAAAAAAATCCCGCAAAACAACAGAAGCCAGCATCACCACTATCACTATGTAGTTGTAGTGTAGATCAACATTTACTGCGGCCCAGATAACAAAACGAACTCGAAACTAAAAAAAAAACTGAAAAAAAAGAAAAGAAGAACCAAGTTTGGTACGGTTCCCTGATGCTGTTCCAATCGTCGGCCTCCATCCCACCACGTCCTCCTTATCCACGTCCCACTTGGGCATTGTGTATAGCAGTACCAGTACCACCGCCGCTCTCCTCCAGCAGCAACAGCATTTTGCTTGACTTGCATAAAGTTCAGTGCACTCGAGTAACCAAGTTTTGCGCAACTCTATCTGGCTATTGGCTGCTTTGCTACTTGCTAGTGCTGTTTGCTGTTCAAGTTGTTGGAGGTTGTTGTAAACACACAACACACATCAAACCTACAACCCAGCTAGCTACTACCTAGATACGAGTATAGATAGATACTCGCAGATAGACAGACAGACGGACAGATAGATGGATAGCTCTTGTTTTACTTTTATGAAATGTAGAGCTTCGTGTTGTATCTTTGTATCTTTGTCTGTATTTTCATTGCAAATGGTGTTAGACCAAACAAATCGTGATCGTCGTGAAAAAGTAGAATTTTCCATAAATTTAATTATGCACCTCCATGGGCGACTTGAAAGAGATTGTACATCAATCCGTGCGATGCCACGTGAAAGGCAGCCAGAGATTCTATCTAAATTGGAGATTTGGAACGTTAGCGTCTTATTTCACAAGCGATTTGTCATTTTAGGAGTTAATTAACTCAATTCGGCTTCATTACACCACTCAAGAGATCGTTTTACTGAAAACAGCATTTCTGCTGGTATTCATCTACGTATCTATAGATTATTGCGAAAGTAATTGAGAGCTCATGTCACGAAGCGTTATTCTATGACATGTTCCAATCGCTTAAGTGGCGTCGAGAATTCTTAGAAATTCGTAATACAATCGAAAATGTCCCTGAATTGTATGTGGATCTTTGTACCTGTGATTGGTGTTTCTTTTTGGCTTCAAGCCAACTTTGATGTTACCTTCAAGTTCTTTAGATGAGGTGGCCGGCGTGTACATGTGGCCAATACTCTTTGCTTCAGATTGCATGTGACGTTAATGGTGTTGCAATATTTGATGTTTTGACACAATGTTACTGGTGGTGGCGCTTTTCAGATACCGAACCAAAGTTGGCAATAAATTTCGAAGATTTATTGGCTCAGTGTTCGAATTTGAACAAATTGCGGCGTTATTCGTGCCATCTTTCCAATGAATCGAGGAGATTTTTTTATTTTTCTTAAAGTATTTGAAACATTAACTTTTAATGTGTTGAGGGGTTTGATCCTGTTCCATACAGAAGGTTTGCCTATGTGCTATCGTAAACAACAATGACCTGTTAAGAAGTCCACCTTTTATTGGCATCATATTCTCCGATGAACTAAACATAGAGACTTCCTGACCATAGCAATGTTTTCCGAGGTCCTGGCAGTGACAGAGCGCGTCAATATGGTGTCAATGATGACAATACCACATTGACACTCAGGCGGCCATTAAAGCCATGTCTGCTTTTGAAATCCAATCATCGCTCACCGCACAATATCAATATTTACTGGGTCCTTGGTCATAACGACATGAGATAGCTGACGAGCTTTCAAGAGAGAGGTCAAAGGAATTGACCACAATCGACCACTTTAGTCGATCAAGTCTCAGCTCTGCAACCTCAAAGAACGAGCGAAGCAAGATCCCAATAACAGCCAACAACACGTGGAACTTGCTTACAAGATGTGACAGATCAGGAAAGTTCTGGACAAGATACCAAAAAGCCAAAACCAACAAACGATAGAAAATCCCTGTCAATGTTGGTAGGTACGTTAACGGAACAGGACTTTCTAAGAAACCACACAATGAAACTTAACAACGTCTCTGCCATTTCACAGATCTCTGTCATTGCACAGGTCTCTGCCATGGCAAAAGTCCCTCTCATAACACAGGTCTCTGTCATGGCATAGGTTTCTTTCATTGTAAAAATCTCCGTCATTGCACAGGTCTCTATAACCTCAAATACAGAACTTTAGGAAGTTATTACTCTCAGACAAGATCTAACCAACCACCCCAATAGGGCATCAAAATGGGTCCACATAGACTTAAGATAGATGAGGTCGAGTATTTTGAGTATAACCTAACTTGACTTTCCTCATATTCTCCTATTTCCTTGTAGGTATACGCCTTAGTCAGTCTTTTGGATTATCTGAGCCCGGAAATATTTTCCCAATGTTTAAAGCGAAGTTTATGTTCTAAACTACGACTCAAAGCTGTGGAAACGGTCCAACTGACACCACAGAAAGGTTTTAGAAAAGCTAGCTCTAACTAGTTCATTTGTACAACTTTATTTTTACGGTGAAAGGTGGAAATCATTAAATTCTACGACTTAGCTTTGACTCAAACCAATCACCTTCTACTGCCCTATTCTCTTTGGTATTGCCGATTTAGTATTCTTTGGTCGGAAAGGTGTTCAGACTTAACAATTTGGGGACTTCATCTTATCCTGGTTTTCTAGAGCAATCGATTTATTTATTCTCAGCGACTATAATCCAGGCTTTCTGGGTCTTAAGCATTTTTCTAACAACTTGTATTCAGGCTTCTCTATGCAGGCCTAGTTTGGTGAACCAAAAGGACTGTCGTCGCGCTTGCTACGTAAGAAAAAATTGGAAAATTTCATTCCGTGATAGTATCTACGAGTATAGCATAAGCATAGGTCAACTACCCCCATATGGTGGACCAATTTTTGGAGGCTGGGGATTAGTATCGGATCTTCTATGTGACTTGGGCTTTTTGTAAAAGACTTACCTGCCCCATTGTAAAGCTTCTGTCTATTCTGAAAAAGCAACACGAACTTAGGTTGACCACATCTAGTAATCGTGAATTTCAACTCTACTCCCTTTTGTAAGAGCCATGATTCTCTTACTGGGGCTTATGCAAATCTGAAGCCATTGTTGTTACTCGAGTAAAACCACTTCTTCTGACTTGAAGTACCTCGAGTTCGTGGACACTGATTTTGCAATTTTGGCTATATGGTTACTATTTATTTGATTGATTAATGTCGTTACTTTTAAAGAGATATTCATTGATCATGGTCGGTTAAAAATGATTGTAACTCCTTATTTTAAAGAAGTCAGGTCCGAGATGGCACCAGTGTGGAAACCATACCAAACGATGCGTTTTTCTGAATGACATGGCATCGGTCAACAAATTTGACTTATGTTTACTGATCTCTTGAACTAAAAATGAGCCTCATTTTGCATTCGAACAGCGGATCAACTTGCAACTGGACCAGAGCACAATCAGCGAAAAGACGACGCAAATGATGATATTATGGTTTTTCTTCCGGTACCAGCTGGAACTTATACACGCAGTGGACGAACAGAGCCCCATTTGCTGAGACCGGCGATAAATCGATAAATTTGGATCCTCTTGCAAACTTTCTATAACTAATTATGATTTTGTGAGCACCATGAAAATCAGGAAGTCATCAAAAGTTCCGCAAATTGACCAATTTTCAAAAGGTTAGTCCATTCGTGATGATTTTCCAGGTTGTGTTGAACAGAAATGTCAAAAAGAGCGGGTAGAATGACAGTTGGGTTTAGTTATCTTTATCGTTTGTTCGAAGCAAAAAAAAATCAACTAACTATCTTTGGTGCAGCCTGACAGGTACTATAGAGATCAACGTTGATTCTTTTTTGAGAACCTGTTGCCAAAGAAGGGGTACAGCCATTCTACAGTGTAGTTTACGTCAAAAAATGAGAGTCGCGAACTTTTGAATCCATCCTCGTAGATAGGAATTCAGATTAAATACGTTCCACAATTGAGATAGCCCACTGCCCACTAATAATCAGAAAAAGTTTCGAACGGAAATAAGCTAAAAAAAAACTTGATTAACGGTACCAAGCCTTCAATTTTATTTCTTCACGATGTGAATAATCCTTGAAAAACCATAAAACCGGTTTATTTTATTCATACTAATTGTGTATCTGTTGGTTTTTAAAAGTCTCGTCCTTCAGCAGAATGTGCATTTCGCATTCCACGCCATTAAATTTATAGCACTTCATGATGGATTCATGTATTTCTACCTCATTAAGATATTCTATAGACTGTATCCAACGACAAACAAAGACCATTCGACGACTTTAAAAATTCATCAAAAATGTTTCGTTTAAGACAACAAAATCATTACACGTCACTGTGTCACTTTAACGCGCCACAACGTTAAAATTATACTGCCATTAAATAGAATTATTAACGCAGTATATGCACATTAGCGCCGTGCTATTAACAATTTAATGTAAAAAAAAAATGTGTAAAAAAAAATAATAATTACCGCCATCTCGTACGGAAAACCATGTTCTGTTGGTGCTTTTTGTGTGACATTCCCGAAATAGAATCCTTTTGTTCGCTGCCTGAACAAGAGGGCCGCACATCTTTGACATTTACGTGCATTGCATAGATTATTCCTATTTTTGAAATTCTCATCGTTACTGCTCTTCGTTGCCAATCCCCTCTGTACAAGAGTTTTTATGTATTTTTTTTTTCGAATTTCACACCTAAACACACCCTGACGATAAACACGCAACAGCAGCGAGAGAGCTCTCCCTTCAAACAATTAAAGAAATCTTGGCACGTTTTAGTGGATTTAATATTATTATTTTTTTTTTTTTGCGAAAATTTGATAAATATAAGCAACAAGCACGCAAAAAAAAAAACTAGCGAAATGCCATTATCAACTTGTTGAAAATATGGCATTTCTGTGACAGCTGTCAGCGGATTTCGAAAGCACATATCTGGTCAATGGATATCGCACGAATTATAGTTATAAACCTCTTTGTACTTTTCTGTGCTGTCATTTCATAATTTTTTTTTTTTTTTAAGTGAAGCGTCACATGCTTGCATAGTTTACGTCAAATATTTGACATATTTTGTGCCACTACTTGTTAAACGTCAAGTGGGGTGGTGCCAAAAGTTTCCACGAGTGAATGGCTTCCATAGAGAAATATTGTCTTTTTGTTCTTTTTTAACGTCTAAGCCTTTGCTAGACCCCTAGATCCTCTTTAGACTGAGTCTCACAGCTAATACCGGTGGACCTTTTAAAAATGTTTTATTTATACTCAGCCAAGACACCAGTCCGTGAAATACCCGCCGATCTGAAACTTAACAAAAAATACATTTTAGACCTTTTAGAAGCCCATAGATACGGCCTATAGGGTCACTAGTCCGTTTAGAAAGGTAAGAAAAAGTCCAGACCATGGTGGAATGAAAATCTATGAAATCTTAGAAAGATAAATAGAACAAAGGTAGGACAATTTTTAATATCTGTGAATCTATGAGGATTGCCTAAGCATTTACAAGAAACTCATTAAAGAGGTTAAGACACTGACGCCGACAATTCATTTAAGCTCTCAGTTTCGGATCGTACAAGTCACTTGTGTAGCTGCATGGCTTGCGGTATTTTTTTAGGAGCTGTGTTCTACTCTACTAAATGTCGCCGTTGGTGGGTTAAGCACTGCCTCGGACCATTGAGCAGGAGATTCCAGGTTTGTATCCTAGAAAATATAATTTTATAACAACGTTACCGAAATAAAGTCAGCTCCATGATTTAATCACGACCGTTAAATACAGAGCGGTGGTACATTTACAACGGCTATTAAGGAAACGCTGACATAAAAGCCCTCCATACAAGTGTATCTTTTCATGAATACAGTGATTAGTGACGGTTTCTATATATCATATCCGAAATGCGAAAGGTTAATAGAGTCATTATTCTTCTGGATGACATTAGAAACCAACCAACGACAAAAAAAAACAGTATCTATCATCAAAATCCGTTGCTGGAAAAAGAAAAAAAAATAAACAAATCACCTCCTGGCAGGCTTACTATCTATGCTGCTAATGATTTTGGCAACGATTTTCTATACGCGATCCATCTTATCCACGATTCTCTTGATGTCTTTAACCTCTGATGGATTACCACAAAGAGTATACGATTAGCAATTCAAAATAACATTCACAGCGTGAATGATATTTACCGAACCACAACGCGCAACGTAATCATGTTTTTGGCCAAAACGATATGGCATTGTGAAGGGAAATAGAGTTTGATTGATGGGACTAGTATGGGCGAAGCTATTTTGCATATAAAATTGAATTAATTCCATCAATCTGTTTTACTGAACTTTCAAATCAATGAAAATTGGATAAGTAGTCAAGATTTTGGCTGCATTACCTTTGTTTATGAAAGTTTTCTTGGCTTATTGATGGTGTCCCTCAGGGCAGCGTCAGGAGGCCCCTACTTTTCAGGTTTTTTTCTTTTTTCTATGTTAGTCAAGGAGGCTTTCTTATACAAGTATTTTATGATGCAGATTGCAATAGATACCACCAATTCCAGTTCGATTTATCCTCATCTTATCGACTAAGCTCCACCTCCAACTCACAAGTGGTTTCCTACTCCAATTAGAAATGTCATGACATTAATTCTAAAAGTTATTCAACCAATTTCGCACAATTAACTGCAACAATTCGTTTGTTATGATTCACGCCCCAAAACAATTTACACACAAGATACTAAAATGATTTCTCTATCTTTTCTACTCCCCCCCGTCCCCTATCTCACATCCCACAAAGAAAAGATATCGTAAATATGTCTCAAAGATACATGAACACTGTTGCCAAAAACTTTTAAGAAAATAACAAAAAAAAAAGAACACAACTTATGACTTATAACAGTGCGCTTAAGAATTATTTTACTGTCGCCGGGTTTTGAGTTTTAAGGTGACCCCCCTACAGTGGGGTGCTGCACGCATAGTAAATTCAAAATTACGCACCAGAATAAGGGTAATCAAATAAAAATTCGTTTTTTCTCTGCTTTTTCTCTTGTTAATGGTTCGGCGCTATCTATATTTAGATGCTCTCTTTATGTCTTGTTATTGTTTTGCTTTGTAACGAACGAAAGAAAGAAAAAAGTACGAAGTTGTCAGCATTCTGGTTTTTACTGCGGACTTATGTAAATTTCAAAAATTCGTTTAATATGTAAAACGCGTTTTTGAAAACCCAAAAAAAAATTGTTTATCCTCTTATACTTTTTTTGTCTTAATTGTTTATGAGTAATTAGCATTTTATGAACGAGTTTTTGGATGGGGTGTTATACATGATACAGTCTGGTGAGCAAGTAAAGGCCATGGGATTTTTAAATAATTTTTTTAAGTGAAGT
Organism: Blera fallax; assembly: GCA_946965025.1. NCBI lineage: Eukaryota > Metazoa > Arthropoda > Insecta > Diptera > Syrphidae > Blera > Blera fallax. The sequence goes on from OX337244.1 coordinate 118,254,713, forward strand.
TGTTCTAAACGACAACATTTTTTAAGGGCTCTGATTGAGTCATGGGTATTCTCACATGTCAGAGTGACATTTGTGAGGTAGCATCTAGTTCAACTGTAGACATCAGTGTTGAGATCATTCTTCCGCCAAACGTCCTTCTTCTAATGACTCTTGTAAGACTTCTAAGATGCAAGTTTCAGACGGTCAACTCATCAAGTTGTATACAAGAATGCTAAAGTTTAGTATTTCTTGGGCGTGTTTGAGTATAAAGCTCTTCAAACGAAAGTCGTTGATTCACTACTACCAGATAGCCATCCAGCGTGCACCGTGTGGAGGTTATGGTACAACACATTGAAGAAATTGCTTTAAAGGAACGAATTCATTGCAAAAGAAGTAGTGAATTTGCAATAAGGAGTACCACAGTATTCCGCCTCGAGTCTTACGCTTTTGGAAATATTTAGAAACGCCCTCATTTATGGGTCTTTTATCGTGTTGATATCCACTATAAAGCTGATACGAATATAATGTGGTAGAAAAGTAAAGTATTTGCAATATGGAATGCCACAGTATTCCACCTTGGGTCCTATTCTTTTTGAAAAATTTAGAAACGCCCTCGTTTATGGGCCTTTTATCCTGTTGATATCCACTAGAAAGTTTATGCTTTTACTTCAGACAGAATTTTCATGAGTACATCTTAAATTCCTGCTCGACTTACCCACTGTACCCATTCATTCCAAATTTTTAACGCTTAACTCTCGAGGTCCTTTTGTACACTTTTTCCTTGTAAAGATAACAAAAACTGGTTTCATTGCAAACAAATATAAAAAAAAATAAACTACACACTGGAATCCTTAATAACATGTGCTTTCCCCTTATTTTTATCTCTTGCAGGCAGTTGCTGGTACGGTGTCGACATTATGAAGGAGCACATCGCTGATAATTTCGAGGCGTGCGTTTGGGAGCCATCCATAATTAAAATTAACGCTCTAACGGCTGCCTGTGAAGCGGCTTGCATGATTCTTTCCGTCGACGAGACAATCAAGAGCCCTAAGTCTGGTGATGGTAAACCGCCTGGTCGGGGTATGGGTAGGCCCATGTAAGCAGTAAAAATTAAAAAAAAAAAAACACAAAAAATTTCATCCATCGTCGTCGTCGTCATCGTCCACATCGCCTACACACAATCTCCGGGAGCAACATAAAAACGATGCTGCAGCTATACAAGTGAAATCATCATCAACGCAAATTAATGATGCCGGCCGGGCAGGCAGAAACACACAGAAGTCATGGCTGACGATGCAACTTTTTTTTTTTTATTACTTTAATTTTTATTAATTAATCTATCATTAATTATTATCTACTATAATTAACTACACTCACATACAACCAACCCACACATACATGTGCACGCTGGCATTCAGCGTTATACTAAAAAAAAATCCATTTTTTATGGAAACAAGATCTTCGGGCTTTTTTCGTAAGAGAAGGCTCCTTCTGAGACGCATTTTCTTATTCACTTAAAATGTTTACTATCGTTTGTATTATTAATTTTTTTTTGTTCGTTCTTTATTAGCTTTTGTAAAATAAGAACACCAGAGAAAAAATGAAAACTCATTCGGAAATAAATTCATTCACAAACTATAAAGAAAATTATGTTTTATTTTAAGTGTTGCGTTTTGTTGTTTCGAAAATGATTAGTGGTGTTTTGAAATTGGAGCAAAGCGATATTATTTGTGGGGCCCGTCAAAATCAAGGACTTACATATGTGGACACGGGGAAAACAAAACGAATTTATTGTTAGATGACGTTGTAAGGCAAACAGTAGCAGCTGCTTTATATATTTCCTTCCTGAAGTCTGGTCAACAAGGATATGTGTCGGAAATTCATTAAATTTGGATCAAAGTATATGCGAATGGCAAAAAAAACGAAGCTTGTTTGGGCGGACAAGTTCACTGCATATCGACTGTTATTGTAGGTATTGGAACAACGTCTGACGAATTGGAATTTTAGGGCACGAAAGTCAGTCGACTTTCGAACAAGTTAGCCGACTCATGGTGTATCAGCAGTGATATTTATATACGGAGAAATACCATTTCACTAACTAAGTATGAGTAGATGAAGCTATGCCCAAAGACAGTCATATCAGCTCCACATGCCCTATCTAAAAAAAAGGGGCGATCCCATGTCTTACACCAACTATCTAGGCGCATCTCTGCTTAGTTTCACATGCATATAAGATCCTATTCTGTTCGAACGTTTAAAGGCTGAATTCAAGATCCTTCCAAACCAATTCAGCTCTTACGATTAATGCTGGAGAATACGCGATACAAAGTGCAGTTTGGGAGTAGCTTTTCTGAATCCATCATTAGTCGCTCCCAGCGTGCTATAGTAGATGATTTCACGGCAATTAATGAACAGGCGGAACGAGATGGGCTTGAAGTGAATGAGCCAAAACCAAGTAAGTATTTGCCATCAACAAACAAAGCAACATCCGTTCATCGCCTAGAACGAAGCCTCACTGTTGGTAGCTCTAACTTCGTAGTCAAGAACTTCGTTTACTGTAATGGAGTCAACACTAACCTTAGTGTAGATTCGACGAAGACCCTTTCACCCTTAACTTTCCAGCGCTAAATTCTTGAAGCTGTCGCTGTCGTCTGAGATGACTAAGACATGGCTAGTTCGAAAAAATGGCCCAAAGCTCCGACCTGCACAGTAAGGGCATGAGGATGTACCACTCTATATGCCACTGATGGTATTCGTACTCTTAAACTCCTATTGGGTTCGCATCTCCGCTTCAGTGACAGCATTCTTCGGTGGAGACAGCATTGTGCGGTGAAAAAGGGATCCACGTTCAACTTTTGCAACGGTCTGTTATGTCTTTCATTTCTTGCTTGTAAGAGCGGACTGAGGTTCGCCCTAACATACCCTTCAATAACGATCAAAGTCACTATACCGATGGGAGTGTCTCACTCTGTTTCAGGCTGAAGTCCTTCCAATTGAGATTTGAGCTAGGTTAAACTTTCGAAAAGGTATATTAATGGCGCCAGAATACGAGAATATCTTCTCAGATATGTAGCGCTTAAAGCACTCCAGTTTCCTGAGGTGTTTGTTAAGCTTACTGTGGCCCATTAGGAAGCATATAAGGATGCACAGCCGGTTCTTGTTGATGTTTAGACAGTCTTTACCTCTTTTCCGTTTATAATTAGTTCCCGAGAAGCTCTTTAACTTGCCTTAGTCTAGGAGTTCCTCACAAAGTTTCGCTCTTTTACATTCTTTTTCCTAGCCCACAAAATGATTTCGAGCTGGTAAAGAGGTTTTTTGATCCTATTCTTGCTAGTTTATCAGCTGATTCATTTTGGAATCCCAAGTGATCTGCTACCTATGTAGTAGAGGGTGACTCTGGTAGGTTTATCTTGAGCCACTTCTTACCAGTGTCGAACTGATTTCATAGAAGCTTTAAGCCTTGATTACGGTTTCGCTATCCAACAGCGATGTCTTGCCCGCAACACTTTCTATCGAAGTCAAATTGAGCGCATCTTTCTATTGTTTAGATCGCCGCTTCACAAAGCTTCCGAAAATTTGGTTCGGGGCCCGTAGACAATTGGTCCAGTTCCTATGGATGTTTTCAATCCGTTCGTGTACCACTTTATGGTGTTTTGCTTAAGTAGGTATGATCTTACATCCCGACTTCACTACTCAGCTTCGAGGTTGAATTTCCTCTCGGAGCCTACCTACCTCTTGACTATATCTTCTCTGAGTCAATCAAGAAGGGGGCCTGGTTTGGAAAGTGTTTCTCGCTGTCTATGTTAAATGCATTTTCCTTTCCCGACGTCCTCTTTGACTATTTATGGTATGGTTTCTTTGACAACTCTTTCTAGATATAGGAGTGTAAGTCATAGTAAGTCAACTGATAGCCCTTGTTTCGCAAATGCAAGCTAGCATCTATACTTTCTCAAGGGCTTTCCTCGTTGTGCTCATCTTGGTTCTTTCAACCTAACCTACTGCTCCGTGCGTTATAATGGGCCAGGCCATCATGGTGTACATCCATTACAGTGAAGCTGGGTTGCATCTCGGCTGAAATGATTGTGCACGCCACTGCTCGCTTTGGTTTGACTACCACAGCTTCTTCATCCTTCTTCCAGACAAGTTTGCTGTCTAGTGTTATATCTACATACATACATACATAGATACTTGGCTCGATGTTGTGGTTCTATAAAGGTCAGTAAAGTTAGAAAACTCTGCTACAAAGGCCGTACTAACCTTCATAAGGGAGGTGGTGCGTCTACTAGGTTAATTCCTCCCTTTTGATTATCTACCCAATAGATCGATTAGGTTCGCAGTGTCAGCCATATGGGCAAGGGTTCAAATATATACAAAATAGTAAGCTTAACATAGTTAAGGTAGTAAAGCTAGTTACAAGCGTTTTTGTCTAGCCTGTCACTAGAATTGCATTAAAAACGAAAAAAACCGGCTGGAGGCAGAGCAAACTGGGCCAGCATTTCGTTTGTAGCGGCCCCATTGGTAAAGAAGCCTTATTTGGAGCCTTAACCGACTACCTGTGATTGGCAGACATACTTCATTCCATGCAGGCCATCCTCATAAAATCAGAAAGTTCCCTCGAAAAATCGTTTCTCACAGTTGTAAAAGCAAATATTCGGCAAAAAAAAAAATAATAAATCCAATAAAAGTCATTCATCTACACATCCACATAAACTCCTCTATAGCTACCCCGCCAAGCGGCAAAAGGTGCGTAAATTTATGCTACACAGCACACTCGTCGGAACATCTGCCGCTACTAGTTCCTTTTTTATTGTTTTTTTTTTTTTTTACACGCTCGCTCGATCGTTTAGCTGTCCAGGCGACTCGATTTGTTGTTATTCTATGCTGCGCATGATCAGCGTATTTCTCTTTGTTATGCTTCTGGTAAATTCTGCGAAATGTAACCCTTCTCGGCTTTTCGGTCTCCTGGTTCGGCTTCAATGCAGAAACAAAAAATAATGATTGTGGCCATTTGCCACGCTGCAAAAACACAGATACTCGTACGACCCGACCCGACCCCGTATCTGGAATTGAACATGCGGCTGCGTATTGATTGAGATTTTTCTAGAATTTTTTTTTATTTTCTTTCTTTTTTATGTTTACGCATAAACATAACAGATATGCGACTCCAATGGAGTTGGAACTGGTTTCTTCGGGAAAGATTGTTTTTTTGTGTCTTTTTTACGAACCTCATAAATTGACAACTGAAAGATGTCTGGAACGAAAGGTTTGTTTTTATTTATAAGCCATGAAGTCAGTTGAGACGGATCTTGGAACGGATTTAAGTTCATTTTGGAACTTATTCTCATAAGCGTGCGGTTTAGATAATAATCAAGAGACAAAAAAGTAAAAGTAGATGCAAAGATACATACTTACTTTCTCTCTGTTTTGACTTTGAACTTCTGTGTACCTACTTACCTGAGGTCGATGATCTTTATTCTAAAAAATTCTTACCTGAGGTTTTACCCACATAGTATTTATCAATGGTGCCACATCGTCTTACGACTGAGTACGGGTTTTTTTTTCTGTAGACAGTCCTTAATGAATGGAATTTTCCGACGACCTGTGCCTCTTGACTCAAAGAAAGGGAAAAGATCTGGGTATGAGTAGGGTAGACACGGTTTTTTTCTTTGGAAAACTGTTGCTGGGTGGAACATCCTTGAAATCCCAAACAATAAAAATGCTTGCTTGTACGATAGGTAGGCTCTTCCAGACAAAAAGAAACCATTCCAAAGCAACATTGAGGACCTAGACTAGACTGTGAGTTCGGAGAAACCAACCAAGGGGCGTAAATATTATGATTCATAGGCATTACAACTAGGTACTTACCATTTAAGAGCCTTTGTGTGAAGGTATTAAGGTTGGATTAGTAGGTACATAGAGACATATGTACATACATACATATGTGGGTACATTGATGCCTTGTGACATTACCTGCTACTCCCGTAGATCAGCTGTTTATCTTCCGCGAGCCTATTAAGAAAACCGCTGATTTAGGAAATAAAAATTAAAGTCTCAGGAGTCCTTCAGCTTCATAAGTAAAAAAACTTTTTAGAACCCAACTTTCTCGACCTGCTAGCTAGCAGGGTTTAATTGAGCCATGTAGTTTGAACGATTGATAGGGCTATTGTCTTTGGTTGGCCCATGTTTGCCTCAGCCTCTAGGCTGTACACCATTCCAGACAGTGGTGTCTGGAGACGTCGTTCTCAATTATTCTCCGTAAAAGTAAGTAGACGTCGTCATCGTTGTAGTTAAGGTGTTTTTGGTACGTTGTAATTCTCAGTTGTATACCGCTGTTATTTGTTCTCAGAGCTGCACGAGGAATATCACTGATGAGCACCAAAAATAGCTGTGGTGAAAGTATGAAAACTTGAGGCACCCCACTTTGGACTTCAAAATTATCAGATACCTTACAATTGCGTAATACTTACTACCCACAGTATCCTTAATAATATCTATGAGTTTCTCTGAAATACATCCCCTTAACAAAAGCTGGGAATTTGGGAATCTTTTAAACACGAAACTGAGCCCGTACTCAGCCAAAGTGTGGGATTTTCACACATCTCTCCTCCCAAGCTGTGTCCCAGCACCTTCCGTGCTTATTATCTCTCTTTTTAAGAGCAGTTTCTTCTTGTGCTTCATGCGAATATTAGGCATGATCCTTGCCAAAGCATGACGTAGCTTAAAAGTTAGCCTTGCGTCTATCTACTTGAACTCTGGTTTGGAAACTTCAACTTAATCGCTGACGGTTGCTCTTATAATCTCCATCACTTGTCTTCTGCTGATAATCACTACTGTTTATCTTCTCCTCTGCAAATTGTAGACCCATATCCTATTAGCCAGCCCTAAACCATTTCGATAGCTTCGTTGTAGTCATACTCCAACTCCACAAGGAGTTCGGTTGCTACAACGATGACTAGGACATTGGCAAAGTCAATTACTTTCGAAGACCTTAGTATTCTTAATTTAATGACATTAGGTTCCACAGTAGCGGACCTCATATGGAGCCTTGGGGAACCCCACCTGAGGCGTTATACAGCCTCGTTCCCTCGTCGGTGTCGTAGAGCAGTAGCAGTATTTCTAGAATAGTTCATCATTGCAGGTAGTTTGTTTCCAGTTTGCGGTGCTGAAGGCGTTTTTGACGTCCGTACTCACGACTTAATCGATCGTGCCTCACAGAGGTAAGGTCAATATAATTTTCTTGCAAGGCCTCCTGCCTCTTCGTCTGCACTCTCCAATCTGACATTTGCTTATAATCTGCTTCAGTCCATCATGCATAGACGCCAATACGAAGTAGGATTCTGTTTTATAACCTTTTGAAGGACGATTAGTGTTTGTTTCTTCCACTGATCGGGAAAAACTGCTCCCTGCGCTGCATGTCTACAATACAGTGATGGCAACTTGGGCCTACAATGACCAAAACCTGCACAAAATACGAATGGAGGCTTGAAAATAGAGTTTCAAACTCATAAGCCCAATTCGACTCAAAAGTATCTGATTCCCCATTATTGTAGTTTTTATTTTTAATACATCCGGCCACAATAATCCCAGCCATTCAGTGTCATTCTAAGAGAATATTCATTAAACTTGCCCTAAAAACTAGCGGCTTCCTTTGTTCGTACGGATACTACACCATCATGCAAGCAACCATCGTAGCAATGCTTTGGTGATTGATTTAATCCTACACGCCCCTCGAGGCACCAGACAAGTTTCCTTCAAAGTCATAAAAGTCTCTACTTGTACACTGGTTTCTATAATTTGATCCTCCAGCTACCGAGTCAAACCGCCCCAAGTTAAACATTCTCTAAGTCAATTACGTAGATACATTCATATGTACCTAACCATCGCCTCACAAAGATTTTATATTTACGATAAAAAAAAAAGGTAGACTCAAGCCAACACTAAGTGCACAAAAGACAAGAAAACCTGCTTCACTGTCACATCATTCTGCTTGGTTACCTCCGCTTTCAAGTATCGACTTCCTTTCGAACCCTAATATCATAACGATCTAACGATCTACCAATCCCTCATGCATATCTACAATACCCCTTGAGGCCTAAACAAAAACAAACCTCGATCAGCTGCTCTTCACTCGACTAAAACTGGTTCTAAAGTGTGTACCCTCTCAGGTTCCCCCATTTACTTGTACAAGTATGCATCAGTTCAAGGGAAACCAAACCGATCGCGTATGCCTTTCACGATCACTATCGTCAGCGCTGAATAAATGGAATGCTGCTGCTGCATTGCGTATCTAAGTATCTATACCAGCAGCGGTGTGGTGGCTTAAAGCAAGAGAGAGCGGATGTGAAGATGTTATTATGTTTTCAACTTAATCCTCGTGTACACTCGACAAGATGGCATTATTCTTTGAGATTTTTATTGCAAACAATTTTTTCTCCACTTTTTTTTGCCAAAAGATTGTACATACGCGTTTGTTGATTATGCAGGTCCTTCTCCAGCGCTGGTACTTGACATGGTAGCCATCTGTTACGATTCCATTACCAGAAAAAAAAAACTGTTATCGCCGCCATAAAATATGATTAAGGGAATTTTTGGGGAATGTTCTAGATACTTCACAGGGAAATCGATTTTCCATCGAAAATGTATTTTTTTTTTAGTCGATTTGGTTGGGAAAGCATCGAAAATATCTGTTGTAGGGGACAGATATACAGAACCAGACATAGGGGGTAATAGGGGCGACGCCATTTGATGGATGGGAAAGCGTTTCGATTAATTGATCAAGGAGAATGCATGACATGCTCACATGTCTCACAGGGTGGGTTATGTTACATTGTAATTTCCCCCTAATACTCGATTCGAACGCAGAAATGAGGGTTCCTCGGGTTTCGTTTTTATCCCGTGGGTTATGGATTTTATTGTGTTTATCAATGTTTGACTATCAAATGAATGTGCGCATTCGGTTGACAGTTAGGGGGATATTATCGTAACGGAAATTAACGGTCGAAATTGTGTGAAACGCATGCTGGGAGAATGCGTCGTGTATTTATTAATTTGACAGTTTCACATGGTGAACTTCAGTGTTCAGCGAAACGAGTTTTTAACTAACTCCGCAGATACAATGCTGCAAGATCCCGAGACAGGATATTGAGTTCGAATTGAAAGGATTGTTCATAACATGGTTCTATCAAGCGACAGTTGCCGCTGCCATATTCAAACTGGTAAGACTGTATCTACAAATCGTTCTTTGGAGCTGCGATGTTACCTCATTACTTGCCGGTCTTTAGTTAACTGCATCCAGTTGCGCACTCCAAGTTAGTTGAGGTCCCCTTCTACTTGTGCGTGCCACTTTAGGCGACTGATGCGGTGTTTTTTCATCGAGTTCGGTGTCACTGTACAGCTCGTAAGCTTTGTCGTTGAATTTTCTCCTCCCAAGCCTGCCGACACAAATGGGACCGACTATTTTACGAAGATTTTTTTCCCGAAACGCCCGGGGATAGCTTCATCCGCTTTCGATAGTGTTCATGCTTCAGTGCCATAAAGTAGGACTTGGATTTTTAAGGTTTTAAGTACAGTATCCTTAGTTGTTCGGAATAGGGCCTTACTACTCAAATGCCTTCTCAGCCGAATAGAAACAGCAATTGGCAAGTGTTATTCTTCGTTTGATTTCTACTGAGATGTTGGTTTCAGAATTTGTAGCAGAGCCAAGGAAGGAAAAGCCCCGTAACTATATCAAAATTATAGCTGTCAACGGTGACGTTCTGTCCAATTCGTTGATGTCGTGTGTCCCTTCTTCTTAACAACATATACGTGACACGGTGCCTTGTCTGAATGCATTTTTGACATCGAAGGTCTCGGTGAGGTCATTACCGACCTTGATGGAGCTACGAGAGTCCGTCAGCTCCAGCAGCTTTGTTGGACTTAAGTCCAACTTTGTCCAAGTCGGGTGGACCGAATTGTTGGTCTACATTGCCCACGTTGAATGGTTCGCTCTGTCTGACAGCGGAATTCGATTCGTCGTCGCCGGTATACAATGGTTCTTCCATATCCTCAGCATTGACTTCGTTTCGACTACGCTGTTGCCTTAATCGTCCTTGCAGGCTTCGGTTCGGACTTTGTAGCCTTGGCAACATCTCTTTACCCTTTGGTAAAACTTCCGAACCTCACTCCTGCAGATTGCGCGCTTCTCATGGTCTCCCTTTTTTCCTTCTGAAAAGTCAGTGCGCATCTCTTCTCTTTGGCTCGCAAAGTTCGCGGGCAGCTCTAGTCCCTCCATGCAGCGCGCCTTGTAAGCCCCCTGTTTAGCAGCATGTGCTTGCCGGCTCTTATCGTCAAACCAGGGGTTTCGTTGCGGAAATCGAGTGAGACCCAGCAAGTCAGAGGCAGCATCTCTGATGGACTTTGACAGTGTTGCCATTGGTCTTCAATACTTGATGGTTGCGACATAGGATGTCTTAAAAGGGAGACTCGATCGGGAAATGATTTGGCGATCTCTTGCAACTGTAGCCGCCCGACATGAAATTTTTCGCAGTATATCCTTGGCTTGGTAGTATTTGGAATATCCGCAACGGTAACTTGGCTATAACAAGGTAGTGGTCCGAATCAATGTTGGTCCCTCAGAAGGCTCGGGTATCTTCAATTCTGGAAGAGTGCCTTGCGTCGATCGCAATGTGGTCATTGGTTGTCGATCAACCTGAATCCGTTATCGAAGGTGGTGGCTTGTAGGTTGTACTTTCCGACTGTGCTACCAGAGATGCCCTCTCTTCCTAGCTTGGCGTCAAAATCGTCATAGCTACTCGTATGTTCCGTTCCAGAGCTCGTAGAGCCTACGTATCTTTGCTTGAAATAGAAGATTTGTAGTACTCGCACCAAATGTCCTTGGATTGACAAAAGGACAGTGTGTGTACCACGAAATAACCATAACCACATACCTACTGCATCCCCTAAATCATGTCAAATTATACGACCTACCCTCGTAAATCCTGTCACCATGAGCATGAAATATTGAACAATTCTGAAACAATGCACAATCTTCAGCAAATATTACCTCATCAAATAAAAATTTTAAAAATTCTTCTTCAAAATTGCGTGTATCTAGACTCGTACATATACACAGACGTACTGTCAGATGAAACAAACAGTCACACGCGCAACAGTTGTGAAACAATTAAAACAAAAAATAAATTAATATTCGCGTTCGGTTTTACGATATCGGAATAAAATGCTATAATTGGTCTTGAAAAATAAATCAACAATGAATTCGACTTTTTTTATTTACTTTTTTTTTTGTCTTAAACGCAAGCTATTTTTACTTATTTTATTTTTTTGCTTAAGCTATTGACGTCGATAAGTTGTTTTTTTTTTGTTAATATTTATGAAAGCATGCGAAAAACGATCGGTTTTTTGCTTATTTATTTAAAACAAAAAAAAAATGTTCGTCGGCTTCTGATTACAAGTGTGGTACGATGTCTGCCAAAAAAAAAATGTCTTATCAGGTAATTCGATCAGGATTTGCGAAAATTCCAGGAATAAATTCGGGTCAATTCAACCAGTTTACAATAGGATGCACCGATCCTTTTGAGATGATCAAGTTACAACAATAGATGTATCTAACAAAGAACACCCGAGATACCTGAGAAGATCGGTTCACCATTGTTGGCTTAGGTTTCATGACCAAAAAAAAGACGAAAATATATTTATGAGTCAATTAGGCTGTGTATCGGCTGGTACCGGATTTTTCCAGGTGGTCCGTTTGGAAAGATTATGGAAAATAAGAGAAACCAGTTTCCAACCCCCGGAGCTGTTGAGTTTTGTTGACAACAAACGTTAATTCTGGAACAATGGGAACAATTAGTTCGTTTTTATGATTTCATGCAGTGCAATAAACTTTATTAGATGTGGGTGAAATCCTACCACAAGGGATCCGAGAAAGATTTTACCTGGTTAGAGAGCAGGAGTAGTTCTTGGAAGCGCTTGTTCTCAGGTGTTATAAAAGTATTAAATCTGCATTAGGTAAGACGTCGTTAGTAGATGCGTATTTCGAGAGGACTCAATGCGACGTCCTCGTGGAAAAGTCGGAGTAACTTTTTCGCAAGAGAACCTCCAGAGTTTGTTGGCAATGTGATGAGAGATCTGGAGCAGGGCAATTACTATTTTCGGGTGAATGCTTTTCTAGATCGTACATATTTATTTAAAATTCAAGTTCTTTCATCACGCCACCATTGCTTTCATTTGTGGGACTTGTCCACTGTCTTCTTCATACTTTTTTTTTTTTTTTTTTAAAGACGTGGGAGCAGACAAGGCACAAGTTAATCCTAAAAAGCACGGCGACCTGAGAAGATCTTTTGTGCTATCCCCTGAGAGTTGCTGTATTGTATTCTAGTTGCCTTCTAGCTGAAATATAGTTCATTAATGAAACTATTGATAGTTTGAGCTAAAAGGTGGCGCTACAATTCGGGATGAACCTGGGCCTCAACTAAAAAGCCTCTCCAGTGAGTCCGGTCCTTAGCTAACAGCCTTCAGTTGCTCATGCCAAGTTGGCTGAGGTCCCCTTTTACTTGTCCTCGTCACCTTATGGGGGTCGTCTTTTACTGCGTTGCCCCTCCGGACTAGAAAAAATCAGCGGGCCGGAGAATTGATGTCCATTCGCTCTACATGTCCTACCTATCTACGCAATTTCTTCACTAAGGCGGTGTCACTATACAGATCGCAAACTTTGTCGTTGAATCTTCTCCTCCAAAGACGTAGAAGGGACCAAATATCAAAGAATTTTTCTCCCGAAACGACCGGGGATATCTTCAACCGCTTTCGACAGCATCTACATATGTACATATGTCTCAGTGCCATAAAGCAAGACTAGGATTATTAAGGTCATGTACGTATGGAGTGTGGGAATAAGTGCTCTACTATGGATCTCAGCATTGTCGGGCATAATATTTTTGGGAACCTGTAGCCCCTCAGCTTAGTCATTACCATCCTGTACGCTGTGTCCCAAGGGTTTATGTCAGCTTCTTTACATAAACATTTGAAGCACCTTGTCTTGGTATCCTTTATCCACTTTTTTAAATGTTGTACTAAATTTTGGAGCCGTATCGAAGAATGGATTTAACAAATACGTTGTAGGTATGGAATCGACATCATCGGTCGTTTTCAGCGTACGGTCGCGGCAATAGAAGAACAGACGAAACGAGTTGACCTTGAAGTAAACGAGGACCGAACTATGTAAGTACATGTTGTCGACAAACAAAGCAGCATCTGTCCTCCGCCGTGGGAAAACTTCAGGAACTTCGAAATGGGTAAGTGGTTCATCTCGGCGTAAACGTCAAATCGTCGATAGACACCTTAGTGCTGCTACTTAGATTTGGCGAAGCAACTGGGTTCAAAACTCTTAACTCGGAAGACGTTACAAAACATTGATCCTGACAGTTCTGCTCTATGGTGCCAAGTAGAGCAGGAAAATAGAGCCGATTTGAATACTTTCGAGAGAAAAATTCTTCGTCAAATATTCGGTCCCATATACAAGAAGAGCGAATTGAGAAGAAGATACAACCGGGAACTCTCAAGATGTGGATGTAGCCCGAAAAACACGTCGACTACACTAGCTTGGCTACATCGAACAAATGAAAATTAATGCTCCAGCTAAGAGGACCTTTAAATCCCAGCCTCCAGGTTGAAGATGACAAGACCGAACCTCCGGCTTAAGGGCCAAGCTATTTCAAGCGCTTAGTTTGAAAAACTGGAAGCAGTGTGCCCAGGTTCAAAGAGGATGAGAGGCTGCGAAAGTGATGGCACACGGTCTTTGTTGGTGCTTTATACCCCATGAGGTTTGACACGATCTAAATAAATTTAAAATTGTAATTTGGACTCATGTAGGCTAAAGCTGCACATAATCTCAGAAGCCCTTCAGCTTGACGTAAGCACAGATATGCGAATCTTACATTTTATAAACATTCAGTAGGGGAGTGCGTTTTCGTTGATCCATTCTGCATCAGGTTTAAAGTATCGACAATTGGTGGTATTTCCTTTACAGGGAACAATAGAGAAGAATGGTGTTTATTTACCAAACCTCCGAGATCAACAAAAAATACGTGAGCCACACAGAAGCCCTGACTTGACACTCAGATAGTGGAACATGATCTACTACGTCCAACACAGCGGCTCACGCATTAAAACAACCATAAAAACTCTTGTTCACTCCATGTGATTACGATACACTCTGCACCTCGTTGTGGCCGTGTTTATGGTACACCTCCCAGAGGATCACTTAGCCAGCACGGATCTGATGTAGACAAGCTGACTCTACCTAGCTGCTATCTCCTTTAATTATTTATATTTATTCATTCCTTACAAGCTAACGACGTCTACTCAATTTTGCATTATAACAAGCACCAGCAAGCTGTAATAATCACGCTTAAAATGATCAAGGGTGCGGATATACTCATTGTGCCCATTCATGCAACATTGTTGCAGGCTTTCCCCCCAGCTGGCTGCGGAACTGTGTAGAAATATGAGCTCCTGCAACAGAAAAGGCAGCATTCAACAAGTTTTTTACTCCTTTTCTGCTGTCATACTATCTGTAGTTTCCAATTTTTGATCGTGCATCTTATACACACCTTGACGATGGCCGCTGCAGCGGCAAGCGGCGACTACAGGCGTCGCAATTTAGTCATGGTAGTTCGCATCTATGGAATACCTACCTGTACGTGATTGTTGTGATCAAAATGAAGCGGAAATGCACGAAAAATCATCAATTACAGTGGAAATCTTTTTTTTTTGTCTGGCCAGTGTTGGGTGAATGCTACTTTTTTTTATTTTTTTATTTTTGCCAATTTGTGTAGGTTTTTCGAAAGTTGGGTTAATTAAGTTCGCTGGAGATTAATTCAATTCGAAGATGTACAGAAAAGGATTGTGCAACCGGAAGCACGTAATGAATGACCGCTGACCTGGGAACAAAAGATTGCAGATGAAATTTTTTAAGAGTTGTTCAGGTTTTATGTTATGCGTTGCCATGGACCCTTGTACAAGATGGCGTAAAAGTCATCCTCTATCGGAAGATGTTCTCATTTTTTGCAAATGGCGTCTTATGTTATCGCCGAGACTTTGACATTTGTGAAGTAAACAGAAGCAGAATACACGTTGACAAACCATGGATTGTTTCATTTTTCAAAAACGCGGAATGAGTGAGACAACGTTTTTAAAAAATAAATAATCGGTCGGTGGCTTTGCCTCAACGTAAATCTCTTCGTCGATTCCCTGGTCGTGTGGCACTAACTGGGCATCCAAGAGTGTCAGCAGTTAAGCATTTAGATGTGAAATTAATCTGATAATAAGCAAGAAGCAGTCTCCGATCAAGAGTGAATCGAGTGGAGTGTATAAGGAAAAAACCCTGTAAAGGGTCTGATGAGAGCCCCCTTAAATGAGTGGCAGAGTGCAAAACGATCCGTGTCAAAGCCAGAATGGGACTGGGTATTTTTTTTAACTAAACCCTTGCCCCTATGGACTGACACTGCAAGCTAAAAGATCTATTGTATGAAAAGCAATGCTTTTCATCTCCGCTTATGAATGTAGTCCTTTTTGCAAGACACGTCTCCTTAACCAATGTAGCCAATGTAGCCAGGCATTCACAGAGAACGTGTTCGGATGAGGCTTGATCCTCCAAACATCGACCTTTCATCTCTGGGCACAGATTTAATTTGTTAAAGTGATACCTCAAGCCACAGTGTGAAAAGCCCATCAGCTATCTCATACGTCCCCTACCTAAGCTAAGAATTCGTTGTTGAAATAAGGCTCGATTAAATGTTTGGATTGTCTTAGCCCCGGGACATTTTCCTATTAGGCTAGACGAAGGTTTTGTTCCTAATCATTAATCGACGGTATGGTGGCAGCCCAGTTGAAGCCACAATAAGGTTCTGGTCCTATCAATGCAGATTCTGAGCCAGCCTTAGTTAGTTCACCTTCAGATTCGCTGCCATAAGTAGTATCATTCATTCCCTGCTGATGGAGTTCATTTAGTCGAACGATAGTGCTGGCTGGCGCTGAAAATATATGCATGTACATATGTATTCTGGCACCCTTTACGCCTTTTGGAAGGCTTAACCTAGCACAGATCTTAATGCCATGAACTCCAGTCTTGAACACAGTGGGACACATTCTCATAGGTATTAAGAATTTGGTGTTGGGTCCAATGACTCCAGCTCCAACTCCGTACGTTTCCAGACAAGAGAAACTCATTTGTCTCCAAAGTGTACACAGATGTTTCGAATCTCGAGCGTCGGAAACTGGAGTCTTTTGTTTCAACACGCCGATTGAACTTGATATTCATCTTGAATCATGGGAAACAGCAGAATTCATTGTCATAAGGCTGCTGTGCAAATTTAAAGTCGAATTTCCTAGCGTTCAATGGCTTCGGCTAAAGTCTGAGCCTGGACTGGGAGGTGGCCGAAACTTGACTTTGACTCTTGCCTGGGTCCCAGATTACACTAGGATTGTGAGATTGTGATCTCCGATGAGATTGCTAAGCAAGCCTCAGAGGATGAACCTGCGTTGGGGCCTCCTGTGACAATTGAGTTTCGCACGAATACAATTGTGTATGGCACGGCTCTTTAGGATGCAGGTGGACTAAACGAATGCTCCCTAACGTTTGTAAGAAGTAAGAGGTATTCTTGAAGTCTTTCGACAGAAAAGAATGAAGACAACTTATAGGTGTGGTAGTCTTAAGAGACACCTTTGTCTGCGTCGCTTGTGAAGAAGGCGACTATACTTCGAATCACTTCCGGATCAGGTGGCAGACCTTCGGTACTGATGAGGTGAGTACTCAGCTTTTTCCGAAAGTCGAAAATTCGAATAGAATAAGTAATACTGGGTCTTGCTTCTTGGTAGTACAATGGGCCCCTTGCGCCTGAGTGCTCCAGTGCAGTGTTTCCTAATCCGACAAAAGAAAGTATGTAAGTATGGAGAATCCTGAGATACACCAGCCTTGACATCATCACTTGTTTCCTGTTTATTAAACAACAACTGGCTTCGAATTGTTAATTAATTACATTTGCGTGATCTACCATTGACACCAATGGTGTCCCATCACTACGTTGTCAAGTCGCACGACAATCACGTTGTTCTAGAAGATTTCACAAGACAGCCTTCCAAAAGACGTTAACAATTAGTACTATTAACTGCCATAAAAAATGATGAAATATTTGACAATTCAAAGAGAGAAAAGCAACAACAATTCTTTTCCATTAACAAAAAAAAAACAAAAAAAAAACTACTGAACTTGAAATTGTGATTTCAGTTGTCTTTCTGATTCACGCCAACAAGTTTAGTTTGGCCCCAGAGCTAGACCCATGGAGCGTTATTTCACACACCATAGAAGACAAATTTCCATATGAAGCAACCTCTTCGAGATAAGTTGGCATGGCATGGCATGAAATGCGTTCGTCGTCCGATGGCATACGTGACAAAGCACAGATGACTAGCACATACGATCGAATGTATCTATGAAATAAAAAACCCAAACAAAGAAACCACCACACAGGCAGCCACGAGCAGACAAAAAAAAAAAAAAAAACAGTGCCACTACCACTCATCCATGAGTCATATGGCCTGAGAGAGTGGCTCTTTCTACGACACGATCACCACAACGACGACGATCTCTAACTATGTGACATTCGACATTCGGTGGATACATAGGTCGCTCTTTGTCTTTTGATGAAAATAGAAAAACGAATGATGACGTGGGTCGTAGTTTCTAAACAGAAAATGGGTGGAGCACAGCACTAAAGCAAAGATGTTTACAAGGATCGAATAGATGTGGCACATAAGGAATTCAAGGATAACAAAGGGAGCCGCGCTCCTTCTATTGCGAGTCCTTGAAAGTGCGCAGCAAACTATTCGAATGATTGATGAAGGACATGAGTCTGAGCGTGATTGTGTACTTCAAAACAGCTGTGAAGACGAATTCGTTGGTTGCTTCAAGGGCAAGTAGAGCTACCAACCCCGCACCGCACCGGCCGGAAGTAAACAAGGGAACGGAAATGATCGAAACTCCGACAGTAAATATCGATTTAAAGTGCGACGTACGTAGCAAGGTGTAGGGTTACGTTCTGTCGATAGAATACTGAATGAGTGGAGAAGATTGTACGAGTATAAGGGATCCCAAGAAGGAAGTCACAAATTAACATATTTCATTGGAATTTAAACCGACACAGTAGACGTCCCACTGCAAGATGTTTACAAACGATTTGCTGTATAAGGAGCAGTCGGAGGGTTTCAAACAGAATTATTCCTCTACAAAAAGAAAGGGCCAACGAAGAGGGAGAAATACTCCGCGTGTAATGGTTGATTGCATTGCATAGGGCTACTACCTTGCAAGCCGTTGCAGGAGGGTGAAAGTTGTTTTAACCTCAATTTGGTTCATCATACAAAAGAGGCTTACCACATGGTTTAACCTTTGGAGTCCAACTTCGGCCTTTTGCATCTAGGGTATGGCAAGAATTATTAAGAATGGCCTTGTATCTCCTGATAGGTAATGGTTCGTTAAATAACGAGGAAGAACCGCTGTAACCAAAGACCTTGCGGTCTAGGCTAGATCGTGTAGTGATCGAGAAAGCGTTTTGCCCTCCTTACGAATTCATTTTTGTCGGAGGTATGCTTTTTTTCGTTGGCATAGGAAACACTTCACTGAACCACTCAGACGCAACATTGTACTATCAGGAAGCAAGACCCAGTATTACCCATTTTACTGAAATTATGGTTTGTGTTGGCCGCGCTATGGATGGCTGAGGGCCCACGAGGTTTAGCCTAACAATTGGCTCCTTCACGATCTTGCTGGCAATCACGTTAGCGGAACAAGCCTTAATCCGGGCTGTCGGAGCAGACTTAAATATCTCTACCGCTTCTCTTCTTTTTTAAGAGCTATATATGTGAGCTGCACTTACGATAGAATAGACTACAAACTGAAAGACCCCCATATACAAAAGTTCCTAGTAGAATTGTCTTATTCGCACTCACATCCTCCGGATAGATGCTTGCTCCTGAGAGCCCATCAATCAGAGACCCGTTTGTACAAAAGACAATACCAGCTGGTTTAAACCCCGCGCATCTTCCTTTCCTCCATTACGAAAGCTCAGGAAAAGAGCATTGGAATCTGCGTTCAAACATAAGTTTCGTTTGCATGATATCTAACACCCCATCGCGAATGCGTAGAAAAGAGCTAAACATCTTTCCAGCCTCACCTCCTCTGCGCTCTCCGAGAACGTTTACCACCCAGCCTGAGCAGCGTTCCAATGCGGAATACTGCTTTCCTGGCCACATTTTCGATGAAGATATGCAAGAGAAGAAGGCTCAGAAGGGCTTCTATAGCGGCAGTTGGAATTTTTCTCCTGGCGCCAGCATTGCAGGCACAGGCAAATTGCTGCAGTTTACCGAGCTTGCATTTGAGGAATTCCGCTTTTCATCATCATGCGACTGCACACAAGGCACGATCTGATTATGCTAGTGTATATTAAGAGCATCTTAAACCTCAGGTCCTGCTTAAGAAGGGTTTACCTAGAGTACGATGTCTGGTTCAAGTACCAGATATCTGCAAGGAAAGTGAAGAATTTATCCTCGTTAGTATCTCTGCTCTCTGCAGCTACGGTTGAAGGAGTTATGGCGTATGCCGAACATGGCTGCACGGTCTCCTACTACTACTAGCCACTATTTATAGCTACAATTGTGGAAATATCTGGTCTTGATCTACTTAGTAGCTAATTTGATTTAGGTTTGTTATAGTTACAGCTAGACCATGCCTTTGAGAAGTGATCATAAATGTTATCCTCATCGAGTTCTAGCGGAACATTGACGAATGCTAAGGGCTGACTCTTGCCCGGCATCTCATTTCCCTCCCAGTTACTCTGTCCTGTCACGTGGTATAACAATGGACCTACTATTGGTCTATCTGGCAGCCACTTCAACTTAACCTACCCTGTCCTGCGACACAGATGAGGTTGATTTTCGATCGTATCTTTGGCAATTTTAAATAATGTTTTAAAAGAATTTTAAAAATACGAATCCAAAACTTCTGTTCACCACTGTAAAACAAAACGAAAAAGAAAAAAAATCCTAACAAACTACTAAGTGGCGCCATTTTTTCTCACTGATTTCTTGTTGTTTTTTAATACTAGATACTTTATTGACGCAATAGACATTCTAAAACGGATCTTCAGCAGACAAAAAAACGCACAAAAAACATAAATTAGCTATTTCTAGATTAATTTTATTAATTATTTATTAGCACGGCTAAGAGGGCAGACAGCTTGCTTTCATTGTATTGATCCGTCAAGTAGCAGAATAGGAGGCTGTACAACAGAAGAGATTATGCTGAATGAGCTGGAAACTGGAGGAATAAATCAATGAGTAGGTACTAGTACACGCGACCTTGTTAAAGTCACGAATCTAGCTGTTTATAGTTAGGTACTTAATCATAATAAATTGCAGCTGAATTAATGTGCACTTATCACGCTACGATAAGTAACAGAAAATGCAACAAACATTAGAAAAGCTGTCGTTTTGACAACCTACGAGTGTCATGCAATTTAGACGTTGAAATGCTGCTACAAAATACCGTAAGATGGTGTCATGAAGTTATTTAAAGGGTTGCGATAGCAGGGCTTTGGTACGCGAGTCATAGAAGCGGGCATTTTGTACATGAAATTGTTTCTTCATTGTTTGCATTCCTAAGCAGATTCTAGGAAAACTACAGCGACCTCTGTACGAGTATGGTGACAACTCTAGTGGAGTTGCTAGTCTGTCATTGGGCGCCTGCCCAGGTGGCGGATAGGATAACATCTGTCAAATATGACAGGTACCGGGGAAAACAGCAACACGAACGAACAGAAAAGTAAGAAAACACAAATAACTCCAATCTGTGGAAGGTAAAAGGGAACGAAACAAAACATGGGTGAGGATATACGCCCATAAGTCGGGAGAAACCATCACTACCGGCGATGGCTTCACCTTGAAGGGCAAGGAATGTAGGATTTCCAATCCCACCTCCCTTAGGTTTAAAACACTTCTTTGAAACAAATGACGACGACAAGAAAAACGGTATTTAAAAGCTAAGGAAGGAGATGTTCTAGAACTCAGCAACGTAAAAGGGATAAAGAAAGAGTTTCGAGATGAAGGGACAAAGGGAAACCGGTCCAAACCTGGAAATCATAATCCCTACGTGCCGCATAAGTCCCCTCCTGGCAAAATTGTTAAGGAAATGCAAGTACATGCTAGGAACCTTCGTCAAGAGAAGGGGCCCAGCAAATTGCTTCCACTTTCCGAGGCACGGGGGTCGTGTCAGCGAGAAGGATGCGCCCAAGTTAGAACCACTTTGCTCACAGAATTACGAAACTAATGTGACATATGTAAATAAAAATTAAAGCTCACTCCTTCACCAACAATATCGGCAAAAGGAAATCTAGATCAGAGCGTTGTATGTGCTTTAAAACACAAACGACCACTACGCTTGATATCAAAGCCATAGTAAGATGCCTCCGGAAGCCAAGCAAAGGCCCCTATTACGGTACCACCCTCCATCGACATCCTCGCCATCCTACGTAAACGAATGAGTTTTACAGAATACCAAATCTAGACATGGCGCCAAATAACTCATCCCTACTCACACGATCATACGCGGGCTTGATATTCACCAATAAATGGTAGGCATCGATCTGGAATTCTTGAATCTTCCCTAGGAATTGACGTAACGTTAAAATTTACTCGATCGTCGATCAATTTTTCACGCCAAAGACCGCTCTGGTAAATCCCAACCAGATTTTCTATGCATGGTTTCAATATTTCAACATTACAGCAGATAAGATCAGTCATATTTTGAGAAACTACAACTTTTGACAGCAGTAGAACCTCACCGTTAGCACTCATCTACTTTTTCTTAAAGTGACAGCTCACATTAGATTGAGACAAAACGAACAGAACTCCGTAGATTTCACATGCCATTCTACAAACCAACGATGAAGCAAAATTTCATCGTAATTTTACGTCATTTTCAATTAATTGCATTCTAGACACGTAGAAACATCAATTTAAAATAAATTCAAGATAAGTTGCACCTTCACCCGTCTGCCTTAAGAAAGCGTACCACTTTAAAGTAATCACAAATGATTACTGAACATTTAATTTAAGAGGGAACTTCCGCCCTGAGACTTATCAGGCGTGCTTAAATCTGAAGATAAGATACCAAATTATTGAACTTGAATTGATGGTTTCTCTTTGAAATCTTACACGTAATTTTCACCGTCTCTTTTGCAATCGAAAAAAAAATATTATTCATCCATTGTGTTGGCCACTTGAATGAATCGTGAGTGAGCGTTATTTATTTCCTCATATCATACACTTAAAACTACGAGCATTTACCATTTTCACATACAATTACGCGCTGTATTAAGTAATTGAACTGTCAAATTTAGATGTCAAAAATAGTGACAGTCTTATGATGTCAGCTATCGACAATCGATTATAGTCAGCGGCCTTTTCCCAAGGAAGACCAGTGTGCATCTCACCCACGTAATAACAGAGAATGCGGAACCAATACAACCCGTCACAACTGCAGAAGTGCTGGAAGCAGCGGGCTCAATAAAAAGCAATAAGGCCCCCGGAATGGACGGGATCCCAAACTTCGTCCTAAAGGAAGCCATCAAAATCCAACCGGAGGTGTTTGCAAACCTCTATACAAGATGTCTGGCAGAAGGAAAGTTCCCTTTGCAATGGAAGCGACAGAGACTGGTGTTAATCCCGAAAGGCGACAAGCCCCCAGAGCAACCGTCGTCATACAGACCGCTGTGCATGCTAGACACAGTAGGGAAAGTGCTGGAAAGAATTATCCGTGACAGACTTGAACAGTACACAGAAGGAGACAACGGGCTTTCCAACCGACAATACGGTTTCAGGAAAAAGCGAAGCACCACTCATGCGATACAAGCAGTTTGTGAAATTGCACGCGAAGCCATATCTGGGACCAGATGGAAAGGAGGAAGAAAACAGTACTGTGCTGTAGTTACGCTGGACGTCAAAAATGCATTTAACTCGGCCAGCTGGAACTTCATCATGAGAGCGCTGAGGAATATTCGAGTGCCAAACTACCTACTACGAATTATTACCGACTACTTCAAAGACAGAACCCTCTTCTATGATACGGACGAAGGGCCGAAAAGATACAAAATAACAGGAGGAGTCCCACAGGGATCAGTCCTAGGCCCAGCCCTGTGGAATATTATGTATGATGGTGTACTGCGTATGCGAAGACTAAGAGGAGTGGACATAATTGGATACGCCGATGACATTGCGGTGGTGGTAGTGGCTAAAACCCTAGAGGAGGTGACACGAAACTGCAACAGTACCATCAAAGACGTGAAGATATGGCTTCGCTCAACAGGTCTGGAACTAGCGGACCACAAAACGGAGGCTGTCCTCATTAGTAGCCGCAAGAAGGTTGAGCGCCTGACCATACAGGTAGGAGAGCACACTATTGAGTCAAAGCCCTACATAAAGTACCTAGGGGTACTGCTTGACCATAGGCTCAACTTTAGAGACCATCTAACCTACACAAGCGTGAAGGCTAATCGGGCTGTTGCCGCAATATCCAGGCTGATGCCAAATATTGGAGGACCCAGGCAGCCAATTAGAAATCTGCTTGCGACAGTGAGCAAGTCAATCCTCATGTACGCAGCCCCTATATGGGCACCGGCAACAGCCATAAACTCGTACATGAGAAGCATAAACTCTGTACATAGAAGAGCATCGATCAGAGTATCCTGTGCATATAGAACAGTATCGGGGGATGCAATAAGTGTGATAGCGGCGCGAATGCCTATCGAGCTAGAGGTCAAAGTAGCAGCATCAATATACAATGACGAAAACCGGGAGAGAAGAGCCATCAGAGCAGCTGCCGAAATAGAATGGCAACGGCGATGGAGCACATCAGAAAACGGCCGATGGACATACAAACTGCTGCCGAACATAGAAGAATGGACCACAAGAAAACACGGTGAAGTAAACTTCTACCTTACCCAATTTCTAACGGGACATGGAAGCTTCCGGGAATTCCTCTACAAGTACAACATCGTAGACGATCCATTATGTCGTCATTGTGAAGGAAAAATCCAGAACGCCGAGCACGTGCTACTGGAATGCAAGAAATACGTAGCAGCCAGAAATGCCTTAGAACGAGAGATAGGCAATGAAATAACTCCAAGGAGACTGATTTCGTTTATGCTATCAACGAGGGAAGCTTGGGACATCGCCAACCGTATCATTGCAAGCATCATGCAGGAATTACGGTCGGAAAACCAAACACCAAGAGCTCAAGAGGAAGGAAACCCTGGACCATAAGAAGGAGAAGACATGATGTCAAAACCTGCCCCTACGAAGGAATGCCTTGACCGGTAGTACCGTAGGGGGAATCACAGGACAGGGATGGGGGGGTGTTTTAGCCACGTATACATGCAGGAGCATGGAGTCTGGCATAACTCGTAGCACGGGCTACCGAGTATCCATAAAGGATTTCACCCCTCCAGCGCATCAAAAAAAAAAAAAAAAAAAAAAAAAAAAAAAAAAAAAAGCTATCGACAATCGGTGAACGTTTCATCAGCAAAGTTCGTTGTAATAATGTAAATGGCGTGCCGCCGCATGACATTTTAATTGCATATCAAAACCAAAACTTATCTACTTGTCTGACGCAAAACACTGAATTTAAATATCACTGACGTCAAAATGGCTTGTAAATGAGCCTATTGCGCGTTTACACTTCGTTTACCATTGCAAATTAGCCAGACAATTATTACCAGTTTAGGTAATGCCATGCAAACCAAACCTCTGCCCACGACAATGTGAAGATTATGAAATGACTTGGACTCCTACACGGAATCTATGGTTTGCGGCGAATGTCTATAGCTGTATAAATTTTTTTTTTTGACGTGACAGTAGGCACAGTATGTACGATACGAAACAGTTTAATATCATTTTAATATCTTAGGTGGCGTAGGATAGAGTAGAAGCTATTTCGGACATGCACCTGATTTCGGCAAGGAAAGGCGCTGTCATGCAATTTTTGTTAAATATAGTATGAAGCAGATACTTAGCTTATTATAGCTAAGTATCTAAACGGCGATGAGATAAAAAAGATAAGCATCGATGGAGCCAACTCGACCAATACATTATCGCTTAGTAACCATGGGCAAAACTAGACCTAATAGGATCTAACGGACTTCTGATGCATAACAGGGGAACCCTCTGCACACTAAACAACGTAAGAACCGGACACTCTATGATAGAAAAGCATGCTCAAAGGTTAGGCAGCCCCTATAATGACTACTGTAGGAGATGCAGAATCGAGGAGGAAGAGAAATAGTCCTTCAGTTCCTGTGCTCAAGTTCTCCAACTCAAAGGGCATAAGAACAGCAGGAGCGGAGTGTGACCCACCTGCCGCTACTTAGTGGCAGCACAATGGATCTATCTTTGTCTAAATGTACTTTATCGAGGACCACATTGACCAACCAAACAACCAGGGCGTCAGGTTATCACCACCATGTAACTGTCTGCAGAAATGTTTCTTTTTTTTAAATCACTAGTTATGATGACCCAACTTCTTCGTCTCTGTAGGCTACTGTTCACGGCTTGTGGCTCTGTTTTATATTTCTTACCTTTCAATGAAACTCCTCCACC
Source organism: Blera fallax (assembly GCA_946965025.1). Lineage (NCBI taxonomy): Eukaryota > Metazoa > Arthropoda > Insecta > Diptera > Syrphidae > Blera > Blera fallax. Next base: position 118,280,390 of record OX337244.1, read on the forward strand.
TCCCAATCGATTCATCTTCTGCACTTGATGCTGTGAAACTTTACTTCTCGTCATGTTCAGGAACAGATGATGGTTGAACCATTCAACGTAAGTTCTTGTCACAGAAGTTTCGTGATGACTGCTGGTTCGGAATACCCGCAAGCGTAACTTGATTGCAACTAGGTCGTGATCCCAGTTGATGATCGTTTTCCGAAGTGTACACATGTCTTTTAACACTAGATGAATGCGTTGAATTCATCGCAATGTGATGAAACTGGTGTCTGGTATTCTCATCGAAAGGACCAAGTCCAAATTGCAGCGCCTCCTAAATAAATATGTTGCCCTACTACAGATCGATACATCATGTAGAAAGTCGAAATTAAACTGGCATCAGTCAGCTCTGATCACCGTGAATAAAAAGTTCTGGTGACATTGTACCACCCTGGGGAACCCCATCCTCAAACCTCAAATACAAACGGAAATGAAAAACAGCTCAAAGACAAGTGATAGCGACTCGTGTTTTCACACTAATGGAAGGAATGAATAAAAAACAGATGCACTGCCGACCTAAAATATTGCCCAATGATGACCCGCAGTGTGCTGATGTCATCGACATGGACAGACACAGCATGAATACTTTCCTGCCTTTTTTTCCACCATGTATTTCTCAGGCTAGTTACAAGATTTCTTCATGAAGAAAAGCCGATAAAAATAGCTTTCATGTTTCAAAATTTTAATGAATCACCACTATAAGCCATTAGAAAAGATCTTCAACTGCAACTTCCTCCATTGGCAATATTTCTGTTAATGTTGAATAAAGAAAATAACATAAAAAGAAGAAAGATACGTTCATTCCCTTTAGATAGATACTTTTTTTTAAAAAAAAAGAGAAAAAAGTTTCAACATACTTTCACTAATAGTGTTTACAATTATCTATTTTATGGTTGAGATATCTAGAATTGTTTTTTTCTTTTTTTTGCTTTTTTTTTTATTTGTTTACTGTAGTGCGAACCGAACAAAGAACTGCGTAGAATGTGTAGAAATAGTCCGTTCGTAGCACTCCAAAAAGATTAGATAACTAATGCTGAACATAATTGCTATTTTCGTAATGCTTTCAAATTTTCATTTATTTTTTTTTTTTTTTTTTATCAGATGTGGAAATTGCGTAGCTTTGCGTAGACTTATTTGTAAAACTATTATTAGATGGCGTAAATATATTTTTTTTCGTACCTAATGTAAATATTTGTGTGACTTATCCTGCTTAACTTGCAGTTAACCTTCAAGTATAATTTCTAGCAACAACTGGTTTACGAAATCGATATCAGCAAACCGATATCAAAAGTACATACATATTACTAACCAGGTTTAGGTACTACGTTTCAGCTTAGGATCAGACTAGATATGTGACACGTCGAGCCATTTTCCCATCTGTGTCTAGTATTGCTGAAAACATTCAGCTTAAGTAATTTACAAGCACCTAGAAGTATACCCAGGTTTTGCCACTAAGACAGAATCCTAAGAGTGGTCCTCTTTCTGGCGAGCTCGTAAACCTGGCAGTTTCCCGGGACGGGTCTATGGTGAGGCATCCAGCAAAGGTGAATGTTGAATTGCTCCGACATCTCCTAGAGAGACGAAGGGCAATGCACGATTCGAGGGACTAGACTGCTGCTTGGCTGTGTTATATTATACGTAGCAGCACGTAGTCCCTAAGATACCATTGTACTTTGACCGACAGCCGTCTCATGTAAGACAGTAACAACACCCATGGTATGGTTCCTGTTGTCCTATTCCAAACCTGCCAGAAGGTACGTAGCCAGATCCTCATACTTGAGGATGAAATTGTCCATGATTAAGTGTCGAATTTGTGCAAAAGCAGGACAGTCGTACAGGAAGTGTTTCGTCTTCTTCAAGATACATCTCGCAAAGGTCCAGTCCCCTAAGTCATCAATCCACTTCGTGTATGCACTGGGTGAGTTGATCCAAATTTTCCTTTGCCCACATGTACCAAGACGTCGCAACTAGTCGAGATGCGGTTTTAGTAGCAGCTCAGCCAAGGCTTGTTTAAAGAACGCCAAGCTGCAGCCTATTAATGGTTAGACTGGTAAGAGCATCTGCTCTTTCGATAGCCGGTGTCCCGGGACCCAGACCAGCGTTACGAAGTTAAACCACCCGAACCGGTTCAGCTTAACAATTGCCTTCTTTACAATCTTTGTGGCAATCACGTAAGCAGAACAAGCCTTAATCGAAGCCGGGCTGTGAAAGCAGATGTGAGTAGCTCTGCACCTTATTTTCTTTTTTAGAGCTATTCTAGTTGCATTTGCGATGAGATAGACTTCAGGCTGAAAGAATAGACTTATTCGCAATCGCTTCTTCTGAATAGATGTCTGGTCTTGAGATCCCATCAATCAGAGACCCGTCTGTATAGAAGACAGTACTAGCTTTATTCCGAACGCTCCGGAAAAGAGCAACGGAGTCTGCGTTCAAGGATACATAAGTTCCGTTCACCTCTGCGCTTGGAGTCTGTTGCAGATGACGCGCTCCAGTATTTGCCCTGCCGTACCTAGGTTAGGTTAGGATAGGTTAGGGCGATATGACGAGGGGTCCTCTGATAATTTATTTCCCTTAGGTGTATTTGCATAAGTTTTAGTGCTGTCTCATCAACGCATTCTATAAGTGCGGTTTGATTGGGAGCTCAGAATACCTAAACGAGCTTCAGGCACCACAATAGCGGGCCCAGGACTGACCCTTGCGGACGCCCATTGACATAATTTGTGTCATACAAGAGTATTCTACTTTTCAAATAGTCTTTCATTATGAATATTCAAATATTTCTAAAAAATTCTACAAAATGGCTCTAGAATGCACAATTGGAAGAATTCTTAAACCATAATGTGAGCGCCTTGGCTTAGTGGTTAGTGTGTTGGACTGCAATCGAATCAATCAATCGGCCAAAGGTGCATCAAAAATTACAATGGGCCGAATTATTTACCTATTTAAAAGATTTGTGGCTACATCTGTAAATAAGTACGTAGCTCTTGCTTATACATACATACTCATATACTCAATGAAGATACCATAACCTCTAACAAACACTTCGCCTTACCCTGGGAATGTAAATTGATTTCACATCAATTAAGTACTCAAGATTAATCAGTATCTTATCAAATTTTTAATCCTGAAAAAAAATACGATCCAAGCACATGTTTCACACACTGCACTTACGTAACGAAATTGCGTTCCATTAACAAATTAGACACCAAATGGTTCCCGCTCGAAAGTAAACTTTTATAGATAGATACTTGTACAGATAAAAATTAAGGAATTCATTGCCAACGCATAAACAACTTGAAAGATACAGCCTGGTTCAAAAAGTGTGTCTTAAAAAAGATTAGTGAACTTATTCAAGGTCATGATTAAACAAATTTTATTTTATTTCATGAAATTAGCATTAAAATCAATCTCGCAAATGCATATCAAGCCTCCGCAGTAAGAAATAGATCGTTTTAAGCTTAAACAACGCTGAGAAGTATTCGAAAAAATTATTTCCAACCTGAGTCTGCATTTCCGAAACTGTGCGAAATTTGAAAATAATTTGATGGCCGATATGAAAGCCCTTTCAGTGGTTGGTGTAAGGAAACTCATTAAAACTAAGATACATACTTATGGGCAACGGGAGATATCTGCGCGTGCTAGACCAATCCGCACTGATAGAAGTGTCAGCCATTGGACGGATTTTGATCCCAGCAGAATGGCGCAACATCCCACACGAGACATGGCTCTTTCTTTTACAAACTTAGTTCGGTCAGTAACTTTGTTATCAGCCGTTGGACTGTTGGGGAACTTATAAGGACAATTGCTACTTCTACAATCACAGACAACTGACGCCCTTAGAAAAAATATCCATCGAAATATTAGCAAAATGTTGCCATAAGCAATTGTTACAGTACTGCTAAATTTGGTTGATAGGTTGGGATGATTTGAATTAAATTATTTTCCTTAAATAACCGAAAGGAATACTCTCTCTTTAATGAAGTAAAAAGCATTTAAAAATATCGATGAGCTAGTTTTAACAGCCATTTTTAAAAAGAACTATCAGATGGACCGTCCTGTAAGGCTGCATCAGACAACTGCAGCGTCCAACAAATGTCATCTACGCATACCGGGAGATATGAATGTGTTGTTAAAGGGATATTTCCTATTGAATTGTCTATCAGGTTCATCAGAGAAGTGGGTATCTGTGGCTTTTCGTGACACGTGACTTCATGAAACCCTAATAAAGGAAGTTTGGAACGGTCAAACCGGGCGATATTGCGGGCCAGTAAAACAAGAGATGTGTGTGTGACTTCACCGCCCTGCTCTTCTCTAAACCCAAATCGTTGATCATGGTTTTCTGCGGTCAACAGTCATAGTAACAGAATTTCCGATGCCGTCCTCGGAAAAATATGGGCCAATCACAACTAAGAAGACGCTGGCGCTGAAGCATAGACACTGTCGAAAGTGGATGCAAATGTCACAATGCTCCGGCCCGCGGCATCGAATCTAACTGGAAGGAACAACGCAGGAGAGGACGACCTCGTCTAAGGTGCACAAGTACAAGGGGACCATCACCAACTTAGAGTGCGCAATTGGAGGCAGTAAGCTAACGACCGGGCTAACTGCATAAGCATGTTAGGTGATGGCCAGGCTCACCCCGAACTGTAGCGCCATCTAAGTAAGTCATTTATCAAATTTCCTCCAGCAAACGGATTTAATGACTCTTCGTGCATTAAGCGCGGATTTTCAGTGCCCTTGAAGCGATAATTTAGCTTATTCACGTATCCGCATACATAAGTTGGAATGCGACTCGTTTTTAAAAGAAGATCATTCTTATCGCAGTCGAGGTTAGGAGGGCTTGGCTGTTATTTACAAGCGATTGGCTGTCTGCAGTCACATCTGCGGACACATCTTCTAGTTTATCACCAAAATTTGCTGTAAATACTGATGCCCAATTGCGTGCCCAGTCGTCTGGTTGGAGTTTGAGGGTCCTCTTGGCTGTCTACAGCCAGAGCAACGATTTTCCCGACCGAACGGTTGCTCCGGGGGCCGGCCCTATCTGCTACTGTCCTTGGCCAGTTGTTGCCTCAAGACCAGGAAATCAACAATTAAGCCAAAACGACACCTTAAGCCAAAGCAACCGACCGATTATTTGTTGCCACAATTATTTCACGTTTTTTTCAAAAGTATAGCAATCCATGGTTTGTCTACTTGCGTAACGCTGCGGTTTACTTCACAAATGTCAAATTCGCGATGACGCCATTTGCAAAAATGAGAACATTTTCCGGTTGGTTGATGACTTTTGTGACAAATTGAACAAGTTTTTCTACTGCAACACTAGACACGCTTCTTTGGAACAGGCTGTACCCAAAAAAGAAAAAGCAACTTGTGTGCATAAAAAAGTGTAGTATAATAATCGTCAATTTAGCCGGATCGTTTTTTAACTTTTTCATTTTTTTTTTGCTTTCGTTCTTTCGTAAACAAACGGACAATCTGCGCAGTTAAGAAATACACTACTCGTCGGAATTTCTACAACCCCTTCACATGGTAATGCTAATATTATTATTTTTTTATGGAGATTGGGTTCCTCCTCATCCATTCAGAGTGTGGTCTTTCTATTCTATTTTCGCGTCCGAAATTGGCAAAAAAACAGAATCACAGATAGGATTCATCATCAAATTGAATTAATTCTCCTCGTTGTGTACTCAACGGCTACGCCGGGCCGGGTACAAATGCGTAAACAGATTTTTTTTTTTTCTTCATGCTTTCTTCTTGGACGAGAGCACACATACATAATTAACTTGACTACAAACATTCTTTTGGTTTCATAAATAAAAAAAAAGAAATAATAATAATAAAATAAAAAAAATGATTAAATGAAATCATGCCTTCAAAGAGAAATGCGATAAACACATCAGTTAGAACCACGTGAAGAGCGTTAGGGTTCTTTTTTGGAGTTGGCATTAGCGTTAGCGTGTTGTTGATTTAATTTGTTGGCAAGATTGTTTTTTTTTGTTACTTATAAATTCTTAATTTTTATTTGTGAACATTCAAATGGTTACAGTCGGGGAGAAAAGTTGGCTTTGAGATTTGAAAATAGTTTTTTTATGCGCTGGAGGGGTGAAACCTTTTATAGATACTCGGTAAGCCGTATTACGTTCTGACCGACTCCATGGCCGTACGTGTCGACGTGGCTAAACCATCGGTCCATCACCCCTTTCCCCGACCAAAAGCCTATCCTGTATCGCCCTACGGTACCGCCGGCCTAGGCATTCCCTCGTAGGAAAAGGTTTCAAGATCATGTCTTCTCCTACTTATGATCCAGGGTTGTCTAGTCTTGAGCTCTTAGTGGTTGATTTCCCCGTGGTAGTTCCATGTATGGTGCTCGATTTATAGTGTTAACGGTATCCCAGCCCTCTTCCCTTCCGTTGTTGTTATCAGTCTCCTTGAGGTTACTACATTGCCTATCCCTCGTTCTAAGGCATTTTTGGCGGCTTGGTATTTTTTTCATTACAACAGCAGGTACTTAGCGTTGTGAACTTGAGTCATCTTGCTTACTTTGGGGGCACCACAGTCTCGGGCACCACAGTCTCCAAGTGCGCACTCCAAGTCTTCCTCTGTTAGATTTGAAGACTGCTGAACGAAGCAATCGCAGCAATTCCCTGTACATAACCTTACAATCTAAGGCGAGTGGTGTCCCATTTTTTTTGCTAGGTCGATATCTACATACATATGTATATCTGATTTCGACAGAGTCCATGCTTCAGCGCAGAATTGAATAGAATTTCCCTAGTTGTTCGGGATAGGGCCTGACAGCCCGCTGTGTTCTGTCAATATTGTGGATGTAAGCTAATATGTAGTTGCACAGACTTTTGAAAGGTTATGCCACCTGTGTTGGCTTGTGAGTTCGCACAATTCGTTAAGTATGATATCAAAGAAATCACATGACAGTGCATAGCCTTGCCTGAAAATCCTTTTCTCACATCAAAGGCCGTGGTGAGGCCATTACTGACAGCATCGAGTGTTCTCCACCATCATCCTGCATGAACGGATGAGGTTGGCAATGATGCCAAAACCAGACACGTATGTGTACAGCCCGTCTCTATAAAAGCCTTCATATACAGCCTTAAAATCGATAAAAAGTTGGTGGGTATCGATTTGGACGCCAAAGTGTAAAAAATCGTGGATTTTCCTGTCTTGAAACTACAGGCATTCAGACAATATAACAGACAAGGTCTTCTACGTGATGGCGAGGAAACTGATGCCTCTGTAGGGGCCGTATTTGAGGGTGTCTCTTTTCTTGTGTAGATTCAAGTTTAAGAATAGCACCTGGAGTGTAAAGTGTGCTCGTAAGCTGGAGTCCTTTGGCGTTGTAGGTAATGCTACCATTTGAGGAGGATCATTCCTCGAGGTATTTGTCTCTCACGCGAAATGTAACACTCTTCTCAGGAAGGTCAAAACGATGTCGTAGATAACTCCCAATTATAATGAAAGACATGGATTTTTATAATATTTTGAGACAAGATTTTATATGTACACATTTTCACTGCGGGTTTTGCTGAATTCTGGCTTAAGCACATTTGACCGCCTGTGGATTTCTGACAGTACGAAAGCGTCCAGATCTTTGACGGTTATCAACCAATGCATTCAAAACTAATTTCAAAATGATCGCGTTCCACTGCGCATCAGTATTTATGACTTGACTGAGTATGTTTTTTTGTGTGTTAAGGAAGTTAATTGGAGGTCCAGTTCCAATGTCAAAAAAAAAAAAAAAACATTTTGAACGGAGGGCCAGTTAAACCGATGTAAATATACCACTTTCGGGATTCGAGCGCTGCATTAGAATATTTATCAGCTGCTCACGGCCGTGACTCAACCATAAAAATCCTTACTGATCTTAGCTCCGAATATGTCAAATTAGCTCGTGTAAGGTACACGCTAGTTCGACTATGCGTGACGCCATTAATCCCGCTGAGAGAGTTCTTCCCCTGCACATTCTCCTTTTTGGGGCTCTTGACATACTTCTGAGACGCACGTTTCAGCCAGCCAGGTCAACAAGAGATGCCTCATCCGGTTTTGTAAAAGTGTGCTGTATATCATGTCAAAGTATTCAGCTCTTCATGTGCAGCCGAACTTGGCATTCGCCCATCGTTGACTCACTATCAGATAGCTGTACAGTATGCATCATTGCAATATGACGCTGCGACATTTTACCCACCAGCGTTACAGCTGATGAAGCCCAGATCCAGGCCCATGTATAGATATGTACATACATGGTTTTGCGGCAGTGAAGAAAAAGATACATTTCTCCATCCCACAAAAACGCACAATGCTGTAGTGTCTGGTTTGAGGTGAAATAAAAACTTAAAAGAAAAGTGGGTCATGAGTCGAATTGTGTTTAACGTGTGACATAAGGGACTTTTGTAGGTAAGTATACTATGTAAACATTACTTCAGAACCCATTTAGCACTAAGGTCACACAAAATAAGTCTAAACAAACGTCTAACTTTAGCGCATTTCTTATCAAACTTTATCTCAACCATAAAAAATACAACAATAGCGCTTATCGCACTATAACAATAAATTTCCTTCTAAAAAAAAGGAAAAAAAAAACGAACATAAATCAATCCATGCCGTCTATAAACCCTGACCTTTATTGCGTCGCGGCTGCTTTGCTCCATAAACTAAATTTAATAACGCGCATCAACTGTAACGGAAATCTCTTTACATCTCTTGAGAAACCGAACTGAATGGAAAATTTCCACATGAGATACAATTCGTTAGATTCCATATGTTGTGTTCGAAGTTCGAGCACCTCTTGTAAGGGTTTTGATGTTTTCTGGTGGCCTACGTGACAACAACAATGTCAGCATCGTTATATTCAAACGAATAACTCACCTTCAGACCAAGAAATCAACAAGTTCAACTGTCTGTTGATAACCAAATTCAATACTCGTGAGTATTTAATTGTAAGACAAATTCAGTGGTGACTATTAGAAAAACATTAGACGAAAACAGAGTGTTTTGGGAATATAACAACTTTACGAACCACAACCTGTCAAACCGAACCTTTCACATTTTTTTTTTGACATTGTACATAGTGCTGCGGGCTGACCTTCTGTCATAAAATTATTTAAATGAGCTGCTATTGGGTACTGCCGAAAAAAAAAGACTACAAAAATTCAAGAAATAAAATGGAACAACTACAACTACAAATCGTTTATGAAGGTACGTGCTAAACATGTACAGATACTGAACATGTTTTAGCCAAAAAAAATAAATTTAGTGCATTCATGCAACAAGCATGTCATATGCCCTCCTCTCTGACAGGTGGTGGTACAAAGAAAGGCGAACAACCAGGGGCCACCACAATGCAAACTATACAGGCACCTACATATGTATGTACATATGTACATAACCTGCGTAATGAGGCTTAAGTAGGTTTCAAGCTAGAGGTTTGTGAAAAAATGCTTTTTTGGATCCGTTTTGGATTCGTTTTATTTTTTGGAACTGTTTTTATTGATTTGCCATATGAGTATCGTTAAAAGCCTCAAAACGAAAAAAAAAAAATCCAACGGCAATGGAATTAAGCAAGCATTAAATGTTTTTACCCGTTTTCCTTTACCTCTTTCCTTTCGTTTTTCTTTTAATTTTTTTCTGAGGTGTTCATAATATACATTATGTACATACTCGTACGAGTATAGTTGTGCTATTTATTCCTGTTAAACAGAAAATTACGGCGCGCAACACCTTGAAAGGGGGAATTTCGAAATAAAATTTTTGGGGTGATTTTGACATGCACTTTGGTTGGCTATTATAAAATTTGGAACAAACATGAATGGGTTCACAAAGAGTTAGATAAAAGAATTTCAGTAATTTACGGAAGAGTGATTTGTGTTGTCACCTTAAAGTGTATCACAGTGTTGGTTGGAAGTTAATGGCTTTTGTGTGAGTTGTGATTTTGCTTAAATGACATATCGGGCTTCATTGAACGTACGAACTAATAACGTTAGTAATTTGGATCTCTAAATCTGATAAGGTTAAGCCAGCATCAAGGTAGTGCCTATATCTACTTTGATTATATATTGTAAGGTCACAATATTTTATCCCAACTTATGTCTTCCACCTTGGGTTGCCACATTTTTCTAATGCCCTTCTTTAGCCCTTCACAGCAATGCTTTTCTATGGTTCGGCTAGAATACCCTGAAAATGTTTGTAGCTTATGAGTGTTAGCGATAGTCATCTTCGACGTACTGCACCCATAAAGCAGTACTAAATTTACATTAAAGCAGAATACATTAGGACGCCCTTCTTTGGGCATTTGGTGATCATTCCCTTCTTCTACTCATCAGGAACGTTTTCTGTTTCCCACACTTGCCTAATGAGTGACTGCTAGGGTTCTGGCAATGTATTTCTCTACTGCTTAGACTGCTGCAAATCGAACTCTAAGTGCGGATATTTTCAGATAGCCATGTGCTGTGACCATAATACTTTCTGCACTAGGCACAAAAAAGTTTTTGACAGCTTTCTTCAAATCCAGTTAACTTACTAGAGTAAGAATAGATACGCACATGCGATTTTCTATCGCTCCATTCAAAAATCGTGATCGCTACAAAACGCACTTGTCGCTTTCTAGTACACGATTATTCAGTCGCAAGAAAATTTTAACAAACAGCATTTAATATGAATGCAACCATATGCGACCAAATAATCGCAGCGATTAACAAACTTTATTTTGTTGACGATTGTTGGATAAGCCTAATCCTTCCCGTACTTGCGCCTTGTTTGTTGAATAAAATCATGCAGTTTGCATAGCGCAACAAAACACTTCCCTGTGAAATTAATTTCTATACTAACAAGACTCATTCAATAGTCGCAAGTGTGCAAAGATTTATGCTAATCCATGTGACCCTTTTAATTTGCGGCAACAAAATCGCCAATAAAATAGAGATTGTTCCATATTTTAATCGCTGCGATTATTAAGTCGCATACATATGTATGTGTGTATTCATATTAAAAACTACGTCTCTCCTTATTTTCCGACTAAATAATCGTGCGTTAGAAAAACGTGCTGAGTGTCCACATTTTGTTGCGACTGCGATTATTTATTCGCAGCGATTTATATTACACAGGTGTAGATACACTTGCTAGACGACAATCGTGTCGTCAGAAATGAGACAGATCGCTGGCTTTTGAGTGTTGCGATTGCTAGATGTCATATGCGATCGTTCGCATTGAAAATTTTACATTCTACTCTTTGCGTCTGAATAGTCGTGCGAACGAAAACGCATGTTCCCAAACCTAGCCTAACATGGGACAGTATTAAATGCCAGGAAGTGATACTCTCCCGCAAACCATTTTATTGCGCTCAGTCCCTCACTTTTTATGGATTCTGTAACATTATTATCAACTCTAGCACGAGATGTAAAGACTGCCTCACTCGACATGTATGCATATAGCCAACAACTGATTCATATCAAATAGCTTCTAAATTTCATCACATGTAGAAATAGAAATCCGTAATGGCAAATTTCCTTCTAAAACATGTGAGTTCTAAAACTTAGGAAACGCCCACATCCGGTCATCTCTGTGACCCAGTGATAAGGAGCAATTCTGCGCACGTCATGGGCGAACCTAGTCTGTGTTTAATCCCATCAGTTACTACAACTATACAATATTTCACACAAAAATTCTCACACTGAAAATCGTAATTTAATTATGTATGTACATACATATGTATGTATGGATGTATGTATGCATATTTCAACCGAATAACATTGTCCTAATTGTACGTCGTCGTCGTCACCCAGAAATCAAAATCCCGCCAAACCTCGTTAAATACGATTACCAACTTCCCAGACATTAGTCGGTCATAAAATTTGAAGGTACCTCTTCCATATCTAAAATTCGAATGACCTCAAGAGCGTTCGTCTCGCATAGCAACAGACACAGCATTTTAGTGTGTCATTCGAAACAAAGAAAAAAAAAACGTGTTCGATAGTGTGAGCAATCTTCGCCACGTGGTTTTGAAGGTAAATCCCCCAAAAATAATCAACGACAAACACAACAATGAGTACACGACTTTGCTTAGTTGTTTGCAAGGGAAATTAATGACACAAGAAATTATAAAAATTCTTACAAGAGACAATTTTAAAAATAGTACAACTTTTACCAAACAAAAATTAAAATTAATAAGTATGTACGTTCTCGTGCGACACGCAACATTCGCCCAAAATGTTTATAAACATGTATCCCCATTCGTTCTCTCCTTGGCGCTCCCACACCTCTTTCGAATTCAAAGTGTGCTAATGAGTTTAATTAAATTTCCATTCTATTTACCTTTTTTTCTCGTTTTTTTTGGTTTTTTTGCTAATCTGACCTCGCCTCGTGTCAAGTTTACTATAATCTACTATGAGATACAGATGAGATTTTTTTTCCCTGTGTTCAAAACGCGTAGGCATACTCATATCTACAGATACCCCACTCACACATGTTTTTTTTTATTTTTCATTGCAAAAATTTATGTAAAATGATTCACGGCTTAGTTTTTAGATATTTATGAGGATTTGACTAATTTTTTTGTTATTCCCGATAAACTTTTACCTTAAGCAGCGTGAATCGGAAATACCAAGGCGTTTGGATGAATTTGTCACCCTTACCTGGGGTGTGTTCAGTGGACTTAACAGGGGAGACAATCAATAGTTGTCTAGTACGGCCAGTACTGGGGTTTCGATATTGTAACATCGCTACATAGCTGCACGTATCTACGTGTAATCATTTGCATTTTTTTCTGCTTTTTTTTCGAACGAATATTGATTTGTTTACTTTGTTGCCTTGTTTAGGTTGGAAGATAGTCGGTGGGGTGAATAAATTTGTTAACAAAACGCTGACTCTGACTGAATTTTGCAACGTTTTGAAAGACGGTATAAATTGATTGCAGTTGGCGTATATATGACTTGCGTATGGGGTAAATTATGCACATAATGTAAATTTGTCATAAACGACGCGACGTCTGTTTTAAATCATTTCTGATTTTTTAAAATTCATTCAGAGACGTCTGGATTGTTTTGTTTTTAGAAATTCTATCTACAAATGCGTAATATTATCTAGATACAATAATTGCGCAATTTAAATGAAGACCTTGACTGGAATTAACTAAGGGAAAAAAAGGGGGAAGATAAATATAAGTTTTTGGGGAGCGACTTATAAACTCTGTAATGCGCGGTTAAATTTATATTGTTTGCTCAGCGAACATGTTAATAAGCAAAGACATCTTATTAATGAATGTATGAATGTACATTCATACCTATGTATGTATGTGCAGAGGCAGAGATCATACGATGTTTCTTTTGATAATTAGTTGGTAAATGTTTGTTAAATCTGGGAAAAATACCAAGAGCACATATGAGGTTGTTTGCGAACGTTGAGTAATGTTAATATATCCACATATGTATGTACATACATATGTATATGCTTGTATTAAAACTACTTTTTATGTTAAATATCAGAATTTACAAAAAAAAAAACCCAAATTTGTAGATGATTTCTCGGGTTGACACACTTTTTATAGTGAACGTACCCCAAAATGTGTTTTGTCAAGAGGCACCTGGGGTCCGATAGAGATAACTGTCAAACTAGATGTAAATTTTTAAAGTGTCAAAGTTTTCTGTTTTCAGTAAAGTCTAACAATCATAGGTAGTTTTACACGGCAACAAGGTTACCAAATCGGGGAATTCGTTACCAAATTGGAACACGGAAATCAGTGTTCAGTTTCACAAACTTATCGAGCTTTTCGTCAATTTTATGGACCGAATAATCGATCATCTGAACGTGCTATTTGTCATGCTGTGGATAAATTTCACCCTCCAAGAACCCAATTGACGATCAATTTGAGTTACAGTTAATGGTGACCGTACAGAAAGACGATTAACGAATATTTGTGTCCAAGTCTACGTCACATCGATCAGGATGATATGTGGTTCCAGCATGATGGAGCTACATGTCTTACTGCGAGCATTACCATCGAGCTATTGAAATTAAAGTTTGGTGAGAGAGTGATAGGGACCTATAAATAGGCAACCAAGATCTTGCGATCTAACTCACAAAAAAAAAATAAATAATCTATGAAACCTCTACGAAGCACACTTGCTACTTCTATTCCACGGTCAAACTGACATACTGACTTGCTTACACCACCTCCAATTGTGGGCTCTATTGATTAAGATCTCTTTCGAACTGCGCGCACCAGCTAAGGCGAGGCTTTCCTCTTTTCAGTCGTCTCTATGAGTAAGATTCGAATGCCCTAGTACATGCCCTAGCCATCTCCAACGTCCAATGCGCAATTTTTTGACTTAATCGATTTTTGAACACACTTTTGCTGGACTCCAAAAACGGCTTGTCTCAGCTGCATAGGGGCTTAGCTTAGCACGGCTGACTCTGCTATAGATAACCTATTCATCCTTCCCCCTCGATATTTTACCATGTACCGTACACTGAAATTCATCTCTCGTCTAAAGATAGGGAGTTTGCGGTACCATTCGCACTGGAAACTTGAACAATATATGTACTACGATCTGAGTCTAGTGAATATGCGTTTTGTGGCAATGAGTCCGAAACTCCAATAGCGAACCAACTTTACAGACGACTTTCCCTGGGCACTGGAAATACTTTGGCCAGACTCTGAGCTGGGGAAGAATTCCATCGAATATTCAACGTGGCCGCAAAATTAGACTCTTTAAGCAGCAGCTCTTTGGAAATACTGCACAATACGTCAAAGTGACAGCTAAATAATAGAAGCCGCTTGGTCTCAGCCAACCAGTGTAGGGTACGGGGATTAACTCACTCTCCAGGCCAGATCGATCCGACTACGACGCATTCCGCATTAAGCTAGGGTTGAACTTAAATTTTATGATGAAGGTGTAGCGATGCAACTTGGCATCACCTCTCTTAGATGTCAATTATAACACGGGTTCGGACCTGGTGTATTCGTGCATAGCGAGGACATTAGACTTCGCTCTCTGTAACGTCAATACGCGTCGGTGTTCCAAGCGGATATCAACGCAATTCTAATGACCATTGTGACAGGAAGAATCAATGCGCCTGCACCGATAGCGACAGAAACACTGTTTAATAATTTAGTTAAGACTAAATTCTTTTCGTCTTGTCTGAGTGCCAGCTCACATTGGAAACTTGGGACACAAGATCTTGCAAAACAGGTGAAATTTTCTCAGGACCGCAACCAACGATGCGTTCGCCTGTATCTGCGGCTAGTGATTCCATCTACGACCAGGTTTTTCGTGACTACAATAGTTGATGGCATGGTTCTTTTGGATACAGACAGACCAAGTTTCGCTTAGAAAAATTGACAGCAGAGGGCCTGTGAGCAAAAACTGTTGAAAGTATCTACGAGTATGAATACTGCTTGATAAATTTTATTTGTGAACTATCTGTTAAATTACTATTTATGTCTAAAATAATTTGACGAAGCTATCAAGATCCATGCAACACCAAGCGACGATAATTTGTTTGAATATAAACTGCTGCAGTTATTTTCGTAATTACATACGACACTCGTATCTATTAAAAAATATAAAAAGAAATCAAAAAAATTGCATCGATTCATCTCATAAATAATTTATTAATGAAAATATCTATTCCGGGGTAAAATTCCAAATAATTATATAGCTTCGATTTTATCCAAAGTCCAACATTAAGTTTACATCACATTCGATGTATCGATACATCTATCGATATTTATAAGCCGTTAACTAGTTTGAACTTTCTAAAATATTCACAAAAAGCGTTTAGTAAAGCGAAACAGCTTAGCATTTTCCCACATAAAAACGAAAAAAAAAAACCCCTGGTACTTCCCATAATCATCTTAGCTATCGACGTTAGTCATGTTCAAATACCCGGAATTATTATTTCAAATTAAATTTGTATTCATCGCAAATGATATGTATGGGTCGACCGACAGTAACATTTTGTAGTTAAATGCGGATTAAGCGCATTCGGCTTTCAGCGAAACATAAGTGTCACAACGTGCGTGAAGAAATGATATGAAATTGATATCATTTTCCCATCAAAATTGTCAGCAATTAATTTAATCGCTTTGATATGGGAAGTTGGTGTAAAAAAATTGATATTTTAGCACACTGTCATCCGAAACCAGTCAACAAAATCTAAAAGCCACCCATCGACATTGAAACCATGCTTCGTTTTTTTTTTAGACCTGCCTAGTCGAATGATTTTCACTCGATCACCTCTTCTTTATGATTTTGTCCTCGTTTCTCTTTTTACATTTTTATATCGGGTTTCGCGTACACAGTAGCGGTAGAAAGTTACGATCTAATTGTTTTGTAGAATTTTTTTCGAGCCATGGTGGGTACATATGTAAAGGGCGTTTGTTAAAGTGTTCAGAAAATAAATTTGAGTAAAAATAAATAAAATAAATTCTCTATCACTTAACATTTAAAGATAATTTCGGGCATATGAGCACCACGACTGGCAATTACAAACCCTATCCTGTCGGTCCAATTTTGGACTACTTTTTCGAGCATCTGGGGCCATATATCCGTTATAATTCGCGGTATATCGTCTTTCTAGCTTCAATCGTTGCTAGTATATCCACGTAAACAAGCGATTTCACTTCCCCGGTAGAAAATAATAGAGCGGCTTTAAATTGCAAGTTCTCAGTTGAAACTACTCTCTCATCAAACTTTGACTTTAATAAATCGATAGTATTGGTCGCAGAATGACACGTAGCCTCATCCGGCTGGAACCATATGTATATCGTTCACATGAATTTAACGTAAATTTCGCAACACGGTCACGCGAGCTCCTGTGGCATTTTTAACGAAATAAGGCCTGATGATGCGACCAGCGTTCAACCTATACTAGACAGTACCTTTTTGTAGATGTAATTGTGTCACTTGCGGATTCTTCTCTGACGTATCCATTGAGCCAAGAGTGTGCCTCATCGCCAAACACAATTTTGCCATAAAATTCCAGATCATCTTGCGATTACGACTTGGTAACGTTGTTGCGGTATAAATCTATCCATGATTGCTATACTTTACTGAAAACAAAAAAACATTGACATTTTAAAAAAAATGACAGCTCGTTTGACAGTTATCTCTATCGGGAACACAAAAAGAGTTCATACGAGCGCGAGGTGGAAAGTTCTCAGCCCGGTAGTGAAAGACTTTTAGGTTCGACAATGCATTTTAGTGCAATGTACTTTATCCAAGGTTTCTCTGAAGTGGGATTCTAGAAGGTCTGCAAATACATCAGCCGAAAGTCCGAGGGAACCAAACTGGTAAATGGGCAGAATGTTTCAACAATTCGTACCTTAAATCCCTTCTGACGGAACAGGCGCACTTTCGCGTTGGATCCTCCTTTTGGTAGATTACTTTCTTAGTACTTTTGGGTAGATTAAGCCGAAACCTGGTTCTGCCCGCACTGAACGCGTTGATTTACATCTTCCCTGCCGATATGTGCCAAGTAGTCGTCAGCAATCGAATCGCAAAAAACTTATAGGCGTTGATAATGCCAGATACGACGGTAATAAGTGCCACTTCTTACCCAAAGATAAGGTGTCGGAAAGTTTTGAAGTCCGAAGTGGAGTACGCCAGGAGTGCATACTGTCACCCCTGTTGTTCTTGGTGGTCATCAGCGGTGTACTCCGTGCCGAAGATACGAGGGTAGTAAGTGCCACATCTTACACAATGGTAAGGTGTCGGATGATATTGAAGCCCAAAGTGGAGTACGTCAGGGATGAATACTGTCACCCCTGTTGTTCTTGGTGGTCATCATCAGTACTCCGTGCAGCAGTAATGGAAGGTAACCATGACATTCGATGCACTATAGCAACGTACCTTAAACACCTCGACTACACTAACCATGTTTGGCTACATTCAAACGACATATGACCCAATAAATCATATATTTCTCGTTATGTGAACGAGTACTAGTGAGCGTTACTATGTACTTTTCATCTGCTGCATCCAATGGGAGCAAGCCAATTACCAACGACTATTTGTGGTTTATACCAACGCACAGTACAGTATTAAGCGTGATGCCCTTTATTGCTGCAGTCTCCACCTCTCAACTGCAGTGCCCACCCCCTCAACCGAATTTCCTCCTCCAACCAAATTCCATTTCGTATAAATTTCAATTCGTGGTGGCGCTCGCATCTCCAACTTCTGTTAGCTTGTGATTGCTATGATTATTTTGTGGATTAAAACCGCATCCATCCATCAATCTAATCATCCAGCCGTGATCAAAATAGTCCAGCGAAGTATAATATTAGGGATGCGGTTTGTTGCAGACTGCGACGCGCGACCATTTCTATCTCGATCCAACGAGTATTTTCTGTGCTCAAAGTGAAAACCTTGTGCAGCCTGATGGTGGTGGCGCTGGGTTCGTCCGCTGTGGGCTGGCTAACCATCCATAAATTTCTGAATCTAGCGTTCAGCGTTCAACCAGCAAACGCATACAAATTTGTCGTCGTAGTAGTCGTTGCCGCGCCGACATAGTCATAATCATAATAAATTAATGAAATTCTGTTTTGTTTGGGCTGTCGAAAGTTTTATTTCTTTCTCTTGCATATAATTTTCGTATATAATCGCATAATATATGCGCGATGAAATTTTATATAAGTTTTGCATCGCACGATTGTATATTTCGCACAGGCAGCAACGACAACGACGACGATGCCGATGCCGATGCCGAGGTAGTACTCGTACCTTCATTGTTAGTGGATTTGAATTTTGATCCGGGCTTGCCATGGAGGGCAAAAAAAAAAAAAAAAAAAAAATGTGATAATGTTCCATTGTTATTTTAATGTGTGGTTCTGGCTTTTTAAATCCATTTTTTTTCTTATATTCAGCGCTATTGTGTTACCTTTTGTTGTTGTTAAATTGTTTAAATATACATTTTCATTTAAATAACAACGTAGTGTGGTAGTTTGCATACAGAGAAAAAGAAACCGAAGAAGAATAAGAGAATAAAGATACAAAAGTATCTACTCAATGGCAACGGGGAGTATGTGACTTAACTGCGGAGAGATTTGCATATTTATTTGCAGTTTGAATTGTGTATCTTAAGTGGGTTAGTCAATTTAGTTTTTTTTTTTATATTTTTTTGCGAAGAATTGCCTGAAGTTTGACAAAAGTTGATTCGGTAAATTTTGCTGTACAATCAAATTTGCGAAAGAATTATTTCTAATATCGTATATACCGTAAAGTGGGCGTAACTTTGACATATTTTTCTTCCTTTTGTATCTGTTTTTTAAAAGATTTTTCATCATGATTTATCTGGGTTTTTAGTGAGAATTTTCACTGAAGATAATCCCCCTTGTAAGTCTATGATTTATGTATGTACATGTACACGTTTGCGAAGAGGCCAAGAAGAGAACTCATAGAGGTAGATACGTGCACGCATACAGATATGTATGTACACTGCCGTGCATAAGTTTCCGGACAAATACATTTTTTCCACAATATGTACCTTTATATGTATGTGTGTGCAAGACTCAAATGAACACGATTCGCACAAACCTATTAAATGCGGTAGTAGACATTATAACATCTCAAGCTAGGTAAAGTCTTTGACAAAAAGGAACTGAATTAAGGCATAAACCGATGTAGGAAGTAATAAAACAAAATTTCAAGCCTCATGACTTGGATATTTACTTCAGGTGGCGCTACAGCCTGCAGTGGATTTGGGCCTCAACTAACAAGCGTCTCCAGTCAGCTCGGTCTTTAGCTAGGTGTCTCCAGTTTCGCATGCCAAATTGGTTGAGGTCCCCGTCCACTTGTGTGCTCCATCTAAATTGCGGTCTTCCTCTATTGCGCCATCCCTCAAGGGTGGATACGAAGATTTTCCGAGCCGGAGCATTGGTGTCCATACGCTCTACAGTTCGTCGTTGTATCTCCTTTTCCACTCAGACGAGACCGAAAATCACTCGAAGAATTTACCTCTCGATTCAGCCAAGAGCAATATCATCCACTTTTGACAAAATCTATGCCTCTGCACCTTAAGGGATAAAGGGTCACTTTGTTCGAGAAATGGCTTTGCTTCTTAGTCCGAGAAACAGCGGTTGGCAAGGCTATTTATTCTTCGTTTGATCTTAGCACTGGTGTCGTAGTCTATGTTAATAGCGGAGCCTTGGTAACTACTTCAAAGCTCTGTCTATCAACGGTGACGTCTTTGACGTGCCCTCATTGACAGTTAAATACATCTTCGCCGCTTTCGTCTCAATACTCACGAAAGCGTCATTGACATCACGCTACGTTCTACCGATTATGTCAATATCGTCAGACTTTTGAAAGATAGTGCCTGGGGTGTTGGCGGGTGAGTTTTGCACGATTCTTTCAAGAATGATACTAAAGAAATCGCATGACAGCGCGTGGCCTTGTCTGTACCTTTTTGATATCAAAGTTCTCGGTTTCAGCTTGCATTCTACATCTTTATATTGCACAAACAGACGAGTTTGGGGGGGTTGGAAAAACTACACATTGCTCTGTATAGCTCGTGCCTATGCATATTGTCATACGCGATGTCATCAAATCGATGAAAAGGTGGTGGGTATCTATTTTGGACTTATTCGAATTTCCCTGGGGTCTATCGAAGTGTGAATATTTGACCGACGGTGGACCACACTGAGGTTGTTGACGAATGGCTTTAGGCGTACACACACTGCGGCAGGTAAGGTTTTATATGCGATGCTTCTGTAATTGGCCCAGTTTAGAGGGTCTTATTTTTTGAGGATCGGGCAAACAATGCTGAGATTTCATTCATCGAAAATGCTTTTATCCGACCATACCTATCACCGCCTATCGCTTTGAACAGTTCAGCGACTAGGCCGTCAGCGCCAGTAACTTTGTTGGACTTAAGTTTAGAATTGGCTACCTTCAGAAAATATGGCAGCTAGTTTGACCTATCGGAAACCCGGCGCTTCTTAAAAAACAACCTTTTGTAGCACGAAAAACTTTGCTACGATTTAAAAATAAAAGTCAAGTGGCTAAATTGGAGGAGGAGTGCACCAGGATTGGCCATCAACCGAGTGGTCCAAACTCTCACGGAACGGAATGGTCCAATTTTGTTGCCCAAAAGAGAAGAGCCTACATTCGGCTGTCATATAACTCCCTCGCTGTGGGATCTCAATAATCAAGCACGGCGGTGGTTCAAAAATGGTTTGCGGATTTTTCTCTCTATCCGGTTTTTGACACCTCATCCGTATCGATTGAATCATGAATAAGGAGAGGTACAGACAAATACCTTACCATCGGCCTTGGATTCACAGGTATGCAAGCTAATGATCCGAAACATTCTTCAGAACAAGAACGAACACTGAAAATATAAAATGGCCTGGCCAGTGCCCCGATCTAAACCCAATAGATCTGCCTTGGGACGAACTTGGATTGACAGCTAAAGCAATGAAAGTACGAGATGGATTTTAAGACAAAAAAGAGCTCCAACCTTATCTTATTACCCAAGTCTTTTCATTTATTAGGTTTAATTTATTTGTTCATATGAGTAGATAAATATGTATAATATCGATGAAGCTATTTACAAAATGTCACCCATTTCTCTGACAGAATTTACGGTCTGCAAACTTACGGACCTCAGTGTACGTTCTACAAAATCAATTAAAAGAATTTTACCAATAGTCACGCAAACGTTGAAAAGTGTGAATAAAAATTCTTTGCACCTGGAATTGAATTTTATTCAAAGGAAAATGTACATAGGAACTTAATAGTACGTAGACACATGGAAAACTAGTTTTTAATGAATGAGGAAGAGTAGTTGCGATGTACTTCCGTGATGGATGTAAATACGTGAATGGTGTCTAGCGCACTTGTGCCCATTGAATTGCCATCTTAGCATCGTTTTATGTGAATCTACAAGAAGAAACGCATCATGACTGGTGAAAAGGTATTTTTATAGCGATTTTTATAACAACACGCACACTACACTCGAAACCTCCTAAGCATTGCTTGGAGGACTTTAGCACGCACATGTAATAAATCAGTTTATGTATGACTGTTTATGCATTAGAATGGTTAAATGTGTCTTTTAATACAGTCGCCAATAAAAAAAAACCTCTAGTCATGGACATGAACATTTTTATTAAAAATAAGTGCTCTTTGCGGCCCAAATCTTTCGGGTAAATTCATTTGTAAACCAATCTAAACAAAAAGCGTAAAATCAGTGGGACAGGTTGTTTTCACCAACCCTCTAGGTTTCCCAGCTACTGCGTAGTGGTGGTGTCTTCTTCGAAAAACTAAACATGAACATCTTCTCCCGCCTCTCACATCACTGTACCATTTTTCAACCATTCTGGCGATCAAGGAAGCCCTGTTTGAAATATAATTTAATATCTGTTAGGGGCGGCTAAGCTGCAATTAAGTCCCTGGAGCCGTTCCCTTTTACTTCAAAGGTCGCTCTAGACTGCCGGTTGTCTCTCATGGAGATGGCGGAGCACTTCCACATTTACCTACACTGGGTTGTAAGTCACAGAGATATACAACGTTGACGAGCTGGCCGGACTTTGAACTACCCAAAATATCCTATCGAAAAGGCAGGTTGTAGGTATGCCCATCGCTAAGTTCAAACTTTTACTCAAGTTGGACAAAGTTAGGTCCCGTGTCAAGCGATTTCTGCAGGAACTGTAGGAAGGTAATAACCATTCTCCTTTTCCTTTGCATCTATTCCAAGCAGCCCTATTCAAAGGAAGACTACTTCATTTTGGAGCCGTTCTCCTCGATAAGCTTATCGAACTGACAAACACCGACGTCAGAATCATGCTTCGTTTAATATAAATTTCCGGTTGATTATCTTTATCAGTCTTTGATTAGCTGATTTTAGGTTAAATCTGGTGGTATCGCAAGTGAGTTTGTACCTTGCTATAGGCACCCATTCTAGCCTAACCAACATCGTGGCATTCATGTAGTTTGTAAAGTATTTTATCCACCACGAATCGGTACGATGCCAACCTTCTGGACTTCTGTTACTTAAGAGAATACACAGGACCCAAAATTAGGCAAATAGCCCTTACTCGGCGCATGCCTGCATATGGTTGTCCCATGTGATTCAACGTAAGAGCAAACTGAGTGAGAGAGCTTGCTGTCGTTTATACAGGACACCAAAGTCTCAGTACAAAAAATTCTATTCCGATGAGGTCCTGTATAACAAAGCGAACATAAACATACTGAACAATTCTCTGATCAAGTTGATTCGAAGGCATATTACAAGAGCAATAAACTCGATGAACAACCTGCTCAGGGACCACGAGGGTGCGTCTTAACGGCTTTATTCCGCCACAGGTTTTTGTATATCTAGTTAGGGGAGGGCTGGACAAAGTAGCTGTTCCGCTTATAGTCCATGTTGCGCGGAAAGCTATATAGCTGTAGCTATAATACTTCAGAAGTTATACCATTTAAAGCGGTTGTAGCTCTAAGCCGGAGGTGTCACTATTCGATGGGCTATAACTTGAAAAAGGGTGAAAATAGATCACTTTGTTCGCCGGAACTTCAGGAATCTCTACTTAATTTACCTACACCCTGTACATCATGTTTTCCAATGTTTCACCGTGGAATTCCTTTTAAACGTGAAAAAGCAAAAAATTCCAACGTTTATAATGTATTCGATAATATTAAGTCATGCATTGTAATACTTTATGATAGTAGATAATGCTGGAAAGTACGCTTTAATACTCACATACTCCTTAATGCCTGATAAAAGTCCCCGATAGCGATGTCCTTATCCACTTTCATTTATTGGTTTAATCTACTGTACTAAGGCACTTAAAGATTTATAATCAAGAAAGTAAAAAAATCTTTATAATGCTGAGGTCTTAGCGTCTGCTGATATGTTCTTGGTTTTTATATAGACCGACTTATTTTTACGGATTCCTCATGATTTTGAAATGAACACAATATGCTTTTTTCTGCCCATTAGTTTCATATCCATTGGTATCGCAATGGACCTTTGCTTTGCTTTGCATTTTATAGTGACATAAATTAGATTTGGCCCACTCACTGAAGGCGGTAATAGGAAAAAGGCTACTGGAGCACTCAGACACAACTTGTCCACTTCACTACCACGACGGAATCCCTATTCTCCTTTTTACTAAAATTGCCTCGTCTTTCGTGCACAGCCAAGTAAATGCTTTAACCCGTCATCCTGAGATGTACACAACTATTGTAAAACATACGATAACCTATGGAGCAATGGCATGGGTAAAGCGGACCAGTCTAGTCACAGCGAGGGAGACACTGAACAAAGTGCAAAGACTTGCACGCTTCCGTATTACTAGTGCGCAACCATGGAGGTGCTCCTTAAACTAACTCTCCTTCCTGCTCCTAGTGGTTGAAGATTGTGCAAATAAGACTATCGTAAGGATGGCTAAGGATAGATTACTACCTCATCCAGTGCCTAACTAGGCTTGTCTGCTAGCGTATCTGACAAGATTTGAGCTCGATGAATCTCCTATCTGTTTAAATTGCGGAGATCTTACGTTAAATCTGTGCTTTTGAAATTGTGGAGTCTCTGTCTGCGACTCATCCTAAAGATTCATTAGCCGGAAATAATATCCAACGTAAAACGAGTCAAAAGCTTTAAGATGTCGAAATAAGGCAGTGTAAATGGCGCTGGAATGGTCACACACTGAGGAAGTCAAGCGAAGCACTTCTTCGAATGGAATCCTTAGTCTGTACGGCGGGGTGGAAGACAAATAAGAACGTGAAGATCAAGTCTTAGCTAAAGCAGCGACCCAGAGGAAAACGTGACCACATCTAAAATATCTAGCTGCAGACCGAGAAAGATGGGAGAGATTCTTTGTAGTCCTAGGCCCCGCTCGGTGTTGCAGGAAACTTGATGAACACTTCCTACATCCGAGTATTTTGACTTTCAAATCGAAAAATTCAACAAATCTCGATTTTCTCTACATTCGAAAAAGATCTCACCTCTATCAAGGATATAGGAAAAAAAACTCATTTCGCAATCTACTTCGGCTGCACTGAAGGCGCTAGATTCCTACGTCATAAAATCTAAATTAGGCTGAAATTCCTACTGAATGTTCAGCACATTATGTTCGCAGAACCGTGTCAGTTTGTGTTGGGTACTTGTACACAGCAATATAGAGGACACGAAAGTGCAGACACGACGTAATGGCCAGAAGAAGAGCAGTGACATAATTAGACACATAAAACCATCATAATTGGAACTATAAAACAAAGAAGTGCGCAATTCTCGACAGAATCTTTAATTTGGCTGACCTAAGATGGGCCAACTTAGGGGGTCATAGGGTGTGTAAAGCCTTGTGATCAGTGATAGATAGAAAAAAAGGCGGGTAAATTGCAGAACTAAGCAGATCGAGGATAAGAACAGCGGTAGGAATACTCTCTGGTCATTAAATTCTGAAGATTATGAAGACAATGGGATTTTTGTTATCGAATACGGATGTATTCCTAAACGCTTCAGAGGAAATAGCAAATCTGACCAGTGAATGTCCAAGGTCCCCCGGAACAAACTAGAACACCTTGGAATGTACTTCTTTAATAGTTTAAAAGATGCTTCGTTTTTAATTCAAAATATGATTTATTTATATGTATTTTGTAGGTGCATGGCTGAAATGGTTTACGTTTCTTACCGTGAAGGTTCCCAAGCGATCGCGATGGACCCTCTAAAGTTCCTGGTGTTTTATGATTACCTCATAATCGTACTCCACCCAACCTAAGTTCATTAGGGATTCCATTGTAACCACCCCTTAACTTTCTGACTGAAGACGACCGCATCTTCTTGATTTCTTACTGATACTTACGTGTTTGTATCCTGAGCTACCTCGTCCTTATACTCTTTTCATAGATAATGCGCTGAAAAGCACAGTTTGTCTTTCAATATTGAAACGATCGATTGTCCTATCTCTTAAATATACATATTTAGGGAATGTGGGAGTTGAGACGGGATAGTTCTAGGATTGGGAATAAAAGGTTAAAAAAATATCAATCCTCTCTCAGTAAGAAAGAAAATTGACAATTGAGTATATGTGACTTGGAAGTTTTGGGAGTATCTATTATTAAATCGGGGGTGGGGGATTGGCTTACTCAAGATTGAGTTTTTTTTCTTTGTTTTTATTTCTTTTTCTTTTTTTGCTAAAAATTGTATTCCTTTTTTTTGTTTTTCTATTTTTTTTTCTCTTCATTTACTATATAAATGTAAATACAATACTTTTTCACTTTTTTTTTTCTTCATTACAAAGGAATAAATCGATTCTTTTTTTTATTCATTTACTTTTTTTTAAATTTATATTTAAATCACAATAAATTTTTGTTTTGTTGTTTGATGATTTTTTTTTTCTCACAAATAACATTTTTTTCGAAAAGAAAAGAAAAAAAAGTCGGTATGTGTGTGTTGTATGCCAAAAGTACGCATTAGTTTTTCCCCAAAGAAAAAAAAAATAATTAAAATTTAAAAAACAAAACAAACGGTTGAAAAATAATCTTTTTTTCTTTAATAAATGTAACATTCGATAATTTTGTTGCTTAAATTCATTGTTTTCGGTTTTTTTTTCTTTTTTTTTAATTTAACTTTAATTTTCTAATGAGAAACATCGACGGTAAAAGATTTTTTATAATCCAATTTTTTTTTTTCTACAAAATCTTTATCCAACTGAATATGTATTATTTTTAGAATTTAAAATTTTCCGGAAGTTTTTTATAAGTTTTTTTTTTGTTTAAACCTACGACAATTAATAATTAATTTGTACAATCAAGTAAACTTAACGGTTTGATCTTGTATGTTGTGTTTAAGTTCAAAATTTCAAAAAGGAGAATTGATCCGTTAGAATTTGTATTTTTTTTTTGTGTTTTGTTTTCAAATTATTAAACATACATAGGTACTTTATAATATATAACTTTTTTTTTTCTTTACACATATTTTTTTCTTTTCTTTTATGCTATTTTCGCTTTTGTTTACTTATTTATTCTTTTGTTGTTTGTTTGTTTTTTTTTTAATACAAAAATCACAGAGAATATATAATATATATTTATTTATATTTCTAATTAAAATTTTTGTTTTTTTTTTTAATTTTTTATTTAATTATAATTTGTTTTATTTATTGTTTATAATTATTTTTCCATTAATTTAAAATTAGAAAAAAAGGAAGAAAATAAATTGCATCAATTAGTTAAGTTGTAATTTCTTTTTTTTTGTTCACAATCCATTCAAATGATTTCTTAGATTTTTTTTTTTTTGGTTTTTGATAGATTAAATATTTATAGAAAAAAATGCATTCCACATCCTTTTTTTTTGTCATATTATTTGCATTAAAGATTGTATTTTCTTTTAGTTTATTAGTTGGTGTATTTTGTTGTTTCCCTAAAAATTGCTCCTTTAAAATCTATTTTTTATTTTTATGATTTTTAGTTCTACTTTTACATTGATTTAAAAAAAAGGAAAAAAAGAAAAACAATTCGTTTGAATCACCATTATACATCCCTGAATTTTATTTTTTATATCTTTTTGTTTTTATTAAAGCAAACATTTTAGTTTTCTTTTTGTCATATATTTGAGTTAAAAATGAAGAAAATGACATTTCTTAAATAAATTTTTGTCATTTTCTTAAACAATAAACAAAAAAATATTTTTTTTTTGTTAAAAAAATGCAATGAAATCAAAATTCAAGGATGTTATATTTCTTTAAACAAATAGAAATTTCTTGCATGCTGTCAAGTAAATCTTTTAACTGTAAAGAAGCGTAAAAATAGATTTTATTTTATTTTTTTATTGCGAAGATTTTTGAAGAAACTTCAAGAAGTATAATATGTTGCTAAATGGCCTGCCATTCATAAGACAGGAAATGATATTTATAAAAACGTTTCTGAAAATGTTAAAGCCCGTAGAGATGTTGATTTTTTTTTAAGTTTTTTTTTAAATTTTTTGTATTTTTTTTTTATTTTTTTATTAAATGGAGTTTGGTTAAATAAGAACGATAGATTACTAAGGATTTCCAAAAGTTAACTCACCCGGAAAGTAGATACAGTTTTCTAAACAAAAAGTGATTCAATTTAATAAAAAAAGCGAGAGTAACTAAAAACCAGTCTAAATAAAAAGGAACTCTAAAAACAACCCCAAATAATTTACCTTTTTTTTTTTTTGAAACAAAAAAATTTTTTTTTTTTCTTAACACTTCCAAAGGCTTTAACATTTTTCGAAAGTTTTTCTGTAGAAATTTTGACTGTTTTCTAATCACAAACAAATAATTTAAAAACACTAATTTTGTTGATTTTTTGTTTCTTAAATATTTTTGTTTTTTTTTTAGGTTTATACGATTTTGTTTTTAAAGAGTACTTTTACTGTTTTTTTTTTGTTCTGTTTTAAAATTTACTTTTGATATAGTATATATAAACTTTCGTTATTTTTTTGTTAAAATGTTTTTTTCTTAATTTTGTTTTATGTATTCTCTCTTAACGAAAAACTACAATGGATGGTGGAAATTTCACAGTTAAAATAGTTTTGTTTTGGTTGTTTTTTTTTATTCTCCCTTTTTTTGTTTGTTTTGTTTTCTTTTTTTCTGTTTGAATATGTTTATTTCTGCTGATTTTTGTTGCAAATATTTTTTTGTTTTTATGTTATTTTAAGTTTCTTGTTCTAAATAGTTTTTTCATTATAAAAATGAGATCACATTCAAGTACTAGTTTTATAATTTATATTTAAATATAGCAAATTGATTTTTTTATTTTGTTTTTTACTCTTTCATGGTTCACTGAAGTATTTTTTGTTCTGTTTTGTATTAAAAGTGATTTGAGAAAGGGGGAGGGGTGTGTTTAATATTTTATTGTGTTATACAATTTAAACAAAAACATGGAAAATATTTATATATTTATAAATATGGATAATTTAAAAGATTAATTTGAAGGAAAAAATAATATAATTGAACGTTTCTTTCGAAAGAGCTCTGGCTTAGTGATTTCCTCTTTTTTTTGTTGAGAATCTGTTGTATAACTTCTTTATGTAATTCTTTGTTTTCTTACGCAAATTGGTTAAAAACTTTGCCATTTATATATTAACCTTGTGGTTCTTAAATAGTAATTTAATTTTTGTTTGTTTCCAATTTTATTATACTTAAATCGTGATTTTTTTTTAGTTTTGATTTGAATTTCTTTTTGTATTTTTCTTAATTTTTTTTTTTTTAAGAACTAATTTTGTGATGAAAATTTATTTAAAAAAATAAGAAAATTATATTTCTTTGAGAGATTTGCAACGTGAATTTCCTTTAATTGACTGATTGCAAATCTTTCAAGGAAAAATAATTAAAAAATAAAATTGAACTAAAAAAATAAAATTTAAAAAAAAATAAGAAAAATCTCGTAAGCATTTAATTTAAGGAGATTTTTCTGCATTAAATAAAAAGATAACGTAAAACAGAAAAATTTCTTTTCTTGAGACCCAAGACGACTATTTGGAAATAATATGCACTGAAACAAAATAATATTCTAACACTGACCTGACATTTATTCACCTTTACACCCAAAGATTAACTAAATATTTTGACTTTGAAGGTATTTCAGACCTATGGACCATACCTAGTCACTGGTATAGAATTTCCGTTCAATACTGAGCGGAAGAAATCTTACAGGTTTATTTTTTATGATAAAAAAAAACGTTCAAGGGATGCCAGGTCTGTATGATCGGAGAAATCTACTTCCAAAAGATCTAAGGCTACCAAGTTGCTCTAGGCGTATAGTCTCTAATTTATTTAAAGGACCCGTACATTCCTTCATTGACCCTCTAGATTTAAGAAGATTTCAGTCTTGCAACTTTGCAGACTCCAGTGGTTTAACATCCGGAAAAGATCATCAACATCAGTGGCACGAACAAAAGTGAAAACTCATTGGTAAATGCTCATTCGTAGGTATTCTCGAGGATCCTTTAGACAATTCGTGATAATTTTCTGTATTGCACATACATGCTATAAAATGCTCGAAAAGGCACTAGAAAACAACCCAAAAACAGAGTATTTGGGTAATCAAATTTTTATTCATGCCAGCCAATATTTCTGACGACTGTCAAGACTTCAGTGATTCAACGTCACCTTATTCTTCCTATCTTTTTCTGTTTTTAGGTTCAATGCTATTGGTAAGGGCCTTCCTGTAAACTGGCGTCGAATCGCCTCATCCACAAACGGTAACTCATCACATGCCCCTGCATGTGAAATACATAAGGCACTAACGTGAAGAATTCATCTGTTCATAGATGGGGATGGAGTGTTTGTACCCCAAAACACACAAAAGCCATTCCTACGACTAGTTTAAATTTACTAACAATAAAGATCTTTTTGGATAATTTTATGTTCCAAAAGATCCATGAGCTACTAAACGGCGTAAATTTCGTACTTGTTTCTCGATACACATACTTTTGCAAATATTCAGATAGCTATAGTTGAAAACTCCATCGCAGATGAAGCTCTTCTGAAAATTTAAATCTCCCCTCGTTTCCAATATAAAAACTTAAATTATATCTGAAAATAAATGTTAGCTTTCGTCCCACCCTATAGATCCCTAATTGTTTTGCATTGACATCCTTTAATTTGAAAAGGGTTTTAAACAATTTCTTTTAGAAAAAACATAAAATCTTTTCTTACTGATGAGATCTCTTTCTGAATCACTAAAACGTGATTCAAAAGAGTTTATTCCCCCGCACTTCAAAGCCTTATGAAAAAAAAATACAGGCTTATACAGATGCATCTTCATAACAGAATTTAAAAGGGAAATTAAACCTAGAACTAATCTATACAGATAGGTGAAAATCTACAATGCGTGCCTTACAAATTAAACACAAATTATAGTGGATAGGATTAAATATGAGAGAAATAGGGACCCAGAGTTGGAATTCATTGAAATAAAATGGCAAGGAAAACGAAAGAAAATCTTTAAAAAAAATTATTTTTTTTAGTTGTCTTAATGAACCTTTGTTGGGCGCCAAATAAATAGATTTATTTTTTTCCGCAATCTTTTGCTGCAGAAACATTTTGATTGAGTTTCATTGGATTTAAATCAGAACATATAGATTGGTGAGGGTTTTTTATTTAACTGCGGAAATAAGACTAAATTTGATTAGCATTTTTGAATTGATCAGTCCGATATGGAATAACATATTGATGTTAATCAATGGGAAAGGAGGACCTTAAATTGCCATAAAAAAATTATTTAATAATCCTACTCGAAGTGTTAATGAACTTTTTTTTGGGTGTCAATCTTGGAAAATTATTTTCGTTAGGATTCTACCTCCTTATGTCCATACGCATTCAAATTCGTAAGGTTTTCGTAAATACTGAAGACTTATTACGAATAATGAAAAGGAGCTTCATTTGCCATACAAAAAAAATTAAAGGTTTGTGAAGCCCTTCGTTGGGCGCCAAATCTTACGAATTATGTACTTTTATTCGTAATGTTTGACAAATTTTAACGTTCTAAGAACTTAACACTGTAAGACATTTCACTGTGACGATGAATACACTTTTTCCTCATTTTCAAAAGCTAGGGTTTGTCCTAAAAAAAAAAAAAACTAAATGCATAGGCGATTTTTCTACTACTAAAAAAAATACATAAAAAGTAGCTCCAACAGCTTGTGCCGCTCTTTCTTTCGCACGACTAGTAGTACTTACATAAACTTAATCGAAAAAACAAAAAAAAAAACTTGATTTTAAATCTTGTAACTAAAACCTTCCCTCCAAAACACCAACCACAACTAACCTCAGAGAGTGCAGAGATTACCAATTAAATTGCTCTCCCTACTCCTCCCTCCCAGATAAATGCAACGAAAAATCATCTCCTCTCCAGAATTTGCCTTTTTTGCTGCTGCTACTGCATCTTAGTTTCAGTCGAAATTCATTTGAAATAAAAACACAAAAGCATTTCATGTTTGTTTTAAAAAATTTTGTAAAATAAAAAAAATAAATATATTATATTTTGTCTCTTTTTCCAAATTTGTTTTTTTGTTTTTTTCATTTTTCCAATTTTTTTCTTTCTGAATTTATGGTTTTCGTTTCTTTTTTTTTTTACAAAAATAATACAATTTTTCGTTTCTTTTCTTTTTAAAATTACAAAATTTTCCGTAAATAAAAAAAAATTAATAAAGAACAAAAATAAAAAAAAAAATAATAATTAATAAGGAATCTTAACAAAATTCGATTATCACACAACATTGCAAAGTAAAGGAGTAAGTTAATAGCTATAGTTTATTAAAAACTAATTTGTTTTTTGTTTTAATTAATTATTTTTAAAAACTAAAATTTTTGTTTTTACATAGTTAAAATGCTTTTTTTTGTTTTCTCTCTTTCATTTTGCTGTTGTTGTTCGGCTAAACAATGAATTTTGGTTTTGATTTAACATATTTTTTGTTTATGTATTATACATGAATATAACTATACATAAATAGTTTGTTGGTTTTTTCTTCATTATTATTTTTTTTATAAAGGTATATAAGTCTTCTTTAAAGCTTTCTTTTTTCGGTTTTTCTAATTTCTATTCACAAGATTTATATTTTTTTTAAAAAAATTGGAAATAATAAAAAAAAAAATAGTTATAATTTTACACAATTTTTAAATATAGAATTGTAGTTGTTTTTTAAATAAAATTTCAACACAAGACTACTAAGTGATTAAAAAAAAAATTAAGAAAAATACAATTTTAGTTTTTTGTTTTGTTTAAGTGATGAGAATGAGTTTTAATTTTTTTTTTTTCTTTGAGAATCTCTCTCCTTGAGACCTAAGTTTACTTCTTTAAAAGCGCTGCTTTTTTTTTATTATATAAAAACCCTTTACGCGGGAGGTGTTTTCTTAAAAAAAAACTTAATAAACAATGAAGTGCATTTTTAGCTTGTTACTTTTTGTGCTGTCAATAATTTAATTTTCAACAAACAAAATAAACTAACAATTTAGTTTCTTTTTAAACATTTACGTGCAAGTTTTAGCAATAAAAAAAATAAAAATTATATAGACTTTGTTGTTCTTATTACTTTCTTCTGTAGTTGGTGTCTTGGATGTTTGTTGATATTTTTAATAATTTTTTATTTTTGTTACAGGAGAGTAATTGAGCGCGCGCGTGCATCCAACATGCTGATTTTGATTGCCTCATTTTGAAACTCTCAGGTTTTTCTTTTCTCTCCACATAGATGTTGATAGAAAAAAATATATAAATTGTTCTAGGGAGGAAGTTGGTGTTGTTGTTATGTTGATGTTGTTGTTCTTGATATTTTGAAGGCATATTTTGGTTGTTAAACAAATAAGAATAAGTTTCTATGCTTTAGTTTCTAAGTAATAAAAAAAAAATGTATCACCTCGATGCGAAGGAACATATTGATATATGGATCACATAATGTTGTTGAATCAGCATGTTGTTGTTATTTGGTTGAATTCCGATGGATGATATTGATGCTCCGGAAATGTTGAGGTATTGTTTTGTTTTAACTGCTTTTTTAGAAGTTTATTTTTATTACACTTTCAATTTTGGGCAGTTTTTTTTATAATACACAAATGATTTCATAGAATTTATATGTGACAGAGTTTTTTGTTTTAGAAGTTACACTGTTATTTCACATCCTATTTTCAAACATCGTTGTTTGTAATTTTGTTTTGTTTGTATTTTTAATTATTTTAATCACATTTTCTGTTGTTATTGCATTATTTTTACCGTAAAACTTGCTTGTTTTATTTTGTATTTTTATTATCACACTTCATTTCGTTATTTTCTTTTTTATTTTAAATTTTACTTAACTTAATTTAAGTTTGGTTGGTGGGTGGATATACAAGAATTTAGTTCATTTACAAATAAGAAAAAAAAAAAAAAGAAAAAAAAAACGTAAGAAAGAGTTGAAAGAAAGAAAATTAATAAGAACGATGTAACGAAGAAGAAAAGCGGTTATTTTACCTCTTCTTAACAACAATTAATTATTATTTAGGTACGTACTACAAATATTTTTTTTTTATAATTATGTCTGTAATTATATTCTCAACTTTTTATGTTTTCAAAGTCTATTTATATATCACGATTCAATTTGTTTTGTTTTTACTTTTTTATCATTAATATTAAATCACTAAAAAGTTTTGTTTTTTGATGTTTTTTTCTTTATATTTTATATTAAAAACCACAAAGTTGTTGTCGCTGTTTTGTTGTTGTTTGTTGTAGAGTTTTGTTTCTATTGCTATTTTTGAATGTGCTGCATTTTTTGAAATTTGTCTGGAAGGGGCGTTAAGAGATGATGATTGATGAGTGTATCCATTTTAAAGCGAAAAAACTATTTTTTCTTTTTTTGTTTGTTTGTTTCATTTTGATTTTGGAAAAATAAAAATTTTGATAAAACAAATGTTTCCTTGTTGGTTGTTTTTGTTGGTTGCTTGTTGTTGTTGTTTATTTTTGTTAAACTTAGTTTTTAAGAGACAAAAATGGCGGTTACGATTGCACATTGAGCAACAATTTCAAATTGTGCGTATCAAAATCATCGAGGAGATTGCGTTTCGACGACTTGACAACAACTCCGGCCGATGCCAGCATTGACGACGGCGATGTAGATGAGAACGACACCATTTTGGGGTCGGTGATGATTGAGTTTGTACTTAGCATAACATCCTTACCGCCCATTGTCCAGTGTTGCGGTGGCTTTGGTAAAGCTGTTGGTGCTGGTGCATCAAAGCATTTGCTACCAGCATAGTGGGTTAAATTCGTTGGTATTAGGGTTGTCGGAGAGACTCCTCCGCCGCCGCCATTGCGCTGACTTCCACCGTTGCCGATATTCGACGACGATAAAAGGATATGAATACCGTTGTTATTATGGCCACTCGAATTTCTATGATGGTTCCGATTGGATTTGCGTCCACTGCCGCCACTGCTACCACCGCCACCACCAATGATTGTTGCCGGTGAGTTGTGGCGTGAATTGCCACCACCTCCTGGACCGCCACCTCCAATCACACCGCCATGCTTATGATGCTTATGGTGGTGATTGTTGAAAAATGAATCACCACCACCACCACCTCCACCGGGAGACGCTAGGAGACTATTGCCACCAGAGCAACGACTCGAATTTCCACCTCCTGGTGATTGACGCTGCCAGCCACCATGAGTTCGGGGCGAATGATTGTTTTTGCGTGCGGAAAAGAATCCACCGCCGCCGCCATTGCCACCACCCATACCGCAACTGCCTAGACTGCTGCTGCTCGATGAGCTACCACCTAACGAGGACGATAGACTACTGGACGATGATCCGGACGACATTGAACCGGGTGAGGTGCTTAAATTTGTACTGCTGGCAATACTGTTGGAATGATTTGTTGTTGTTGTTGATGATGATGATGTTGATGATGTTGTACTGCTGCCGCTGCTACTACCGCCATATCGTATCGACATTTTATTACTGCTATTATTGTGCGAGTATGTCATCTTTTCAGCGTTTTACTTCTCCTTCTTTCTTTCTCTTTCTGTTTATTAATATTATGTAGTTTATTTTGTTTTTTTATATTTAAAATTACTTAACTTTATATATCACACACAAGTAATTAAAATCAACGAAAAAATACTAATTTCCATTAAGAGTTTTTTTTTGCTTTTTTTTGTTTAAGCTTTTTTGCTTTTTCTGTTCTTAATGTTTTTTATTATTTTTTGTTCACAACTGCCTCTATATATAAATATTTATTTATTTATTTTTATGTATATATGGTAATCAGTCTGTCGATTTGTTTTTGTTTTTTTTATTTTATATTTATTATTATTCTTTTGGTTAACAATTTTTTTCTGCATCGATGGTCCTTTAGTGAGGAGGAAGAAATAAGAAAAAAAGAAAAGGCAAATGTAAAAATTAGGAATTTTGCTTTTTTGTGTTGTTGTTGCTTTATTGCAGATATACATATAAAAAGAATGATGATCCCTAGCAGTGTGTATCGATTTTTTTTTTTTTTTCAGTTTATATTCTTGGGAAAGTACCTACTGATAATTATGTATACGTTATTTAAGACTGAAATAGTGTTTTTCGAGGAATTCGTTCATTAGTTCCAACGAACGGACGATAAAGAAAAATAATTAGTTTTCCAAGTTATTGCAGGTACCTATAAAGTTGTGATATTGTTTTATCAGTAAATGATTGGTATTAAGAACCTTTAGACTGGTTGACTAGGCATTTCTGTTGTCTGCCTGTTACCATTACTCATGGAACACCTAAGCCGAATGAATTAAACATGATCTATTGCAGTTTTTTCCCCCAGAGTATTGAGTTTTTAATCTCAAATGTTTGCTAGCATTTACCATCCCCTATGTCAGTAACTATAAATGTTCGTCGTTTCCACTACCACAACGCGTAACGAATGTTAGAAAACTTCCACTAAATGTATTTTTTTCTTATCAGAGTGTGAAGTTTAATCCGAGTTTAATGTCAGGAAGTTGAGTTAAAGTGGTCTCTTATTCTACAGCCCTCCTGTGGATCTTCGTATCCTTTGTGGTTAAATGCTTTATCATGGAGGCTTTAAAGAATTATCTCTTCAGAATATGACAAGGAGTTATTGCGAATGTTTTTTTAGTCTTCATATTCTTCAACATCACTTCTTACTACACCACAGCAGCTGAAAATTGATTTAAAGTTTGAACACCGTTCGGATTAAAGCGGTTTTTGAATATGAATACGAAATAAAACGATTTTACAACATTGTGGAGCAGCGTGAAATCTTAAAGTGAAATCGTTGGCGCAACACATTAGCCGTCATAGCCATAGCCATGAGAATTTCAACACCAATAGTTGCAGGTTGCAATGAATTGCTTCCAATAAACAAAGCCAAAAGAACGAAAACAAAAATTCTGCAACAGAAAGTCTAGTACATAGTTAGCACACAACTTTTAAGTGTGCAATATATTACTAGATACTGATGAAAAGTAAACGTTGAATTAACCACACAAATCAAGTAATGTTAGCGCAAAAATTTCGCGCATTCTTTAAAATGTTAATTAAAATATCCACAACTATGTACATATGTATGTAACCCGTGACTTGACCGCAGACCCAGAAATGCGAACGTTACTTCAAAGAGTTCATACTTTCAATAGTATAGCACCTTGAAGATCACAACATAGTTTCCGACTGCCATCCGGCATCCATCCCGAAAACGGTCACACAGCTAGTAAAAGGTAAAAAATCAAAAACTTGGAATTTCAATGAGAACATGTTAGGACCCATTCATGCATAAAAGCTTGTAAAGATTTTTATGTGACTTTAGTCGATAAAGACGGAAGTCCGTTCTGCAGACTTACAGAAAGCGTGATTCAAAAACCAAATAAAATTGGATTTTATATATACATATGTACATATATAAAAAAAAAAAGAGCATGCTTGTAAGGATATCGCACGTGTATCGCCTTCTTACAGCCAGTTCATTATGCACCGTCAGGGGTGGCAATGTTAACCTGGTGAGTCGGACTTCCGTTGACTAACCTCTCTCCATCTACAGGTAATCCGACCCTGCGACGGTATAGATAGTAGGTAGAACATATGAAACTCGCTCACTTGTAATAAAGCCTGTAATTCATGTCTGAAATGTTTGCGGAAGAGAAGATATTCGAGTACTTTTACTCAACATTTTTTACACTTCCTCCGTATTTTATTTTTAAGGGCCTGACGCTTACCGTACACCGTTTTTTTTAAGTCAGTCAATTAAGACTGACTTTTGGAAGGGAGTGTGTTTTCTTCTCATTTTGTCTTTTCAGTCTCAATGACTCACTTTCGAGGTCATTTCTGACTTTTGAATGTCCGTCAATAAATTTGGAAAATCGAACTTAATTTATTATGGCACTACTTAAGCGAAATCGAAGCAATTTCATATCTATCTCTGGTTTGAAAAAATGTAAAAAAAAAAAAAATCAGCGAAACTAAAATAACAAATTTTTTAAAAGCGTGGGGGAATATGGGTACCGCAAACCGCATTTCATGTTCAATTTCAGGTCACTTTTCCGGCATTTTAACCTAGTTTCGCCCGTAACAAGAGTTATCTTGGCTTTTAAAGCGGCAATCAGTACCGGGTTATCATAGCATAAACCAGTCAGACGATTTTGAAGGCGAGATCATGTCTATTTTTCGAAATAATCCTAGCAATTTTTTTTTTTGTTTCTATAATTCGAGGGATTCGGTAGCTGTGTGGCACATAGCGCCATCCTGTTGGAACCACAAAGGGAAACAAACAATCGGTGATCTGATCGATGTTCTGTAAAGTGAGTCATTGACATCAATGCGTCAATTTCCAATTTTTTTTTTGAAGAACATAAGGCGTGATCATGTCTTCGAAGTACAATCTAAAGGAACATTTATAGGAAAGGAATATTCCACTGCGTATGTTGCAATTCTGTTGACTAACGAAAAAAAAGGAAAGGAAATTAGTTTGCAATTCCTCTTGAGCCAATCTCCGGACATTCGAGACATTCGACTCATATTTGACTTCCTAAGTATGTTACCCAATATACCCAGTATGTTACCCAATACATGTGGACATATCTGCCCTGGCGAGATATCCATTCGGAACGAACATTTCGGAAAAGTTTCCGTTCGGAACGGTTACCTCGCTAGTGCAGATATATTCGCATTTTTCACATAGTAGACGAACTGTCCAACTTGCTATAAACGACGTCGAATAGACAAATTTGGATACTAGCCACGCTTCACTCACAGCAGCAATATATTCTCTGCACATTTTTCTATTCGAAAAAATTTGTACGGAATGTTTCGATGATGCTTCGATTAAAACACTCATGGCCTATTATGTTGATAAAAAAAAAAATCACAAGTTGGCAAAGAGAATACTGATTTTTAAAATCTCATTTTTTCTATGACAATTTGACAAAGCACGCTGAACACAAATGTCAAATATGGCGCGCAAATTAACAGGTGACTTGATAGTAATCCCTAACGGAAATTGTGCAACCTTAAGTACTATTTGTCTGAATAGGATGCAAAGAACATGTGACTTTTTTAATAACGCAAGAACCCGGCTTTTAAATTAAGGACACGGGGAACCGTGAGGGAACCAATAAGGTGATACATTTACATGTACATCAAGCCCCGTAATGGTAATTTTTAATGTTCACTGTAAGAAGTTTAATAACGAAAATCCAGTACCAATTTCAACGCACTGACAATTCTTGAATCAGTCCCGAAAATAACACAAGTTGGATGATAATTAAAATAATTTTGGGCAAATAAAAAACAACTCTAAATAAAAATTAGCCATGCTGCAATAAATAATTTACCTGATAAAATTTGTAGATTTAATTAAGTGCACCTCGATTTTTTTTTTATTTACTTGGTCTTAAACACGATACCATCGTAGGTAGGTTCATTTTTATTTTAGATTCAGAGTAACTCAAGGCTACAAAAAAAAAAATAACTAAAACTTTCGAGGTCTTCTTTGTTTAACGGTTTATGGCAACTTCATTTATTTAATAGACGCTTAGCAAACACTTCCTAGTTTAGAGCACAGCACATTCTGCAGCTGTACTAGTTCCACTAGTGATTTAGTTTGGTGCCGCAAATTTGTAGCTACACTTCTAAAATATATCCACTTTTAAAAATCAACAGATAGATATGTGTAGGTTGTTTTTTTACTCCAAATTTTCTCATAAAAACATAGCATTCTGACAACACACCTAAAAAGCCGCCTGTCAACGCTAAATGTCAAAATTCTAAAATACAACATTAAAAGCCTTTTGGGAATTCAAAATGTAATTTTGAATTGAGGAATTTATTGCCTTCTGTTTCAATTTCTAGTTAAAAGAAAAACTAAAAAAAGAAATACGAAAGACCTACGGAAAACAAAAAATAACATCAAACCTGACAAGTTTTACACGGGAGGGATTTCTTTTAACGATGGGGAGGAATCCTAATAACAGCTGTGGGTAATCCAAAAATAAAATTCCTTGACTTGATAGAGAATCTGTGGACCACATTTTTTTGTTAACTTTGACAGCCATCTTATTCATGTTTCCATCAAAAATGAAATCAATTTCCCGTCGTTAAAATTTACACACTTTCGAAATTAATCATCGAATCACACAGAATCAAATTCAAAGAAAAAAAAAATCGTACGGGAAAATTAATTTCACACAAGATTTCCACAAGCAAAAAAAAAGAACCAAAAATATTCACATCTCCATCTTAAATAAATTTTCACTCACGAAAAAAATCAAAATCTGAAGTCGTTTGCCTCACAAAATATGGACCAAAAAAAATATCAATAAAAACCAAGAAAATTTCCAGAATAATCTGTAAATTCAGCTTACAAATGAACTCAATTAATTAAAACAAAAAACTAATAAGAAAGAGAACATTTCCTGGTGATATAAAAACAAAACAGAAAATATAGAAAAAAAAAATACTTTACACGTTGACAAACACACACCTTATAAAAAATTATATTTAAATTTTCTTTTTCTGCGTATAGCTATATACATATGTAGCTAGGAAAACACTCTGTCGTCACTTATTGAAAATGCTTTTAATTTATTATTATTTTTAATGATATCTCTCAGTAGGATGGTGATGTTTGCATGTTTTTTCTTCTTTTGGAAAAAATTCAACAACTTCGAATTACTTCGAGAACCGTTATTACTACTCATCGATCGACAGTAGTGCACACGTCTTCACTTTGCGAACGTTACGAACCAAGTGATCATATGAGTGATTTTCAAATTCTATACTGGACGAATTCATCGTCGAATGGTGTGTGGTGAGTTTTTTTAACATAAATGAGTGAGTTAGTGGTGGATATAGATTTTTTTTGTCTTTATCCATCTCTTTCTATCTACCGTGAATTGAGTGAAGAGTGAATAAATTGTTTTGTGTGTGTTGAGTTTGTATATATAAGGTATTTCTGCGAGAAGAGTGGTAGCAAAACAATTATAATTCAAAATGGCTGGCGTGAATTGTTTTTATGACGTTTTATTTATGATTTTTTTTTTTTTTTTTTTTATAACTAGTTGTAGTGAGATAGTGTGTACTATTTTGATACGAATTTGCAAAACAAGAAAAAAAACAAAAGAAAATAAATAAGAAACAGCGCTCATTGCTCCCACTTATGAGGGGATAGATAGTAGTTTTGCTTTTTTTTTTGCTGAACGTCACGTCAAAGGGGTTTAGGCAGCAAGGGGTGTCTAATGGGACGAATGGGGAGGTAAACTAAGCGACGTTGACACATTTAACATTTTGCTGTGATTTTTGTTTTCAGTGGTCACGTTTTCTCGATTTAAAAATTTTTAGCAGTTGTTTTTATAGAATTTGCAGCAATTTGATTGATAAATAGGTATGCACACATGTGTTTTTTGGGTTGCAAAAGTGCAGGTACCGTCTGTATTAATTGGCATGGCGGGAAGAGGGTAGACGTAATTATGCTCGTCATGGCGCAATAATTCTGAGTCACATCTGACTCAGGCAGAAACTTGGAGATTAGACCCGGAAAAGCGCTACCTACCTACCTATAACGAGCTGGAATGAATTACTGATGTTTGTTTCTATCCAAAACAAGGAAAGAATATTTAGGTAGTTATCTAGGTACATTCAGTCACACAGAACTCGTATCTTTCGACTTTCCTGTTGAGTTTGCCGCTAATTTTATCTTGTCAAAAAATGTGCCTATCTATGTATACTATATGACTACGCAATGCTTAACTCGACTATAGATAAAGCTGCTTCTATGGCACCTGCTCCAAATTTCCCATACAAATATTCAAATACCTATATGATTCTTTTCTTTAAAATATAAATAAAAAAATACTTCACTATAGGCCTGGGTAGGTACACGTTCATTTTTATTTCCCGCATTGGTCTTTCAAAATTAGACAAATTCAAATGCAGTGTACATAATTGCAAAGTAAATCTAACGTCACGTAACTTGACAATTGAATTTACAAATTTCTTTGCACAAAAAGTATAATTTTCAACGAACCAAGTGTTGCTACAGAGAAGAATCTACAATGCGTTACAATGCCTTTAGATGCTTTTAGACGCCTGTAGATTTCGTGCTTGAAAACGACAGAAATGTGTAAAAGATAGTGTCCTGGCTTCCTGTTTAGAACGTAGACTCAAATCACAACCAGAAACAATAATTTTTGAAAAAGTCCTGCTAGTTACGAGCGAATTTCCACCCATGGGACATTAGGAGAAGGGAATGAGGTCTAAGTTTTTCTAAAGACTAGATTAGAAAAAAGCAAGGGACTCAAAGTTCGATATCCCTGTTCTTTTTTTTATTGAAGTAAAACAATTGGGGGACCTATTCAAGACCGTTGGAAGGTTTAGCTAGGGTTTAGTTCTTCTCTTTGACCGCTGAAGGAAGGAAATGATAAGAAAAATCGGCAATTATTACTCGCAGCGGCAGGTCTGTGAAGAAAAACAAGCCATATGGCCATAAAACTGAGTAACAAACCATATGGAAATGGAATCAAACCAAATACAATACCTTAGGATCCAGTAAATTAGACCAATTTAAGAGATTCTTACTCAGTAAGCTCCTAGGGTTTACCCTAAGCGTTTCAGAGTTGAAACTCGTTTGGTTAACTTTTACAAGTCTGCCAAAGCCATGAAAGTAGCTGTTGCTCTCAAACTGACCAAGCATACCTGCTGAATAGTAGAGGAAACTCTCGTTGATATCCTGTGACTGTGTTAACATTAGCGCTAAGAAACAAATACCCAACCTAATACGTTCTACTTAAGCTGTTTTGTTGGTCGTTTTAGTTTTAAATAAAACCTGGAGATCGGTCATCGTATAGGGTTTATCTCGAATGATTTGGCTTTATCCCTCAAACAACACTCTTTGTCCAACCTTTTCTTTTGTAAAATAGTTTTCCAAAAGAGAGTAAAACGGAGTCGACTTGCGGACTACGTGAAGAGAATTTGTCCACAATCTCCCAAACAAGCCGACTGAATCAAAGCCGACGGAATTGACGAAAGCCTAGCTTGTCTGCATTTCATAGATAACCCGTACTTGGGTCCATAATTCAGACTTACTACCTGAACCAGATTTTATTGGAAATTAGTTCAGTCATGTCTTCCTAATGACGGCTCCTCCTGAGGTTTGCCGTTTTCAAAAAGAGAATATTCGGATATTGGGGCAATTCAGTGAACTTTTTCTTTAAAGGCACAAGATGCAACATTTTTTTGTCAATTGAATTGGCAGTAAGCTGTAAGGGACTAAGTGTCCTCTAGCTAATCCGTTAAGTCTGTTATTTAGAGAAGAGTGGGTCTAGATTGAACAAATACGTAAGTGAAGTCATTCTGCCATTGATCTACAAGTCTGAAGGATGGTAACATCTAGAGCGCTGAAAACGACTGACTCAACACAGCCATTTGTCTGATACCTATTAACATAAGACGTGACTATACGCAAAAATCTTTTGAAACTCTCTAGTTAGCATTAGTATATTCAACATGCCTACTGGAGACAAAGCATGATCCAGTTCACCTTATCGTTTAAATATTCTAGTAATAGGTTCATGGAGACAATTGATAATTTTTAAATCACATGCTTAATGTACCGAGGTTCCTCTAATAATTGTATTGCTAACAATAAGTGCACTCTTCTAAGTCGAGCACGTAATGAATAAATCATTTCTACAATGCCTATACCTACATCCATATGCATCAACTCTGCTACAAATTTTGTACGTGTTACTGCAAAATTTCTCGGCACCTCGTGTGATTAGCAAAAGTTCGATATGTGGTCTAGCGCCTAGCTTCTCTTGTGCGTGTTATATTTATTCACAAATGGAACTAGAGGTCCCAGTTTAGAGCCATTTCCGAGTCTTTTTTAGAAGCTTTCTCAGGACTGTTATTACTCTTGTTATTCATTCGCGAGTGGTGGGACCGTGAAAAATATTTTTTTTTGTGTTCGTGTTTCTGGGATCCGGACCTCCCGCTCAATCATCCACCACTGAGCCATGGCATGGCGCCCAGAACGAACAGATAGCTGTTCAATTATTATTAATTAAAACCACAATCGACAAATTTTCGAAGTTGTATAATCAAAACCCTATCAATCAGACTTATCCAATTTGATCGTAATTAAAATTCGAATTGATCAACGAACATTTGAAGGAATAAACACTTTTTCTAAGTTTTCTTGAACTCAACCAATAAGCAAAATAAAATAGATTTTCATGGAGTCTAATTACGAGTTTTCCATGAGTGAATTGCATCGTCATCAACAGCACAGCAGTTAATGAATTGTGCAGATCTGTGCAGTGATTTTTTTCCCATATGTTTCTACAGAGTTGTTCCTACAAGCCGTACATACATATTTACGACGGGTAGGTATAGGAGACGACAATTGTTTGGTACTTAGAAGGATCATTTCTTTTCGTGCACTTGAAAACTGCATGCATGGTACGTCCATGGACAAAACCAAAGATCATAAAACGTAAAAACGAGACGGAGGCAAACCAGATGGGTATTATAAAGTCGTCTAATAAATTTTAACTGGTCTTTATGATCAAGTGATAGGTCCCTGGCTTTTAA
Source organism: Blera fallax (assembly GCA_946965025.1). Lineage (NCBI taxonomy): Eukaryota > Metazoa > Arthropoda > Insecta > Diptera > Syrphidae > Blera > Blera fallax. Next base: position 118,324,940 of record OX337244.1, read on the forward strand.
GACATACACGAATGGTTTGCAAGCTAAACCTGTGTGCGCGGCGTAACTTTAAAGACATGTCCAAATGAAATTCTTAAAAGGTACATATTTAAGCAAACAAAACATGCTGTTTAAAAGTATTTTATAATTCGCGGCCAATCTAAAGTAATTTTATAAGTAATATGGATGAACCCCAAGGATTCTCACGTAAAAGAGTCTGCTCGTGGTATAATTCTTTACCAGTGTGTGCCCCCTACTCGTGTGAGTAAATCATAGAGTAAAATGTACCTACTTACCCTATAAAAAACCCAACGAACCTCGTACCAGTATATCGTATACCACTTAACATTTTCCAGGTAAATTTCTTTTCAACATACATATTTATTTTGTACACATGTATACGTACAAGGGAAATACCTAGAAACTCTACTGGCAGATGTTAAGGGGACGACTCATTTTGAGACAGTTTTCCCTCATGCTTTGTCATTATATGAGGAAAGAGGTAAACTCCTTTTGGAAACGATCAGGTTCAGATCGGATGAAGTAGGGTAGTAACTATTCTTACACAATATGTTCCAGTTTATTAGATCAATGTTCCTTTATTATATTTTCATCCGATTAAATCAGACAGGCGAAACTTATAGCATGAAAATGCTCTCCTTCATCAAGAAGAGATACAGAAATGAGATATGAAATGTCTAAGCTATTGGCTATTTCCGTGATAGAAACTGGTCGATCAGTTGAGCCTTTTTCGAGACATTTCAACTCGAAATTTTGTGTACATATGTATGTCTTGATCACCGTAAACTTTTTCGAAAAGCATCTTTCAAAATATCGAAGACATTTTCCAGCTCTATCAGTCCCTTTCACAAAACACTTGGTGGTTCCGGGAACTTCAGTTAGTTTCAGAGACCACGTAAGAGTTCGATTCAATATAAAACGTTCACTCAACACAAAATTATAGGTTCTGAAGTTGGAGGTGGTCTTCGATGCCTATTCTGCTAGCACGTCAGACATCTAATTGTACGATTCCATTTAGAAATCCTGATTAATTTGTGGAAGTCTGAGGTGCCTTCAGATCAACCTGACTGTCACTTCAAATGCTGATACTTCTACCACCCTCTCTTTAACTTCTTTGCTTCACGGTACTTTTTTTCTCAAAAAATTTGATACTGGAAACTCGTAAATACTGTTCGAGGACCCATTCCCATCAGGAAGAAAAAAATAAATTAAAGATTCTGGCCCATCCTTTGTGTACCTCACGTAAAGGGAAAGCAAGAGCAATTTATATAAACAATTTTTATTTACCACACGAAACATGGCAACGTAGCTGTTTGAGAGCTTTCATTTCTTGTACACGCAACGAGCGAGGAACGAGTATGGGATGTGACAGGCAACGTTGCCAGTTTTCAACAGAGAAACTTCAAAAATTATATTTCCAATTTGCTAAACTACACAGAACTGCTTTTTATTAATAATGTGTAAAAAATATGAAATAAAATTAATTGGCTAAAGCAAATGATGCATTTCTGTCCCTTTTAGCTAAATGGAATTTTCTACAGAAAAAAAAAAAAAAAAAAAAACATCAATCCAGATCTACGTAAATCGTTGCCATGTTGCCAAGGTTCATGTTTATTTCCCCACCATACTGCGTAACTTTTAAACCCGTCATAACATCTTTTATATCTTTTACATGACACATTGATTATTGTAATTAAATCTTGTATTTTATTTCGTTTTTTTTACGTTTTAATTATGCATCGCAGGGTTACGTGAACTTTTTGGATGATATTGGCTTTGCAGTGTAAGACAATTCCTTTTCGTGAGACTTTTCCTCATCCTTGTTAAAAGTATTATTGGCGCTGGTTTCCGCTTGTGTTTAGCTTTCGACTTTCTCATTGCCTTTTAAGGTTAAACAATATTTGGTAGCCATTGCCAACTAAATCAGTGTGGTAAACAAATTTGGTAACCCATCAAATACACTCGAACAATTCAGCCTAATTTTTGACCTCAAATTGGTAGAGGGGGGCAATAAACTAAATTTAAAAATAAAATTTTAGTTTTTACTTACTTTTTGCTTTTAAAAAACCCCGTCGTCTTGAAGAATAATAAAATTGAGAGAACGAAAAAAAAATCCGTTGTTTGCACACAAAAAATCACTTTTTCACAGGGAATATTTTTTTAAGCTTTTTTCTTCCTTTTGGCTTTTGTTTTGCTTTTTTTACACTCAATTCTAAAAAATAAGGAATTTTCTTTTCCTTGAGCGCGCTGCTCTCACTTGGAAAGCTCTTTTCTCTTTATGTAATAATTTTTACAACAGAGAAAATATTTTTTCTAGAGATTTACTTCTTTTTTTCTTATTTAATAGATTTTATAAATAATTCTCATTCAATTTTAAATTCACTCAACAGAAAAATTAACTAAATAACTTTTATAACTTTCTTTCTGCTTGGCTTGCGCTGGCTTATATTTTATTTTATTTTTCTGAAATATGCTTCTATCTTCCACACACTTATGCTTATTTATTATATTATATACATATAGAGAAGTAGACTATATATGTATTTATTTATATTTTGTTGTTGGAAATCACTTAATTTACAAAATGTGGCGTACAAAAACGCTCTCTCCGAACCACTATACCATGACTCTTTCGAACAAACTTAAAATCGAAATGAGAGTTGGTTTCGTAGAGTTGAGTGGTTTTATGCTAGCTGTGCAACGGTGTGATTTCGTTAAGTTGGTTGTGTTCAGGACAGTTATTCGTTGAGAGGGGAATGGAATGATTGAAAGAGAAGGGGAAAATTATAATAAACAATAAATTAGTTGGTAGAAGAAAGAAACAAAAGAAAGAGACAAAATGAAAAATCATGGGGTACAGTAAGGAATGAAATCAGAAAAAATACTGACAGCGTTCAGGCAGAAACATTTTAGAAACTTAGTCGTATATGAAATTAAATGTGCTATCACCGAGCATAAATTATAAATTGGAATTTTTACCGCTTATTAGGTGATTTTTACCATCTTCACTGAAAAAAGAGCTCGATAATCAGAGTTGCCAATGTTCGACAAGCAAATAAGGGAAAGAGGACAAAGACTAGCCATAAATGAAGTAGATTCAAATAAAATTATAAATTTGTTATTGTTCCTCACAGTCGAATAGTATTTAATCAAAAGTACGGACTACATATGTGTGTGTTCACAAATAAGAAAATTCTGTGGCAACAATGAAAAACAGCACAAGTTTTTCCATACTCGTCTCTATAATCGATTTTAGAATTGTACAGAAATTAATATTTTAAAATCTTAATTTCTGTGTCAAAAACTTTCTTATACGGTGAATAGTTTTTTTTTTTTGTAAACTTATGTCAAACCTTTAAAGGATTCTCCTGAGAAGTTCTAAAAAACGACTTCTGCTGTTTTTCCTTGTCACAGAATTATTCCAGAACTCAAAATTCAATATATTGAGGGCACTCATCTGAAAATATCTGACAGAGCTAAATATCTAGGGCTAATATTAGACAAGAAACTATGTAAACTGCAGACTAAATACAAGAGAAAGAGGGAATTTATGATAGCTCCTTACACTTTCAGTAAACTAATTGGGAAAGCGCAGGGCCCAAAACTAAAGTAATTTTCTGGCTCTGGGCAGCAGTTGTGAGACCCATATTGCCATACGGCCGTTTAGTTTAGGCTAGGTGAAAGTAAGATAATCAACCTTGGAATACTGACCAAAGTACGACGAATGGAGAACAATAAGAATCACACTTACTGCAGGGTGAGAGAGCATACTTAATCAACTACCTCTAGTACTATTTTTACAGGAATCTGCAGCAAGAAGAAGATTAAACCAATCTGAGAGCCAGACATTAAGCTTGACAGGAGTTGTGCAGATCCTACCCATATGTGTATCTATATACATGCAGATGGGCTGCAATGGGCAATACCACGCGATGATACTACCTTTTTCATTGTCAGTCAGGCAGCAATAAAAACGATTTTCACCACAAAAAAAAAAAAAAAAATTAGAAGCTTTTGCGTTGCTGTCGCGAAAGACCTACGTTAAGAAAATAAGAGGGTTGACAAGCTGGCGAGGGAAAGCTCAGCACTAAATCCTAAACGGCTAACTTGTCAATTAAGATCCCACCTTAGAACCTAAAACTAGGACTTAGAAACAAAATTATCACTATAGCAAACAATATTTGTCCGCTCTACGATAAAAACCGTAACAGTACGAAGTTATATTACTATCTTCTGTCTCTAATCCCATTAAGTCCACCCTCAGATGTCCCTCAAGGTAGTCACCTTAGTCCTTTAATTTTCATCCTGACTACCCACGAAGATTCCTATCTCTCTGTCTATGGCCTTTTTAATGACCTTAATCGATTTTGGTCTAAGGAATTTTCGAACCCATACCCCTAACCCCTGCCAACTTATTGTTATTTCATAATGATTGGACTTACGTCCCAAGATCATGCAAATATATGACAGAGTTTGGCAAGTGTACTTCTTCACTGGATTAGAGATAACCTTTCGGGCCGTTCAATTCCAGTTGTCATCAAGTCTACCATATAAATGCTGGTGTTTCCTATGGCTCCCATTTGTCTTCGATTTTATGTTCCATTTAATGAAGTACCTTTCAAAAGAACGCACCCAAATTTTCAGACCGGTCTGTCAAATAGATTGACAGCCAATAGAATTAAACGCCTACGAGAATTTTCGTAAGAAGTTCTTTTTTATCAGGACAACGCACCGGCGCGGAGCACAAGTCCGCAGTCGCAAAGGCAAAATTGCATGAATTAGGTTGCGAATTCTTTCCTAATTCAGCATATTCGTATAGACTCATACTAGCTATCAAATCAGAAAATTATGTCTACATTAATTACCGCTACTTATAATTTAGTATTAATTATGTAGTGGATTAACAAATCAATAAACTTATATGTAAAAGAAACCAACAATTAAATAAAAGACGACAAATTTATTTTTCATAAGAGCTTTATTGTTAATTATTTTTATTACAAAATATTCTTTTTTTCTTGTTTCTTCAAATATGTATATATAATTCATTCCATCAGAAGTTTAAAATTTATTTTGTTCATATATATTTTTTTTTGTTATGTATGTGTTTGTGTTTCTTATTTGTATTTTAATAACGTTCAAATTCAAGGTAGTTCATAATGATAGCTAATTATATTTGTATATTGTTTTATTAAAAAAAAAAAAACAAAATATATTGTGAAACCCACTAGATACAGACAATAAGAACTCTTGCTGTTTTTTTTTTCATTTTTATTTATTAGAAAATACTTTTTTTTTTGCTTTTTTGTTACACAAAAAACTCAAAATAAAAATCAAAACTACATGTAAGAAAAGAAAAACTAACATTTTGTGTATATTCTAAATTATTAAGACAACTAAAGCAAAAACCACAAGGAAGTCAATATTTTTCAACAAACATAACTCTTTTTTTTTTTTTTAATTACAATCCTTTTTTTGTTGTTTTGTTTAGCAGTATACATTTATTTTCGTAAACAGTATACATTTTTTTTCAATTTTTTTTTTAAGTTTATAAATGTGTATTTTTGCTTTGGAATGGAAGAGACATTTATGTAGCTTTTGAAGTTTTTTTTTTCTAAGTATAAAAAAGATCGAGTGAGATAGAATAGTTCGTTTTGTAAAAGGAACTAAAAAGGAAAGTATTGTTATTTTTTTTTTCTTTATTTTTTTAATACAAAAGCACAAAAGATCACTAAAAAGTTGTTTATATATTTATCATTTAATATATTCATGCAAAAGTACTCCAACACCATTCAAACACTCTAAATAAAATAGACAAGTAAAAGATTGCTTTGGAAACATCTAATTGTTTGAAAAATATAAAGTAAAGCGAGCTTTCAAGAAAAACTATAGATTCTCACGGACTTGCTATAAATTAATTGGGAAATCAAGACGAAAGCTTCCTTGCAAAGGTAGTTCGAAAATCATTATTTTTTTTAAATTTAAAGTTAAATTTTAAATCATTCATAAAAATATGACACTTTCAAAGCAATTGATGTTTCCAAAATAAAGCCAAAAAGATAAGTCTAACTAAAAGAAGGAAAAAAATTAACTTTTTTTCGGTATTTTTATTTTATTTTCATCACCCAGAAGTACATATATATTAAGGTATATAAAAAAATAGTTAATTTCTAAAATGCTTTGTTTTTAGAAGAAAATAAAACCAAAGTAAATGGAAAGGAAGTCAAAAGTTGTTAATTAAATTTTTGTTAAGAATTTATTTTGTTATTTTAAATTGTTAATATATAACATACATCACAGCAAAACTTTATATATATTTTATAATTTTAATTATGATACAAACTATTTACGATTTTTTTTTTTTGTTTACTTGAAAAAGTAATTTTTTTGTATTTTTTTTTAGCAAAGTTTTGGTTTTTCAATTTTTTTTTGTGTTATTTTATTTGTTACTGCATTCATATATCGCGGGTGCAATGTTAAAAGTTATAAAAGAAAGTTGTGTAGTTTTTTTTAAGAATAACAGAAATGTGTGAAAAATATAATAACAACAACCGAAATAATAAGTTTTTAATTTTCCGTTTAAAATTGCAAAGTCCATCTACAAAATATTCGCGATTGCACACAAACATTCCCCTTTTTTTTTTGGAAAAAAACACTTATGCTGTTGTGAAAACTGGAAGCGAAACAATTTTATTTATTACTCTATCACTACCATCGAAATCAAGTAAAGTAATTTTAGTTTTCACATTAAACACACCACAAGTATATAACTTTGTTTTATGTAAAAAAAAACCACAGCAACGCAAACACAATCATACAGTGTTAACAAATAAATTTAAATTGTATCACTTCCCTCTCCAATTAATTAAAACAATTAAAACAAAACAAAAGCAATTCATCATCAGTACAAACAAAAAGTCAGTTATGTATATTTGATAGAAAAAAAAATTAAACAAAACAAATTAAGCTAAATATTGTGAGATAAAAGCGTAAAGATGGTTACAAATATTCGTATTAATTAATATGTATAGGTAAATGATTATAAAATGGAAAAAGATGATTAACACAAAAAATTAGGCACTAAAAATTGTTTATACTTAAAATAAAAGTTATTAACAAAAAAGCGACATTTATGTATATGTATTCATTATAATATTTCGTATACTTAAGAACTAAGGTAATGTTCGTACTAAGAAAAAAAAAGTATTTAAAGCTTAACAAAACCACAAATGAATTTAATTAAAAGCTGATAACACATGTGTGCATGTTTGTGGCAAACAAACTTACAAAACTAATTTCTAGATTATGAATTAAAGACATTATATTTGTTTTACTGATAAATAAGAAATGATTCTTAGCTCAGTGATTGTAAGGTATAATATACTCTCGTACATGAGCCTGTGATAATTACTATTCCCTTTGAGACAAAAAAAGAAAAGAACACTCAATCGCATTTAATAAAGGCCCTAAAGACCACAATCGACGCTATTGATGAAACCGTCAACACAACGAGAAAAGACGTGATAGAAGCACGACAGTAAGAAGTACTGCTCCAGGTTTGAAGTTTAATATCGCGAACAGGCGAAACATCGTGCAGTCACTATACCGCCAAAAGAGTGCCGGAATACCTTCAAAAGATATTGATTGATTATTTTCGCAATAGAGTACTGTTTTACGATACCGAAAATGGAAAAAAAGTGCTCCATGCAGGTGGCGTCTTTCAAGGCTCTGTATTGGATCCACCACTTTGGTACGATGGTGTCCTTAGACTGTAAAATCCTAAGATCTATAAATCCTTAGACTGTATAATTGGTTTTGCTAACGAAGTAGATTTTGGTAGTAGCAAAACTCATAGAAGTGAATCACGACTGCAATGAAGCTATAAATAAGGGCCATCCAAAAACTGGCTAACAAACATGGTTCTAATGTTTGCGCAAGAAAAGAGGGAAGTGGTACTAATAAGCAGCAGGAAACTTATAGAGGCTATAATGGTAACCATTGTGGTTTACAAGACAATTAAAGTAACTTAGCATAGATGCACGACTAACCTAAAAAAGGTCATAAGAAAGGATACGTTTCAACGAAATACACGGTACAATATGAGTAAGCATCTCGATGATTGATCAGAAAGGTTAAACTCATTGAAAGCATCCACTAAGTTTTAAGAATAAGTTTCTCTTGAGTTATCTTATTTGTTTACAGAAAAGCTTTGAAAAAATGAAAATGCGGCACATTTATATTGCTATTAAATATGGAAATAGTGGCATAAAAAAGTAACATATTGCAATCGTCGAAGACTGAGAATGAGCCTTGTAAAACAAATGAAAAATGCTATTCACAGTTGAAGAAGTTTTTATGAAATATATCCTCAACAAGTAGCAGAGCCACGTAAAATGCTATAACAACAAAAGTCCTCACCGATCTGATTTGAGTAAAGTCCGCCACCCTTAAAAAATCATGAGCAAATCATGATTTTCGAAATTATTATTTTTTTCTAAATGTATATGATTTGTTTCCAAATTAAGTTACCGATTCAAATTAGAATTTAAAGACACTTTCGGATGTTTTTGCCTTCTATTCGAAATACAGTGAGCCCCCTCAGAAAATTAAATCAATTATAAAATTAGGTTAAAAATTACTTCAAAAATTTCATCTATACTTAAATGCACCATTAGAAGAAAACTTGTTCTTATGTGGGCAAAGTCCTTGAGGAACATTAGGAAAAAATTCATTGATTTTCTAGCTAATAAGGGTTATAAGCCCAGCAATGAGTGCAACGTATTTCTACTAAGCAAATTAAGTCAACCCTAACAACTATTATCATGGCTATATTTATAAATCACAACCGTTATTCGCCTAACTATTCTGTGTTGATATGGCTCAAAAAGACTGGACGGATTTAGAAGAAGTTTTTGCAGATAAATAATTTCTGTGACCCGAAAGTGTGCAGGATGTATAAGGTAAAATGACTGAGAAAATACAATCCCAGCTGTGCCTCACAGCAGTTGAGGGGAGCGCAAAGTATGAATTAAATGGATTACCCATTTTTTACACAGCGTTCCTAAAATGTTAATTTATACGCCATGTCGCCGTATTCATAAGGTCAATTGCTTTCTGAACTTAACCCTTGGATAAGGATTTACCACAAGTTGACGACTTTTGGTTACCGTACCCGAATTGGTTTTTGGAACGTGGGGATGTTTCTCGACTCTTGGAGTAACGGTTCTCAAAATGTCAGATTTCTCTAAGTTGAACGAAAGTTTTTCCGGGATTATCCGTATTTGAGTAAGTATGTGGGAGATCGAATTTGAATAAATCCTTCGCTGTCCAAGGTCGCTAGGCTTCAGGTCTTGTGTCGAAAGAATTTTATACGGGTATAGGTGCAAGTCCTGATTCGAAATGTGCCAAACGGAGTCATAAAACAAAGCCCAGAGCTGCGAACACCGTATTGACCGAATTGACAATTCAGCAACAATATTTTCGGCTGAATAGACGCCACGACTATGCACAGGACTGACCCTATATGCAATGCTTCTAGTGTCTTTAAACCTGTTCACTACGTCACGAATTGCTCTCTCAGTAGGACGATTAGATTGATCTCCCCGTAAGTAATTGTTATTTCTGTAGGACAATTGAACAATTGTGATGGGTTGAGCGGTTGATAAGCGTATTGTTGCAAACTAACATTTGACACTTTGAAAATAGATGCTTATTGACAGCTGATTGATTGTAGTTCTGCCAATGAAGGAAGCTCGAATTGGATCACCCTTCAAAATTTTATGTCTAGAATCAGTGCCTTGAATTTTAAGGATTATTTTTCTAATACTTCTGTAATTTTCTGGCAACAATTTAACAATATTAACCGCATTTCTATATTAGTAAAAGCGAGTTAATTTACAGACTCAATGCGACTGAGTGCATTTCTGAACACACTATCAAAGAAAATCTTTAAACAAAGCAAGTACCTTGTCGCAAGTTTTAGAACTAAGTTAAAAGAGAAAGGATATTTACTACACAGCATGACGATTATATATGTATAAAACTTTTTAGTTTTAACACAGTTCTCCCTTTTGTTATAGAAAAAAAATCAGCTACTTCATTCTCTAAACAATTTTCAACTTGAATTCATGTTAACTTAAAATTCTTTGGGCTATATTTTACATTCGTGTTTTATGTGTAATACAAGGTGTTTCATATAAAAAAAGAAACTGAACATTTTCAATACAAAAAAAACTTAACAAAATAACCAGAAAATCTCACTTCAAACACGACTACAGACAAATTTCCACACATTGATATATTGCATAAAGTATTTTTTTTTTCATATTAGTTTTTTGTTTCTTTTAATAAATTTTTACTCACTATACTATATTTATTCTGATTAATGCACAAAATATTTTTGAAAATTCTATATCTATTCTCAAGATTTATTATTTTTTTTACTTTTTCTTTTTTTTAAAAAGTCTATAAGAAAATGTTTATTATTGAATTTAATATTGTTTAAGTTTTGATTTTGGGTGGAAAAATCTTGGAGAGTTCTAAATTTTTTGTTTTTTTTTTATTATTATTTTGATCTGTGTGTATAGGTATTTACGTGTGCGCGGAGGGCAGGAAGGGGCGAGACTTTTTTTTTGTAATTTATTACTAATTTAATTATTATTGTTATTGTTTTCTTTTTTATTTTACTTTACCAGTTGCATACTTTCTCTAGTTAGATATATATTGTACACCTATACAAAGTTATATTTTTAATATATATTTTTTTGTTTCTTTAAAAATCTTTTTATTAAATTAAAATTTGTTAAAAATTACACGAGACGACAACAACGATATTTTCAATTTTTTCATTTTTATGTTTGTTTTTCTTTTAATAATAATATAGTAAATTGGCATTTTGTTGTAAACTAAATTTTGTCACGATATAATTTTTTGTCTGCTTGTTATTTTGTTTAAAGATTGCTTTTAAATATACATTTACATTATACAACTTCTATGAAAATTGTTAAAATAGTGCTAAAGTTATATTTCTTTTGACCTTGTTGTTGTTGATTTCTATGTAGCGTAATCCGTTTTGTTCGGAAATATATATATATATATGGTTTTATATTTTTTCTTTGTTTACGATAAAAACTATGTAGAGGCGCTGTTATATATAGTTAAAGTTACTAATCAATACGAATATATATCTATATAAATCAGTGTTAAAATACATACACATACATGTGGTGAGTTCAATCTTTTTTGTGGTAGATTTAGTTTTTTTTTTTGTATTTGGTGAAATTTTCTTTAAGCATGGCATCACACGGAGGAGGGCTTAAGTTTAGTCAATACCCTATTCCATAGGGCATTATCATTCTTTTTTTTTTGTTATTTTGTAAAACAGTAAGCTGTAGCGGGGGAGCAAAAAGTGGGATCGTTGTCGCTTAGTGCTGTTCATGAGCTTCGAAGTAATCGGATGCATTGCCACGGCAGATGGGACATGTGCGATTTGACTGAAAAAGAAAAAGAATTTATAAATAAAAAATTGCTTTTGTCGTATATTGATAAAAATTAATGGCAAATATAAATTCAGCTACGTTTTTTAAAGTTTTAGGTTAGGAAGGTGGGTTAGCTAAGAGGGGAGAAAATACCTCCATGTCGCACTCAGGTCAATATAGATCGATAGATAGATCAATATAGTCTCACCCAACTGGTAGAATAGTCCACACGGATGCCAGATAATCCTTATTATGAAAATATCATACTTCTGTTTGTCATCATTTTCATCATCATCTCATCATCTTTTCATATATAGAAAATTCGGAAAGTGCCTTAATATCGAGTACAACACATGCTATCAACTCCAATGATAGCGAAGCTGCCATCACTTGATGCCTAACTGAGATGACCTATGAGACTTGTTTACATCAATTTTGTGGGCCGACATACCATCGTTAACCAATGACCACAAGCCTCCTTCCCGGATTGGAAACGCATGATTTTGTTAAAAGATCAGCCACAAGCAAACTCTGCTTCAACAAAGACTGCGAGCAATCCATCGTCGCGAAGAACAGGCATTCAAACTCCAATCCAACAGATTAAAGGAGGTATAGCTAGTCAGCGATAATAATGAAATTGAAAATTGTTGGACTCTGCTACGTAGAATTCGTGGGACTCAGTGGGCGAAACAATTTCCGAACTATAGTGTTACATGAGAAACGATAAAGGGGATAAGTAGTCTAAATCGAAGTCAAAGCCATTTACAGTGTAGTCCCTTATAAGCGGACACCGATGGTTCGGAAGAATTTGTCCGCTTATGAGAGGTGACCGGTTATGAGAAAACAAACAAAAGAACTTTTAAAAGAAATGTTCTTTGAAATCTATCCGGTTATGAGGGGTGTCCGTAAGAAGAGAGACTGTATATCACTTCCAATCCAGAAATAAATACGACTCGTCGAAATTAAAAAGGCTTATGCGATTAAATAGCTTGAAATACAATTCTCGATATCCTACTTCTATGATAGTGGCACGACCAGTCAGGAAGACACAAGAATTGGATGAGTATCACAAGGGAGCAACATTTTTGAAAAGATTTAGAGACTCTATGATATTTGGAAATGGTTTCGTTGCAAGCTGAGTGTTTCAGTGAAGAGCTTCTAGACCGTTCAAGAAAGGGAAAGCTTCTTGCTACTTGAGATCCTTTTCATTATTTTTTACTGCACTTCACATTTTTGAATGTCTGAAAATTATTTAAACTCACCCTTAGCCACTTATCGACACACTTGGCGTGGAATTCATGCGAGCAGGGCAATACACGAAGAATCTGCCTCACTTCAAAATCGCACATGCAAACCACACAAGATGTTTGATCACCTAGAAAGAAATTCAAAAATGTTACAAATTTCGCTTTCTCAACACTTACTTCAAAACTCACCTGTATGTGTCTCCGGATTAAACTTATAGCTTGGCAACTGATCAATTTCAGTTCGTGCCAAACCACGTGGCTTGGCATCACCCAAACGCTCGGCTAAGCTCAACAAGGCCTCATAGTTCTCAGTTTCGTTGGAGTCTGGTGAGCTGAGCTCGTGTTGCCCATATGGCGAGAGTGGGAACATGGCACTGCAAGGATAAATAGTTCGTTAGTAAAGCTACAGGATAATTTTCTTTTTTTTTAACTTACAGGAAGTTGAGTAAAAATCCAGGATTAATGATTCCAGCCTGTATTTGCACCGGTGTGGGATGTTGGCCGCCGAGGGCTTGATGTGGCAGAGCATGATGACGATGTGGATGATGTGGATGTGCACCTGGTGGCCAATGGAATCTAGCGAAACGACGCTGTGCTGGGAATGTTCGCCGGGCCTGACGGAATAATTCCATTTGATTTGGATGGCTCTGCAGGAAACGCTAATATGTGAGGTGTTCAATCGATTTTTTTTTAAGTCAGTCTTTCAACTCACCTCGGTGGATATGAAAATCTGCTGTGGAGCCGTCGATAGCTGAGTCACCTGTGCTGTGGAATGCATATGGTGTGCGGCAGCCGCTGTAATCGGTGTAATGTGAATCGATGATGCGGCACCAGCTGGATGTGGGTGTGCATGGGCATGAGGATGTGGACCATGTGGTCCGTGATGATCAAGTGATTCTAGGGAAATGCTATCGGGTCTTTGCTGTGTGATATGAGCTTGATGATAGTTTGCCTGATGCGGTTGCGTTGGCGGTGGTGGTGGTTGCGGTTGTGGCACTGCTATCGGTGGAGCGCTTGAGGAGAACGTACCAAATTGATGGTTACCCAGATTGCAGGTTTGAGCAAACTGTTGCGAGTATACACTGTGTACCTGTGAGAAAAAAGAAGGATGCCTTAGAAAAGGGAAGACTAATAGGAGAATGGGGTGTTGTATACCACCTGACACGGTGCCAGACGCGGTGGCGCTGGATAGGCACATATTGATGTGTGCGGACCGGACGAGTACGCCCATATGGGATCATGCCTTAGTGGCAAACTAACAGGAACTTGATTTATATCCACCATCAGTGGTGGTGGTGGGGGTGGCGCCTGATGTGGCTGTGCCGGCGGTGGCGTTTGCTGCAACAATTCCCATGGAGAACGTTGCTGCTGCTGCTGTTGCTGCGACTGTTGATGGTGCTGTTGCTGTTGTTGTTGTTGTTGCTGTTGTTGCTGGTGGTGCATCGCTGCGTGTGGATGTTGATGTGGATGCGGGTGCAATTGATTCTCGCGAAGCCTTGGACGACGTATTGGTGGACTGCTCTGCTGTTGCATTTGACCCTGTGAATGGTAAAACTTTCGATCAATTGATGAATGGATGTTGCCAACAAATCGTTGCACATTAAATTACTCACCTGTTGCGAATGCGTTTGGATGCGTGGCGAACGTCGCTGCTCCCACACAGCGGGAGGCGATTGGCTAGGCATACGTGCAGATATACGCCTACGTTTCCTGGATGGACTGTCGGACTTTATGCCATTGTTGTTGCCATTTGAACCACCTGCTGCACCACTCGAGTGGGGATGGTCGTTATTAGCATTGTTACCGCTGTTATTATTGGTGTTGTTGTTGTTGTTTGGGCAGTACGATGGACTTGGTGTTTGATTATTACTATTACTATTGCTATTATTACTATTATTGCTATTCATATTTTGATTATTGTTGCTGTTGTTATGATGGTAATTCTGTTGCTGTGGACTGATGATTCTATTGTTATTTCCGTTTCTTTCCATCATTCCACTTGATCTGGTATCAATATGCAATTCGGAGTTCCGTGAGTTCCCGTGACTCTCAAAATGCTATAAAATTGTAGCGATTAAAATATTAGACGATAAAAAAAGGGAAAATGTAAGAATTCGATTCGATGAGCAGTCCAAAGTCGTCGCTTTGCCAAATAACATTTTTTCTTATTAAATTAAGTTAATTGCATTTTCGTAGAATAAAATACATTTCTAAGGTTCTACTCATCGAATAAACCAAAATCAAATACGAATTGTGGTGGCTAAGGTTAAACTTAAAGAGAAGTGAAGTTAACGATCCTTTATACGAATATCTGGGGAATATCTGAATAGAAGGAAAGAAAAAGTACTAATATTCGCGTACTATGTAGGTTTGCCTGACTAAATTTTGAGTTCTGGGCTTAAAGAAGCATTAGCTGTTTTGTGGGCTGACCCGCCCGAAACCTGCTTAGCTTTGCAATTCCCTGTTCTGATGCACATAAACTCCCATGAATTGCTTGTTTAAATGGATATGCTTGGATGGGCCATATCCGAAAGGCGAGTGGAGAAGCTTTCTAATGACATTTATTACCCTCGGATGTTTGCCAGACATTTGCGAGAGGTGGGACTGTTTAAACATTAGGGTCCAACGAAATAAGGTCCAAATGAGAGAACCTAAGCAACAGATTCACCTTTTACAGCGTACTTGCTCTCATAGTAGAAATCGAGAAAGGAGCAGGCGATTACTATGTAAGTTCACTATTTCTCTTCCGGCGAGATGAGAAAGGAAGAAAAGGGCAAAAGAGCATTGGGTTGAGACAAGCTAAAGAGCTTTTCAGGTACTAAAACCTAAAAATTAGTAAAGCATTTTAAAAGGCACTTTAAAAATCAGGGAACGAAACCTGGAGATGTAGTCGACGAATTTTACGCTGGATGCGTTCTATGATGGAAAACTCTAAGTGAGGTAAGAACAGATGGAAAGGACTGGGAGCTATAGCCTGCGCTGAGATCTAAACATTTTACGGCAACGACCTGCAAGGTAGTGCTAGAAAGCAAATCTTCCTTGAATTCGGTAGTAAAACAGATCTCATTGAATATTGCTTGTTTTCTAGTTCACAATAATAAGACAGGAAATCTGATCTGAAACAAGCATATTAGACAAGACTCAGATGGGGACTTCTCAGGACATGTATCTATGTTGAGCCTCCCTAAGTTGTCGAGCAGACTTTCCATTGACTGTTGGGCTTCAGACAGACAAAACGAATGTTAGCCGACGTTTGCGAGAAATTGGTGTCTGCGAGAAAACTTACTGGATTGAGCGACATTACTATCTATGACGTCCAGCCTTTATTACAATGGGGCAAACTTAGAAAAAAATAAAGTTCTTGCAAATATTTAAGGAAGTTCGGCATAGTTAACACTTTCTGCTATGTTACTAACTTTTCGAAATCATGAAAGGAATCACGATTGGGTATGTAAGGATTCTGAAAAGACTCTGCCTTGGTAGGTAGTTTCTGAGTTTATAAGACAATTAAACCTTGCAAGCTCACCACATTTCAAATAATATCTCAAGGACCGTACTTACCATATTGTGTCTATCAAATAACCCTGAGCTTGTTGCGTTACCGCTGTTATTGCTAGCGTTGTTGTTATTGGTGTTCCCATTATTTCCAACATTAATGTTGATATTGTTGAAATTATTTACACCACCATGACGACGGTGATCTACTTGCATCATCATTGGTGGAACATTATTGTTCATCATATTGCCACCACGACGATGTTGATGATGATCTCCACCCATATTGTTGTTCAAATGATTAATCATATTCATACCGTTGTTGTTGTTGTTATGATTATTATTTAAATGGCTTGGTCCGGCCGCTCTATTCAGTATCATTTGTTGAGATCTTTGATTATTACTATTACTAACAGGTACAAGTGAGTTTGTATTATTATTAATATTGTTGTTGTTATTATTGTTGAACATTGTTGATGATGTGGCAGGTGTCGAATTAACAACAACATTATTCGTGATTACATTTATTGTGTTATTCAAATTAATATTTATATTTATATGAGGTGATAGCGGTTGTTGTTGTTGTTGTTGGTGATGTTGCAATTGTTGGTGGAATTGTTGTTGAAATTGTTGATGCAATTCATGTCGGCATTGTTGTTGTTGTTGTTGTTGGTGGTGGTGTTGTTGAAGAAATTGTGGTGAAGGCGCATGATGATTATTGATTGGAATTATGTCAGTACAAGAATTTACATTCACAACATCAGTAGTGTTACCAATAAAGCCACTACCACTACTTGTTAATAGCGGGGAATTTTGTGTTGGTTGTGGATTGGTAAGGATTTTTTTCAATGTTGTTGTTGTAGTTGAATTTTTTATTGTTGGCAGTTTGGAAGCGGTAGTAGTAGCAGAAGTAGTAGTAGTAGATGTTGTTGAAAGATTTGTTAGCGGGGATATAATGGTTGTACTAGATGTTGGTGAATGTGCAGGATGGTAATGATTATGATTATATTGATGGTCGGCAGGTGGTGAATTTGGTGAATTTAAGGATGAAGAAATTGACAGACCAATAGGAGGTGGATTTGGATTGTGATTTGGATATTGTATTGAGGTATGATGAAAATTATGTGGTGACAAAGGATTTTGAAGATGGAAATGATGATTATTATGGTGAATTTGGCTGTGATTTTGGTGGTGGTGGTTGTGGTTGTGGAATAGATTTTCTTTGCTATTAGGACAACTTCCATTATTATTACTGTTATTGTTTAAATTATTATTACTGTTTGTTTGTACATCGCTGTTTTACAGGGTATTTATATATATATATAAATATAGAATATGTAACAAGTTTTTTTTTTTATATATATATTGTTTAATCAAATATGCAGTGGTTAAACAAACCCATAATGAAGAAGAAAGAAAAAACGAAAAAAGAAAAAAACAAGAATAAATGCCAAAATGCAATATTTATATGTATAAAATATTAATATGTATATATAGAGGTATTAAAAATATTTACACACGCACACTAAGAACAATTACATTTCATTATTCCAAAGAAATAAACAAAAAAATACTTAATTTGTTTTAATATTGTAATCGCTTTTCAATAATGCACACTACGGACTGAGAGAAAAATGCTGTTTTTTTTTTATCGTATAAAATGCTTTTCTTTTTGTTTGTTTTGAATTTGTTTTTTTTTTCGAATTTCCCTTGAGGCGCTCCCTTACAAAAACCCAATCTCACTCTTACAGGAAGCAGCTGAAAAGTAGTTTATTTAAAATGGTTAAACGACAGTGACAAAAAAACAACTCTACAAAGAGGAACGCTTTCATGGGAAATTCGAAGATAATTTTTGCTGCTGCAGTTGCAGTTTTTTTATTCTTTTTCAGTTTATTGCTCAATTTTGGTATTTTTGAAAATGTGCTTTAAAAAATTGTGGTGGCTTTGGTTTTTGTTTTACAATATAGTGGCATAGTTTACGAAAGTATTCGGCTGGATCAGTACTTGTTGCATTGACTTATGTAAGCTGAAATTGGAAGACCGGTGAATAAGTGATTTTATTTATTTACTGAGCGTTCAAAAAGTAAAATCGAAAGGATATGGCTGCGAGTGTTGCCAATGGCTTTCTGTGTCCTTCAGAAACATGTCAAATTACGGAAAGCAATTCTAAAGATTCTGATTTAATTCCTAGGTAATCAAAAGAGGTGCATAACGTTTGGTCAAAAGTCCGTCCAATTACTCGGATACGCCTCCGATATTGACATAATCGGAAGAACGCAGCGTGATGTCAGTGGCGCTTTTGTGAGTATTGAGACGAAAACTACGAAGATGAGTTTAACGGTCAATGAGGGCAACACTAGGTATATATACTGTCAACAAGAAAGGGCAACCAATATCGACGTTTCGGACAGAACGTCACCGTAGACAGATATAACTTTGAGGTAATTAGACACTTTGTCTACCTAGGCTCCGTTATTTATAGAGACAATGACACCAGCGCTGAGATCAAACGAAAAATAGCTATTTGACTTTGTTAAAAGTGGATGAGGTTACTCTTGGTTGCTTCGAGAGAAAAATTCTTGGAGTGATTTTCAGTCCCGTCAGAATAGACGGTGAGTGAACAAGGATATACAACAATGAACTGTACAGCGACATCGACTTAGTCAGAAGAGTGTAGATCCAACGACTGGAGCCACTAAGGTGGCGAGTTTTATTCTTTCTAGAATGTTTTATATCTGAGAAAATTATCGGCTGGAACCAGCAGACACAGTACATATTTTGTAGGGTGAAGTGCTTTTATGAATGTAAAGGGTGTTCCATTGTGTATGTGAGGTATAACCGAAATCTTTATTGCTGAGTAAAACTAGCATCATTCATATTGCCTTTACTCTTCCCATAAATCGGGCTGGATTTCAGACATGGATTGAATGACGTTATTCTCCAGGGCGTGAGTTGTTGGTGCGTTATTAACGTAAGTCAGATACTTAACATAGCCTCAACGGAAAATGTCGAAGAGCGTTAAATCACACAATCGTGGCAACCAGTTGAGATCACATCTTCTCCAAATAATGCAATCTAGAGCACTATCGGCACTATTTTTTTCGCTGTTTAGCACACAGCACCGTCTTGCTGGAACCTTATGTTGTATTTTTCCATATCATCTAATTCGGGCAGAAAAAAATCGGTTATCATCTTTCGCCTGTGACAGTTACCACTTTGCCTCTCTTATTTGAAAGACCCATTGCCCAATAAATCCGCCTACCCAAAATTTACGTCAATCAACGATTTTTTTTTGTTTGAAAGGTAGCACATCGAACTGTTGTGGATTGGTATTGTCCCAGATGGAACAATTTTGATCATTTACAAAGCCATTCAGTCCAAAATAAGTACGTTTGTCACTAAAGATGATTTTGTTAAAGCAAAATTCGAATCAGTCTCCAAATGCTCAAGGATTCAGCCAGCGAATGTTCGATGTATGCTGTAGTCTTGTGGCTTTAGTTCCTGAGTCAATCGAAGCTTTTATAGATAAAAAGTTAATAAAATTCTCAAAGTTGAGATCGGGAAAAGGCAAAATCTTGAGGAAAAAATTAGAGATTTTAGTTCTGACACATATTTTTAGTAACACCAGACATTGCGGCAACCGCTCCATTAGCAACTGAACCGTTTTACTCGGTCCTTTGTTGATAGTTCGTTGATTTGAGATCTCGGCAGAACCATAAATTCCAGGTAGCTCGGGCATTATTTGCCAAACAGAGCACAAATTTGTGTAATTTCAATAATTTCAACCTTGTAGTTTTCCACGACTGAATGGTTTGGACAGAACACAAACGTCATAAAGTGACAGCTCTGTCATTTTGAATAAAATTACAGACTGTCAAATTTCTGCCGCGGTTTTTGAGTCTTTGTACTTTGAGAAGTACCTAAGCTTCATTAATCTTGACCTGAGGCGGAGAAGATAGTACAGAAGCAATTCAGATTCAAGATCACACAAGGCGACATGTGACTATAGACAATCCATTATAATGACAGGATTTAAGGTTTGTTCGATTTTACTTTTAATCACTTAAACACCGGACTTCCTAATATAATCTCTAATAACTTAAAAAGAAACAAATTAAAATACTTCTATTGGAAAATTTCAATGTGAAGGCAATTAAAGTTGTAAAATTCTAAACAGAATACTTTATTTATTTTTCTTTACATCAAATCTTTGTAAAACATTGTGCAAAGTACAAATAAAAATATTTAAAAAAAACGAAAAATTATAAAATATACAAAAACATGCCAACATTGAGTATTTGCTCACCACTCAGTAAATAGAAATAAAATTCTAAGAAATCACACTAAAATTGTATGACAATATAAAACAAAATAAAGTAAAGTAAGTCAATTTCTTTTATTTGTTTAAAAAAAACAGCCGCACTCACACATTGAGATAAATGGATTCCATTGCGAAAAACAAAAAAAAAAAATTATAAAAAATACACATTTAAAGAAATACTATTCAATTTGTTTTGTTGGTACCGAAAGCACATACAATTATTGTTTTAAATGCTCTTCTTACATTTACTTCAAAATTAAATATGATTTAATACAGATAAATTAACAAAAAAACGTAAAATATATAATTTAAAACGCATATTTTTTCTAAGCCGCAGTGTGCAAAATGCAAAATATTTTTTTTTAACGAACAAATGAAATGATTCAGGGCAATGCTATTGAAGCTTTAAGTTAAAAAACTTATCATTTTTTTAGTTTAATAATTAAATTGAAAGATAAACTGTTGTGCTACTTGAATCAATCCATTTATCGTGTTAAAATCATTACAATCTATGGATAAAGAGGAAATTTTGTAAACTTCTGTTTTTCTATGTTGGTTAAAACTTTTCGAAATTGATAAATAATTATATTTAATGGAAATAATAACATTTTGTCTGTCAAAAACAATACCACGGAGGAGTCTAAATTAGAATCTTTTTTGATTAATAGTAAACTTAATAATTTGTTTATCTTTCGTGAAATTGCAATTTCATAAGCTATCTAAATTCTATCTGAATTCACATCTTTGTATTTTCTACATAACCTTGATTTTTTTTGGTCTTTTATTTAAGAGCAGCTAGGAGCTGTATGTCAAGTATATTCATTTTCATTCGTACAATATTCAAAATGTACTACGGCACAAGATAATTCAATCAATTTCTTAATATTTTCAGTTGCTAAGTTCGTCTTTTATAAATATGATTGGAAAATATTTTCGACGTACCTCTAAAATCTGTGAATTGACATCTGCTTTGGTTGGTATTTTGCCTGCGGGTATTCCAGTTAAGCCGATATTTTACAAGTCGAGCGAAACGTTTTTGAATCTTTTCAATTCGTATAGAATAGATATTATAAAATGGTTTCCAAGCTACACAGCAATTTCAATGACTGTCTCTCAAATATCAAATATAACAATTTTAGCGTGTACGGATCTGGAAACACCTTGAAATTCTTCATAACAAACCCTAATATAGAGTTGGACTTGGGTACAATGTTAAATTAGAGTTGAATATATCTCCAAGATCCTTTTCTTAACTATCCTTGAAAGGGGATTGTTTCCGAAACCCGAAGGCAATAGGAGATTACTCTCGTCCAAATGGACGTAACAATGGTTGTGTGTGGCGCTGAGAAATCTATTACCCTCGCCAACCCATCTATCTACCTTAACTTATAGGCACTTCCCATAAGACTTCGTATAAAATTCTTGACAAAAGGTTGAGTATATCGAACTATCATAGACTACTACATTCCATTGGAAAGCATTATTGAAGAAAATCTACTCTTTTCTGACTGAACTAAATTTATTTCATAAGATATCTATAGGGAAGGTAGTTCTTGTTTTTACAAATATTCTATTAAATTAATATTTGTAACTAAAAAATTTCTATACTTATATCATTTACAAGCTATAAATTTAACTTAATAATAATTTACTTGCTTATAAATTTTAATCTTTTTATTTTTTCTTTCTTTTTAAGTTTTACTAGATGATAAATGCAACCATTTTAATGATGGCTATTAATTTTATTAAAGCAAAATTGATATTTCCTCTAGCACTAAAGACAAAAAAACGTGACCCAAAGTTTATTTTAACAAAAAATTGAATAAATAAATTAAGATAGAACGAAATATGTACGTCTTTTGGTTAGCTGATGCATTTTCAATGTGTTTTAATCACAGCCAAAGAAATATAACAAATACATTGCAAAAGTATGGAAGTATGTACGTATAAAACATTAAAAGCAAAGGTAAAGGTGATCTCTAGGAAATAACGTTTCTTTTTATATGTAATAAAAAATAATTGTTTGACTATCCCTTCTTTATTTTTATTGTATGATGCAAAGAACCTTAAAAGTAAATTCTAAATAAAATTTAAATTCATAGGTTTATGTATTTATATTTTCTTTTTGTTCATTTTATAAAAAAGTTAACGCACCAAAAATTTTTGTGAATAGTTGATATTAAATGAGGAAAAAAAAGAAACAAAAAATAGCAACAAAGGATGTTCCATGGCGATTTAATGTTGGCCTCAAGAGGAAAATAGTAATAACACGCATTTTATCCCTTGTCAGGACGATGGACAGCAACGACTTTTAATGACAATTTTCATTATTTTTTTAATAACTACGGATAGCTTTGTGGGGCATAGATACATTCAAACTAATGGAAGGAAAAATGCATTCTAAGTAAGGCATGACAAAGGATATGACAATAAGTACGACATTGCATAGAAATGACACTCAGTAAAACAAATTAGGTTCTTCTCTCCACTGGGCTATGAAGGCTATGTTGGGTATTGGAAAATAATGAAGCATTTTTTCGCAAAAAATTATAATACCTCACGTCCAATAATGAATATGAAGGCCTAATGGGTCCTTTTCAGCATTATTCTTATAGAAGCAGTCAAGCTCGCTATTTTCATACAACTTTACGTAGATATGTATGTGTATTCTCCAAGTTAGGTATGTATTATGATATGTACTCTCAGAAATACCTAGTTTAGTCATAAATACTAGTATGTAGACGACTAAGCGCATTCATTTTGGATCAAGTATTGAACGCATCCATTTGACATCGACTGCTATTTGACATGTAACATTTATGCAACGTTGCAGCGTTTACCGGGTGGAATGTGGCGCTGTCGAAAATCGTGTTGTTCTAGCTGGCCTTTTTCGGCTCTTGTGGGCGCTTAGAATTACTCGTCATTTTGTGTATCGATGCAGAAGGAGTTGGAAATCTGTCCGTCCGCGCACTGTAAGGCCACTAAGTGAAATCAAAGCCAAATCAGATGACAACTGCTGCGATAATGTGTTGCATAGGCTGACATACCTCAGCTCTTCTGACTATTGGATCCATCATACTTGACCAGAAAATGCAAAACATTGATTGATGAAATAAAGCCAAGCATCAAGTAAGAGAACTGATAGAACTTATTTAATAAAGAACAATGATTCACAGATATGCACTTGTAGTTTGTGCACACTGAAGATGTGCACCAAAATAGCACAGACTCTTGAATGCTATTCTTACCATGAGCAGATACAGTGATTATGTGTGATGGAGTGATGGAGAGTGAGATCATCAGGTAAAATGACTAAATCAACAAAGGATAGCAGACACCGTCCACTGCCACCCCTATCATGAGAAGAATCAGTGAATTTGTATGATGGAGTGCGACAATGATTCACAGATCTGCACGTAGAATAAGCGTACACTGAAAATGTCCGCGGAAGTTCTTAACTGTCAGCGCTCGGTGAACAGAAACAGTGATTATGTGTTATTGAGTGCGACAACGATTTACGAATCTGCACGTGGAATCAGTGTACATTGAACATGTGCCCCAAATCAAACTACCGTGAACAGAAAAATGATTGTATTTATGTTATAGGGTGCGACAAAGATTTACGGATCTGCACGTGGAATGGGTTCACATTAAACATGTGTACCGAACTAACGAGAGTTTTCAAATGCCACCGGTACAGTGAATAGAAACAGTGACTACGTGTGTGTGTGATTGAGTGTAATTTTGCCGTCAAGGGCAGATGTGTGAGTGGACGTTTCTACGAGGCTACAGTCCGGGATGGATTTAGGCCGCAATCAATAAGTCACTTCAGCTAGATGCTTAGCAAGTTTCCTAAAGTTTCGCTACGTCACTTATGCGCGTCACCAAGCTCAAGTCTTTTCCGCGTTATTCCTCGCATTTTATCTTTGGAATGCCACTCAAAAATCTGCGTTGGAGTGCATCCGCTTTATCTACATATTTTACAGTGAGCGAATAATTTGAGACTTTGACTCAACCACAGCGGTGCGACATAAGAAGACGTCGCATGCAGCACCCAACACCAAGCTCAAAGAATCGCCGAAGCCAGGGTGGCCAACGCTTTGCGTCATCAAAGTAAAAAAAGGAAAGGCAAAAATTCTTAACCTATAAGTTTTAAAAACTTGTTCACCATAAAACTTGTCCTATAGACATGCTAGGAGATTAATAGTTTATTTCATAAAATTCTTGGGGCACCCTTTGTAACCATAGCAATCATGAAAGCAGAAACCCGTATGCGTTTTACACTTATAATCCCACTTTAGAATCTAAGTAACAACTTAAAAAAAAAATTAGCGTTCGAAGGCAAGAGAACAAGTAAGAGAGAAAATCCATGCATGAAAGATCATTTGATAGTACTGCTATTTTTTATACATATTACTTCGTTCTTAGGAGAGCGTTGTTGTCGTAGAAATAAACTTCCTAGTTTTGGTGGTGTTCATATTTTGCATGCAGCGCACCGTGCAATTCTGCAAGTGAAACAGATGTGCAGAATATTGTTGACATGAATCGCATCGGCTTCTGTCATTCGCCTACAGCTGATGTGTTTTGAAAATGTGTTTGTCCCTAAATTTGGAATGATTGAATCGAATCTTATTATGTATAAAGAAATTCGTTTTCTTTTATGAACTCGATTAATTACTTTTTCTTCTTAAAATTGGAAATTAAAAACAAACATCAAATGTCACAAGCCAATGATGCCAAATATCAGCGATTTATTTCCTTTTGTGTTTTGGTACTATTGCCATCTGAAAATTTTACTATTTGTGAAATAGTATAGAATTTTGAACGAAGTCGTGTAGATAGCATTCTTTTTTTTTACAAAATTCAGTAACTTATGGTACTGCAAAGCGAGCGGGTAGGAAGAGAAAATTTTCTGAATGTTATGAAAAATTGTTCTAACAGCAAGTAATTCAACTGTAAGTTGTTCCAAGTTAGCGACGTTGGGTCAGACAAAAGTTTCCAGTACCACAGTGTGGAGAGCCATCAAACGAAATCCAAACCTTGAATGATCTAAAATGTCGTCATAAAAAAGCCTGATTGGAATTTGCGAAGAACATTATGGCCACGGATTGGAAACTGATGAATAATTTTACAATAATTTGTTTCTTAGTTTGGATTCACCGACAAAAAAGTCAAATTTGGACGGACATTTAAGGAAACAACCGCAATATTTTTCCACAAGAAATTTTGATGGCTGTTCAGTGATGATGTGGGCTTAGTAATGCAATTTACCTTCTCAAAAATGAAAAGTGGAGACTACTTCTAAGTTTTTCAGAGCAGTTTGGTCCCATTTACAGAATCGAATTGAACCAGCAGTGATTAGAATCTTAATCGATTCTATGGAAAAGAGAATATTTGACCTAATCCTTGCCAAAGACTCTCCAACAATTTTTTTACTCCCTTTTCCGATTTATGCTTATTAAAAAAAGTAATGGCATGAACAAATTTCCTTTTTTTAAAATGCAGTTTTGAATATGTATGAAACGCACTGTATAAATTAACTTTTAACTTTTCTACGAAGATTCACAAATTATTTTCAGTGCGTTAGTTTAAAATAAAAAAGCATTTAAACTAAACAAAAAAATAAATAAATTTATGTTTATATTTATAAGAGAAACACATAACAGCAGCAAACCTACTACAACTAAAATTCCATTTTATTATTAGTGGTTAGTATTTAAAATATAAGGAAAATACTAAAATTATTGCAAATTCTCAACAATTGTGGCAGATAAACAAATACATTCTTGAGTTCAACATTTAGGCTCCTCTAGTTTATGTATAGTAAAATGAACACGAAAGAGAAAAAAAATTAAAAACAAAAATACGAACACCGCTCTTTGTCTATCATTTTCAATTCGCTCAAAAAAAAAAAACCCAAACAAAATTTATAAAATCATTAAATAATAAAATTAAATTACAAATACAAATGTGTGCACTAAGAAAAAAAAATTAAAAAGTTCATGAAACACTTTTATTGCTCCAATATCGTATAAGTTTACGATATTCTATAGTGGATTGGTTAATTATGGAAAGTTTACTTTTGAAAGCAATAGTAATACGAAAACGTATATTATGTATGTATGTATGTATAAATATGTATTAAAAAAAATTATATGTAAAAATGTATATATTACGATGGTGCCAATTTTAATAAATAAAAACCAACAAAAGGAAACGAAATGAGGAACAAAAATGAGAGTAATACGAAACAAAATAAAGGAACAACGTACGATTATTAATTTGATTGTTATTATCTTTGTTTTTTATTAATTACAAAATTCACCCTTTAACCTAAAGCAATTTTTTTTTCTTGTTTAAATTATGTTTTTTTTTCAGTTTTAATTGATTTAGAAGGAGTTCAGAGGATGGAAAGCAGTTGTGGAAGATGTACTACTATTTTAATTTGTTATAATCTGAGTTGGTTTGGAGTTGGGAGGTTCGGTGGGTGGTAGTGGTGGGTAAGGATAAATATATATATATTTTTTTAAGGGGGTTTATATATCATATTTAAATATTTAATAACAAAAATATTGTTATAGATATTTATTTATTTTTTTTTTTTGGTGTGTGTATGTATATATTTAAGGAGGAGATAATAATCGATAAACAAAATCTCTTACCCAAGTGAATTCCAAGGATCCATGTCCTTATACCACTGACCATGATTGTGATTGTTATTCCTTTGGGAATGATGCGGATGTGGAGAGAATAGCATACGACCGCGATGATTTCGTGAGGGAGCATTCCGTGAGAACGGACGTCTCGATGATCCGGGATGATTTGGATTAAGCATTTTCTAGATTGCTTTGTTGTGTTGTTTGCGTTGTTCGAATTCCTGCTGAATGGTTGGTGTTTCGTTTGGTATTTATGTGATGGCGCTGATATTTTGAAATGCTCGTTTGAAGAGTGGTGTTTGTTATGATTCCGTTTTGTGACGATGGAGTATTTATCCGTTTTTTATATACTTTTTTTTGCAGAGGTTTTCCTGGTTGTTCCTCCGTCTTCCCCGTTGTGGGAGAGGTTTGGATGGTAACTGTCGGTTGGTACTAGATTTTGAAGAGGTATAAATATTTTTCTATAAATTTTAGTTGTTTTTTTTTTTTTTTTAAAGAAAAACAAAGAAAACTGTTTGATCTTACTTTAGCAGATTGAGTGTATAATCCTTCGGAATAATAATGGAAGTTGCTTCTGTGGCAAAGTGGCTTTTTGTTTAGTTTTTTTTTTTGGGTATTGAATTCAACTGGAAATAGTAATAAAAAGGAAACCAAGAAAAATTTAGTATAAAGGAATTCCTTTAAGAGAAAATTATAAATAAAAAAAGAAAATAAACTTGTGGACCTTTTCTGCCTACACTTCGAATGAAATTATTTATGAACAACAAATGAAAAATTGCAAAAGCAATTAATATTCATAAAGGTAGCTTTGGGGTGTGCACCAGAGTGTCAACAAAGCACCACGTAAGACTCCTAAAGTAGATCATAAAAATCGTACTCTAGACCATAAGCGTTGCTACTTAAAATTCAACTAAACACCACTAGTAGCAGGTTGCAAAGAGTAGTATGTGTGTACATATAAACATAAAAATGGAACTAAAGACTACCTATTAAGTGTAAAGCCCAGGGCGCTGCCAATTAAACTATTAATGTTGCTTGTCGTTAGATTGGTTCGTATGCCTATAAAAAAAAAAACGACGAAAGGTGGTCACGGTATTGGAAAGGTGATAATTTTCTATAGTAACTTGGGAATATATTATTTACTATTTTGCAATAAACCTGTCTATTGGAGCGCGAATATAAATCAATTAGATGGGGGAGTTGTAATCAAAATATTTGTAAATCCTCGACATAAATGTTCACAACTAATAGGACGTATTGAACCTGATGCAACAACTAGATCATTTTGGGGGAACTACGTTTACAATTTTATTTAAAAAAAAATTGGGACATTGAATCGTTCGGAAAGTGAGAAGAAAATATTTTTCTCTTAGGACAAAACCTCATTGGTAAAATATACTTCTTTCTTGCAGATATAACCAATATAAGTCATGCAAAGCATTTTTTCATTCCATTAGGACATACATACATACATATACATATGTTACAAGCAATGGTGCCTAGAATTCATTTTTAGAATCTATAAAAAAAACCGTCTAGTTGAAGTTGGTGCGCGTGACGGCTCAGTGACTAGTGCGTTGGATCACTGAGCGGGAGGTTTGAGTCCTAGAAAACACCACAGTCCCACCTTTTGCCCATTTTTCACCTTATGAACTGTCATGAGAAAGCTATTCAAATACGTCTTGGATATGGCATTAAAAGTGTGCGCGAGGCTCAATCTTCGATCAGAAAGACCACTTTCTCTCATAAGGCTTAGCTGTACTGATGGCGTTAAGGTAAATGTCAAAAAAAGTTTTAATTCGCGTCAAGTGCACAACTGGAGGCAGTTAGCTAAGGACCGGGCTAACTGGAGAGGTTTGTTGGTTGGCCCAGGTGCGCCAAGCGACGCTCAAAGCTCAAAGGTTGAAATAAAGTATGAAGCAATATATTTTTTTTTTCCTTGATTACGCGTGCTTTGTGCTACGGTGCCAATTCTTGTTGTAACGTAAATTGCCGGAAACCGAACCAACCTTTAATCATGTCGGTAGATCAAGCAATGTCTCGTGAGAGCACCGATTACGTAGTTGATCTGCGATCGCTTTAGCGTAACCTACCCAGAGCTACGTTTCTGATGAATCTTAGACCAGATATGTCTAGATTTATGACACGTCGAGCCACTTTCCCATCACTGGTTGCTTCTGCTGAAAGCGTCTGTATTAAGTAAATGTTTACATGTAGCAAGGGTTACACCCAGATTTTGCCATTTAGGCAGAATCCTAGCGTTGTACTGTTTCTAGCTCGCTGCGCCGCTTGGCTGTCAGTTAAAATGCTTATATCTTTGAAAGATATTGCATCATATTTAAACCAGGAAAAGGCTTCCTTGATCGCCATGATTTCCCCCCCTGAAAAATGCTACAGTGATCTGGGAGGCACCAGATCTGTCTAAAGACCTACATGTGTATATGTGCAGCAGAATTATACTAAAGCAAAATCATTAAAATGAAGGTTACGCGCTGTCCTTGAAAACACGATTGACTACTAAAATGCAATGCAATCGTTTCAGACAAACTGCAATGACTATCATTTTTGTCAAACACTAATAAATTACAGTCTTCCATGGTTTACCATAGCCCTAATCCCTATGTATTACCTCCATTCATCCCAAGTTTGCCAGTCATTTCAAAACCAAAATTATAATCTTCTACCTTACCGACCAAAAGCTATTCACATCCTCCTCGACATGCCACACAAATTCGAACAATACCTTTATTTATATCCGTTTACCCTATCGTTTTACCTAATCTCGTTATAAAATGCTCTGATTCATATTCAAAAATTTAATTCCATAATTAGTTCCAAACACACATTTGAAAGTAGATACATATGTACATATGTATATCAGCTGCGGCGAAATTTCTTAACATTTATTTCCACCTGACCTGATACAATAATTGTGGCTATAATACAAATTTATCTTAATAGAGCACATGCGCAATATGTACATACAAACCTTAAATATCTTCTTTTTATTTTTTTTTCTTTACGAGTATTTTCGGAGATAGACATCTTCATAACGGAAAATGAGATATCATGGCCTCTAATTTTCGGTTCAGATAATTACATTATAATTATCCATTCCATAAAATTATAGCACCAGCAGTAGATACTCGGTGTTGCTTTTTTTTAAACTTAAAAGATACCTTTAATGTGACATAAAGTCATATGGAAGACAGACGACCTGTACCTAGGAGTAAACGTTCATTTTTTTTTTGTTGGGTAATCAAATTTAATTGAACATGATTTCAGGAAGACGTGTCATGTTGTTTGCTTGAATTGGAGCATCACCAAGCCAACATTTTTGCTTCTTTTTTTTTTCGGAATAGAGTTGCACAATTAAACCAGACTAGTTGTGTCATACTTGAAGTGAATTGTTTTTCGATTTGATGTCATACGATGAATACAAAATTTTCAAGTGAATTTGTAGTTCAACGTGAGCGCGGCTGTAAAGCATGTAAGATTGTGTGGGTGCTCTCATGTAATGGTTTTCTATATCAAAAATAGACAACAGAGGAGAAGGTATAGCTCAACTCATCCGTGTTAAAACGAGATTATTTGAATCTTTTTCGGATAATCGTCTACTACGCATTTCTTAGGTGAGATTCCAATATGTTATTCATAGTCATGATGACGTAAGCATTAGTCTCGCACAACATGAGAATATAAGCACGTGTTTTCGCACACATTAGTTCAACCTACTGAATTTAATTAATATTAGAAAAAAAGGGTTGCTTTGATAATACAGATGCGCAGTTTATTTGCGTTATTGCTAAATTATGTAACGTAATTGTAACAGAAAAATAAAATCACAAGTGCTAAATTTACCAAACCAATGATAATTTATTATGAAGTGTGGTATTAGCTATTATTGTTCACAAGTTTGGATCGACGTTTATTTTATTTTGAATTTATAGTTCTAATGAGTTCTGAGTTTCTTCTTGAAGTAGATCGTTTCACGGAACTTGTTGTAATAAGAATTAGTAAGTAGTATGCTTAACAGCCTAAGGCAAACATTAGTTTGGAGACCCTCAAGCTGTAAACCTGTTCTGCAAAGTACCTATGCATGTACATACGTAAAACTAACATTTTCAAATTGGATTCAAAAATACTTTTATCTATACAGTAGCGATAAAAAATCTTTAAGAACAACGACCGAGTTATTGATAGTCTTTCATTTGTTGCGCCTGAACTCTGCCAACTGATTATGGTGATGTTTTAAGTGACAGCGCTGACATTATGTGACGATTGTGTTCTGTCATAGCTGCCATTTTATTGACGGAAAACTACACGCTTTAACAACTCGTCGAAATTGAAAAAAAATCATTCACACAAATTCATGCTCTATTGGCAAAACGATACTTGAGTTACGTATAGCTTAGAGAGAAAAACGGTTCAGTCGCTAATATATGTACATATGTTGAAGTTGAATATTGCTGCTGCTGCTGAAAGTGCGCGTGAGAAGTTAAAGTTTTTCGTAGTTGGGCCCTTGAGCAGTTGGGAACGGCTTCGAATTTTGGTAAAATAAATCCCCTTCAGTGGCAAAGCGCAGTTTTGCATGAAGGGTCTCGTA
This sequence comes from Blera fallax, assembly GCA_946965025.1. Lineage (NCBI taxonomy): Eukaryota > Metazoa > Arthropoda > Insecta > Diptera > Syrphidae > Blera > Blera fallax. Next base: position 118,356,742 of record OX337244.1, read on the forward strand.
AATAATCAAAATTGTCGGATCTGTCACGATGCCAGTCCACAACAGTTTCAGTAGCTTTCTGCACCAGAAAAACTCACTGTTTGGTGTGAATTTAGGTCAGGCGTTGTTATCGGGCCATAAAATTAGAGATGCGAGGCGGTAACGATTACGGGCGAAAATGATTTTTTTTTTTTGGCCAGAATTGAACGATATGGACATACACAGCTTTAGACATAGAGAACGTTCAGGCTCTAGCAAAAAGGTGTGACATGCCAAATAGAGAACGAAATAATGATTTATTGGGGAAAAAGTTTCCGACAAGATAGTGAGACTTTTTAGACTTTTTTTTGTTAACAAACCAGCAACAATTTACAACATGGAGTACGTCTTTCTAACCATTGCTAATGTTCACCTGGATTTATGGGAGATTCACCTGAAAGTATGTCTCTTAAATCACCTTCTGCAAAAGCCGAAGCCGTGGGGGCCATTTGAATGATGTTATTTTTAAGACATAATGGCATTAAAAGTACTTTTATCTGCAATAAAGGTTCCGTAAAAATGTACCTTGATTCAGGATGGTGTATTTAAAAAGACTATGTATTCATAAAGACGAGAGAGGATAATGGGCATTAGTGCAATAGCATTTATGGGCAAATGAATTCCATAGAACTCATAAATAATCAACTAAAGGAGCTGGATATGCCCATGGATGGGACGAGTTCACGACAGCTAAATCTGCTAAGTCTGCACTTCCGTAGAAGAGGTCGAAAGAAATAACTATCTTCAAGAATGAGTGAAGCCAGAGTTGGAGCACATAATTTCTTCAATATGCCACCATGACTTCAACAAAAATGTCTTTATATCAACTCTGTTGCAGGCGCTAGATCCCTTTAAAGAAAAAAATATATCCTAGTAGCACTGCATGCTAATAAAGTAGTAATTACGCGCATGGAGTGGGTAAAAAATAGCACATCACTGGTGAATCAATAAATCTGCCACTAGCTTGGATAACGGCCGACTGCCAAACACATCAGGGCTTGCCTTCGGAATTTCTAGCCTTTGCTGTATTGGGCAGAGGAACTATGAGAATAAGGCAACTAATGGTCAACGGAAACAGTAGTATCATCAGTAGCTTTAGGAATCATCATAATGCGGATAAGGCGGCAAACATATTGCATATATATCCAACACTAGAAATTTCAGAGTTGATAAGAGGAATCGAGGTCACGGACGAACTTTGGAGAAACGCAGAGTATAAATCTCACCAAGATGTCTCGTGGAGAAAAAACGACAAGTTCTGTATCACTTTTGGGGTGGAAATAGTCGTTGAGCACTTAAACTACCATTTGCTTCGCTCATCAGTTACTCAAAAATTCGTAAGAAATAAGTACATGACTACACCCAAGAAATTTAGAATAGGACATTGTCATTGGCAACATTTTGTCGTATTTTTATCGCAAGGCGGAGATAAGGAAAGTAAATGAGACCCAACTCTCGGTTGAGGGGTAGTTTTTCACTCCAAAAACGTTGAAGTACCCATCTGGCAAATAGAAACCCTTCGCATACATATTTATTTCTACCCCTACAGACACAATGTATGTATCCCGGAGACTTTTGACATGTTTTTAAAAATATTCCTTCGATTTTTGTCAATTTACTCGTAGTACTTGGACTATGTGGCCGTAAGGCGTATACGTAACATTTCCTAATACAACCCCTATTTTTCAATTAACTTGCTAGAGGGTTAAAAAGTTTTCTGGGGTCTATGCAATGTAAAATTGAAAAAAATTAAACAACGAACAAGTTACGTACATATGTGCTAGAGAAAAAAATTTTGTAGTGTGTAGCAGTACAGAGAGTGAAAAAGTAATATTTTTGGCATCGATAGAATTGACACAATCAAATGTGAAAGCTGAAAAGAAGTGGGTTTGCGCCTAGGAGAAATCTTGAAGTTGGCAAATAAGGGCAAGCTTGCATAGTGTCACTTTGACTAAGCAGAAAAAAATTAGAAAAATGAACTGCAATCTCCGAGAATATAAAAGCAGTGGATAACATTTTCTCGCTAAGCAGCATCGTGAGGAAAAAAAACTTTACGAAATATTGTAGACTGAAAAGCTGAATTCGAAACTATTTACAGGCGCGCCCTATTTTTCAAGCTTACGAGCGAGGGAATCCCATATACATTATCAAAGGTAAAGGTGAGGCGGAAATGTGACTGTGATGTGGGACGAAGAGTAACTCTCAAACTGGTATAAAACAAGGACAATTGAGCAAGGATGGGCAAAATAGACAAGTACTTGCAAACTACAACCAGATGACATCAAGTTATTAGCGCTTGATCAGAAGATCATAGGCTGTACACTGTATGCTGCAACTTTGTTATTAACAACATATGCAAAACGGATACTCTGCCTAAAGCTGCGTTAATCAATTTACAATTATTCGACGAAACAGACTGGATATGGTCCAGGGCCTAGCATCTCGCGACCATTCATGTGTGCGTGTTCTATTTTGTCACACAAATGGAAGGGACCTACAGTTTAGGCCCATATCCGAAAGAGTTTTTTTTATCTTAAATAGAGAACCTTTCTCATCATAGTCATTAGTCTCGAAGGTTTGTCAGATATTCATGAGAGGCGGGGTCGTGAAAAAACTTTTGTGTTTTCTGGGAATCGAACTTCGACCCTCCCGCTTATTAGTCCAACGCTCTAACCACTGAATCACGCCGTCTACTGTAATACAGGCATCACTCAAGACAATTAAACGTTTATTTTTTTCAATCCTTATGAATTCTTGTAGGAACAGTTTTATGCCTTCGAATTCAACTTTTACACATCATTTATAAGAAGTTAAGCGTACTATCGGGTCGTTTAAAAAACACATCATAAAGAAACCATAAATTTGGTTGTATAAATCATTAACTTGCAAATAGTAGGCCGTTAATACTCGTACATGCAGTAAAGAAGATGTATCATTTATATGCATCAACCTTGAGTCACCCAATGTTTACGGATAATATTGCAAATACTTGAAGATACTTTCAATTAATGTGGTCTTAACATGTGGTTGCAATTTGAAGTTTACACATATTTTGTTCAATGAAGAACGTGCATTTTATTTCCTAAGTGTCACATATCGTGATGGCCGACAAGTGGTATTTCGAACGGCAGCTTTTTTAAAACAAGGTTGATACTTTCAAATGTGATTTGTAACACGCATGCAAGTATAAATTTTCCACAGCTGCTAAATGAGCAAAGTTTCCGAGGGAATGTCGAGATGCCAGAAGCAGTTATAAAGCCCTATTCCAGGTTAAGTGTACCACATTCCGGAATGTATTGAAATTCATTCGTGCAAAAGTTTACTGTTCATGTAGTTGTTTGCCTTAAGTAAAAGTGAAAAGTTGATATCGCGAAGGTACGAATTGAGTCAAGAAAATAAAACAGTAATCGTAGCTTTATCTGAGCGGAATATGCTACATATTTCATAAAACTGCGCTACTGACGACAAAAAATTGGCATAGGACAGAAGAGGTGTACCACTGTTCAAGAAGGACCGTATGGGAAGCAGACAGTTCCTCGAAAAAAAGGGGAACGCTACAGCGAAGAATACATCGTGCACATTGTGAAACATCCCTTTAATGTTAAGGTGTGGGGATGCATCACTGCAATTGGAACTGGGTCCCTAATTATGCTCGTGGGTACTGTAAACGCAAAGCATCATAAAAAATTCTTTGATAGTGTTGTACCGAATGCGGAAATAATGACAGTGAAACACCGAAACTAATTTTCACGATGATTCAGTATTTGGTCATCGAGCAAAATCTGTGAGTAATTCGAAATTTATTTTCCATATGTTTGTATGTTTTGGATATCGTATGATTTTACACACAATCCCTTATTTGGCCGGGAAACATTATAGATCTCAACCCCATCTAAAACTTCTGGACTCTTATTCAAACAAAAAGGCCAAAAACCATACAGCATCTCAAGAGCATCGTTGAAGAAGTTTTGTTTAAACAAATTAATTGAAATTACCTCTGTAATCTTTAAGCCTTCATGCCAAATAGGGTTCATAAAGTGTTTTTTTTTCAATATGGTAACACTCAGACAGTTGATCTAACAGCTGACACCATCTTTTTATTTAGTATTGTTTGGCGAATCATCATGCAGAGACACATGGACTCCAAGCCACTAAATATGCGCACGAATGAGAACATCGTCGCCGTTGGGGGCAGTGGAGGATTTTGTGCAAGGACCTTGGTTTACATGCTTACGAAATTCAATTGCTGCAAAAATTGAAACCAGGCGATCATCGTTTGCGCCGTGACTTTGTTGATTCAACGCTTGAACTTGGCGCTTGAACATTTGGAAGTCGACCCACTTTTATAGTCAAATTTTGTGCACTGATGATGCTCACTTCTGTCTCAGTGTTAATAAGCAATTTAATTGAATTTGGAGAGAGGAAAATCCATCAGGAGGAAAGTGATCCATCAGCTACCTATGCACTGTTTAGTGCGGTTTGTGAGCTGGCAACACTATTGGAAAACGTCAAAGAAGAAAAAAAACGTCACCGTCAATGGCACCCGGTTTAGAACCATGATAAACGATTTTTTGTTTCCAAAAGCGTGAACATAGTTTGCATGACATTTGGCTTCAACAAGATGGTGTCAGATGCCATATTGCTTTCAAAACCATCGAGTTAGTCAAGGAAGTGCTCCATGACAAGATTATCTCCAGAAATGGACATATGACATGGCTTCCAAGATCGTGTGATTTGACGCCGCTGAACTATTTTCTGCGGGGGTATTTAAAGTCCTTGGTCTATATGGATGATTCCAGCTTTGAAAGTCAACATCGAGCGCACCATTTATGAGATACGGCCTCAAATGCTCATAAAAGTGGTGGAAAACTAGAGCTCCAGGATGTAGTTCCTGGTACGCTCCATATGCCAGAAATCATTTTTCCTCATTAATGCCATAAAATTACCTATCGAATAAAAAAACCTGTGCGTGTTGTATTTCAATTTCAAATCTTACACCTTTTAGAAAACATTCTTTGTACATATAAATAAGTGAAGGTAAACATTCGGATGTATCTCAATATTACTTCCCTATATTAAAAGTTAGGCTCATAATTATTCTCCCTAAGGGATGAGGGTAAACAATAAGAAAAAAAAACATATTTTTAAAATGCACTAACTATAGAAATTGCACCACTAACCTTTGATGTCTTACATAATATGTAGCTTCTACCATCATGCTTCCATTGTTAAAAATAGCGCTACCATCGACCACAAAAACACGTAAAGCTCTTTCAAATCCGCACTTTCTAATAACTTTACACCATTTGCCACTTTATATGTGTTATATTAAATGCAATATTACATTATTGTGCACTAAATTTTTTAACAACAAAAAAATAAAACTCCTTTTCGAAAAAGATACCAAATTTGCTTTTGAATTTTTTTTTTATTTTTAGTTACAAGACAGAAGGAAAAACAAACTACAAATAAAAAGAAAAAACAAAATACTCATCTCTTAACAATATAATCACAGCAACAAACAAATCCAATACCCAAAAATGTTTCTCAAAAAAAAAAAGAAAAGAATATTAGCCCAATAAAAGAAAACATTTATGTATACGCAGCGCACAGCTCGAAAGTGAAACACAGCACAACAGCATTTTTGTTTTTTTTCAAATGAGTATACTTTTTATTTGTTTATATATATTTTTTAAATTTTACCAACTACAAAAACAAATTACAGATTATTTTTTTTTTATTTAATATATTTATAAATTTTTTTTTGTCATATATAATACCAACGAAATAATATAGTTCAACAATTAAGAAAAAAAAAAACAACAAATGCAGGTTACAAAATGAATTAAAAATATATAATGTGGATAGTGAGATATTAATATAAGATATTGTATTGTATTTTTACAGAGTAAAAAGAAACTAAAACTAAAGTTTGTTTATTTTATTTTATGTATATATAGTTTTTTTTTTTTTAAATATTTTGTTTGTTTTAAAGCCATGCAAGAGAGTAAGGGTGTTTGTTTATTTAAAAAAAATTATTAATATATTCTTATTTTGAAAGAAATGAGGAAAGAATAAAATTGTTGTCGCTGGATTGATGGCGATTTTGAGTTAATTTTAATGTGTTCAGAAAAATTGTTCGTTAAAATGTGTGGTTTTTTTAAATTTAATAAATCAATAGAAGGAAATGTTCACCAATTATTTAAACACTATGTTTTGATGCAATATAAATTCTTTTTTTGTTCTTTTTGAAAAAATCAGCAATTATTTTCCATTTATGATTATATAATATATTTTATTGCTTTTTTTCCAACAAATTAAATGAATAATGTACACAATAAGCCAACATACATATAAATATAAATACAATTCTTCAGGATAAGAGAAAAAAAAATAAAATTAAGATTAAAAAAATACAATTATATCACTATTATCCAAATGTTTATACAATGTTACAAATGTAAATGCAGATACAGAAAAACAAATTATCAATTCAACAACTATGTTTGTTAATATAGTAGAAAAAATGTTTGCATTATTATTATTGATTATTGTAGGACATTCAAAATACAATAAATTTTTTTTTTTCCATATATAAATGTTTTTTTTTTTTTATTTTAATTACATATTCAATGTGATAAAATAAAAAAAGCTATACCAGGGTGAATAGCAAGAACGGTGGTAACAATTGTTAAATATAAAATATAGTTATTAATTTTTTTTTTGTTATTGTTATTCACCTGGTAAACAGAATTTTAAAACTAAAAAAAAAAAACAAATTAACAATACAAATATGCGATATATAGAGGTTTTTTTTTGTTGATTATACTTGTAATGTAGATTATATGAGAGCATATATATTTCACAAATAAAATACCAAACCACCAAACATTATCTAAAATTAAAAAAACCAGAAAATAAAAAAAAAATATATTATAATATATAGATATTAATTAAAATGGCAAATGTGGGAATGAGGTTTCTTTATTTTTTATGGGTCGGTGCAGTAAAAATGTGATTTCTTTTGTTAGTCTTTTTTGTTTTTGGTTATAGTAAAATTTATTTATTTTATTTCAACGAATCTAAGATTACGCAAAAAAACAAACACAATCAAGAATTTATAATACTTTGTTGTATGCGATAGCGCAAAAAAGAAATTTGTTATTCTAATAACGTTTGCTCAAAACAGAAAAAAAAAATTAAACGAATACATTTAGAGGGGACAGAAATACAACATACATACATACCGTGTTCTTGCAGAGTGAAAAGCCTAGGTTAGTAGCTACAGAATTGTTACAGAAGTACTTATAGTAAAAAAAAGGTATATGCATTATGGTAATGATTTATGGACTACAATTGAGAGGATAAAGCGGCAGCAGTAAATGGTACATCATAATGGGACAAGCAATTTTGTGTGTTATTTATGTAAAAAAAAGGTATATGGTGTTCGGATTTAAATTTTGAAATTTCGCATTATTTTTTAGACCACGGAACCCTTTTTTTGTCCCTGGTTTTTCGTTCGTCGTGCCTAGCTCCTAAACAAAATAAGGTACATGCAGGATTTGTACGTATGTTATCTAAAGTGGTGACCCAAATACAATGCCTAATTTTGGAGCCAAAAACGGCAGGGATATCCTTTTACTTGTACGTAAGGATGTGGTGGGCGTAGTAGTTATCGCGTTAGATTCTACGTTCGAATTTAAGAAAGCACTAAAATGTTTTCATAGAATCCCATCCCTCGCTAACGTCTGATAAATATCTAAAGGTAATATCTGTCATGAGAAGTTTCTCATTTACTTCTTTCGGATATAGCATCAAACATAGGTTCCGCCATTTCTGAGAAAAATATATCACACACCACACGAATGGTTAGGAGAAAGTAGGCTCTAGGCCGTATATGCGAGGTTTTTTACGTAAAGAATCCAAAATAAATATATTTTTTTGGCAGTCTTTTCAAGACATCAAAATTTATATTTATGTTCCTGAGATATAGTTTTTTTTTCGAATGGCTACAAAAGCCACGCGTTTCGCAGAATTTCAGCAAAATCGGTTTAATAATTCAAAAGTTATGTATATAGAAACACCCAGTCAGCTTTTCGAATGGAATAAGAATTATAGAACATTTTTTTTAAGGGAACCCTCACAGCCTGAACGTCGTCACTCTGTAATCAAGTTCTCTCTTTAAGGTTGGCAACAATACAAATTTTACATATGACATCTGTCAATGTTGCGATTAGTAAATATAGAAGACTACATGAATGTTCAACGCGGTAATATTGTTAAAAATTATACAAAAGCGGTAAAGTTTTTCAAAAAATCATGAGATCCTTAGAAGATTTTCCTCATCTTATTCTGTCTCCATATGTTTCAGCACCAAAATCAAAACATATCTGCTTTCCCTTAGTTTACTTTAAAAGTTCTAAGGATTGATTGAGTACAACTTAGAACAGTGTTCATAAAACTTTTCTAAATTTCTCAAAACACTGCTTTTCTCATCAAATAATAGTCAACCGAAACGGATATAGGAAATTATCATCAATATGCTACACAAAACAAGTGTTCAATTTAAAATCGTCTAGAGGTGAGAAAGAATACGATGTTAGATGCTAATTGGTGTTTCCTTATTGTCTGTGCAGTCTTATGCATTAAGTAGAATATTTGATTAAGCAATTATGCCATGTTTGGTAGAATAAGTATAAAATTCAGAAATCCCAGACACTTTAGCCTTAAAAGAACGTGTCACGCAGAGAATTTTTAAAATTCTATCGGTCGAATCATGCATTACCGGGTGATATTAAAGCTGAAAATCATTCGCAACGATGTGAGCGAATGAGTATCCGGAATGTTTGGAACCAATCGAAAGTAATTGCTATTTTGTGCATATGTTAAAGTGTTGAATCCGTTTTGATGACATGACATCAGACGCGTCAACTAGACACAGCACGTGATCAGTAGTAATCGTAAGAGTTTGTGGATATATTTCCGGATATTAAAGTTGTCTTTGTGGAGCTAAGTTCAGATTTAGGAATAGTTTCGCCGGTGAATTTCATTTCTAAGCTAGACTGCAATCGCCTAAAAAATTCTGCAGTCCCTCAGGGTTGTATTTTCTGTCCAGGTGTCTTTCTGTTAGTAAGATATAGGATTTACCCTCTTCGTATAATACTAAGTTTCATGTAATTTTATATTATTAGATATAACCTTATAGCTCCAACTTTTACGAGTAGTTATTGCAGTCAGACGAGTCAGCACACTTTGGCAGAGAATTTAAACCAAATTTCTAGACTTTGTACTGTGGTCCTTCCACATTTTTAAGATTTTAAAAGGCACACAAGTATCTTAAAGGACGTTTAAAGAAGTTCAACTTCGGGTCATTTAGTCTCTTACTTTTAAAAAAGCTATTAACGTCGCTTCAAGACGTTTCAACAAAGCAACACACAATGCAAAGGTAGCAGTGGTAGAAAATCGTTGTAATTCTTTTTTTTCCTTGTGTCAAGTCTTGTAAAATGTTCCTTCTGTAATTTTCTCTTTTATGAGGAATTTTTGCACCTAACAAAATGGCACCGTCACGTTTCATTAGAGTGTAACCAATCATAGCCGTAGGCACCCTCGCACGTACTCAAAAATAATACAATTCTTCAGAGGCACACAGATACACACAGAACAGACGTAATATTCTACAAAACCAACGATTTCGCCGGCAGGCCTCCGCAATGACATTGAAAGTCTTTTTTTTTTTTGCAGATGTTTACTTTTTTGATTTGGTAGCCTAAAACCCATTTCAACATCTTGGTTGAATGCGATGACAACATTTATTTTCTTTTTTTCTTTTTTTTACAGAAACGTTGACCTTTTGAATTTTGGTGCTAATGTATCAAGGCTATTAGCCTAATTGCTGACTTGTACTTGATTGCATTTTATATCGTGACAGATCTATTAGAACCTCGACTTTATATGTAATGTACACATGTATGCATTTCTTGATACGTTTAAAGAGTAGCGATTATAAGTTTATTGGCCTTTGTCAGGTGATATTATTATAAATGCCTGTGTATACTGGAGGTTATTTGAGGACATTATTTGGTATAATTTCTCGTACAATGCTGTCAAACAGGGCAAAGGTGGTGTCTAATTAATGCAGTGGTCATTGAAATTGACAATTCTAAATTCGTACAGCTTTGTATTGAGTCATTCGTAAAGTTTTATGCATCATCGAGTAGATTTAGGGCGAAATCCAAAGTCAAGAGGTGAGGCAAATTGGTGGTTTGGCATCTGCCACCAGATTGAATGGCGCAATTGTTTTTACATTTTCCAATCTCTTGTCAAAGTTTAAATTGCAGAGACGTTTGACAGACTCGAGCGATTATTGGCAACCACGGGCGTATTTCTTCATTAAAGCAAGTCTTAGCCACCTTCCTTGGATTACAGACGTCAATTTTAAGAAAAGAGATGGTTGAAGCCCCTTTTGTAAACAGGTCACATACAGCATATTTTAAGGTCTTGTAAATCTCTCCAGTTTTTTATAAGTTTGACAGAGCCGCAGATGTCAGAGAGGCGAACTGATAGAAAATAGCTAAACCACTGAGTGTAGCCGCGACTTATTTGCGACTTATTCATGATCGTTGTAAATCAAAGATTACTAATAATTCAAGGCTTCTATTTAAGAGAGTGCTAGGATAAAATACGTGGATTGCGTAGGATGAATATGGTTGTCTCAGTAACATCCCTATGGAGGGTCCTCAACTAACGATATTGTAAGGTTTCGCAGGGCAAGCTCTAAATCTCCACTTTGAGAAGTGGGTAGTCTAATCAGTTACTTGCTGCGGAACTTCACGTGTTGCTGAACCCCAATGTTCTCGTCTAACGCAATTAATTTTTAAAGTTCTGCAAATTTGGGCAATTTCCTTGTCTTAAGATGTTATTCAGGAGTTACGACGTAAACAGGGCTGAGCTTATTAAAGGAGCAATAGATGCATTCTCTACGAATTGAGCAAAACGCAAATCCACTGGGATTTTGGAGAATGGAATCTTCGATGAGATTTTGGGGGTCAGAGGAGAATTTTTCTATGATTTGATTTTTCACAGGCCTCATTGTATGAAGTATATATCTTCAGGATACAAGCAGTCCAACTAAATGCTGCTATACATTCATATAAAATCAGCAGAATTGTCGCTATCTCTCAGTCTCTGTCCTTCCTCATTATTAGCCAATACTCGAACCTTTAACTATGCTCTGCTTAAAGTGAGCTTAGAAGAGGCTTTAGAAGGAGGATCGCAGATTGACAGGAAGCCCTTTAGTATGATTTCTACCTGATATTGCTTAATTGCTTAGAATTTCAAAATTAGATGTCAATCGCCTAAGATTCCTATAAACAGTCTTTTTTGAGCTTTTGAATTCCTAGACTGACTCTTAAGTAAAAAAAAAAATCAGACACCTGGCGCCGCAAACAGCCCATCTAGGGCCTAAAGCCCAGCTTCTGAAGACTCTTGCCTTTAAATTCTGTTATAGTTTTGTGAAACGGCCCTAGGCTCAAGGTATAAAGTACTACATGAATTTAGTGTGAGCAAGTACACTATCGAGCAGTAAACGTGAAAAGTAGCGCCCAAGACCTCATCGTTTCTGGTTCCAAACCATACTTTTCAAAAATTGTGGTTAAGCAAGTTTTTGGATATCATTTGGTCAATTTCGAAAGGAAGAGCAACAACCATTTCAGCCCTAGTGAAGGACATCTGGTTGACTTGTCTTTGAAGAGTTTCAAGTACCATTTCCGGGGCCATTCTCGGATCTTTGCCAATTTTTGCTTTCATCAGAGCCACATTTGTAACATAGATGGAAAATTTAGGGTAGCCCTCGTCATTGCAAAAACAAGTTCCTAGAATCTTCAAAACCACTCAAAAAGTCACAAAAGATTGTAGATTTACATTGTGTTTATTTTAGAATTCATAACAAAATCACTGAGATGAGTTGGCGTCAAAATTCGAAAATAATGATGAAGCGAATTTGTTGATAGAAATCCTACCCACTTCACATTAAAAATTTGACGTTTTCTCGTCTCTAATTTTATTGATTTCTCTTAAAATAAATATCGTAAGCATATCGTAAACAAATCTACACGAAATGTTAACTTTTCAAAAACTAATGAAGCAACGCCTACTTGGTGAACTTTTGTTAGACCCTTCATACATAAAAGATGTGACAGTTAAGCATCGTGGGCTTGCGAACTTGATCAAGTAAAGTGGCATCCAAGTCCCTTGAACTGGATGCCCCTTCTTGGCTTTCTAATAGACTTGTGTCAATGTTTTAATCATTAAATATAAATTTCCCCGGGCTGTTTTTCAAAACATACTCGTTGTTGCCTCAATTTTCCCTAAAATAAATAAAATAAATGCAAACCGCACACCTGGGTTAATGATAGTCTCGCAGCGAAACAAAGTCCATGTTTTCCTCAAACTGGCCTCAAATCCCACTCCAAATAGATAAGGAATACCTTATCAAACCTTAACACCCCGATATATCATATTCCCATTCCCTGCTACACATTGAGTAAATATTGAATGTAGTGCGGCAATATCGGTGATAAAGTGTTTGAAATATTTCTTCCATCAGACTATTTACATTTTCCACATACGTAGAACGACTATTTGTGTTATAAATGCGCATGAGTTTGTAATTACAGTGCTTCATCTAAAATTGGAACGCAAACTGAGATAAGAAACTCACTTACTAGCAACCACACTCAACGCTAGGATATCACATACCCCAATAAAGAATGAGGTCAAAAAAAATACCCCCCACCACTAGGCGAACGAAAACACAAAAAGGAAAACTGAACCCATAATCAAAATGGGAAAATGCATTCCACCTTCTTGCTCCTGCTCCTTATCATGCATATGTTATGACCGACCTCACCCTACCTTTATCCTTCCCACCATGATGTAAAATTGTAATTTATGGCCTGAAAATGGACGCAAATTATACATGAGAAGCAAACCGAGCAGGACTTCGAAAGGAGGTACGATATTCGTAAGAAATAAATAGTATGCTTGTAGGAAGGCGAACAATTTTCTTTCTTCAAGTGTGGTCGTCGTTCGGTGGGAACAAAAAAAAAAAAAAAACGGATGATGATGATGAAGTGAAACTGTAAAGGAAGATGAAACAGAACCTTTTCTTTTTCGTAAAAGGAAAACGATGAGTGAGTGGTACCTGTAACCTTACACCCAACATCTGTCCAAATGAATGAACACTTTCAACATGTACACACATACGAGTATCTGACTACAGCCAAGTGTAGAAGCCCATCATTTGAGAAGGCTTCAAAGGAACAAAATCGATAAGAAGAGGAATACCCAAAAAAAAAAAAAAAAACCTGAAACGCACCAGATATTCAAAGGACTTGACAACATTTATTTGTTTTTTTTTTCCTTTCCTCAAGGAAAATAATGTACTCGTACGTGTGTGCTCTAAAGAAGAAAAACCATTTTAACTGCTTTAATGGATGTTGTGTGATCATTATTTCAAGGAAATGCGGGTTTATAGAGGGAAAAGGATACAATCACGCATGCAAGTGTTGTCGTTCCCCATCTTAAATACTCAAAATCTGTCATTGGAACTGGAAAATCTCAAATAAGCAGCCGACAGACGAGGTCATATATTCCACAAAAAAAACCGAGGAATTGTGTAAATGGCAAAGACAGCGAGAGACGACAGAAAGACAGACACAGAGAGAGAGCTTGACGAGAGTTTTTATTGTGCGATAAACGTACTTTTAATGAAATTTTCTGTTCGAGTTATTTTTGTTAAATCTCAGCAGCTAGTGATACGAGTCGGGGTAGGGGTAAGAAGAAGAGATTGGAATAATTAAGGTTGACTCGTTTCGCCTTTAAGAGACTAATTTAAGTGGCATTTATCTTTTTGAGGCAGATTAGTACGACGCAAATGGGGGTGAATTTTTGGGGGTATCATCATTTTACGTTTAGACATTCGATAAGCAAGGACAACTAATGCGATTTAGGGACTTGAAATATGAATTTTCTAAAACTATTATCTCTGGAGGATGAACGACTTTCTCGACTTGCTAATCTGGTCCTTTTGACGATGGTTGACAGAAGTTAGGCTTTGAAATTGTCCAATCGAGGGAACGATTTGACTCTACAATTAATGCTGGCAATCCTAAAGCAAAGCGAATATATCTATACTTATTGGCCCTAAGTCCTTTGACTACTTACTAATCGTGAAGGCTCTTCGTAAAGCCCTAAGAATAAGTCTGTCCTAATCGGTCTAACACTTTAAATAATTAGTGCTTGAAAGTCCTGGGACAAGCGTCTAAAGCTAAGCATAAAACCAAGAATTTTGTAAAAGCCAAGGTGAGCGTCTAAAATTTTAAATTCATGACACAAAACCTTCAGCCATAAATGTTTTGGGAATTCGTTTAAAATGCTGATATTTTTCCGTATAAATTCAGGAATGTCATAAAACCATGCACTTTGTGAGCTGCTCAGGCAAAAAAAAGGCGCTTCTCACATTGAGAAATCGTGAGCTCAAAACATTCAACTGTATTAGAGGTTTAGCTTCCTTAAAGACGCTTAGGTCTGCCTTGAAGATCTAGAGTCTGTCATCACATTTTATATCAAAGCCACACCAACAGAGTTAAACACCTTCATAGGTTTCCCCACTTCAAATTAGGATCAATGAAACTCAGTGGTTTGTGCACAGGATTGCTGAATGGTTCGAGTCCCATCTTCGCGAATGTCTAAAGATCTTGTATTCCTCTTAAGTAGAAACAGAAAGGACTGGGATAGCATTCCGAGATTATATTTGATTCTGCTCTTGAATGATTAGAGAACATGAAAATGTTCATACAGAGGAAGGACCCTAGTAGGAAACACTTATATTAACAAAGACAAAGCACATAAAAGAAACTGGCGTGCAAGTGACATAAAACCTTAACTTGAAACCCACGCAAGAATATGAAAAAAATTGCATTTCATAAGAAAAAACATTTTTAGTGCCTGATCAGAACGTTGATTATGCTCAGAATTAATAAGCGGATTTGCAAAAAGAGTTCTCCTTGAAATGGAAAAGGCACAAAAGAAAAATATTTAAAAAATTTTTTTCGCTCAGATTTCTCTCTTTCGAGACTATCTACACAATTTGGAGACCGCCATTAGGAATAGTTAGCAAAGGATTCCGCTAGCTGCAGAGATTTGTTTGTTGAGGCCTCAGTGCATAAAGGACCTCTAACGTCAGTAAAACAAAGAAAAATTTTAAATCTGCGGAACGTAGAAACTAGATAGTGAGTTGCCCAGTAACTCTCAAGGTATTTTTCTTCCACAAGCGGCAACTCAGCGTCAGTGACAGTGCTCTATTGAACCGGTAGCCAAGCAAAGGAGTGCCTGGGTGCAAGGCAATCAGAACTTCTAGACACCTTCCTCACGGTGAAGAGTGAGAGGTCGCCATGAAACACGCTTATTTCGACAGACTACGTTCCTGTCAATTTAATATCCATTCCACTAGACACAACATTCTGTCACACTACTGTCACACGCCATCAGTCATTTCTTAATGGTTTTTTTTTTGATGATCTTAAAGTTACTATATAAAATTAAATTTCACCAACTAAGCACGACATACCTCACTCACTATCTCCGTATTTATAGAAAAATCAAACAAAGCCGTAAAAAAAAAAACGAATTCTCATAAATTTTACCAGATTTTTCTAGAAATATTCTCGCATTTCTCTTACAGACAACTATCAACAAAATATAAAAATACTTAGCCACACATTTACATTTTCCGTAATATAAAATATTTCAATTATTATTCTAGCATTTCCTCGTTTTTATTCTCTTTGCTTGTTCTGTTCTTTATAATTCTTATACGAGTAAGTTTACGTTGACTACATGGTTAATGTTATGTGACGGCATTGATTGCAATAAGTAGATATTTAGTTTGAAAAAAAAAAAAAAAAATAATAATCACGAATCACTGACCGTGCCAAGGTCAGTTTTATAAGTTTCAAGCTCCATAGGAAATGGGCATTTTGTCTGGATTAATTGAGATACATTTGTGTGTAAAGAAACCTCTTAATGAAAATAAAAAAGGAAACGACAGATTGTGTCTAATTTTTTTCATTTTTAATCTACGCATTTCCATTAATAAATTCAAGTTCAATGTTTCATAGATTTAATGAAATTCAATGATTTAGTTATGCACTTGAAAAATGAAAAATGTATAAGCCGCAGTTGTATCTATTAGTACAGGGTGGCGCAAAATTAGTGGAATTGATGTAAAAGACGCATCACCTGACTTATGCAATTTAGTACGTGCTTAGTAGACGAGATTTTTAACTCCACTGATGAACGCGAACACCTCCTTGAACAATGAAGTGCCGGGCACTCACAGAGAATGTGCTTGAATGATTCATCCTCCTACAGGGTTTGTAGTATCCCTCGTCGTGCTCCAGTTTTTTCGAGATGGGTTTTTTGACATGAAGCTTCCCTCGTATCTTCGAACTTCTAATTTGATCAAGCTTTGTCAAGCTTTAGGATTAAGACTTGTTGATAAATCGTCTAAGGCTCTGAGACATTTTCCCAGCTTTCAGTTTGAAAGGTCAAAAACAGCTCGATTATTGATTATATAAAAGCTCTTAATGGAAAACCGTCTATAAGTCGCATATCATAATTCCCAAACTTAATATATAACGTTGTACTAAATTTCACACTCAATTATAAGCCGCTTAACAGTTTCAATTTCTTAAAATTTAAATTTTAATTCTTCTCTATCTCTGCCTACTTTATTGTACTCATTTTTATTTTTTTTCGATCCAATACAATACAACCTCTATCTGTAATAATTTCGATTAATTTTGATTTATTTACACATAAATTTCATCAGAAAGAAAGCACACAAACAAATTATTTAATCAATAAATCAACTGAACAAGAAAATAAAGGACCAGCCAAGGATATTAAAATTTATTCAGTGATTTTCTCCACGCGAACAGTACCCATTGAATCCGACTTTTTATACATAAGTTAAAACGCAAAAGAACTGAACAAATAATATATAAAATGTACCCAATGCAGCAATATTGTTTGAGTAATTAATTATTAAACAGTATGTGGTATGGTAAATTACAGTCAGTAAAAGAAAAAGTTGACTCATATACGAGTACACGAGTATGCTCATGATTTAAGAGGGAAAAAGGAATAAAATTTATTATTGAGAAACTCATTTTAATTTTTTTCGATAACGGGGGGCTTTTTTTTGTCAATTTTGAAATGTACCCCATCAATCAGGCTAGCAAAGTGAAAGATATTAAATAGCTTTTAGGGCGGTATGGTAGTATTTTCTGTTCAAGGTTTGGAGAGTGGTTTTAAATGAGTTCTGAAATCGAAAACAATACAAAATTAATTATAATGCATACACTACACTGTGTTTTGCAGAAGTCACATATTCACGGCTCGCGCAAAATATTTTAGGTCATAACCTCGAAAACTTTACACAGATTTAAGATAATTTATTTTATCGATTACGGAATTAATGAGCAAACATTTGAAGTTGAAACTCATATTTACGCGTTATTCCTAAGCTGAGAAATAAGCAAAATAAAATAGAGTTTTTCAAAAAAATTTCAACCATTACCAACAAATGTAGGAGATTTCTCTTCCGTGAATGTGCTAACTTAAAGTATCTACAATAAAGCGAGATATAACTGATATTACAAGGCAAAACGTTGTGAAATGAAAGTGCAACAAATAAAAGCAATAAGCTTAAGCGTATATTGTTTCCTTTCATTATCTGTGCAGTAATAAATTTTAAGGGCGTTAAGTGCCGCCCTCTATTCAATAATTGGTAATGGTTTTGAGTATTGAATGAACATCACAGATTGACTTTACCAACATCCGTTTACATTGTTGATAAGCCTATTTCCCAGAAAAGGTTTACAAATCGTTAAACTAACTGATTCATACAGTGTAGAAAATCTACTAGAAAATAGTCAGATTTACACATAACATGGAGAAATTACAGATTTACATATTTCGGTTCGATATTAAAAATGTGTGAAGCGCAGGAATGACGTTCGAGACTTTTATTAGAGAGAATAGAAGCCTAGAAAAGACGAAGATCTAGTATTAGAGTCAGAGTTGGCACTCAGGATTTGAAAAGACCAATATACAAACGGTTGAATGGCAAAACCGATCAAAATTGCACTGTTAGGTCGCATACATGCGCACTTATTAAAAAAAGAAAATCATCTGTATTAAGCTGAAAAAAAATTAATAATTAGAGAATCAGGACCCTGCATGAGAGTTCTTGTAAAAACTTATTCTTTCGACAGATCTGGCAGCACCGATGCAAATCAGCAATCGGAACGCACCCCAACAAAATTTCACATGAACTGCTCGCACTAACATATGCGTATTCTGTCATTTTACTTGGAAAATGTGACAGCTTTAGCGAAATAAATTGCATTCAAAGCTTATTTGCCGACTCTAATTCGCTGCAGAAAATTTGGAAATCTTCTCTCCAATGCCTCTCAACATTTTTGGTTGATGGTTAAGAGATAGTTAAAGGTCTCGTTAGTCCTACATAGGATGCTACGTTCATTTACTCTTTATCTTTAAATTTTGTTAATTTTATTTAAATACTTAACAATACAATTTCATTATCTTGTATCATCAGCATAATTGTTAATCTCTCCAAAATCAAAAACTAGAACTAGATGTTCACTAATTTTTCTCGTATGATTCATCAGATACGGTCCAGAGGTGACATTAGCAATTTGTTTTTAATTTCCATACCCATACCGGTCTTTAAAATGAGGCCGGTGGCCAGAATACAAAAACTCGAAATGAGACCATAGACCCATCGGCAGGAAGTCTTTAGCATTCCTGTATACAGTTTACATTGAATTGTACCCGGTCATCTCAAGCCTGGATGACTCCCCACCTTTCGTGCCTCTAGACATTTATGTGCAAACGACATTAATTATCGAACACCTTTTGAATAAACTTTAAATTCATACGACACAATCGAAAGAGATTCTGTCAGAAACCAAAAGTTACAAGCACTAAAAAACTCGTTAAAAAGTTTTTAAAATGTCAACTTTTGTTGAAAAAAAAAAACGTGGATACATTCACCGAAGACAACTTCGATTGATAAAAGAGCAACCAATTCCAATCAACGAGAAAACGTGGTCAACTGAACCAGTCTGCATGTCGGAAATTGACCCCAAAAAATTTCGTTTGATCTACATCTCGCAATTCCTATAAACTGGTTGAAACAATAAATTGGCCCTGAGGCTTAATACTTTTGTAGACAACATGCCACATTAAAAAAAATGTTTGTTTTTTTTTATCAGGAACAGTGCACAATGTGGGGTAACCATAAACATAGACTTGACGCGCCCCTACTCAATTGCACAGTTGCTGGAATTGTTGTCGACCTCTTGTTGAACTGACGTGTCATTACAAAACCCCAAGGAAATGCAATGAATCAGAGTTCAACTTAAAGTAACGCATACACTCATACATGCAGTTTCACAATATTTCCCATTCATTTTCCAGTTCTAATGAAATATTTAAGAAAACATACATAACTCACTCACCAGAATCCTTGACTTTCAAAGCAAAGAATAACAAAAAAAAAACTCAGCACAACTCATATCCAAAGCATGATGGCCTCCTTGACTCAATCCAATCACAAAGCAAAAATAAACAACAACGAAGGTCTCTAGCAGATAAAAAAAAAATTTACACACAACCTTACAAAACTTCTACAAGTTGGAAATGTAAAACAAACTCAAATATCCACTCAACAACGTGACTCGAGAATGAGTAATAAAATTAACCTTTTCAGCGGTTATTCTGATTCACCTTCACCCAAAGCAATTCACTTCTCCGTTTCCATTGAATTACCAATGACAGCGGAGCTACATATAACAAAGAAATGTAATACGAAATATATGTACGTACATAAAAAAGTAAAAAAAAAATTCGCCACTCATTCAACACAATTACGTATCCCGTCTGTATTTCGATTCTCGTCATCTTTGAATCCACAAAAAAAGGAAAAAAAAAATTACCTCCACGGATACTTTCCAGCAACGAAACAGCACAGCCCACTTCAGGCCTCTGAACAAGGGAAAGTTGTTTAACGAAATTATACAGTAAAAGGAGGACTATTTCTTGTACTGCAACCTACCTACCTTTCCTATACTATCAGTCCCATCGGTTGTTGAATTTAAATTCCGAAACCGGATGATTCGGCTGCTTTTCTTGACTTTCGATCAGAATGAGTTAAAAAAAAAAAATTCATACTCATCGATGAAAGTGAAAAATTTTGCGCTGTTACATCTGTTACAAAATGTTGCTGACATACTTTATAGAACCCCATACCCATTAATCATTAAATTTAAACTTTAAAGAGAAACAAAGTGATTGCTATGCATAGTGAGGCTTACAAACGGAAAGCGTTTATTGAAATACTTAGTGTGTATCGTGATGTTGTGGAACCCAACTGATTGCGTCATGGTGCGAAATGATGCTAAAAATATACACAAAGATGCTATACTCTATTGTAGTTTAGTGCAATCATCATAATAATGGGAAAGATGAAGTAAATCGTTAATTAGAAATTGAATAATTCTATGTTAATTAAATTCAAGATTGATTTTCTTTTTTGTTCAAATTGATTTGCGTAACACAGAATAGAATTATTTTTTTTTTTAAATTAGATTAAGGCCGTCAGAAATGAATGATTTCGAGGTCGCAATAGAATATTTTTGTAGTGTCCCAAAAGGTTAACATAGTAGACCAGTCCCATTTCTTTTTTCTCTCTTTACTTTGTAACAACTTTTAGTCGTTTGTATTTATCTAAGACTGTAGCATAATTGTTTTATTTATTCGAAGCCATAAAAAGAAAAAAAAAATATCATGTGAAATAGTCAACGAAATTAATATTACCTTGTTAAATTTATGACAAAGTTTTTACGACTTAACTTGATTGTTCTGTAAGTATCTTGTTGTTAGTAGAAAGCTGAAAACATCTTTCGTTAATTTAGTCAATTATTATTGAGTAGCTTTGTAATAATCATAAAAATACTTCTTCGTTATTATGATTATCGTAAATTTTGTATTCTATTTCTTGGTTCTTTTATGATTTCGTTTATCTAAGATTTGTTGTGTTTAGTGGCGTAAAAGTTGAATAGCAGTGCCTAAGTGCAGGGTAATCAGATACGGGTATATTTAAACGCTTCCACAACAACATAAGTTGTTAATCTCTTTAAATTTTCTGACGAATGATGACTTATCTTTTCGTCATGCATGAATCGATGGTTTATCTGCTTTAATCCGCTGCACTGGGAGGTTATCCAGTACACTATACGAGTAAATATACCATAATCTGTCCATGAACAATGTTGTGGCAGTATTGGGCATTTAAGATTAATTTCTATTTCTGGAATGTTGTGCGTTTTTCTGAACAATCTGTTTTTCATTTATAAAAGGATTTTCTTGTACCAACAATGGCAGTGCTACATTCGCCTTATCATGTTGCTGTCAACAAAAAATACTTCTTCAGTTTTCAATATAATATCCGTAGAGCTCTGGAAAACACTGATAGCAGCAATATGAAAAATTCGTTAGAACTGACAGCTTCTCGAGGACTCTGAAGTAATGTTCAGTGGATTACACGAATAAAACCGAACCCTACGAAGGAACTGGCGCTGCAGTTCATGGTGTGTCTCAACCAACAAGCATCTGCAGCTAGCCCAATATTTTTTTCTAACTGCCTCCGGTTGCGCACTCAAAGCAGGTTGAGGACCCCTTCTACTTGTGCTGCCCACTTAAAGCGAGGTGTTCCTCTACAACGCTGTCTCTCCGGGTTAGATTCGAAGACTCTATTGGCTGAAGCTTTGCTGTATTATTATTGATTATCTACAGTCATTGAACCAAAAATACGCTTCTTGGTTCAAGATGCTTTTTTTCGCCAAAATTGTAATCCGTTCCCAACCTCTCAAGAACCTAGTCAATAAACGCTCGACGTATACTGTGGTCATCTGGATTTAGTTCTGAGTCAATTGAATTTCGTTCGAATAAAGACTCAAGTCTTTTCACAGACACCGCTCGGATGGCAACTGAACCGGTTTCCTAGAATTTCGAGATAATTCGCTGTATCGATAATGTCGACCATTCTCGCGCATCGTTTGCCGAACAGAGCTCGAATTTTTATAATAAATTTTCACAAATTCGACGCATTGGTGAAGCGTGTAGTTTTCCATGATTAAATGGCAGATATGACAGTTGTCACAGAATGACAGCGTTGTCATATCAAACAGCACCCCTGGCAGAGATCAGGTTGAATGAAACAAGAATTTGGAATGAATCTCTTGTTAATTTTTTAAACCTGCCCTTAAAATTTCTTCCACTGTATCGTAATGTAAAAAATTTTTCAAACAAATTATTAACCTGGCCTTTTACTAACTCATAAAAACCTGTTCTGAGTGTATTGCAGTTAAAGTTCCAAGCCATGCAAAACATACGTTCTTGCAATGTCAAATGGCATTCTCGTGTCGTTTTGACAAGTTCCATGCTGATCAACTAAAAAGTCATTCTCCTCTACACCTCACAATTAAATATGAATATTTATTGTATGCGAATAAATAATGTATTCACCTTTCCCATACTTCCCAAGGACATTCACTCCAATTAAACTGACACATTCTAAGAAAACATTCTCTAAACAAATTCGTTTGATCAAGAATAAATGTCAAAGCCAAACTATAATTATTACAAAAAAAAACACATCTGCTGAGAACAAGTTTAAAATTATCACTGAACCTGAATAACCTTTTGAAAAAAAAAAAAAAAATCAAGATTTCAGTAATGATAAGCGTCTTAAGTGAGGTAAATTACCTCCTTTTCACATAAAAACTTCGGGGAATATATTATGAAATTTAAGTGTTTATTCAAGAATCTATTGTCAGTGTCAGTGTTCATGTATTAAATTTACAAATAAGGTGCATTGTTCGAAGACCTACTCCGATTAACCCCAGAGGGTTATTGACCACAAACATTAAGCAAAGGAGAGAAGAGAAAAAAAAAACAAAGGACTTCCTCTCTCTCCAAAAATTAGACGTGATTAAGTCTTGAGAGGGTCTGCACTTAATACTCAGGTATCCATGAAATACAATTTTTTTTTTATGCATCCCGCCTTTGGACAATTTTCTCTTCTTGCGTGCAATCTCTTGGAACCACAAAATGAAAAAAAAATAAAAAATTCAAGTAAATCTAGACCTCGTCTGGCCTGTAATTTTTGAATTTTTTTTCTGTGTATTCTTCGTAAAAAAATTTCTGCCAAAATGAACGCAAAAGTAAATTTGGAAAAAAAGAAGAAAGCGAAATTCTGTTGGGCCTTTGTTTAAATTTTTTTTTTTCCACTGCCAGAGAGAAATCGCTGAAGAAGCGAACACAACAAGTAGAAGCAATAGAATGAGAGTAGAATGACCTTTTTACCTTGAATCCTTTTTGAAGGTCTATCGCTCTTTACTCAGTTGGTGGTAGCTTTCCACAGATGCAGGGGTATACCTATACCAATAGAATGGTGGGAAAGCAAGAAAAGAAAAAAAGGATCTGAAATCATCGAACTGAACGGAAATTCTTGTGTTGTAAGGATTTTTTTATTTCTTTTACACATACTTCCTTCAAAGGAACGATTGAGCGCATAATGAAAAAGGCCAAAAAACTGCAACAGCAGGAAAAGTAACAAAAAAAAATCAATATGCTTATACATATCGATGTGGACACTTGGATGAGTGATGAGAGGGCGGCACCTGCAAGATATTGAATTTCTTTGTTCAGGATGAGTGACGGATCTCTAGCTGGTGTAGGCCTACGGACTAGCTGGTGTATTACTCTGAGCCTCACTGGCTGCTAGGGATGGAAAGAAATATTTTCCTTCGTCTTTGCCTTAAAGGCATATCAACCGTTTCCTATTGAGGTACGAGTAGTAGGCATTTTTTTCATCAAAGGATCCTTTGTTAAATGAATTCAAAATATTTTTTTTCCTACATCATGTTGAAGTTATAGCGGAAGACTGCTGGCGATTGGAATTTTTTCCTATGAAAATCGAGGTGAGCTTATGCATACTGTCGAACTGATGACTAAGATAGTTTGGATGTGGGGAATTCTTTGTGCAACGGAGTTCATAAAAAGGGGAGTTGTTGTGGGCATGAATGAATAAAATGTGGTTTGGCAATAAAAAAAAAATAAAGAGAAATGCATTGGCTCATGACAGGTTGCTTCACTGGGGACGGGCTCTCATATGCTTAGAGCAGGTTGAGTCATTTTTCCACACAGTCTTTGTGAACATTTATTTCAAAATCCGGCTAACCAGCTGGATTCCCATGAATGTCAGGCGGATAATGGAATATCGAGGTAGTTTCTCTCAGAAAACCTATGAAAAATTAAAGCAAAACCGCGAAATAAAAGAAAATTGTTTTTGAAGATGAAGTCGAGAATTACTGCGACTATTTCTAGTTTAGAAAAAAAGAACACGTATTTAACGGCAGGAGGTAAGACACTCTTTGAAAACCTTTTTTAGGTCCAACTTGTTCGTGTCGTAGCTCAGTTAATGAGTAGGAGTATTGAGTAAGTAGTTTAATCCCAGAAGACAAAAAAATACAGTCGCTCTCTCTCTCTATCGAATGTTTGCCAAACGTCGAAAAGTAAAAACTGTACCGACGGCCTAGAAACCAACGACGGGATTAATGGAGGTGTTGTCTCTTAAACTCTCCTTCCGTCTTCCAAGTCATTGTAGTATGTTCCAGGCGGAAAGAATGGCTCTTAAGAAAGGCTTACCTTGGCTAAAGAAATATTTGGAATATCCGCATCTTTTCGGATAGCCAAGCAACAATCAAGACCTTGAATTCGGTGTCTTGAAATTCATTAACAGCTCTAGCCCCAGAAAAAGCTACTTTAGGTACATCGAAACTGGATGCTGTCACAAAAATTTGCTGTGAATGAAATGTTAAAATTCGCGAATACTCGCTCGTTCGTATTCGCAAGTCGCTGAGCTGTGAATGGACCTTAAGCCTACCGCCTTAAATTTACCCCATCCTTACGGAGAGTAGTAACAACATCATATAAGCACAAAATACACGTTCATACGTTTTCTAGATTTCCGAGATCAGAGAGCGAGTGCTCAGGTGTTCTGTGCAACATCTGGGTTATCTTAGCCATGCTGGTCTTATACATGTTCATTGTCCTTGACATTCAAAAAGAGGACACAAACTGCTTCACCATAGGCAACAATTTTCTGATCGTATTATGTCCAACAAAATTTAGAAACTTATCACTTTTCAGTTTTTAAACTTTGACGCTTATAACTTCCAAAACTTAACCGATCTGAATAATATTCAATTTCCTTTTCAAGTATTCCTTTACGAAGGTTTTAAGCTGCAAATCATTCTTGTACACTGGTTTACCTGATTGATTAATCGAAAATCAATAAGGGCATCCTTTATACGTTATGGTTCTAAGTTCATGATGATGTTGGCAACAGGAGCTTTCATTTTTACAGAGTCGATTAGAAGCTGTTTCTATATTTTCTGCAAATGTTTAACGAATCGAATTCTCCGTGAATCGAATATACCTTCGTAAAGTTCAGTGGAAATGATTAATAACAAAATCATGAAGGAAAGCAGTTTCCTAACAGCAAAGTTAGTTTCACACTTGTGACCCAATTTTCAATATCCCGTTCCAGTAATCTTTCAAAAGTCTACGAATACATTCCACAAGACATAAGCTTTTTCAACTCGCGTGCATGTTATGCAGAAATCAAAATTCGCATCTCCACCAGAATTAGAATTGCGTGCTGGCAATCGTAGAAAATACAATTTTCCAACTACAACTACAAAAATGACGAATGTCTTTCCATGATTTTGGCTAAAGATTTCCATTAAAAGAAATTGCTAATTGCTATTTTTTTTCTCCCTCTTTTAAGTTTAATTTTTTTTAATGAATAAGAAAACAGAAATAATAAAAAAAAAATTCATTTGTTTGCCACCCTAATGTAGGCTAACAAACATTTTCTCCATTTCGGCGAAACTGCAAAATTTTGAAAGCGTCACCCTCCAGTGCTTCACTCGTCAGCGAATTTCCTTTCGCAATTAAAATGATGGAAGAATCATTTATTTTTGTGCCTTTAATATAATTTTTTTTTCTGTCTGTGCTTGTGTCTGTCTTTTTTGCAGCCATTTTGGTCCATCATTATGATATCATAAGGCCATGAGACCAGATAGACCAAAAAGTCAACAGCTGCATTAGTGGTGATAAAAAAAAGAAAATACAGTTCAAATTAATCCGTCGGGTTTGTGTTCCTTTTTTTTGGTTTTTGAATCTCTTGTCAGACTTTCTGATTTGAGTTGACGGATTGAAAATAAAAAAATATCTCGGGTTGCTCTTGAGCTTCTGTGTGGTTTTGCTGTAGACAGTGTGGGTGACAGGGATTTATCCACGGGATCCAACTGCGAGTTATAATATCAATTAAAATCTAAACAATGGCTATTCGGGCAGATTCATATAATTATTGTGCTTTTCACAACTGTGGACCTTAGACCTCATACCTAATACAAGGGTAAGTCGTTTAAGACAGCCCCCAGAGTGTATTACTAGTACCACATATAGGAAGCCTTTCAACTGCATGAAGCTGAAGTTTATTAAGCGAGTTTTTGAAATAAGGTTGAGCTCAAACACATCGTCCTCCCGGAGAAAACGGTTGTCTACGGTAGTAATTTTGAGGCGATCGAAAGGCAGCATTAGCATAAGCACGAGCTAAAAAGAATTGGCGTCTGAACCTTTCATAGAAGTAGTGTTAACTCTTCGCCAAGCCCGTTAAGCGAAACAAAAGGTTCCTCTACGTTTTTGGAAGAAATCATAACAGCAGAGCAGCTTGATTATTCAAGCATGCAAAATGCTTAATCCGGCCGTCTATAGAATAAACTTCGGCTTCAGAAAGTCCATCAATAAGTGGCACTGGATTTCTACATTTCTATTAAAAATTCAGTTTCTTCTTTTAAAAACCTTCTTTTTCCAGTTCAAGGTTCAACTTTCGCTCTCTAGGCGGACTATAAGGACAAAATATTCTTTTCTCTGAGAGCAAAGTGCTGTTTAGCCTTAAAGTCTCAAAAGGTTGGTATTTTAAACAGCACTGCGTATGTTTTTGAAGAACTCACATTAAGTCAACCTTTGGTCAGAGTTCATTAATGCTGTGCCCAGGAATAGTGAGGTACTGTAACGCATCTTCTCTCGGGTTCAACTTCAATAATATATGGCTTCCAACTAAGATCTAAAAAAGTGTGGAGTAAGATTTAAGGATTTCCTTGGAGGCGAAACTTCTTCGTTGACAGCTTTGCCGTTTTACCATCCACCTTATCTGAGAAGTACAGCTTCATGTTCAGAAAGCCTAGGACTTAGGTAGGCTTTTACGAAAAGGATTTTTTCTATGTAATAACAAGCCTTCAACATTGCTGCCATGTTTCTTAAGAACTTCAAGTACGATGCCATAATTATTCGGAAAGTGTCTCGTCAACCATAATGTCACCATTCAGGTTAAAATTCTCCTTCCTGGCAGAGTTATCGAAGACACCATTCTTCTTAAGAAAAGAAGTCACTACTCTCGTGGAACTGTAAAGCTTCAGTGGAAGAGAGAATATTCCAAGATTCCTGAAGCGAAGTTTGTTCTGTTAAAAATATTTAGTCACAGGAAGAAATCAGTTGGAACCCATTTCAATATTCTGTGGAACGTAAGTTTTAAGGTCCTCTAAGTTTGACAAGTCATTTGTACAAGAAAAAGGGACGTTTGATCAACGAATAAGGCAGTAAACGTCCTAGATTCGTAGCCAGTCAAAAACTAGGCTTTCATATATATCGAACATCGCCCATTTTATTCCTCCATCTCGACATAAAAATAGGCATATCCAACCTTGTTAACCACACTGTTGACTACAAATTGAAACCATCATTAGAGAGAGGTCAAAACTTTGGCAATATGGACGTATGGAGAGCGATACAATACCGACGCTGGATGGTAAGCAGGGAGCTTGGGTATTTATGTTTGTTGTGGCGGCGCGGTGGTAACATCTAAATGGAGAGCAATGATTTTTTATTATTTTCCTTTTCGATTTTTATTTCATTTTATTAGTGTTTGTTTATACTTTGACTAAAAAACTAATTCTCTGCTTTTTTTCTTTTTCCTTTTCGCTTGGTTATAGGATTTTATTTGTCTATTTGCTGTTTATCTTCTCTGGTCTGAACGTGCGATTGTGTTATGGCGAAAAACAGCGACTATAAAGGAGTGGGTAATCATCGAATAAAAATTCGCCTTTTTTCTCTTTCGCTTGTGTTTCCGCTTTTGCTTTTATTGTATTCCTCTTCTCGCACATTCTATTTAAAGATACCACATTTTGTTTTGATACTTTTATTCTTTTTTTTTTGGGTGGTTTGAAGGAAGACAAAGGGGGCCTGCCTCTGGTGGGATTTCGTGTACACACATATATTTCGTTTGCCATTTGAATAAACAAGATCTTGGTTCTTGAAATCGCTGTGCGTGACTGAAAGATGAAATGGATGGCAAACTAAATGATAAACTTTAATAATAAAAAAAGAAAGAAAGAAAAAACAACAAAAAGGAATGAAATGAAACATCTTGATGGATGAATGAATAAAGAACAGTTTGTGTAGAGGGATGGAAGGAGCAAAATGGTGCAGAATACAAAGTTTTGATTGTGATTTGCATTTGCAACTTTTCTTCCTTTTTTAAATGTTTCCATCCATAAGGGAATTTAAAAACTGATAATCTAGGGAAGTTTTGAAATTTGGATATAGATACTTCGTAAAGTGCAAAATAGGATTTACAGATTGGTGTTGGGGATTTGGCAAGAAGTTATGTGACTTGATGGATACATTTTGTGATCCAAGAAATTGGGTGAAAAATAAGTGGGAAGACAGAAGATAAAGAAAACCACAAAGAGCATACCTACTGGTTGTAGATGGTCTTGAAAGTGAGAGTAACCACAAGAACAATGACGGAATCACAACAACATTCAGAAACAGAATGAATTTCGTCTTCAATACTTAAAATGTTCTTGAAAAGGCAACCTTACAGCAGAGAGGGAATTTGTCAGGCAGCCGATAGTGGCGGTGTCACACTCAATAAAGATAAAGACCGTCTTTTTTAATTGTAACACGAAGGCAATTTCAAATTATCTCAACTTTAGTTAGGTTAGGAACGAGTAGCTGAGCCCCGAGTAGCTGAGCCCCGAGACACACCTAGACGGGAATAGATTAATTTTCATATCACAGGATCCTTGAATTCTCCAGCCCTACTTTAGAACCAATTGAAGTTTTGATAGAGAGTCCCTATGTCTAACTTAATCATGTCACCCAGGTTGTCTTTCGACAGTGAGCCTTTTTGTTACTAGAGTGGCATCCCTTTCTATTTTGCATCCCATTAGCTCCTGCAGAAGCCATATAAAAAGCCACCCAGGATTTTTGCATGAGACAGCGTCCTGACATCCACTATCCTATTGATAAACGTTCTTTCAGTTTTACCCGCTTTGGATGAACTTGTCTAGTTTCATGACACTCAAACCTATTTTTCCAGCTCCTGTTGGGAAGCTTCATTGCGTTCAGCTTAAGTTTTTGTTCGCATGTAGCAGGAAGACTGCCGATACTTTTCTATTCTGGTAGAATCTGCAACGTTGAGTCATGATTTGTAAGATAATCAGCCTTGCAATGGAATATTCCGGTATAAACTGGTACACATCATCATTTGTTAGGAGACAAGTGACAACTCAGAGCGACAGTCACCTCCTATTCAATTATTTGCCTACACAGCGCAGCTACGCTTGAGGCACATGACTCGACGTAAAGTCTAAACCAATGAATACAGTCGAGAGCTGGTCACAGTACACGCTTAAGGCCCAAGTATTAATGTCAGAAGCTAAAGAAAGCTATTGTAATGAAAAACAAGAAACAGTGGAGAGGAAACTTTGTCTGGAAGAAAAAGTGCTAGGAAATCCTAAGACAGCTTCCTATTGCGGAGTACCCTCTGAACTTAGTCTAAAACAAACCATGTACCATCTAAGTCAGTGCCAATAAGCATGCCAGGTTCCATGGACGGTTTGGTGTACTGGGCAGTGTGAACAGGTTCTTGAGTGAAAGGTCACAAATCTAAATATCATCCCGGGACAATAATTTACCCTCCCAATAAAACAGCCTTCTGGTTATGACCAGACAGCAAGGTTCTCCAACACCTGAAAAAGAAATCAAAAATTGTGACGATTTGTATTGTATGAGTAGATGTCCTCCAATAGAATGGTCTACGAATAAGTGTCAGAAACCAGACCACGAGATCCTGTTAAGGAAGTGAAAAGCTTCAGATACATTTATCCATTGCTGAATCGGTAAAGAATGAAGTGTCGTACTTCTAGCACTTAAAGATAAGACGTACAAATCTGAGAACAAAACCGAGAACAGATGGTGTAAGTGACAGAAATAATGACTTGGAAGTCAAAAATAGTTTCGTAAGGGGAAGCTGTTAAATATTAGCCATAGCCAGTTAAGAAACACTCCAAATCTAAGAAAGAGCCTGGTAGACTCTCGAAAACAAGGATCAACATAACTGCGAACGTCATCCATTAGAGGGACGTTGACAGTAAAGCAAACCAGGATAGGATTTTACTATTAGTAGAGCCGCCCCTAAATAAAGGGATTAGGCTAGGAAAACGAAGCAACGAAAGGTCTTGGCTAAAGTGGCTCTGCGACAAAGTACTTAGAAGGCTAGACAGTCCCCGGGTATCCGAAAATATAAAGGAGAAGAGGGGAAAAATGGAAGGCACGTGACACCAAGTGTGGGTCGTGGTCTTATGCAATATATTTTTATTTATATTTCGCTGAATGATAATTTTGACAAATTGCAATAAATTTTATTTATTATACTCTTCCTTATACACACGTTTTATACACTCGTAAAACTAAAAAAAAACTTCCACGTACCTACGTCATTTTCATGTCCATCTTCTAGATTAAATCAAATGTTCTTTTCGTCAAATGATAATTAAAAAATCAACAACATCCACCATTGTTTGTGCCAATTTCTCATAACCAGTGACGTTTAAAAACTAAATCTGTTCTCAGCCTCTAAATATACTGGAATTTAGATTTTTTTTTAAACATATTAGACATTAAAAAAAAAACACAGCTGACGCGTTTTCGCTTTTTCTTTTCTTTTTTTGTTTCTTAATACTTTAATTTAAACAAATATTTTTTTGTTTAGCATTTAGTATACAAACAAGCGACGCAAATTA
Source organism: Blera fallax (assembly GCA_946965025.1). NCBI lineage: Eukaryota > Metazoa > Arthropoda > Insecta > Diptera > Syrphidae > Blera > Blera fallax. Next base: position 118,388,127 of record OX337244.1, read on the forward strand.
AATTCCATTGCACTACCCACCAACCTTTAGCTTTTTTTCTCATGACATTTGCTTTTGACATATGAAATCGAAATAGTTCTCAATTGTATTTTAGTATCTGTTATTTTTATTAAATATATTCAACAATATCTAATTTTAAAAGAAATTCTCTAAATATAGTTTCATGTTTAAAATATTTTTTGTTTCAAGACTGTACAAAAAAAATTAAATTATTAGCTTTGGACGGGAAATTATAATATCAACAAAATTAAATTCAAAAATAAATTTTGATTTCAACTCGTGGATACACTTAGGTACATACATACATATGTATGTAGGCTGATTTTCGAAAGTAATAAGTTATTGTTTATTTACATTGCCTTCGAATGGAAAATAAACGCCGGGTTTGATTTTTTCGAAAAAGATTTCCAAATTTAGAGGTCGTGTCGTAAATAAAAACGCCTATAAATTCTTAGAGAACTTTTTTTCGTTTTTTGATCATATGTTTCCTGCTAATTTTTTCTGGTTCAATGGAACATATATATATCTAAGCTCTGGCCATACATGTATAATTAAAATGCGTCGTACTTCCATCCCATGATTTGAAGAAATTTTGAGCTACCCTCCCGCGTGTAGCATAACTTATATTATGTTGATGTACAAGTTTAATAAGAAGCTGTTTTCGCCTAAAAAAGGGGTTTGAAAATCACATTCCAAAATGAAATTATGAAAAAGGAAAATATGTAGAATGAAATTCATTTCAAAAAGCGCCATCTGACGTAAACGGCCCAGAATATTCTTGTGATCAGACCGTAAGATTTTGCTGTCAAAGTGAATTGAGTAACATGCGATACGATGTTTCGAGACCAAAATGCACTGCGACCTGTAAGATATATTGAGCTGACCAAAGTGAGTTATTTTTTCTTGGCTGAGTTCTTGTGCGAGTAGTTTGCATTCTCTGTTTTTGCTTCCCATTGTGATATTGTGGACTGGTATTCCACTGAATGGTATTCCAGAGTAGAGGAATTAACTCCCTTTAAGCAGAAAGACGTTTCCATATCGAAAACATTTTTTGAAAGTAAACAAGACCCAACAGAGCTTTGCTATCCTCTCTTGTTGTCTGGTACCTCGGCTAAAATCAAGTTCTCAAATTCTTTGAACTGAGAAATAGATAACGACAGAGTGGGAACCCTTTTTAAACTCCTTTATTTGCTGGGATCAATGGCGTCAAAAGAAAACTACCCATCGTACCTTAAAAAAGAGATTTCCTAACTCTGAAGCTGGTAGAAAACTTCCCCGGCAAAAGCAATCTTTATACCCAAAGCAAACAAGCTCAGTGATATAAGAGTTCAAGACTAGCGGCCAACTATTTTCAAAAAAAAAAAAAAAACATGAATGACTCCTAGACATTTACATAAGGAGCTAATACAACATCATACTCGTATGAAAGTCACGAAGAATGCTATACAACAGCAAAATTGATTCAAAGAGCCCTACATGAGGAAGCTGCTATTTCACGTTTCTCAGCATAGAAAGTGTCTTTAGCAACGTAAAGCCGAAGCTCTAGTACACACAGTGGAATAAACTGGCGCACAGCCGCGGAAGTGTGTTGAGGAATACCAGCTGGAAATTTGCATGTATAGTCACTTCAGCATCAGGTGACTGTGAAACGAAAATATCACAAGTATTACCGCCGTTTGGGTGGTCATAAACGAAATCGTAAAAGAAAAACAAGAGAGACTCGTAATCAGTGTTGCTTGTTGAAAATTGTTCACCTTCATCAGCGAAAATTTCCAATGTGCACTTAAGAAATTTAGCAAAAACACAGCTCTTTGTGACCTTAGGTTAAAGCGAACAAGGCATCTTTGCCAACAGAGGATGCACTGTTGATCTTGTGCTTCAGCAAGCAGGAGGTAAAGAATTCACTGCAAAATACCTACAAGTATATTTATCTCTTCCCCATGTTTTGATTTTTCCTGACTAAAGGCATGCTGAGACTATAACCACTCAAACAGATGGTATACCTCAAGGCAGTAACTCAAGGCCCACATTCTTCAACTTGTATTTTTAATTTAAAAGCTTACTGTCAAAACGTATTGACCTATCCCCAAGCCATTTCTTTGGCGCTTCATTATGGCATCATGTCGCATATTTTTTTTCCAATCCAGCTGTATTTTCCACTTCGTTTGAGTTTCCCTTTTTCTCTTAGAGTACAAAAAAAAAAAATGTGGAGACCTAAAAACAACATTATTGTGAACATCTGCTTTTTATATACAAAAGCGAAAAATGGGAAAAAAATATACAATTTTAACCCCACAATTTCCAATTCTCTTCGTCTTTGTGCTGACTCTCCACTTTCCAATGAGTTTCTCAATTTCTATCTCCCCCTGCATCACTGCTTTATCTGTCAACGTGACATCTGTTGATACTGCAACACAAAGGAGGGAAATAACAATAATTACTCACACAATAACAAGGACATGGTCGGTCGGACGCTCGATGTGGTAAGTTCGCATCTCCACCACCAACCCCCCCAAATTGTTTGGTTAATAACTACTGGCTAGAATGAAGTTTTTCGATTGTATTGTCATTTTCTTATTGATCCAATGCTTAAGCAAAATCAACTGTCAATTTGACATACATATATTCCCCTTTTTTTAATGGTCACTATACACTTACCATATGGATTGTGTATGCTTAGCTGTGTGTGCTTTTCGGCTTTTCTGCTTTAAATGATTTTTCTTTCTCTGAATATCTTTTTTATTTTAGTAGAATGGAATTTAATTAAATCGATGATTGAGTTTGTTATTTGTGCTGATCAGAGGGAATGTGTCAAATAAGTGAGATATATTCGCGTTTTTCACTTTTCATATTGATTTGGGGTGGAGAATAATTGTTTTTTTTTATACTAATTTCTGCCAAATTGATGGTTCTGGGCAAAAATAAATACCCCCCGGGGTGTTTGATATCTGTCAGATTGCATGAAAAAACTTGAGTGATGATGTAATGGCTAGAATGGAGATGGTTTGATAAAATTGTGTGATTGTGTGATGAATTGCAGATTAAAACATTTTTATTACTGGAGTGGATAAGGAATCAGCTGTCGAAACCAGTGTTTTATTAGCCAGGCGGTGTTCTTGTTGTTAAGTTTGCAGTTTTCTGTTGTGTTAACAATCGGAATTTGGAAACATGTTTTGCATAAGAAAATTATTTGGCACATTCATTACTCCTTCATTGGAAACGTGCCATTAAAATGTACTGGTAACAGTCTGGTGATTATGTATACCGCATGGATTTGCATTGCTTAGCAGGAAATATGTGGAATGGACATCCATAAAAGGAGAAGCTGAGCCAGGGTAATGAATGTTTGTTAACGTTATGAAATACCTCGGGTAAATACACACTAATTCATTTTAGTATCTCATTGCATGCCAACGATTTTAAGAAGATACATGATGCAACTAAGAACTTTTAAGATTTAGTGCGCCGTTTTAAGCTTCTTTACAGATGTGGTTCCATATGTGCTGGAAAGTCCTCTGATAAATCAAGGAAATTAAATAGGAATTAAGGCGGATTTTATCCTTTACAATGTTTTGGCTCACAGTTATGTGCACATAGTCTGAGGGTCTGTCACACAACCCCTCGTGTTAAAAGTTGGGTTAGGAGGAGAGTAGGGTAGGTAAGGTAATCTTCTCCTGACTCACTGCAACAAAAGTAGTTTCGTTAAAGAAAGAGATTCTTTTGAAGTCTTTTGGTATGGCCTTGAAAAAATTGGACAGGTGTATAAAGGCACTAAAAAGTCAATAAGAAGCTCAAGAGGCAAATGGAATCCAGAGGGCTACGAACAGTTCAGTCAGACAGTCGAAACCAATGCCAATGTCCTGCAGCAATGTACAAAATGTTTAGTCGGCACTGTGAAGGCTGCACTGAAATAGCATTAGGGCGTGTCAATCTGCAAATCTGCACTACAATAGGGCAGCTTAAGCAATGCTGCCTAAGTTCTTTATGGTAGATTAGACTGATATATCTTTTGCAGACGTGAAGTTCTAAGCATGCAATGCAAAGTAGCGACATCCAGAACACATATTGACTTAAGGCAATATCTAATAAATATAAGACATCTAGATGGTGTCAGACGATGGTACAGAAATACGTATTACAGACAATTACTGGTTGGAAACCACAGAAAATAGTCGATATCATAAGAAATTAAAGGAGTAACTCCCTTAAGAAAATAAGAATGCCTAAAATGCCTCGCTTTAATCGATATATAATATATAGAAAATGTATAAAAACTTTTTATGCATTCACCCTAAACTCTTATTGCTATCAGATAGGAAGTACAACGTTCAGGATGTCATTCATAATAGATGCGTTCAGAGTACATGTAAAGAGCATGAGTCCATTTCTCCTGAAAATTCGATCGTAATTTACATCATTTTATTTAACACTTGTGGAATTCCCAAGACAAAGTGTAACTATCTTCTTTTAAAAATACATGTGCATATCTCATTCATCTATCTGATATTTATTACACAGATATTCACATTTTTCAAAGCTACATGACATAACCCACTTTAAACTGCTTTCCCCTCGAAATGCATTCCGAATTTAACTGCTTATCGACAAATTCAAAGTTAGCTGATTGATTTTCGAGGTCAATTTGAATTGATTTCGTCAATAATTTCCTATTTAATTTAACTGCTCAAAAACCTGTTAATTTTTACGATTTTGTTTTATAATGCATATAATATACACTTATCACTTAGCTAGATCTGAAGGTATTTATTTCAAACATCTGCCTGAAATGTTGCTGATTTACATAGGATGCTCTATATTATTCGATAGAAATAGTTGAACGTTGATATACGAAAGTGTCACTTTCTACAATGATGTGTCAATTCTCTTCATCTGACAGTAGGTCTGTTTAACACCACCCCAATGACAGATACATACGTTCCTGTTGCAAGAAATTTAACAGTCAGTGTTCCAAGAGCGATTACAATGGTCAAGCACATAGAATTTCTTTACATTCTACTTGAAAAAATGAAACCGCAGATGCATTATTTAACCACCATTTCAGCCGCGAATTCAAATTCAGTGCATCACATACAACTACGCAATTACTTTCTTAATTTGAATAAAACTACAAAAAAAAAAAGAGTGCCTCTCCGTATGCTTTTGAAATTTCAATGTAAAAAACCTTGAAAGGAAGAAACCAGAGAAAAAGGCACTTTGGAGGAGGGAAATACGATAGTTGGGCTACGTGTATGCGTGTACTGGATTTAAATAATTTCTTTTTTGTTTTTGAAAAGCATAAATACATACATATGTATGTACATATGTAAGTAACGATGCGGGAAATTGCATGATAATATAGTGTTACGAGTTGAGAATTTTTATACACTCAAGTTAAGCTTTTTCATAATTTATGGCCGCTCCTGCCTGTGTTGTGTCATTTAAGGGATAGACAGAGATACAGAATCTCTATATTAATGCTCTCCCGCAGGACATAAATATTCAAAACAGCTTGCGAATTATAATGAATTTATATTTAAAATTGAATTACTACTTTCGCTTCGTTTTAAATTCGAACCAGAGAAGCGAATTCATTTAAAAGTTAAAAAAATAAAAAAAAAACAACAACACAGATGCTATTCATGGGATTATAAAATAAATATTTAACAATACTGTCACGTAGTTAATATGAAAAATGTGCTTAATACCGTTAATTTGTGTAATTTTTTTTGGATTTCATTCATTTTCATTCAAGTGACGTAAGCAATTGTGTGGACAGAGTGCACAAGGGAGGTAGGTACGAGCAAATGGGCATTTTTTTTTAAAAGAAAATCACGAAGAATATTTGTTCACTTCTGTTTGTGTAACGGGTAAAGCATATAATCAGGAGCAATGACCGAATGTCAATTTTTGCCGAATAAAATGGCGAATAGTTGAGTTAACGTACAGTACGAGGAGAATTCTTTCTGGGAAAAGGTGGATTGGAGTGGCTCCAGGAAATACAACCGGAGACAAAATTTATAAACAGCGCACGTTTTATGTCAAGTAGAATTGAATTAAGTAAAACATCCGCAACGTAGCAAAGGGGACTTTTGATAAAAAAAAGGTCTACGGGCGAATTTGAGAAGTTTTAGATATATAGTCGTTGAGGGTGTCAAGTTAAGTGGGCTGTAAAGATTATTTTTAATTTTTTTTTTTTTTTTAATTTTGTCGGGGTCTAGCTTATAAAAGTTAAATGCCATTCAGAAATGCGCCATCGAAAAGAATGTAGTATTCAATACCTTGAAGGCACTTGAGATCTTTCCAACAGCGAGATATTTTTATTTTAAGCAAACAGGGGAGGTCAAGTAATCAGAAAGGCCACTCGGAGGCTGATGGTTTGCAAGGGATTAGGAGTAAAATCTGAGAATTGTGTATAACAGGAGAAAAGTTTCTAGAAAATGCTGAGATTGGCTTGCATAAAAATAAGTAAACATTTGGAGCGAAGAGAGTAATGTATATGTGTGCAGGTCCTAGGGTCCTATTTACATGATGGAAAGGTTGTCCCATTCTTTTCTCTAAATAAATGTGGACATGCAGTAAACCTCGATCTAAAAGTTATACATATTATAACCCTTTAAGTTAGTAACGTTTCTTATGATGAAGGCACATTTTAAGGCTATAGAAGCAAGAGTTTATAGAAGATCCCTGTAGATTGAAGGGGACCTTGCATTCTTGTTAAAGAAACGGTTGGCTCTGTTTACCTGTCGGAGCCCTCTGGAGCTACTATATTAAGGAAATCACGTATTGTTTCCCCCTTTTTTTAATTTTGGGTTAGCACACAAGGGTTAAGTTTAAACAACTTACTGCTTTGAGTGTCACTTGACATGGTATGTGTGGGTACAGTCTTTATGCTAGAAATCTAATAATGAGGTAGGGTTAGACTTCTCGAAACTTTCATTTTCAGTATCAACGGACCTCTAATTGCGGAAAAACCATGTGATCGGCACGACTGCAAGGTTCATTTGCTTCCAAACTTTGCAAAACTGACTTCAGTGGATATTAGTGTCTCTTCCGATACGTCAGTGTGCCTCAGAGGTCTAAGTAATAATAAAAAGTTTTCGTTTGTTTCCGCTGAATAGTTTTAAGACACCCTCCATGGTTATGGAATCAGTCTTTTCGTTTTCAGTAAGGTTACTTCTTACGACGGGATCTAATGGATGACAAAGTTGTTTTGTAAAAGTATCTTGAGAGTTTCGAGGATTAGCTTACACTCTTACGTACAAGCCTTGTACTCTTGATGGCAGATATGTTCCTAAGCCAAACACAAGATTATTCTCTTTACTGATCCTTAAACATCCTTGAACACTGCCTCCTGTGACCATTTTCCCCGCGATACAGATAAGCCTGTAATAAAATATCTAAACTACAAATGCCAAGCAAATTAAGAGGAGAGACGGAGGTGGAGTACAACAGTAAATTTTCCTTTTTGTTTAGACAGAAATACCAAAAAAAGGAAACTTCCCTTTGCGTGATTCGTTGCCAAATACATAAAAATTAAACCAAACCAGGATAACAGCAGCATAGCAGGCTTAACAGCCCCCAAAAAAAAGTTCATTATCAGGAAACCATTAAAAAAAACTTTTTTTTTTCTGGCACGAGTCACTCGCATATGAGTGAGGAGGAGTAGTATGGAGGCACATTCCCGGCCTTTCTATGTTCATGGTGATTACCGATTTTAGCTCTCAACTTTATTGTAAGGGTTCGTTTGTGCAGATAGATGTGTGTATGTATGTATGTGATGCGATAGGGGGTGGTATCAGACGCTCTAAGCCATCTAAATGATGATGGTAGCCGTCCATAATCCCCTCAAACGATATCGGGGATGGTTTTTATTTTTCTGTTCTGTTTTTCATTTTATTCTCAGTATGGTGCTCGGGAAACATTTTGGCAGCACGAACCACACCCTTAATGGAATTTGAATTTATATTCCTGCCCAAAAGGATTCTCTTGACTTTTTTTTCAGTCCATATTTTCTCTGACCACTTTTTGTTTGCTTTGGCATCGCTTAATGAGCCACGGAGGAGTACCTATCATTGATTGTGAGTTAAAGTTATGCGGGCGACAGCAATGGTGGCTTCACTAATGGCACACCCGAGGGGGTTTTTGTATCATACTTAAGCCGATGCCACACTCCACCACAAAGAGTTTGAAATTAATTCCTTTGTCATGATTTGTTTTTCTACAGAAAATATTTTCATTTTCATTATCTATCGTTCGGTTCGGTGGTGGTTTGTATGTGTGTTTGCTTCAGCGGTTTTGTTTCCTTATCAGTCTGGCAGTTTTCCTCCAGCTGTCAGTTGTAATAACAAATGTCACATTGCACATATATACGTACATACGTACCTAGTACCAGCACCCTCTGTCAAGTGTGCAAATATAAATGAACAGTTGATGTCAAAAGTTTGTTGACAGTTAATTCACTTTTCCAAGATGTGATGACATTTAATATTTCGTGAAGTAAAATAAGAAAATTTTTTTTCAATTTCTGTCTGTCAAATTTGAGAGGTCACTGTGGGTAGACCGGAAAATCTAGGCCGTCATTTAAAAAGTCACGCGCGTAACCGACCACCTTTCAGTTGTTCTTAACGGTATGCAACCGAATTAAGCGGTAGAGAAAGAGACGGACTGAGTTGAAAAGGGAATTTTTAATTTCCTTTAGTGAAATATTCATGAGTTCGCGTCGGAAACTCATGCAAAAGAAAAGAAATTATGCACGCAGTGTAAAAACAAAAATGTAAGAAGTAATAAAAAAAAATATATACATATTCTATATGTACACTCCAGATGAAGGAAGGAGGAAGGAAGGTAAAATTGAATTTTCTTTGGATTTTTGACGCACATTTCGTTGGGTGTCAAAAGGCGTAGTTATGCCGGTACGTGTGGGACGACGTTTGATTTCAAAGAACAAAGCAAGGAATTTGCGATTTGCTTCTCGACGCTGTATGCTAATGTGAAGAGGCATTGATTTCATTACCATTTTGTGTAAGAAAACGAAAAATAAATATTGAATTAAATAACTTTTACGTTCATTGTCAGTTGGGGGTGGCAAGAAAAAGAAAAAAAAAGAGTAAAGTTAATTTGAAGAGTTGATGAGTTCTTAGCAAAATTTAATTGAGAACGACACGGAAGAGGTCGATTGTGTGAAATGCTGTTGTGATCGTAGTAGTCAGCATGGTGTGAGGCAGAACTGCGTGATTAACTATTAATGACGGAAACTGTAAATAGTACGTCAGCATTAAGACCTCGTCCAATAGATCTGTCTTGTCACCTTCTTAGACATTGAACGAGCGTTCATAGGTCACCATTCTCAACCGCAGTTTATAAATTCAAAAATGTGACTGATTCAGAATCATATACTCGTACTTTAAGTCAAAGCACGTCTCGCGGCACGACAGTAAGTCGTATCGAGAAGGAAGGAAATATACATCAAAAAATGACACAAAAATAGAATCAACAATAGCGGTATGGAGTTATAAATAAATTTGGTGGAACCTTGTACAAAAGTTTTAATAAAAGTGCATAGTATGTCTAAAGGCAGAAAAAAAGAGGAAAAACTCATATACGACATAGCCTAGCTCTCGAACACTTCAGTCGCGTGTTACATTTTTCATACAAAGTAAGGGACTTATAGTTTTATTAACTGTAACTTTTCTGAGACTCAAACCCAACCCTCTTCAAACCGAAGGTCATGGAGCTGAATGGTGGATTTATAGAGGTACCACCACCGACGAGCTTGGGATTTCACATCCTTGACATATAGCAACTGTCAAATTTTTCTCTCATCGACAGTGACAGGTGGTTAGATCTCGCCTGCCATTCTACAATACGGATCTTAACGATCCAACGCATTAACATTGTTTGACCAAAGGGTCCCGTGTATCGCGATTTAAGAAATCAGCAAACAATTCGAAACGCAACGCCGAATAGTTGCTGGAAAATTAGAAAAAAAAAATTTACGTTGCAATCTACACAGTCTCAACTTCAAGTTCTCGATTGGTGTACAGGTCAAAAAATGCATTGTCTTTCTACTATTTTGAGTCTAAAATTTCGAACTCTCTCACAACTTTTAAACAACATTCTTCTCACAATAAAGATTCTTAGATCGAAAATACTTCGCATAATCAAAACATCTACACCAATATGTCTCAAAATTAAGTCACTATAACATATGTCCCACATAGTCCCCGTTCTCAGCAATTAAAAACTTGTAAAACGCCTGAGCTCCACTCTTGTGCATAATATCGATTGAAAATCCTCTCCCTCCTCCCAAATATAAATAAAAATAATAATGGAATTGGTTTTCCCGACTTATGCTATCCCCAAAAATTAAAATAACATAAATATTTAAAGCCCTTAAACGACATCGGGCCCCAGGAAAACGTTCAATACTTATCCTTTTAACGGCTGTATGCCCAGTTAATATTATCATTTCTCCATAAGGACAAGGACAACCACAAGCATAAATTCGTTATCAATACTCCCCCGAGCCATAAGTAATAACCTATTGGCAATTTCCACTCAACTTTTAAGTGTGATAAATAGCTTTTCACCCCTCGAAAAGGAACGGGGACACTTTTGGAAATTTTAGGGTTTTCTATATAATTCTCCAAAACCTATAAGGCATGAAATTATTTTTTCTCTATATCCATACTGAAATTTCGTACAGTCATTGGATGTGTATCTGTTATCCAAAAAAAAAAGAATAAATAATGACCGACGCGCCCACTTCAAAATGTCTTCATTTCCAAATATCAAACTTCATCACAATTATTGAAAGATTGCAGATACAAAGATAGATACATTTTTGACAAAATGTCAACAGCGATTAATTATTACTGGATCTGACACGAGACAACATAAAAAACTCAAGATATGATTAATTACTTAACAAAACGTTCGCAATCAATTCAGGTATGTTTTATATAATTTTGAAGGTCCCGCTAAAAAATTTTAATTGGTCGTTTCTTTTATACACATTAATACATATGTACGTATATATGTATGTATAACGAATATCTTTGCATAAGTGTTTAAATACAATGGCTAGACCAATGGCATTTTTTGTGAACCCTGTCTCAATGACAAGGCTTACGAAGAAGCGGTACTAGACTGAAGAATGTTAATATTTAAATTATTTTTTAGTTTTAAACCGGCTTACGTTCACAGTACGTCAATACCGGGGTGAATGTGTATAAATGTATGCATGGGATGGGCTTTAACGTCCGATCGTTGGATGGTAATCAGCTCTTTATCACGATTGTGATGGATGCCGACAAAATTGGTTAAATAAATCGATGAGCAACCAGGCATAAATAATATTCGACCGGTAAGACATCATCGGCGAGAATTTGCTGCTTCGTGGATAAAATCGATTTATGAGCATGCATTTGAAAGGTTCCCTAAGGCAAGTTACATTTCAAAAGCATGAACGAAGGTACGTGTCACTTTCATTGCCAAGACTAGGAAATCTAGTCATGCAAGTATCGCTGGCCATCGTAATTTGCATAGTAAGCACGGTGAACCTAAGCTGATGGTGCGCTTTTGGTGAGTGGCAGTTACAACTTTGGAGTCAAGTGATACAAGAAATTTTGTGTTATTCTGTAAAATTCACGAGTTTAGGATTCTCTACTTCAAAGGCAATAAATAAATAATATATTCCAAAAACTCCGATTCGTAAGTGATCCGTTGTAGTGAAGAACACCTAGTCAGACCTCTACATTTTCTTGAGGAAATGTTGAATGAACTGATTCCATTCCCAAGCCATCGAAGAAAACATCGATTACATCTCACCGTAACGTTGCTAGTATAGAAAGAAGATCGATTCACTTCCACACAAACTCATCCAAAACAGGAATTGGGGTGGGTGGTGGTGCCTTCTCCGAAAAGCTCAACCTCCTTGCGCTTTTCCCGGCGTTTAAGCGCGTAGCGTTTTTCAGACTGAAATTCTGGCAATCAAGCCCTGTCCTGACTGAAATGTCATCTAATATTTGTCAGCATTTAGCATTTTCACCGACAGTCAAGTGGTAAAAGTCCGAGGAATCGTTCAGTTTTACTTCAAATATCATCGGAAACGGCGAAGCAGTCCAACATTCACCTCTTCTGGTCACAGGGAAATTCTAGGCGCTGACAAACTCGCCTGACTTGGGAGTACTTTAAACATCGTACTGAAGATATAGGTTGTAAGCATGCCACTAGCTACGTGTAAACGGCTACTGAAGCTGGACATTATCAGTAAGATAAGTCACAGATGTGAGAATGGCACGACGAGTCAAATATCCAGGCAGATTTGGCCTACGCTGAAGAAGACAATTTTATTTTGGAACCCTTCAGTCAATAACCTTAGCGACCTGGCAAGCACATAGGTACATCAGAATCATCTTTCGCATTATAAAAAGCTCCCTTTGGTTTTCCTAGGTAGTCCTTGTAACTGATTTTGCGTTAGGTTCAGTGATATCATAATGAACCCATTCTGATCTGATCTAAGTGTGTCTCAGCTAAATTTAAAACCAATTTTTCCTATTTGCTCCTTGAAGGTTTGTAAAGAGATACTGAACTTGGACTTGAAATTCCTTGGTCTATTCCCTGATTGCTCGCTGTTAGTCTTCAGAAGGCTTCAATTCTTTTCCTTTTCCCGGAAAAGCAGAACTTAGAATAATCTAACTTACTGCCTTACAAGTACGAGGTTCTAGAATTGTCAAAAGCCAATAATAGATTCTCTATGGCAACAATGCCAGGATATCACTTTTTCATTGAGACCAAGGCTGATTTGATTTCTAATCTATGATCATGAAGATCGTCTCTACAAAGGATTCAATCTACATATAAGAAAAACCATTTACAAACCGATTTTTTCTAAAAAATTTGGAATTCCTTTTTCAAGTGGGTTATAGCTGAGAGTTGAAGGACCACCCAAGACTTGTGTAGCTCTGTGGACCCTCATTGATTAGCGTACCCAATTTCTGAAGGAAAGACTTACATCTTATATTTAGCCATCAAAAGGAAACGCCCTGAATAAGTGAGTGCCAATACTTTTCGCACCACAACACCCCCCATCTATCATATCAAGTCAATTTGTCTTTTCTTTTTTTCTTGTGCAATCTCTTTCAATTTATGCGAATTTACTTTTAATTTAGAAATAAATATAAAGTACCAAAATCCTTCGAACGAAAACTCCCTTCTCAATGTGTGTTAAAACAACTCTTCCACACTTATATCTATCGATTTACTGTGTATGGAGAAGGCTCAAAATTAAGCCAATTTCATTGCGCGTAAGTTGAAGTGAGATAGCGAACCAAAATGGATACATTTATCCACTAAGAATATGTGGATCTCAGAAACGAAGGAGCATGTTCACACACATTATACACAAACAGAGAAGAAAGACAAAAAAGAAGAACGAACGAAAGGAAGAACAAAAAACAAAAAAAGAGTCGAAGGCAAAAGTCCATAAGCATTTGTTATTATGTTGAGCGTGGTGTTCGTTTTGTTTACATTATGCTCCCTCATGCCCACAACATTTGGCATCACCAACACTACCCATTCTACACATTGCCTCCGAAATCAAAGTGTAAACGTTGAGGGCGTTTTATGCACACCATGCACGTACACACAACAAACACCCAAGAATCTCATGGATACGAGTATGTGAAGTTTTTTAAGTGCCTTTGGGGGACTGCCAATCATCATCCCTTGTGTGTGGCTCTAATGTTTTGTTAGTCTTGTGCTGTTTCTTTTTCTTTTCGGTTTGTTTTTGTTTCGTCTTCGTCTCTTCCTTGTCGTGACTTTTCAGCACTCTTTGGATAAAGAAGCTTCCCTCTTTTAGCCGATATCCGCCTTGTGATCACAGTATATGCGACGGACGGGTTAATCTCTTTGATTCTCAGCTCGACTCATATACACAACTCTAAAGATATACACCACACACGTATACTGATGATGATGATGGGACTACTTCCCTTTTTTTTACTACTCTCTCTGGTATGGTGTTCTGTTCGCCTCTGTGTAGGTCTGCGGCAGCCTTGCCTTTGCCTTGTCGTAATCTGCTCCACACCATATTGGAATTGGTAAATAAAGTGGAACTTTGTTGTTGAAGAGGAGCAAACTTCGTGGTTAGCGTTGGATAGTACGTACATATATATGCAGTATACCGAGGCATGTGGTTTAGGGAAAAGAGAGTCATAAACGCTCATTCCGAGTCGTTGTCCCCCCTGAGAATCTTTACACACCGATTTGGTTAACTACCTTATCGTTGAACCGAATTGAACTCGTTATTTTCCTCACTCTGTTCTTCACTTTGTTACTTAGTTTGTTACCTCACCCCGTCCACTTTGTATTTTACGAGTATAAGAGTATCTTGCCTGGCATCTGACAGAGCGGTCGTAGGTACCAGCAGCAAAGTGCATTTGTGGAATCGTTTGATAACGAAGACAAACAATGTATGCGGTTTTCGGATTGTTGTCTCTTCTCATTCTCTGTGTGTTCTGTTTTCCCATATTCTTGTATAATGACAAACGATATGATAGAGTACCTATCTCATGATGATTACGAGACATCGTCTTCGTCAACGATGACTTCCTTTCAATATAAGACGCTAAAATAAATGAAAACATAAAAAATAACAAAGAGAAAATATATTCTCCGCTCTCTCTCTCTCTGTCTTCATACTCCTCGTTGAGGTCTTTTGCAAAGAACATAAGGAAAATTTCGATGAGGAGGATACGATCGAGGTCGACCATTGTGTGAGGAAATTACTGCATTCGAGATAATGGCTTAAAAGAAAAACGAACAAAATAACAATTTTAAGAGATTTTTTTCCCCCTAGTAATGAGATTGCTGAAGGGTGCTATCATCTAACGGTGTATAAGTGGGGAGTAGTGGTTAATTTGAAAACCAAAAGCACAATTATGTCGGGGATAATAATGTAAAGAGGAACGAACATGAAAGTTTAGGGCCTCGGAAAAAAAACTGAACTGAACTGAATACCCTCATAACCAGGGATGAAATTATAGTAACTCCCCTTATCAGCACAACGGCAGTCTATCCTTTTTTCCATAATGGCGGCAGTGACGGCGGATGTAATGTATTTGCTTTGCTGACCACACATACAGTGTTGCCATTACGGAAAGTGTAACAAAAAAAATTCTCATGTAGGAAATTTTGTTTGCCGTGAGGCGATAATCAACTTGCGGAAAGTCGTTACATAAAAAATTAGACTTGAGGTTTATGCATATCACTACTCTGGAGGACTTGTTAATTGTTACCTCTTTGTTAATGGGATTTTCTGCGGAAGACCACAGGAAGTGTTAAGCAAACAATAACTTTATGTATGCACATATGACTGGTTCTTCAGTTTAAAAAAGATCTTATCTAGCCATTTTCTGCTAAGCAAATGTAATTTTAGAGTCGTTAGTCAGGAAGAGCAATGATTTCGTTATTTGTCTAGCTCTGTATGTATGTAAGTATTCAAAACGCTGGGCATTTTCTAATGTCATCTGAGAGTATTAAGTCTCTTTTATCTGACACCTTCATCAGATGTAATTTTTATATACATATGTATGTTTAGCTACCGCTTTTCTTTGTTTGGTTACCTAGACACTAATTAAAACGGATTTGTCAAAATCGATTACAATCTAAAACAATTCTGAAACTTTATTTAACTTTTCGTGGTTTTATTTATTTAATTTTGTGTTTATAGACATAAGCCAAAAAAAGTTTGATATTCTGGAGTGAGGGTGGTTAAGTTGATTTTGAAACTTTATGCGGTTCGGAGAGAAGTCCCGTGGGTTTTTTGGTAAACTTTTTTTTTAGATGCCTTTGTTAAAAGCATATAAAAATATTAAAAAAAAAAACAACTCGGAAATTATTGCAATGCCGTTGTATTTATTTTGAATACACTAACAACTTTGAACGCACCCATTCGGAGTGACAGTTGGAATGTACTATTATTTTTGTATACTATTCTATTTCCGAGTTCAGGCGAAAAGGTTTGTGCGGAAAAATTTGTGATCACCCTTTCGACATATTTTTTGTACCTGTACCTTTTTTTTATGGAGCCGTAGTCTTTGATGATACCAGTAGCGTAGAAAATTGTCAAAAATGTCTGTAACAATGCTCACCTTAAAAAATTGTATAGTTAAATCTGTCAAAGTATGTTCAAACCGACAGTTTTCTAGGTTAATTTGCTTGCAGAAAAGACCAAAAGTTCAGCGATGTGTGCTTTACAAAATAATGAGTTGATTAAAGCAATCTTCCCTTGTGGCTACGAAAGACCTATTTTATGCGAGCGAAAATGTAATTCATAGGTGGCAAAATATTAATCTCCAAAAAATGCCTGTGTTAATTTTAATGAATACGAAAAACAAATACATATTTCTTATTGAGTGGAAATGCCCTATCAAAGCCGGTCCGAAGATACATAACTCGAACGTAAATACATAGTTTAGCCGTTCGGCTGTGATAGACTTCCAGGTTATGGTGGCATTGAGAAAAAGGAAGGTGCTGACAAGGCTTTGATGTCTACAGCTTACTCGCGAAACGTGTACCTGATCCACTAAAAATGTTAAAGCGAAAAAGCATAGGACACTAACAGCTTTGGCCAGTGTTCGACCGAAGACCATGTAGCCAAATTTGATATTCCACGTAACACACACTGCTGTAACATACGTATGTACATGTCTGCCACGTCTTTGAAGTATTTCACGTTAATATTGACGTTCCTATATTAAACGTTTAAACTGGGTATGTCGTCATTTATCCTAAGATGAAAAAAAGTCACTTGAAGCCTTAAAAAGTCTGATAACTCCTCTCTAGAAAATAATACTACACATATCTATGTAGGTATGTAGTTGTAAACATTACAGTTTTCTATCCACGTATTCCTACAAGTGTATCACATTTCAGTGTTCCTTTTAATACCAAGAGAAACAAACAAAGAAACTTTTATGATTTCCAAGAAAAAAAAAAGGCACTTCAGTAAAGAAAACATTAAATTTCTTAAAAACAAAGTGAATGCACTTTTATCTACTTCAGTGTATTGCCTTCTACAATCGAACTTATCAGCTAAAGTAAAAGCTGCCCTCATTTTCTTTTTTTTCCTCCTTCGGTCATCGGAATGGAAACCCTATCCTCGTAGATAACCTTAAAAAAACGCCCATACTCACGCGCATAGTGTCTCAAATCGTTATCTGATATCACATCAACTCCACTTCCACACACCCAACATATGGGACTGAGTTAAAAGGAAAATACCAAAAAAACGATTAAAATATGCATAAAATGGAAAAAGTAAGAAAAAAAAAACACCGATTCCTATAATCAAATTTGCACCAACACTACTATCAGAGAAATACATGCATAGAGCGCGTAGCGTAATCGTAATCTATCCAAAGCGGGGGAGAAAGACTCAAATAGCAAAAAAAAAACCATACTCTACTCTCCACTTCAATTGCAAATGCAATCAACCACAGTAAAGAAAAAAATTTAAAAAAAAATCATTTCATGGAGGACAACGACTGTTGTAAAAGAAAAAAAATTGTTTGGGGCCATCCACAGATATTCACCACTCTCTCACTGTACCACACATCACACACGAGCAATTTTACAATATCGTGTATTATTTATTTATTTATTATTCAACTCCTCTTCCTCTGTTTTCTTTTTTTTTTTTTTTTTTTGTTCGGTTTTAGATAACAGACAGGCCTTTGTTTTTGTTTTCCCATCTCATACCCTTATTTTCTTTCATGCCGTGGATATTCGAGTGGAAGATGGATGCAAACAATAATTCACCTCATACACCGCACCGAGCGTGTAACAACCCAACCCCTTTTGTTCGACACCGCACCGCACACAATAATTCTCCAACCGAATAACAAGAGAATGGGAAACCACTCAAAAGTAAATTAGAGATGACAGCAAAATTGAGTTGGTTTTCATTTTCATCATACACTACACATTCATCGTGTAGTACGCATACACATGTCGTTCTTTTCTTCTTCTTTTTTTTGCCATCTTTGGGTCTCTTATTTACATAAAAAAAAATGAAAAGGAAAAAAAATAATAATAATCACCTTCTAGGCACATGCTCAGTCATAAAAATTTTGATAGAGCTTCAGTAGAAGCATTTTTTTTTTTTTATATCGCTTGTGTGCCTGCATATTCGTTCTCTAATTGCAATTGTGAGTGGACGGCGGAGTAGAGAAGAGAAAAACATGTTTTTTTTTCTTGTATTTTGTCCAATTAATGATAAGGGGGCTTTGATTAAATATTTAAATTATTTGCCTGCCTGGATGCTGTCACAGCCAAAATTTACAACTCGAGAGGCAGTGTTGCCAGTAGTCAGAGGAGGTAATAAAAATGTTCTTGGAAAATACAAAGTATGGTATGATTATTTATACTCTACAAGCGATTTAGGACTTTTCCAGATCGCCCTATGAACCATAACGTCTGCAATATGATCGTTAGTATCTAATAGTAGGAGGACCAGGAGAAGTGAAATCTGATCGGTGGACAAAAAAAAAATTATATGTAGGTACCGAGCTTCTGGAAAACTGCTCGCGATGAGAGATTAAAAAGCTCAAAAAACAAATTTGTCAAATTACATACCTATCTGTTCACTATAACGTACGCTTTTCTAGGAGGTGTTCGGTTGCCCTATAAGGTAAAACCGCTTATGACCCGAAATAGGCCCTTAGTCTCGAGTAGTTCACTAGATGTAAGCAGTCTGATGTACCAGACAATAAATGCTACGATAAGTTGGATCCGCGAAAGATTGAGTTATGTCAGCACCAGTCTCTCTTCTAAGCAAATTATAAATTTAGACCACAAATAGTTCTATCTCAGAGGAAGAAGACGAAATTTCCCATTCTAATGAATCCAAAAAAGCGAATACAGATTGTTACACTAAGTATATCATGCTCTTCACAACGGGGCATCTTTAATAGAGAATTTGCTAAGCACATATGTACCTACATATGTATATTTAAGGTCGATCTACTTAGAATGTGAATATATAAGTATAAAGGCGAAACGTGACTGTAACTTTACGTGAATTTCGACTAATCCGTAACTAAACTAAAATTTTGCCGACGAATTCCTAGCTACAATATTTGAGACGTTGGATTTTCCTTATCTGATAGTTACAGAGTTTCAGATATTAGATATAAGGAAATAACAACCGCAAAAATATACATTCAGTAATACGATCCTTCCAAACCTGAAAAATTTGCATGTAAAACTGGTCAGAAAAAACCCGAAAATCAGGCCTTTCTGCAATATGAGGGTTGTTTCCCAAATCCATTCATTTGTGTTAGCAAAAAAAATATTATTATAGGGGCTCTCGAAAAAGGAATGAAGATTGACAGTTGACAATAAAATGAATTAAGAGAAACGAGATAAAAAAAAATATTTTTAGAGAACCTAATTACTGACCTTACATAGAGGGGTTTGACCTTCAACGTCTGATGTTGAAAAAAAAAAAAGATTTATTTTTTATGTAACAACGCATGGGAACACGAGGGATTATGAAAAAGCTTTTGGTGTATTAGAACGTTGAACATAAGGCTGAGTAGTCCAACGCAATACCGACTGAGCATGTACACAAGAAGTATGATCGTTGAAGATTTTTGAATTAAAAATTTAATAGCAAGCATGACTGAAGATTCTTAAGAATGGTTGTCGGCTCTAGGCCACATCTGTAAGGTAGATCTAATAATTTTTTTTAATGTTAATCTTGTACCTACAATACATGAAAATTTATAAATCTAAAACTAGGTCCTAAAAAATCTAATATAAGGCACAACCAGTTAACATCTGTTCTTTAGCTGTTGAACTTCAAACCAACCTCAACCGTTCTTCGTATTATGAAGTGGTTTGTAGTTGTCATACAAGTTTGTTAACCTTTTTCGAGGTACGCAACTCGCGGTATTTATGCAGTTTTTCTATCACATGAACATCTACGCGTAGAGGACAAAGACACATATGTACAGTCGCACTTTCGTCCGTTTTTAAATGCTTGAAGGACTTAAAACCTCTCCAATTTTGGATGAAAAATATCATTAGCTTTATTCATTTATAAAAAAACAGCATAAAAACTACTTACACCACACCAAGCTTATTAGCGTAAAACAATAAAGCTCAATTATTTACTGAAATATAATTCTTATTAACGAATTCTCTCGGATGACTTTTTCATTTGAAAGGAATGAAATCCTTTTGCGAAATAACAGTTGCAATTTAAAAAAGAAAACAGTTACCTCTGGCTGCAAAGGGTAACAAATTCGGTTTCAATTTCTTGTGTGTCTACTACTGTATATTTGCTGGTCCACTTTTTCGGCACGTTTCCAAAAAAGAATACCACTTTATCTCTAAGTATAATGGCTTGAAAGACACCTACTTTCTTCAGTAATATCTTCTTCAATCTCAACCAATTTTGGGCGATAGGTAAACCAAGTTTTGCAGAATCCTTTCAAAACTTTATGGCATCATAGAAAAACCTTCAACATTGGTTTATTCATAATAAGTCGCCAGATCGCACTTAAAAACCTATCTCTGGGAACACTAAGTCAATAAGCAAAAATGCTCAAAATTTTCAGCTCTGAGAATAGGTACTCCTATCTTACAAGAAAATACATACTCCAGTAACACTAAATTATTAAAGAAAAAACCTTCAAACTTCGCAGTTCAACGGAATAGGTACTCAGATCTAACTTCAAAAAATCTATCTCTGGCAACACTAAGCTAGAACAAAAGAAAAATACAAAGTTCACTCCAAGTTTCATGTGAGCTGTATAGAAAAAAAAAAAAAAACACCAGCTGAGTGGAAAAATTTGACAACTTCCGCCCTTGTAAATAGTACGACTTTCATCCCCCCCAACCCCATCGTTCAGTAGGGCCCTTGTTTTTTTTTTTCTTTTCCATAAAAACCCTTCTCCCTGATTTTCCCGTCATTTTCCCCACAATTTCAGGGAAAATCCATAAAAAAAATTTGAATAATTGAATAATTACAATGTTCTTGTATTAAAATAATTCCTCCCACCTTGTTCTCACTCCTTTCTTGCTTTCGTATCTACTCTCTTTTTCTCTGCAGTTGTGAAGAAAGGATCTAAGAAGATCCTGTTCAGGGAGGAAACCGAATCCTTACGATTCCACCGCACAATCTCTCTATCTCCTATTTCACTTTTTTTTTTCTTTAATTTTATTGCATGACACTGCGGGATTTGCTTTGTAACTTTTTTTTTCTCTTTTTCTCTTCTTTTTTTACTCTCACTTTTTGTGCTTTTTTTTTCTTTTTTGTTAGACACTGAACAATAAGCGAAAGAAACAATTTTTTTTTTTTGATTTTACTCTTCTATGATCGGGGGGGTTATGTACCAGATTTTCTTGTCTTTATGCAAAATTTTCATGGGTTTTTCTAATTCTTTCTCTTTTCACACATACATGGTGCCAAAACAATTAAAATGGAATTTTCTAAAAAAAAAAAAAAGAAACAACTCACAAGAAAAACAGAAAAAAAATCCGGAACGGCGAAGTAGTATTACTGGAGGAGCACTCGGTCTCGCCCCGTCTACGCGACAATAAGTAATAAAATTCTCTCGTTCGAATAGTATGAAAACGTCGAAGGCGAACGAAATAACCAATATTGATCCGACGACGACAGAGAATCCACTCACTCAAGCGATGGAGGGAAAAAACTACAGAGAAATACAAATAAAAACAATAATGAACAAGGCAAACTACTCAAAAGACTACGCACTCAAAACAGTCACTCAGAGAGCAGGTTTAACGAAGGCAACAACAAAAACAAGATAAAAACCACTCAACACACAATTCATTCACAGCGTTTTCCCTTTCATTCTTTCGTACTCACTCTCCAGCAAAAGCTAGTACTGCACGCACATACACTCACCACTATTTTGAGTATTTTTTTTCGCTTAACCACTCGGAGAGCATTTGAGGAAAATTTTCTGTACACAATGAAACGAAGGAGAAAACGTAATTAGAATAATGAAAGAAAAATCTTCACCATAATACACACAGATACTACGACTTTTCGTGGGGTGAGTAAAAGAGTATCTTTTTCTTTCTTTTCAAATTCACTTTGGTGGAGCACTTAATATTTCGTTTTTTTTTTGGGAAAAATTGTCGATTTTTGATTGCGTTTTGTTTTTTTTCGTAATCACATACACACTTACTTAGGTGGGAATTCGTTGAGTTGAAGTTTATTGGAAACAAATTAGAAAAAAATGGAGTAAGGAAAAAAAGTTACACAAGCGAAATTTACCTTCCTTTGTCACCTGCGCCTCAACTTCGTCTGATTTGAGTCATTTTGCTCGCACACCCGTGTCGGAAAATTCAACGAAAGTTGAACGAATTTCTTGAGTCTTCACTTTCAATTGGCTGACTTGACACAATCGGTTTCGGACAGGTTCACAACGATTAATTGAGTCAAGTGTCAGAGCGAATGTAGCATTGTGAATGGACGGGTAAGTGGTTGGAGTATTGGGTAGGAAATATATATCCCTAGGGTGGGGCTACATTTTAGCAATCGACAATGAATAAAACTGCAATTAACAACACGTTTTCACAAAATTGAAATCTGAGATTTGTTGCTTGACATTAGCTATCAAAGAGAAAATTTCATCCAAATCGTCCATATTTCGTATATTTCATCATACTGGCAAGCGTGGCTTGTTATTCTTCTCATCTAGTGGTAGTAGTCGCCGAAGCATCCGTGTCCAATAAGGAATTCTATAGTCCATCTTTGCCTGGTTTCTCTGCGCTACGGTTCTTGTAAGCGTTGTAGGGTGATCTTGGCTTTTGCTGCTGTCGTTTCTACTTTTCACTCTTCTGCTCCGACGACCACGAGATCGGCTGGTTCTGACATTGTTCGGTAGGAGCTCACACCGGGAAAGCTCCTTTTTGCGTTACCGCTGCCTTTTGTAATCCAATTTTTTTTTTGGTTGAGCTCGTCAGCCCAGATCTCATAGCTGTAGAGAATGATAGAATGCCTGACTGTCATAAGTAGTGTGCCGAAGTTCCTCCAAAGCGGAAACCTGCCTTTTCGACATCTAGAATTAAATCTGGATGCTCCTTGCATGAGATCGTGTACTCTGGGCCTCGATGTCTTGGGAATGGATTTAGTCTAATCTCTCCCTGGTCAAATGCTACAATTCCTTAAAAATAGTGAAAAGATTGATAATGCGTTCTTCGCTTAGTGTTACCATTTTCGTGGCTAGGTGCTTGGCTTCAAGTACGTAATCATAGTTTACCGAAGCTCTTTACAATATTTAAATTAATTGACCCTCATCTTGTTTTGTGCATTTATCATTTAATTGCTTTATTAATTTTAAAAATAAAAATTTCTTTAAACAATTACTTAACTTAAAAAAAGATTTCACAACAAAAATAATTCTAAAAGAATGTGCACTACGAACTTAAGCATTAAAAACTTCTTTTTTTTTTATAAAATTTTGTTTTGTTTCAAAAATTCTAGGAAGACAGTCAAACGCTCTCCAAATGCAGGATTATTAAATACTTGTCGTCGATTCTCAATAGCCTCATTGGTGTCCAAAAGGAAATTCATTGCATCCGCCAACTCTTCATGCTCGTTAATTAAAATTGGCAACATACACGTGGCGGTGGATAGTCCTGTTTAAGTCAGAATTAAAAATCGCTTTTGACATAACGGAATTCATAAACTTACCATGAAAACCTTTGTTAATAATTTCCCTGTTAATATCTCCTACCGTTGGTATCCTTTGATCATAGTTTAATTTTTGCAAGACATCAGATAAAACAAGGTGATAAATCCCTATTAGCTCATCTCTTTGATTTCTGAACACATCCGTCGGCCATGATGAAAACATGAACCAATTCCAATCGATTCCTGGTGAACCGAAATAACCTTCTTGGTAGTCGACCTTTAAAAAAAAAGTACAAAAATCAGTCTACGAATTTCAGGTGTACAATGATGAATAAATATCTTACAAAAAGTACATCCTGATCCCCATGGAACATCAAGTTATTCACCCACATGTCACCATGATTAAGGACATGGAAACGATCCGCTGTATTCCTACTGAATACGTTTATCATCTTTGGTATGATTTTGGCACCGAATTCTTCTAATTTTGGTACATATTGGTGTAAGTTAACGTTAGTCCTGCAATAGTCGACGGTCGATTGAACACAATTGATGTAGACATCGTGTAATGGTGTAGGATTTTCTGATACATTACCAGCTAGATGGTATTTGAATATTTCAGGATTCTAGAAAAATTGTTTCTACCATTAAAATATTAAAAGACTCTAAGATTGCTAACCTTTCTGTAGAGGACCATACTGGTTGCATGAAATTTGGCCAATTTCTCCAACACCAACGAAATCTGATCAAAATTTAGGCCTTGCTTTACGTCAAGAATGCGATATCCCTTAAGTCTAAGATTCTCCTGGACTATGATGCGATCGTCGACATAAATAGCTCTAATCGTGAATATAGAATGCTGTTTTGAGTTGATCTTGTACTGAGGTTACACTTTGTAACACGTTTCTGACGTCAGTATAACTTACCTTGGTCCGAAAAGAGTATCATCACCGATTGATTTCAGCAAACCTTCAGCTTCTTTCATAATTACATTGTAAATCTGAGCTTCTCGCTGGAAAACATTGAAATCCTCTTCGATGGCGGACATAAGCTCATTGTCTAGACGGGATTTGACAATTAGAGAAACGGATTCCGTAGCACCATCAGGCTGGGTCACGTATTCTACCTTAAGTAAGTGCATTGCACTAGCATAATTTTCACCCCTCGCTGTAGCTGGCTCCTTTGTGAAGGATTTTATTTCTTTCACTGGTGATGAGGAGTATTTGGTGATGATTTTCAAGACATAATCAGAATCAAGCCAGGCTGGCTCATCACTGATGGGGGTATCACTCATTGTGATGAGAGGGTCTAAAAAAAAGAAAGATTTAGTTTTTAATTGTCTTTGCCTAAGAAGTGTAAACATAGAAGCCTTGTGTCTCTAATATTTAGTTGGCCGCTTTGGAGAAGTGAAGAGCTTAAGTTCGAAGCCTCTTAAGGCTTTTTTAGAGTCCTTCTTATTGCAGTGTGTGCTGGGACTCAGTCTATTTTTGTTCAAGGTTCAGGTCGTAAGGAATTATTCTCTAATCCTTGTCTTGAAATCTCGACGGATTGCATATTCTTAAACAGCGCTTGGAAGGTCATCTATAATATTTTAAACTGAAGTTATTGGTTCTGAGCCCTATTTTTTTTACAGTCGCCTAACAGTACCCACTCCAAGGTAACACAATGGGCGATTGGCAGAGACACGGTGATTACTGAGCCAATCGGCAGGGCCTAAGGCAAGCCCAGAAAGCTCATCAATCCAAACCAATATAGGTACCATCTGTATGAGGTACTGATATGTATGTGCCGGCTCTGTGGGGAGTACAAAGAAATGGCAGAACATATTCTTCGTGTGGCTCCAGGAGCCGTAAGGGAAAGATTTCTCTACTTGGCGTAGGAGTCTGTCAACCCAAGAGAAATTAAGAACTTGGAATCTAAAACTATCTGAGCTTTATTAAGAGCCTCAATATAACTTCGGGTTAAATTATCTGAACCAGCACAAGATATTTTATAGGTCGCAGTGCACTTTAAGGAGCCCTACTATAGTATGAGTGGTTTTATTGTTTCATGACTAAAAGTGTTTTTAAAATTTCCTCAAGTCTAAATGTCTCTGTGGTTGAATCAATATCTGCAATTTTTTTGGATTGACCTTCCACGTCCCAACAATTTTGGGAGCAGAGTATCTGTTTTCCCCAAATTCTGTCTCAGTCAAAACAACCTTATCACAAAGTTGATTGCAGATTGTACTCCTATCGAAAGTACATATCCTATTCTAGTGCAAGTACACCTATTCGTCAATAAAGCAGCCAATGAATTGAAGCCCACATTTCACATTTACGTGTATCTGCAACCACTTGAAGCGTGTCGCAAATACACAATACCAACTCGTCTGTGAGACAAAGAATTGTGCCACAAGGCGGCTTGGCGCTTGGCCTTAATTGAATTTAACCTGAAAATGAAGAAATTAACTATCTGATCAATTACCTCAATTCGTTATATTTCATTGTTATTGTAGATTGATTTCATATGAACAAATTGGCATACCAAACATCACGGAATTGTCAGTGCAAGTGATTCCAAATCAACAAATATGCCTCTCACTCCTGTGCATCTTTACAATTCAAGTTATGCAACAAAAAAAAAAAAAAATATTGTTACACTCTCCATGTCTCTACAGTTGTCTGCCTGGGGGTCTGAATTGCAAATTTCCCGCTTCGTAAATCTGCAGTTTCACTTGATGCATAATGCAACAAAAATAGATGCCATTCTGACTGTTTGTGCAGCCCGCGGGGGCAGACAATTGTTTAAGAGAAATGCACGCAATGTGTGCAGCATTCGCGACTAGTATTCTAATGAAAGCTTCCATATTAAAATTAAATGCTAAGTCGCGTGGCATTGTTAGGAGCCGAGTATTGTATGCGGTTATTATTGATTCAATGCCAAGCCCGGAGACCGGATGGATTGGTGGTGCATATATTAACCGGGATGTGCTATACTGCAAATGAGTGTTTCTAATAAATTGGACGGGTTTTTATGATTATGAATTTTTCGCGTTGGCGTTAATGTAAACTTGAGGACAACACGTGTGATCCACTGCACAAATTTTGCATAAACGAATTCTTTTCAAAGTCAAGCTTGCAATCAAATTAACAAACGAAAATTTTATAAATTAGGAAAACCTGTTTTGAGCTTAATGCCGATGTGGGGATCTTGACTAACGTCTTATTCTTAGCTGTGATCTCATCACGTCAGTAGAATATGCAACCGGGATTTGAGGTGCTAATTCTTAAGTAAATTTGATTTCACATTATGCTGTAATTATAATGAGAAAGGTTACCTATTCTTATACTAGTCATCTTTCGATATCGTAGTACAAACGGATCGAAACTTCTTAGATAGTGCATGGATGAGGATTTATGAGTTGTCAACGCCATCTAGCGTTCATTTCAACTAATTGAGCTGCTATGTCATCCTAAGACGTCAGCCAACTTCACTCTTTAGTTGATTAGCTTAGTCAACTTCACTCTGAAGACATGTACTTGATTTTTTATATTATCATCTCCGTCGTGTGAATAAAGCTGTCAACAAAACAAGTTTGTTTTCTTTCTTGGGGGGAAATCCATCGGCCTCCTGACAAAGGAATTGAAAATCTTGTTGCCATAGGTGTTGCGCACATATTAGGATTCAGAAGAATCTTTCGCGAACAATGCAACATTTGAGTTAAGGATCAATCGCCTTTCGATGAGTTTTCGATGAGTTTTGGTTTCAGCAGGACGGTACAACAGGGGTTTTTGAATTCACGGGTCTAAACAAAAACACACGGACCTTGACCGCTCTTAATGAGAACTTTTGCACCACCTTGTGCATTCCATGTCGCGTAGTAATATTGGTATGTATGAGAAGACTTACCTGGAAGCTACAAGAGTACACTCCCTAATACCTACCGCTTCCATCGAATTAATACAGCTACAAGATTAAAAGCTATCCGCCTTTTCGAAGCTACTATCATGGGTTATCAAAGTATCAATAAAGTAATTAGGAAGAGGATACCGATAATTGATTGCTTAAATGACGTTGTCGACGTTGTCTACAGCTCATTAACAACTTCAAAACAAATTACCCGATAAGAGAATCTTCGACGACGAAAGTACGACAAGAGAATCTTGGACGATGAAAGTCCCATAAGTGACTCAAATCTATGAAAAGTGTATACAGACGGCTCAAATATAGCACGGGAGAAAAAGGCTGGTGTCTTCTGTGCCACCGCGTCGAATGGACTTGCCACTCATCTTGAACCATATGTAACAATGTTTCAAGCTGAAATCTTTGCCATAATAAAAGCCGTGGAAATATGTACTTATATTCGACGCCAAGGAAGAAAGGCTAATCGACATCTTCTCAGCCAGTAAAGCAGCAATAAGCGCCATCGGAAATCCTATCAAAATCACAAATTAAATCTGCTCGCTAGGTATAACAACGTTCGCTTCTCTTCGGTACCATGGCATGAGGGTGTGAATGTATACTACGTGCAAAAATAAATACGACCTAGTCGCGAACCCTGTTTATTTAGGTATTATTTTGGAGTGTTTTTTATTTAGTTCACCGGGGTGAACCAAAAGTCAAGAGCTTCCTAATACCGAGTGATTGCAAGTCGCAATACTTCTAATTTATTTTCGCAATTGATGATTTTTGACTTCTAATGTAAATATTCATTTGTTTAAGTCATGAATTAGTCGCAGCTAAATACATTTTAGTAAATAACATGTCAAACACTCAGACCTTTCCAGTATTTTAACAAACGTGTAAATATGTACATATATTGTGTACACTGTACATGATTAAGTTTTTTTTTGGGGTATGCAACGGGCGAATGTCAAAATTTCGGGGAAATTACAACTGCGTATGCTGACAGGCAGGTGGACGATATGGCTCTGAAGTCAAAAGCAAAAGGCATTAATGCGGTCTCACTTTGTTGTATTCCGGGGAAAATGAATGTCCCCTCTAGTCCAGCGGTTTTCAATTTTAAGCGCAAAAGATAGACGATACTGGGCAAAATCGGCCGATGCATATGTATGTACATATATAAGAAATATGAGTACTAGATTTACACAAAGAAGGGACGATAGTAAGACTGAGTATATCACCTTTTTCATCTACAACCAGGCAGCGATAAATCGAGGTTTGTGAAGGCTATCGTGAAGACCTTGGTGAGGGGGTTGATGAACTGACTAGGGGAGGCGCGGAGTAGGTCGGCCACACTTAGCCACCAAAAGGAAAATAAAGCTCTAATTAAGGCAAATAAATAGTAGATGAAGTTCTCTCGAATAATTAAACAACAGACTAACACAGAAGACAGAAAATGCGGTATCATATAAAAAATTTAAGATCAACCAATGAAGAGCTCTGTAAAGGCTGCGGTGATGAAGAAGTCCATGAAGATACTAGCCACTTTCTGTGCCATTACACAAATCTTTGCCACCTAAGATACAATTTGCTCAGCACATCAAAGTACTGTCCGTCAATCGGTGAACTACATCTGTAGATACATTAAATCCATAGGATGGTTGGTATTCCAGTGCATTCATGGAAAATTAGACAAAAAAAATATCATTTCAAATAACGAAGTCCTCAACCAGATGAAGAATGAGATTGACAGCCTGATAACTGAAGAATCTGATCTGGTCAGGAGGAAAATAACTACAACACTAGGATCAGCATACTTCGGAAAAAGAAATCAGCGCGTCTGCGAATCGTCTCATTCATTTGCCCATATGCGAAGTATACACAATCGCATAGTCCATCTTTATCGATTTGTCAAGAATTTTGTCAAAAAAATCTATTTTATTTTGCTTATTGCACAGGATGAAGTACGAAGATGATTACTAGCTTCAAACACCCGTTGTTTAACATTCTAGTGGATAAATAAAATTGCATTTAAATCGAATCCGTTTTTCTTAATTTTTTGACTGCATCCATTTTGTTTCCAGGTCTGAATTTATGATAACTGCCCAGCTTTTGAAAAACAGAGATCAAATCCTCATAAGCCTTTTGTTCTGCTTAGAAATACATATGTACATCACTTAATTCGAAATTATTATAGTCATCAATTCGAACAACCTCAATTCAAAAGGTCTGTGATCGAGTTGAACTTCACACCCACGTCGACTAACATGATGAATAGAAAGCTACAACTCAAAACAAATAGCAGCTAACCACTTCGTTAGAAATGCAATAAATCACGGATAAAAAGCAATTCACTTGGTACTGAGTAGTATTTATTGTTTGCATTACGTGTGCTAAATTTAGCACATTTTTTAAATTATCTACTTCGGGTAAATGACTTTCTTTTTACCCGTCACTTCGTTTTAATTACAGTTTCCCAGCAAAGTACGACGGAATTAAAAAAAAAAATACTCGTAAATAAAAATAAATAAAAATACCCAAGTCGAAGTGACATTTAAATTTGTTTTAACTCCGAAAGGCTTTTGTCAACAAAAACAATGACGATGCCTCAAGCTCTATAGTTTTAGTAAATATTTTGTTGCATGAATTAGTGATTTTAATTAGTAAACAACGATCTTGCTACACAGCAATTATAAGAAAAATAAACAATTAACAGTCAATTGACAAATTCGATGTTTTTTTTTTGTTTTTTTATTTCCCCTCGCCATAATTTTATGGCAAAAAGTTTTGTAAAATATTTGCAGAATAACAAGAAACCCGAAAGTTTTTTTCTCCGCCAAATAAGGCGAACAAAAGCAATCTATACTGGGAGCCTCCACTGGCCACTCTTAGCAAATCCGACAAGTGACCTCAATGGTTTTCCCAAAAACAGGTTCCTCCCAGAGTCATTTATGTTAGTCGTCTTCACTTTACGCCTGCCTGTCTAAGGTTTATTGGTTTATATTTGAATATTTTAATTTCGAATGTGGGTTCACCATTTCACTGGGAACCCCTGACTCTTAATAAATACTGCTTCGCTTTTCCTTTTTTTTTTATTGCCATCGAAACTTCGATAACAGAATTCATAGGAATTTATTGAATTACAAAAAAATATAATTTATTACTTCATAGCTTCATAGTCCTTATCTACATATGATTTTTTTTTCTGTTATTCCATTCTCAATGGACGATAAGTTTATCAGAACTGGTCACACCTGTAGATAACTATTTAGTTCACTATCTAAGCTTAAGTCATCACTCTACTAAGGGTTAAATAAATTTATGTATTGGCTTGTGGCCTTATCAGCACTTTAAGTTAATTCAAAATCAACAGTTGGCGAGAATTATTTAAAACAATCTACTAGCAGCGGCGATTAATTAGCATTCCCCCCAAAAAAACAAAAATTCTTAGTACGTACTGTCAATTCACTTTGATGTTGAAGTAGTTGTTTTATTAGATGAAATTATCCCAATGTCAACCTAGTTTCGTTATTTTCCTGAATCTTCCCGTTCGTACATATGTGAGTATGTGTTACCGGATTAATTGAGCGAATTATGTGTGACAGAGCATAGAACAAAAATAAACTCGAACTTGAAATTATACGACACGTAATGAAATAACTCGGTTAACCGACAAAGAGAATTCAAAGCTCAATGAAAAGCCTTTTTTTTTGTAGAAATTATTCTCCTCTTTTGTTGTTGTTTTGTGGTATCTAGTATCACTGTTTTTGTTTTTGTTTTGAAATCAACACTTTCTATCCACAGATTAGTGCAAAAAAAATACTTGGAACCGCCAAGATACGCCGCGACTTGTCAGTGATATGATGTGAGTTGTACGATCGTTTCAAGTCGACTAATGATCGTTATTTTCTATGTGGAACTGTAAGCTTCAACTTGCAAGCTTGAGAATACGTCGATGGGGGTTTTATGAGGCAATGACTCGTAAATGGAAGGGAGATTGGAAATGGGAAAGTTTTACGTGACAGTTGTAGTTTATGTCATAGAAGTATGGGAAAGAAGAATATAAATATGTACAATCGTACATAAAGTTTTCGGATAACATTCAGCTAGTTGATTGCTATTGAAAGCATCCTTATTCAGTGATGGAGTTTCCCAATTCTCAGCTTTGCAAAGGCGTTGCAACTCTCCATTTTTTCAATATTTTTTGTAAAACCTTTTAACGATAGAAGGCTTAATTTCTGTGAACGAAGTGCCAACAGCGAGCTTTTGTATATTTCTGCGTTCTTAGCCGTTTCACTTAAGAAGAGAGTCCAAGCATAAGGTCTACCATAAATTTTGGGCGAATGAAATAGGCATCGGGCCAACAGCAAAATGATACGTGATTACCATCTCTTAATCGTTCATATCCGTCATCATCATTCGTCCGAAAAAATAGCACCAACATATGAAGCTTCCAGATGCCTAGATGATCTAGGCAACAATTTAGGGACTATCTTCCAGAAAGAACGAAACGATCAAGAGTTCAGCATGAGTGGCCTTTGAATATTGTTTTTGTAGCTAAAGCAGAGGGGTGAATGGCTTAGGCGAAGGGCCCCCGGCCTTGACTAGGCGAAATGGATAAATAAATGTTGAAACTTATTACCCAACAACACAACACAAAAATGTTCCCACTGAAGGCACTTCTTAAGCCAGTGCATACCCACCACGGAGTAAACAGTGTTGTCCACACTGCCAGTTAGACCGAACTAGTTGATGAACACTTTATTTATACGTGGAAATATTCAGATTTTAGGTCAATAAGGGCATCGACAAAACCTACGATCAATGTCCTCAGTATGACGTTAAAGTCGTGTTAGGTTGTCTTAACCCGAAAATAGGAAAGGACGACGACTTGATTCTGGTCTCATATACACCTGCTGCAGTTCCTGTAGATGTTTAGGATACGTCCGTCATGGTATTTTGTTGGAATTGCTACATCCCGACTTCAATGGTCCACTCTCCTTTACTGCTCAGCCTCCAGTTGATTTCTTTCACGAGGCAGTATTTCTTGACCGTATCATTCTTGGGCCAATCCATAAACGGGGCCGCTTTACAAAGTGTTTCTCGCTGCCTGTTGCCTTTCTTTCCCGACGTCATCTTTTATTATTCCTTTTTTTTGTCGGGCGGGCACAGCCTATTGGAGCACCTTTGTACCAGGTAGAGAGCCCCATTTCTTTTTTTTTGTCTTTCATAGAAAGTCGAGTAGATAAAGAGCTTACATCATCAGCACTCACCACATCACCTGCAAAGGCAGAACAATCGCATACGAATGTTGCACCGTATCACCGCCTTCTCCACAGATGTCGCAAACAGGGGTATCACTTCAACCTAGTAAGATATTTGGTGGCCCGTAAAACCGCTATTATGTTGTCCTTTCTGCTTTCTGGATAGAAATAGCAAAAAAGTCCGTCGATTTCTTACAAACGTCAAAGATCAAGTCTGCCTGCATCGTGGAGAGTCATTCCACCTTCGAATTCATTAGAAATCCAACCGTCAATGGAAGCCCTATCCAAGGATGCTGGCACCCCTTACCCCTCAGGTCCTGAGAAAGCCTCTTTTGAACCTTGTCTAGCAAGCACGTCTCATCTCCTGTAATCCCGTTGTTTCTTGGGACCCAAAAGAGTTTCTCTGAGTTCAAACTTCCTACCGAATTCAATGAGGTTTTGCATTCGGGAACAGATTTGAGAAAATGCAAACAGGTTCTCGCTAGAGATCAAATACTTTCATTTATAGTATCGTATGACAATCCTTTCTAGCACTAAGTGGAGAGGGGTGAGTCGCAGTATCACTTCCAGTGCTGCTTCGGATAGGTTCTTATAGCCTCTGTTATACACATGCAAGCCGGCCTTTGTACTTTTCCACCACTTTTCCTTATTGTGCTCAGCCTAGTCGTTCTGATCCAATTTATTTCTGTGTACGACTTAAGGGGTCTGATCGAACTCATCGCATTGCACTATATTTTGCGCGGTAAAACTAACAAGTGTCAAAAGCTCATTTCACCTATCAAATCTGCCGATAATTCATATCATATGCCGGGCAGGGCACCCCCACCTTATCAATCATATTATTTACTGTTCCACCTTCATATCTATCGCCATGTACAATCTCTTGTTTCTTGTTTGACATGATAGCTTCTAAATTTTAGGGACACTCATTAAAGGGTCTAGAAAATTGAGTTTACCCAACAAGACGATCCGCACTAATGCAGTCCAATGCAGGCACGTGCTTACTAGCCAAGCATGTCGAATATAATTCGAAATTGCTTCCAAGTTCTCCGGGATTCCTTTATTTTATTTTCAACTTGAGTGAATATTCTCACGTTATATTGCGCCGCAGCAATAGCAGGTATGACTAATAAATCTAAAAAATTATTAATTTACCTGACTAAAGTGAAATACTTTTCAGGTTTGGTAACTCAAATGTTTGCGAAATTAAATGCAAGTTAAAAAGGTAATTATTTCGTTAATTACTCTTTATTTGTCTAAAGAAAAAAAAACTACACAAATGTACATACGAGTATGTGTTCATTAAAATTAGATTAAGTTGACTCATAACGCCCATAAGGCTCCATTCCATGCGTTGTAATATACATAAGCTCCAGGGTTTCTTCTACGTACACACCGAAACGTGCATTTCGGATGAATTTGGTGTATCTGCGACGTGATATTTAATAGTACGAGTACTCGTACTTTCATTAGTCTAGTGCTACTTGTAGGTTGATTAAGGGAGGCAATATGAAGCCGTCTTACTTCAGCCCCACAATCAGAGTTAGTGGCTCTTTGTTCGTCATATATGTAGGTGCTAGTGCAGGTTGTGGCGCTTAAAACTTGAAAGTAGAAGTGGAATTTGAAACATACTCATCCATCTTGTTCCGAAGCAGATAAGTTGCAAAACAGGTGTGAAAACTGGAGCCACTATCTCTACCGCAATTGTTGAGGTTCAAGGTTGTGTTGTCTACACTGAAGCTTAACAATTGCATGCATACACATAACTACGTACATATGTATGTATGTACCTCGTCATGGGTGAGGTGACAAAATCACATGCTTTCGAAATGGAAATTAAAATTCGTCATCAACTTAGGTAAAAAGTCAGTGATGGTAGATGGTAGATACTTGTCAAATAAAAAATATCTTTTTCGAGTTTTTTTGTAGCCATCCTCAGCTACCTTATTTTGACTGGACGCCATAAGATACTAGGAGTCTGCAAAGATTGTTAACTGACCTTTCAGCATGTCGGTTATACCAAAGAATTTATCTATTCCATTCCAGGTGGTACTAGTGAAAGCGGGATTGCCCTTGTGGTGTTCTAGACTACAGCTGTGGCATATTTCTAGAGATGAAGGTAATCTCACCTGAACCGACTAACCTTTTTAGCCCACAATTCTTCCTCTTCAGTACAAATGAAAAAAGCAAGGCTCTTGTTTTTCTCAAGCGTGTGCACACTTGATGCATTCCCTTCTACTGAAAACCCTCTTCTCTTTGATGTTGCCTGCTCACAAATTCTGGAAATAGTGGCTGCATTGACCTATAAAAGGTCCCAGATGCAGTGGAGCAAAATTGTCTGGCGCAGCTAAAATTACACGCAGGAGGGTTCGTGTTAGCGGAGAGCGTGCGTCCTTCTGCATATTGGTGGCGTATGCCTCACATAAAATCTGGTGGATACGGTCGCTGGAAACACAAAAGATCCATGCACCAGTGGACAATAAATAAGTCATCGGGAGGAAACATTCCGAAACGAAAAGCGTAAAAAGCAGGTTGCCTTCAAAAAAGCTGTTATTTTCTCCCTGACGAATCGCTTTGGAAAGGCCGGTAAAACACTGCAGCGGTCAGTTGTGGAAGCTAGATCCGGCAGCAAATGCTTGCATACTAATCTAGGACTGTGCGTTAAGGAGGTAGACCTTTGAGGGGAAGTGCTCCTGCAACAAACACTCAAATGGATTAGCAAAGTGGTGTCCAAAGTTCCCCACGTGAAAACCACTGCTTATGTGGTCTATGTGCTCCTAAAGAGAATGCCAGACCTCGATATAAGCAAATGAATTGCTTACTTTAACAACAAGAGTAAGAACTGGAGAAAAGAGGCTTCTCCGCTGCTGAGGATCATGCTTGACCCTGCTGCGTCCCTGAACATGAAAGGATAGTGAGGAATGACAGTGTTCAACAATTGACAAGAAAAGACTCGGCACTAACATCGGAATGGCTAGAGAACTGGAAGCAATTTGAATTGAACAAAAACGGAGATTCTGTGAAAGAAACTTTATAGAGCTTGTTAAGTGACTAAAATAACAAGACGTCTGCAAAAGCAATGTATTAGAAACTGACTTGAAACATAAAGTATCCCTTTCAACTCCTTCATCTAAGTGGACAATAAATTGCATCGTAATATTTTTATATTTAAGTCTTTAGTTACATACGCTTGCTTTAAGCAGCCCCTTCGGCAGTATTACTAATCTCATCGTTTTCATTTTTTTCTACGCCCGCGTCTCCTCTTTATTTATTTCTTAAAAGATAATTTCGATTCATATTTAAAGCTATAAATCCGTTAAGATTTATTCGAACCAACCGGCATTTTATTAGTTCCATTATTGACTTCGACTCTCGAATCATTCGAATGGCGCTGCAATCATTAGTAGGAAAGCATTACCCACCATTAAATTTGCACAACAACTGTCATTTGTCAAAAAACATCCGTCAACCACAGGTTGAACTCCGGCACAATTTTCATCATCATTTCATTTTTAATTTAAAGGAAAATCGATATTACTAGGACACTAGTCAATCCTTGAAACAGTTTATTTATAAGTTATTAGCTAAATTTCATTATACACTGTATACACCCATTAACAGAAGTCCTTTTGCTGTGGTTTCTTGTAAATGAAAAATATATACAAACTAAAGAATCCATTGTAAAAGTAACTTCGAAAGCCCTCCTCTTCACACAGCCACCTTTCAGAGCGGTAAGGTTAGAAAAAAATCAAAAGAAAAAAAAAACAAGTAGTTCCTCCAGTCCCTGTGGATAATGTAAAATCGATAAAATTGTTTTTCCATAAAAAAAATATTTTTTTTTTCTTTGCAATCAAATGAAAATAAAAAGTGGTGTGGGGTTTTCTGAAATAACCAATGTGACCATCCAATTTTGAACAACAAAAGTTGGATTCAATCAGTATTGGATATTTTTTAGAAGAACCCAGAAACGACAGCCAAGCATAGCATAATAGAAAAACAACAAAAAAACATTTTTAGTTTATAGAAAATTTAAGTAAAACCGCAGTAATAATTCGCGAGTGAGTTAAATAAGTCCAGTATGATGGATGAGGAGCAGCGGCCAAGCAAGAAACCACGAATGGACGCCGAACAGAAGGCGATCTCTGAGTGTGCTGTAGCAATGAAAGTGGCTGGGTTCTCGTTGAGTGCCATTGAAGAGATGAAGACACGTGTGGAAGTAAAAAAGGAGAATATACTGGGCAAACAGCTGAGGGAATTTCAGGTGCTGGACGAGGTTGGATCTGGATCAGATGAATCTGGTAATTTTCTCACAATGGTAGTATTTCTGTGAAGTTTTCTGTTTTTTCAGTACATTTGGATCTTGTTTAAGTTGCGGTTGGTTTCAATGATTTGTGCGATTTTATTTGGTTTTTCGGTTTTCCTTTCGAGGAAGTGGTTTCTCTACATGTGCATATCACTATCAAGTCCAAGCCAATTCAAGGAAAAACGACATTCTCCGCATTGTGATTATAAATTACTGCGAAAGTCTGTTTTTCCACATTAAACACAAAACATGGCGTACACTCGCGAGGTTTTCCTTTGTCCACTACAAGTTGAGCATACAAAAAAACAAATGCTAATGCTTATCGCAACGGACCGTATGTGGTCCAGTGCCTAGCTCCTCGTGTTGTGTGTGTTATATTTTTTCACACAAATGGAAGGGACATACAGTTTAGATACATATTCGAAAGGTATTTTTTCGAGAAGCTTTCTTACGACAGTTACTACTCTCGGACTATATTTTTAGACATTCGCGAGATGCGGGACAGTGAAATCTTTTTGATGTTTTCTGAGATTCGAACCTCGAACCTTCCACTCAGTAATCTAACGCACTAATCGCTGAGCCACGGCGCCTATCGTGGTTGAGCATATCTCCTTTCTGTCCCAATGCCACATTAGAGGTAAAATGTAAGTGACAATGAATTATATTTACTTCTGAAACTACCTGCCCAGATTGTGGACCTGCTACGAAGTAGTAACTAACCATTGAGAGAAAAGAATAAAATCAAAATTACACCTTAAACAAAATAAAGTTTCTCGAACGTACGAAGGGCCGAAATAGTGCTCTGGGACTTGATAAGATTTCAGTTTGAGGCCTCATAAATTAGATAAATTTCTTGGTCTAAAGTCGCACTGATAGGGGCTCATCATACTCTTAACTAAGAGTTTCTGGCCTCAGTTTCTGGTATCAGTATGGTAGCCTTGATTCTTCTTCTGTGATGTTCTCTGGGATCTGAACGTACAACCCACTAACTGCTAAGCCAGGGTGTTCGCAATCTTACATCCGTAGGGTTTATTCGCATGGTCTTTGCGCTGATATTTTACGCAAAAACATAGATTTCATCAGCTAAACTAAACTCTCAGAAAACGTTCTTTTGTTAAGCATACTTCTGTTTACGGTCTAAGCATAAGCTGTATACGCGATCATACGTTTTTCCCGCTTTTAGCAATCGCCAACTACCTGTTGTACGTCCCTTTCCCATGTTTCGTGTTTAACTCCTGCTAATTGCGGTAGAATTCTTTTCTAATCCGAATTTTGCCCTAAAACACCAGCAACCTACTGTCTAAAATCAAAGTGGTCTGTTGCCTTCCCTGACTAATGTATTTGGCGAAATCTTCTCTTTATTTTGTACGTCTGAAAAAGAATCAAAATGTTTGCTATTTTCTTGTGTTTTGTAATCTTTTATTTCGCGCATTCTGTCCTTCGGTCTACTCCGTCAACACTTGCACTTAATTCACAAGATAATTATTTTTAAAGATGGCAGTGATCAGGAGCCAGACTCCTCCGATCTAGACTTGGATGACAATGAATTAGACAATTTGCTAGATGAAGGCTTGCCAGACGACTTGAAAGGACCCCAAAAACCTAAGTATGAGGAACGTTTTAAGACTGTATTGGAAGGTAGGACATTTTTTAATAAAATTAATTCTTCAAAACCAAGATTTTTTGTTTAGAGAAAGGCCACAATCACTTTGAAGTGCTTCCCGAAGGATGGGTACAAGTGACACACAATAGTGGTATGCCGTTGTTCCTTCATAAGCAATCGCGAGTATGTTCCGTTGCTAGACCCTACTTCTTAGGTCCTGGTAGTGTGAGGGTTAGTACATTTAAATAATTGGAATAACATTATACTTCATACGATTTTCTTCCTAGAAACACGAAATACCATTAAGTGCTGTCCCTTGCCTGGGGTATCGAAAAGCTCTTCTTGAAGAAGAAGCTGAAGAAGAAAGGAAAGTCAAAGCTGAAAAACAGAAGAACACAATATCTAATGAAAACTCGAACGAGTGTCCATTTGCAACGGGTGAAGCAAATAGTATGTCAAGCAGCAGTGAAGATAGAACTCAAGAATGTAATGGAGGATCAAGTAGCCATGGGATACCATCCCTTCCACCAGTAGTGCCCGCAGCAAAAATTGTGACAGTGAATGAAAATACCAAAGCCCAATCACTCACATCCCAAGAACTGAATGACTACTGCAAGAAACTGTTTAAATTCAAGACGATCAGAGTGCTGAGGTTCAAATCGTGGAATGCCCGGCGCAAGTTCACCAAGAATCGGAAGCACATAAAGAATTTACAGAGGCCAACACTGCCAGACGGCACAAAGCTGATAAAGTTTCCTATTCTAGCACCACAAGGTGAGGCGGCCAAAAATTCACGAGCGCGCAAAGAATGGATTATGAATCCGAATGGGAAGAGCTATGTTTGTATTTTGCATGAGTATGTTCAGCATGCACTGAAAAAGCAGCCGACTTATGAGTTCAAGGAATTGGAGAATGCAGCAACTCCTTATTCGGCAACTGTTTCAATAAATGAACTAAAATATGGTACGGGCTATGGGACTAGTAAAAAGCAAGCAAAATCTGATGCTGCACGAGAGACTTTGGAGATTCTCATACCAGAGATGAAAGACAAGATTACAGGAATTAAGACGGATAAAGTGGCGGCGAAATCCAACCATAAGGACCTTTCGGTAAAGTGTTATAACGAATGAGTATTTTAAACATTTAATTGCATTTTTTTTCTTTAAGGTATTCGATGATATTAAGATAGAAGATCCCCGAGTAGCGGAGTTTTGTAATAAGACCACAGAGCCATCCCCGCATGCTATACTGTTAACGTGTTTGCAGAGGAACTTTGGTCTCGGTGATGTTCAGATTAACTACGAAATTAATCAAACGAAAAGCAAGAAAAATGAATTTACAATGACAGTGGGTAAGCATGAGGCAAAGGTCGTCTGCAAGAATAAGAAGGAGGGCAAGCAGCTGGCATCGCAGGCTATTTTACAGGTAAATAGATGAACTTGTATTTTAATGGGTGTATAAGAGGGGGACTTCCAACTTTGGCTAATGTAACGGGGTGTCTCAGAGTGATTTACGACTGCCGGAGCAGACTTGGTAACAAGTTTAAAACTTTGTTAAAAGCGAATAACTGATCCCTTTCTCTCGTTGTGCTCCAATCCATCTATTAGATTGGGATGAATATTTAACGCCTTGCAAACTTAAAGAGGTTTGAAAAGTGTTGAATCAAACCAAATTTTTTATCACTTGCCGTCCAACTTTCGTTACTGCTTGCGTTATAAGCAGATGAGTACGGAAAGCCATGTCGGGTTACTGCCTTATACCGACAAACTGTTCTGCTCCCGGTGCAAATACATATGTTTCGCTTACCTTCTTTGCTAATCATTTCTGATCCTTAGTTGAGACGGTGCTTAAATTGTTGACCACAGTGAAATTCCCAAGCGGTATTGTACCTGGGAATGCTTTGAGGAAGTTGTTTCGGACAGATGTAGTGTGAAGCCGAAAATAATTTTGAATGCTGAATGCCTATCGTTTGAAACTCGTTTGAGTAGCAGGCCTTGTGCTCAAGAAGCGTTTCCTCCCATAACAAGGCGGTTGACGTTGCATAAATCGACAAAACATTCTCCGCTATCATATTTCTCTCTGAAGACGTTCCAAAACTTTCTTGAGATGCGTATGGTTGCTGCTTATCTTGGTATTCAAATCCAATGTGAACAGCACTTAGCCGACTATAAAAGTTGTATTTTTCTGTCTCCTTACCTTCCTGTGTAGGGGCGTAACACTTCCTTTACGGATTCCAAATAAATTCCCAGATGACAAATGGGGGAGGGAGTAACACTTACCAGCAGAACTGCAAATTCATTCGCTGCAATTGTTCTTTTTCCTCACTAAACAAACCCACACCTATCAGAAGATGCTGCTTCCACAAGGCCTTTATTAATCAGTTGCCATCTCTGTAGTGTGCCTTCCTCTCCATCACCAGACTCTATTAACTTTAAGCTGTGGAGAACAATTGCATGGCGAAGAGTCATGTTTCACTTAGCTCCTTAACAATGCGTCAGGGCTGTTACACTCATATAAACTTGATTTACTTTTTATGACGAAAATATATTTTTAAATCACTTCCCATTTCAGATACTCCATCCTCATATTAAAACGTGGGGCTCCCTTCTTCGACTCTATGGCAATAACTCAATAAAAACGTTCAAAGAGAAAAAACTTGAAGAGCAGGAAATCACAGTACTTCAAAGCAGAGCCGCTATCAATCAGCCTAACTATGCCATTTTAGATAAATTAAAGATCGAAATGCTAAAGCTGGC
The DNA here is from genome assembly GCA_946965025.1 of Blera fallax. Taxonomy (NCBI): domain Eukaryota; kingdom Metazoa; phylum Arthropoda; class Insecta; order Diptera; family Syrphidae; genus Blera; species Blera fallax. Next base: position 118,429,615 of record OX337244.1, read on the forward strand.
GGAGAAGAATAAATCCGTGCAATCTATGGGCACCTTCATCCCACCCAATGACGTAGATTTACCAACATCATCGGGCTCAAATCTTAAGAATGTCGAGCTTTAGCATAGATCAGTGAAAAAAGACTGCAAACAGGTTCCAACTTAATTCTTATTTTACTTTTATTCGTATTTAATAAAAGACAACTGCTGGATGCCTTGGAAGATATTATAAAGAAACTTAAGTATTCTATCATGACTGGGAACATAATAGATCTTCGTTAAAAAATCTTAAATTGTTGCAACATCTGAAATGATATAAAATGCAAAGATTCTTGCGTAAGTGGAAAGTAGATGTGAATGCGGAATGAAAGTTTGAAAACTAGAATCAAGAAAAATTAACAAAAGAAAGGGGACAAAATTACAATGGTGCTCGTATTTTGTGATAGCATCCTTAAATCTACAAGGAACTTAAAGGTAAAAATCCTTATCTTATGAAGAAGGGACCGATGTGTTTCAATTATGTTAAGGTATTCTTGAGGCAGTTCATAAAGATCAACTAAGTACAGCAATAAAAGACTCTTGTATACTAATCTTTGAAATAAAAAAAATTCACAACATATTTATGTATGTACACAATTTAATAAGAAAAACTTAAATAAACAAATAACATGAGGTAGCAGTCTGTGGTGTCAATGTTATATGCAATAAGCTAGTTCATAAGGAATTTAAATTAAATAATGAAATGTTGGCATTAGATAGATCTAAGTTAAACAACAATTAAAATTGAAGAAAACAATGATGAATTCGTATTAATTTAGACGGTAAGAATGGTGAAGAGGTGATTAAATTCAGGTAATCAGCGTAGCACTGCCGCATAAAATTTACTGAAACTGAACACAAAATATTTCAGCGATAAGAGAACACTTGCCAACGATATGAGTGAGGTATCGGTAGTGTAGATTAAAACAGAATAGTGTAGATTAAAACAGAATAAACATAGTTCCCTGTATTTGAACGACCGATTCCGAATCCATTGTACAGTTTCGTTTATTAAGCGTATTTTAAGAACTTACCGCGTCTCTACTGAGCGTGTCTCCATTGTCCGCAAAGTATATCATGATCACGTGTGACATGGTCTTTAAAAGGTGAACGACAACCTCGTTGGACCAACTAAGGATAAACTCAGACATTGACCGGAAACTCCTTATTATTACTGCTGGCATTGTAATCTATCCTTTATGGTTAATATTTCGGATTAATATGACAAGTCTTTTGAGATTTGCCAGGAGCGCTATTGCACGCTTTTCGAGGTAAGTGAATGTTCAGATCTTTTGAGGCAGTCCAATCGCTCTCCATTACGATCGCTATACTTTCGATTCCACAAAATCGATTTCCCCAAAAAAAAAAATTGTAAGGTAGCTTTGAAGAAATGCAGTTGATTTGTAATCTCAGTATGCAGTAAGGCACAAAGCTTGTCTTACCCCTGCATTTTCTAGTGAAAAACGTCTTATCAAATTTGTATTTAATCGTTCAAATATACATACATGTAACATACCTATATGTATACAGCCTTTGCCAAATATATTAGCCACTCTTAGAAAAACGTCATATTTTTAAAAAGCCTGAAATTACATGGGCATTGAGCCTACCAGCCTGCAGAGCTCGCTTTTGAATTAATTGACTGCTCCCGGATCTTACGCTTAAAATTACCCCGGAGTTGCTAAATTGGGTATAAATTTGGGGACTGTGCAGGCCATGTAAGCAGCTCAATTTCATGTTTGCCAAATTCTTGCTGAAATTGTGCAAAAGATGGTTGCAGCCTGTTTTCCAATATGTTTATGTACTTTTTAGAGTCCGCAGCCGTGCAGCCCTAAATCAAAATGCTGCCTCCGCCGTGTTTTACAGTTAGCACTACGCATTCTAAGTTGTACTCTCCGCCAACCCTTCGTCACAGAATAGAAACAGCAGGAAAACCAAACACCACTGTGGTAGAGCTGATTGTGCACAAGACTGAAGTTCTTAAGAAGATTATCTAGATGGGGATGCACACTTGATGTCTTCTGCCGAAAACAATGGTGGGGTTAATATCATAAATGTAGAACATTGCTCAGTGAGCTTACACACTAGTGTTCGGAAGCCATGTCCTCCGATTTTTCTGAGTCGACATATCTTTTTCATTGCGTCCTTCTAAACAGTTTGATATAATGGTAGCAAATAAAGCAAAGTGATTACAGGGCCCACAGGAGATATATGTAGAAAGCAGATCTTGTACCATTTACATATATTCAGGAGATACTGGGCTATAAGCTCGGGCCCCTTCACTGATGAGGACACTGCAATCCAAGCATTGAGTGTTCAACAATCCGTCTCAATGAGTATCCTTAAAACCATTTTGTGCCTAGTTTTTGAGAAATGGACAATGTTTGATATGCTATTCGGCCTTAAGACCAAAGAAACAATTTCGGTTTCAAGGATTCAGCTTTACCCCTAAGTTTCAAGAACTAGGTACTGAATGTAGGCATTGTATGGGGGAAAGTTTTCAAACACCTCGGTATAAGCAAGAGGAAGTACTATGTACCTATGCCCTCTCTTGATGGACGTTTTCTCGAATAAAATTTACGATACAATTTATTAAAATTCGGTTTTATCGTTACATTTGTGTTGATATCTGCACTTCGCCAACACATTTGTGTCGTATTTTCGTATTAAATTTCCAAAACAAAAAAGTAAAAGTACAAACGAAAACAATGCAACATTCATTTATATTTCACAATTTTTTTAATTAGCTCTAAGTATATTCAGTTTCCATTTGCATTTGTAAATATTTACAAAAATAAAATAGAATTAAATAAATTCACAGTGCGGGGTGCAACATCAGTCGTAGTACTTTCGCTCCTTTATTATTGTGTCGCCATTCTTGTTTAGTTTTTGTTTTTACAATATTAAATATTTATTTAAAATTGCTCCAAAGAATAAAATATATACGGCCACGTCCATGACGAACTCCATTCTATCGCGTACGTATTCAAAAATCGAATGAATATATGAACTGACTGCCATAACTGTGCGCTTCACCTTGTCTAAACTTTACGGCAGGAACTCCATGGTACTACTGCCTTACCCAGCCATTGTAATGCGTGGCAATTCCACCGCAGCCAGTATTTTTTTCTTTTTAAATTTAAATTATTCGCATATTTTAAACGCACGTTTGTGTGGAATAAAACTTGAGTTCAGTACACATCAATTCTATTTGAATAGAAATTATATATTTTTGTATAACAGTTATAAAAGAGTTAAAAAAGAAATTATAAGCTAAGTTTTATAAATGGCAAGATTCTCTTAGACTTTCTCAATCAGGTGGATATAGAATGCAGGATTCGTAACAACGTTCAGACCTTTGAAGTCTCCGAAAATTTTATGATCGGCCCTGTCACCAAAAATACTTTTTAGCATACTAGTGAAGGTTCTCAGCTCATGAGGGTAGTACGATAGACGGAATTCGCTTGTTTCGTTGTTCGCCTCAATTTGGTAGTCCATCGCGACTAGGGCTGGCTTGCCACAGTAGAAGAGAACAGACGTTTTGATGTCAGCTGTATGAGAGGTCTGAAAGGAAAAAAGAGACATTTTAATGAATACCTAAAAAGATTCCAACAAGTGATTGGAAATATCTGGATAAATCAGGTTTTGACCTTCAAGTCGGGCTAGCTCCTCAAAATTTAAGAATTTCATTTTTTCATGCGCGTCAGTCTTAGGAAGCACTAAACTAAAGAGCTATCTTTTCTAATTAGTTGTGGAAGCATGTGGCGTTACGTTTGGAGTATGTTGTAGAGGAGTTGGTGTAACTCTCGATGAGATACACTTAGACCGAAAGAAGTTGAACTGTGTGGCCCCTTAAGTATGATTAGGGTGCAAGCAATCACTAAGCAGGCATTCACTAAAAGTAGCCTTCCATATAAGCGAGTGCAGGGAATGAGCAAAGGAAATTCAAAATGATTTCCTCTTTTGCCTCATCGTTATAACTTCTATAGAAACCATTATGTGGAATGCCCAGACTTTGAACGTGTCTACAGTACAGTGCGCAGTTATAACGATGATTAGTTTTAGGATGGGTCCTGTCTTAAGTAACAGAAGTCCATTTGATCTTTTCTGATTTAGAACCCTAGCTGTATTGCATTGGTCAAAATGGTTGGATATTTCTCCGAGGTAGATAAGTTACTTAGCAAACCATATGAATTGCATGATTTCGGCTAAATGTATGCTGTTTGTACCAGAAGAACCGTGCGCCGTATCAGTTCGTCAGCTACACAATTCCCTATAATGTCACAGTGACTTCGCGAGTATATGTTGTTCAGCTATCTCATTAAGATATTCACCGCAGTCTTTTACTGTCTTAGATCTTGAGCTTCTACATGTGAGGGGTTTGATCGTCACATTGTCCGGCAGAAAAGGACAAAACGCCTGTGCGCTTGCAAGTATGTATAGAAACAGAAGCTTCCAAAATGGGTTTAGGACTCAACGAGGGCAAATTAAAGTATACGCTGTCAACTCGAAGGGACACAAATCATAACTGAATCGGACAGAACGTAGCAGTGATGCTCCATGACAAACAAATCAAAGGAAGGATAACTCTTGCCATTTCAGGCTAAGAATGAAATTGAGTTTCAAGACCCTATTCCGAACAACTAAGAAGACTTTATATAAGTCCCTTTTCATCCCTGTCCTATTTTCGGTGCAGAAACATGGATTTTACCGAGCAAATTTTTTTTTTGCAATAAATGCAGTTCCTGTTTCATGTTGACAAGCTTTCAACGACGAGTTATACGAGATGTATAGCGACATCGACCTAGTAAAAAAAAAATGCACATTGGTCGTTTGAGATTGCTAGGACATGTACAACGAACGGAAACCAACGCTTCGGCCCGCAGAGTCTTCGAATCTTATCCGGAGATACACCGCCTTTCAAAATGCCTATCATTCAGTGGACTTTACACAACTCGGAGTGCGCAACTGGATGCAGATAGCTAAAGACGGGAATAAAGGAAAAGGCTTGTTGGTTACTGTAGCGTCAGCGCAATAAGTAAGTACGATTGGCTGAATTGGTAAGACCAGCATTTCAATTCAATTGCTTCTCTGACTCACCCAATCAAAATATACAAACAACAATTCTCTAAAGATGAGTTTAATGATCCCAAATTAAAAATTAAATAAACATAATTTCACAATACTATTTGTTACCTAATTCAAGTCGATTTACCTAAAACATATTTCATGGATATTCATTCTAATGAGTAATACTCCCTACGCACGAGGTAAATTGGTGGTCCAGATAAATTAGGCTTTACATACGTATACCTAACCCGACATAACGCCTGATTTGACACCTCGTGCCCAGAGTGGTACGTTTGACAGGTTATTAATTTGAAGCGGGTCCGTAAGGTTACAGTTTGCTTTTCACGCACTCTTAGCTCAAAATGTCGGTCTTTATAGGTACTTAATAATTTGCTTGGACCATTTTAAAGTCCTTTTTAATTAGCTAGGACATAGCACCATTATGTTTGGTGCAAGTCCTAAGTGTTTATTTGCATTTCCTCCATATACGATATACACTGCGGTAACCTACGAGTATCACCGTATCAAAGCAATAAAAAGTGATACGAATAAAACAGTTTGTGTACAATTTAATGAATACACAATTTTGCTTATCATCGATCAAAATTGGATGTCATTCTTAGATGGGATTGCACTAATAAAAATCCAATGGTGAGTCAGTAAGGAATTCCCTTCGATTATTGCATTTTCGAACAACTTTCAAACGAGCCACTCATCCCTAATCAACACATTTCCAGGTGGGTTTTTTTTTTTTTCGGCGGGATTTTTTCTGACTTCCGAATAAAGTAGGTAATCACAAATTTAAGGCGAAATTAAATGAGGAGATAACAAGCCAGCAGATTCGGAGAATAAGCTCAACTTACACTGGTCTGTTTCAAATTATTTTAGGGAAATGTACCTGCCTTGAAACCAGTCAGATGACGGATGGTTAAACGCTGTAAAAATCTGTATTTCGTCATCATTTTAACGAAAAATATTTCGTGTAAACAAGGCACAGCCGAATAGGGTCCAGCTTCTTGCAACCAATCTTGTACGTGTTATATTTTGGTTGGAGGAACCCACAACTTTATGTCGTCTCCTAAAGACGAGATTAAGAAGTTTTCTCCTGAATGTTGTTACTCTCGGACATTTCTAAGACATTATCGAGAGGTGGAGCAGTGGACAAACTTTTCCATTTGCATTTAATAGCTCATCGCACTAGCCACGACACTACGATGAACTATAGAAGATTTTTAATCCGAGTTGAAATTGATTGCAAGTTCTAAACAGGACTCATTTAGGGCCTGAATTCGTTATGAAATTGATGTTTTGAGTTCTTGATTTCAGGTTCAAGATGGAAATTGCTTGAAAAGTTTACTTCCAATATCGTTACGTTTGATGTCCTGGACCCAAGTAAGTGGCATTTTGTAGTGAGCAGCAAAGATGATACATCTTCAGTCAGCTCTAACGAGCTCTGTACCACTGCCTATCTTACAATACTTTAAAATTATTCTTATGAGGTATTGAGCCCAGCGATTAAATGAAAGATTATAGGAAAGAGTTAAAAATGGTATAAGAAAGGAAGGAGGGTAAGGTGACGCGTTAGTTTTATATCTTTGTAAAGCATAACTTTTCGAAAATCTCAAATATTTAAAATCTGCTTAGTAACCTGACATGTAGTGTCTTTGGTTCATGGTTAACTTTTGTGTTGGTAGGAAGAAAAAAGAAATAATTTGTTCAGGGGCTCCCTACTAATTTCGTCCATATGGAAGGCCTTAAGTCGTATTTTCTTATGAATGATTGGGTTTCTTTCTTATCGCATTTACACGAAAAACTATTTGGATTGAGCTGAATAACGCATTAACCTGCTCCTACATAGCTTTCTATTCATTCCGAGGTTCAATAAATAAGTCATATCCCTCGCTATGCGGATGCATTACTTGGTGACCCCAGGCAAATTTATACAGGCAACCTTATCGCCAGCGATAACCCCGAGTGAAAATAACTAGTCACGAACCCACATTGACGCTGACAACTAATCTGATAAGACAACCGCCACTTTTCAAAATTCACTATCATCACCCGAGCTTTCAACAATTCCAACACTTCACTAAATTTCCCACATTCATAGCAAAAAAAATTATCCAACTTACATTATAGTACAAGCTCTTGGCTGGCGTTGCTCCAGTCTCCAAAATATTATCATAATTCCTATGATCGATCAGTAGCATACCACCTGGCTTCAAGCACTTCCTAAAATTATTCACAGCCTGCTTCTGCTCGCGTTGATCACCAAACGAGTCCATCATGTGAGCAAAAGAATTACCCAAGCAGATGACGGCGTCAAAACCATCCTTAATCTCGTGCTCGATGTCATCATACAATGTCAGCCAGTTGGCCTCCTCAATGACTAATCAGACGACAGAAAATCAAATTGCATGCACACTCTTTCAAAGTCCAAATTTTAAACTCACTCCACTTATCGAAAGGTTGCTCCTTGCGACGATTCCAGCGTTCCTTCAGGGCATACTTCAACATCTTATCGGATGCATCTACAGACACGACCTCAAAACCTTCCTCCAGCAACATGATTGAGTCAACTCTAAAATTTACATCATCCAATGTTTTGGCGTTAGAAAGCTGCCACACTCTCTCTCCATCTGTTATCCACAAACTTACCCCGTTCCACAGGCGACATCCAACAATCGCTTGCATCCTTTCGCTTTCAACAGGTCGATAAGGAAATTCTTGTAATTATCCGTACGGGAGCGTTTATCGCCAATGAAAATCTCCCAGACTTTGGCTGCTTTGCCGTCAGCATATTGATCTCGTACACCTTCTGCAGAGATACCCTGAGAACGGGCAACAAATACACTATCGGCTGTGGCTGGCATCTTTAAGGTTTGACTAATTCCAGTTGACTGACTCTGATCACTCGTCAAGCTTTCTTGTAACTATCTGTTGTTCTAATTGACTATCAAATTTGGAAAAATTGGTCGAGCCTTTGGCGTGTTATCTTATCAGCTTTCTCTGTGCGCCCTGACAATGACCTTAGACGTTGGCGTGTTGTTTAGTCAAAATAGTGAATGAGAATGAAGGGGGAAGCTTTTATTTCTGTCGTGTGTTTCGCTGTTAAATAAAAAAAAAAAAATTACAAACAAACAACAACAAATGATTAAAATAGTGGGGCCTCTGCTCCATTGCTAAGCTTTTTATAGACGGCAACTTGCTTATGTTGATTCATTTCATTCTCGGTCCAAATTGTGTCAAGCTTTCGGGTGGTATTTGCTTGGGATAATGATGGATGACTATGGAATTTGAATTAAACTGTAAGCATGTGAGAGAAGCTTTGAGATAGGCATGACTTGTTTTTCGGCAGTTTGACTAGTGTTGCCAAGGTCGATTTAAGCGCGGATGTAGGGACTAAGAAAGTGTATCACGCTCTTATTCCTTGGAAAGTGTCTCACGCATTAAATTAAAATTCGATATGTGATAAGCTTTGTATTTTTATTAGACACTACTTTTATAAGACCCCGTTTATCCAGAAATAAGAAGATTGGCAACAGGAAGAGGTGTTGAGATTGCAACGCAACGAAAGGCGTAACTCAGAATAAACGTCCAGAGCCATTCGGAAACAAAAACACCCATCTTTGGGAAATAGCAAGGAGAAGGATGCAGAAACTGGCACCAATAAGCAGATTATTTTTTTTATATAATTCGCGAGCGCCAAAGGGGGTATGAATACCCTTATGCTGATTTCTCAGGGCACGGGCGTTTGATGGAGGGGGAAAGAGGAACAGAGGAGGTACCGGTCCACTTAAAATGTTGGCTTTAAATGTTTGGATGTTGTACAGATGAGGAAACACAGAGCCTGGAAGATCATTCCACATACGTGTCGAACGATTTATGAACGAATCCCTGTATTTGACAGTACGTCCGCAGTTCGGCTTGAGCGTGAACTGATGTACATTTGAAGCGTGACGCGTATTGCGGGTGAAATTTTGAAGGGGGGGAATGCAAAGGAAGCATTTTCGTGAAAAAAGTGAAAAAATAGGGAAAGACACGAGACATTTCTACGGTGATCAGGAGCTCACAATATCCCTATCACGTATTAGTTTAATCGCGCGGTTCTGGACCCTATCTAGAATTTGCCAGACGGTCTTGGGTGCACCAAACCAGATGTGGGCGTTATATTCCATCTTTGGGCGGATAAATGCCTTATATATTGAGGCCAGATCAGACGGGGTGAAAAATTTCTTGCACCGCTTAAGGAATCCTAGACATTTTGCAGCATTTTTGGCGACCTCGAATATATGATCGTTCCAACGAAGATGGTTGTTGATACACATACCGAGAATGGCAAGTTTTTCGGTTTCTGCGATGCAAGTACCATTCATGGATAATGGCGCTGAGTTTTGGATGCGATTAAACTCCACCATAAGTAAGAAGCAGGCGGCGGGAGAAGACGAATGGATAAATGCCACCAACCAATATTATCGTCATTAAAGCAACAGGAACTCTTTCTTACGCGGAGATACTACGCAAAGTAAAGGCAGACGCCAAAGTGGAAGCAGTTGGGAAGGCGTTTTCAAGAATCAGGAGAACACAGAAGGGAGACCTCGTTATACAACTCAAGGAGAAGGGAAACAAGATCACTGAGTTCAGAAACGTCTTCAACGAGGCTTTATCGGAGCAAGCGAATGTAAGGACACTCACGCACTATACTATCCTCGAGGTCAAAGATATCGGCAAGGTCGCTACAATAGATGACCTAATTGGGGCAATTGAAGACCAGTTTAGAGTGGAAGTTTCACCGGCAGATATCTTATCCCTGCGAAAGGCGCACAGAGGAACTCAAGCAGCAAAGTAGCCTTTTCGCCGAATACATAAGAAAGCTGTTAGTAGCCAGGAGAATTAAAATTGGCTGGGTTAACTGTTGCATTCGCGAAGGATCCTGCTTAAGACATTCTATTCATCAGGCATACACTCGTCTGGCCAAATCCTAGAAATGAGTCTCTCCCAAGTTATCTCCAAGTCCTTTGAATAGCTGGCAGGTTCAGCAGCCTTGTTGGATTTAAGCTTGGATATTCCTATTCTCACTTCGTTTCGGTCAGGTGGACATCCTATGTTGAATGGATTATTTTGCCTGACAGCGGTATGTTGGTCTTCGTCGCCGTTATGCAGAAGAAATTTATCCATAGTCCCTGCACCCACTGTGACTCTAATACAATTTTTCTTTCTTCATCTCTACAGGTTTCTGTACGGTTCTGTATTGTACAGAAAATAAGGGCACTTCGGGTAAAATGCCTACAAGCCCGGCGGAGAGTCCAGCAATCCAAAAGAAGAGTATACTTTCAGCAGCCCCTGGACACCATATGGCCATCAAGGAGAGCAAAACCGAATGCTTCAAACGTCTCTGTCAAGAAGTTAGCACTATTCCATGGTGCTCGGCTCAGTAGGGTAGTCTTGTTGCGACGGGGTGGCTTATGCACCTAGAGCTATTGAAAGTATTTAAATTGGCACAAAATGGTTATGGTTATGGTTGGAGGGACGCGCACCTGAAGGTGCTTTCACGGGGGCCAGTTGGACCATTGTGTTTCCCTTTTAAATAGTGGTACCATAACTGAATTCTATCGGTTGGTATGGTTGAACCAGCCTGTACTCTTTACGAAACACATCATGTTCCAGAGTGGGACTTCCACCAGGTCCTCTAGTTCCTCAAATAGTCTGTTTCCCATGTGGTGGAAGCGACGGATTTACCGGCTGGGGCAGTCGCAAAGTAGGTGTTTGATGGTTTCTGTTTCTTCTGTATCATGACAGCTTCTGCAATAGTCAGGTGAGTTGATACCCAGTCTGACGGCCATTGCACCTATCGGACAGTGTCCCGTTAGTACTCCTGTCATCAAGCTGATTTCCTTTTTGTTCATAGACCAAAGGCTCTTAGTCCTCTTATCGTTCAGTGTTGGCCATAAACTGCGAGATATGACGCAGTCTCCTCTAGTTATCCAGGAAGAGTTGATCATTTCTCTTGTTTTAAGGTCTATTTTTCTTTTCAATACACCAATAGGAATGGCTATTGATGTCTGGGTGAAATCCTCATTTAATGCTGACCCTTTCCGTGCAAGTTCATCTGCTGCTCCGTTACCTTCTATATTCCTAATGGACACAAAAAGATACGAATAAGCTGAATAATACAAGTTCCGCGCATAAAACTATTTTCGTCCTTTTTGGCAATTCTATCTTTCATCTATCAAAGAAGGTGGGTGAAGGTTATTCACGCACCCTTTCCTTATTCTAAAATATAGGCCTCCGAGGAAATTTAATTCTCTTTTGAAAGGCCATTCCAAATATTGTTTACTTTCACTTAGAGCAAGAGAAAGATCAACATTTCGATGTAAGAATAGTCATACCCAAATTAAAATATAAAAATAAAATAATATAATATAATATCCCTACACACGGATTGCCGAAAATTTGGTGGACGATATCCATGATATCCTTGAAATCCCCAACGATTTGCTTAACTAGAATCGTGGCTAGAAGTGAATGTAAACTGAGTGTTTTCTGAGGAGAAAATTGTTTAAATCTATAAATAACAATGCGCATGAATAAGAAATCTATTTTCTGTCTGAAAGATACATTCCGCTGAGATTCGGATGCAGTATCTATACCATAACCACGCGCTACCATCTGCTTCGTGCTGATAGTTTGTTTAAAAATATACGTCATTTGGGAGTGCAAATTTAAATGTTTGTCGTCATTTTAATCCATATGGGTGTGTTTGTGCCTGATAGATAAAAGATAAGTAGATAGACGGATGGACCACAGTTCATATGACACATTTTCTGAATATCCTCAGATGGGGCTAATAATAGAATGTCTACTTGGTACAGATTGCATAGCAAATTTACGTACTTATGAGCAGAAAGGAGGCCTGACATGCCAAGAGCCAAAGAAGTTAGCGACTGCAATTATGTATAAGAGCAAAAGGAAATGGATGGATTCATTTCGAAGATGAGTCTCATTTCGTGCCATTGAACGTATCCTCTGAAAAGCAAGCCCTATGAACCGACTGCCTTTCTGACTCTAACAAGTAAGTGGCATCTCCACCTTTTTTTAGAAGGCGACTTGATCTCATTTTGTCTCACCACGATGATAATCGTGTTATTTCTCTACCTTCTTTCAATATTCGCCCCTTGAATAGACAGATCCAAAACCGTAAATGGGATGAATGGTTGTGTCTTCTCTGGAAAGCTCAGCTTGAATATCTCATTCCGCTTCCCAGATCACTGTAGCCTTATTCAGGTGGATATCTGCAACTTTTTACTTCAATGGTCGCCACACACTGCAACTCGTCTCTAATGGAAATGACAGAGCAGTTCAGCAGCATTCACCTATGCGAGACCACAAAAACATTCTAGAACAAGTCTGACTAGCTTGATAGACTTGGCACACCCTAAATAACTTATCGAAAAGGAAGGTATGCCACTCGCTACCTGTAAACTTCTACTTAAGCCGGACGCTATTGACAAGGCAAATAACAGATGAGGGCTGGCCTGTCCAATATCTAGGCAGATCTGGCATTCGTACACTGTCCTAACGTCAAAAGATTTGTGCCGTCATGCCAGGGTTGCTCTTAATAAACAGAACAATGGCAGGATGTGACGGCAAAGGGATTTCCTCTAAGGTCTGAAATTGAGGAGCTTTTTGATGGCAATTATTTTCCTCGGGCGTTTCTCAAGGGAAGAATAACCCTCAACCCTATTTACACTACAAGGCATCCAAAATCACGGCTGTATTCGCATCCCTGGTGCTTGCTCAACAATCGCTCTGGAAGGCCTTTTGGATGTGTCCTCCAAATATGAATGATATTAGAATAAAGAAGTCGAAGCCTAGAGTGCCATAATAGACGACTTCTGTCTGTTCCCTTCCCTTGTAAGGTCAGGACGTACATTTTGGACTATATACTCAGGCCTATTTCCCAGGCCGCTCTTGGAATATCACATTTCTGATAGTACTAAATGCATTGAATTGACGGTAGTTAATGCAACAGGATTCAATCGCGCGCGAATACCCACAATTATACAGTTTGATCCGATTTTTCCTTAGACTCTACCGAAGGATTGAATACTCAGCTCTTCAGCATCAATACTTCTATCATAATTTTAAGTGAAAATAATTGCATATGGCGGAAGCAAGTCCTCTGTCTCAACGTTCGTCAAATGATGAGATGAAATTTCGATGAAATTAAATGAGGTGGGATAGGATGAGACATATTTTCCTTGATTTTTCTCGGGCTTTGCAAAAGACATGTTCACCAGCTGTGTGTTACCCAAGATGAAATCTCGACAAATCATTACCATCCTGTCAACTGTGGCGCCATCTCTTTTACCCTATGCTAAGTATTGCCAGTGATGCCACTTTATTATATACTACATGTCCATAGTTGTACGTGTACCACATCAGGACAGAGGTCTAGTTATGATGCCGTTGTCGAGCTTTTCCTAAAGGCAAGATACATTCCCAGCTTTCCACGACTGCGTCCAGTTCCGATTGTAGGAACCAAAAAATAAACAAATGGTACTGAAAATCTACGGAACCAAAACTGACACCAAAATTCTGCAGAGATAAGCACGTAATCTTGACCTTAAACCAGCCGTCGCATGAAGCTACCTTAGAGACTCGAAGAAATGGAAATAACTCGCACCTTTCCGTACAGAGGACAGAGAGAATATTTCCGAATTATCAGCTATCAAGTTCAAAGAAATAAAATATTTTTGGACTCTAAATACTCGTACTATAGATAAAAATTTATTTTCGAAAGAAATTGAAGGCTCGACCTATGCCTTGAAGAGATAACGACTTCACTACCCCCCATGATGTTGTTTTTGAAGCTGTGTTATCAGAAGTATGAGCGTGTATGCTTGATTGTAATGACGTAAATGAAGGTTTGACGTGACTTGTAATAACTGTTATCTACTGAGACGTAATTGATACGTATCATGGTCGGATCTAAAGAGGCTGGCGTAAACAACTGTAAGATTTATTTTACTTTCATAAAAAAGCTAATATTTCTAAAAAAAAACAATCAACAACCGAAATTTTCGACAGCGCTGTCAAAATGGCACCAACAAAAAAAAAGGAGTATGTGCTATTGAAGCAAGGCATGCTTCCCGTATTCTGGATAAGCTATAACTTCGAGATAGTAAAAGACTGCGTCTACCTTCGCTGTGCTATAAAATAAGGAAACAACGAAGAATAACCCTTGCCAATCGCTGTTCCTTTCGGCTGACAAGGCAGTTGAGTTAGGCCCTATCCAGAACTATTAAGGAGACTCTATACAGTATTTTAATCATCCCAATCGCTGAAGCATGGACACTGCCGAAAGCGGATGAAGATATCCTTATTCAGTTCTAGAGAAAAATTCTTCGGAAGATATTTGGTCCCATTTGCGTTGACGGTCTTTGGAGAAGAAGATTCAATGACGAAATATACGATCTGTACAGCGACATCGACCTGTTCTAAAAAAAACTGCCCATCAGTCGCTTAAGATGGCTAAGACAAGTAGAGCGAATTGAAATCAATGCTCCAGTCCGCAGAGTCTTTGAATCGAACCCGGGGGGACAACACAGTAGAGGATGCCTAAGGTGGAGTGCATAAGTAGAAGAGGACCTCAACCAAATTTGAGTGCGCAACTGGAGGCAGTTAGCTAAGAACCGGGTTAACTGGAGAGCCTTGTTGGTTGAGGCCCAGGTCGACCGGGAACTGTAGCGCCACCTAAGTAAGTGAGTTATCTTCAACTGAACAAAAAATAGTTGAAGTGCTCTCCATTGCTCAAGATCCTCTCTTGTGACTTGAAAGTCACCTGTAAAATGGGGGAAATTTTAAAATACTTGTAGAGCAAATTGGAAAAGCGGAAAAATGCAGCATTGCGGCAACGCTGCGAAACACACATTTAAGGCAGATTGTGAAACAATTGGAACACAGGAGCTGCAGCAAAAGTTTCAGAAACAATGCTTTCCAATGGCCCGGGCAGTGTTCCCAGTGTTCCCTGAGCCGTCCGTCGCATACGCCGACGATATTGTCGAAATCGGAAGAACGCAGCATGATGTTAGGTGGCGCTTTCTTGAGTATTGAGATGAAAGCACCAAAGATGGGTTTAACACTCAATGAAGACAAGACCAAGTGTATGCTGTCTACAAGAAAGCCAACACCAACGTCTCGGAGAGAACGTCACCGTAGGCAGATATACATACCTACATATGTAGATATGTAACTTTGAAGTAGTTAGGGACTTCGTATACCTAGGTTCCACTATCAATACAGGCAACTGCATCAGTGCTGAATTAAAACGAAAAATAACTCTTGCCAATCGCTGCTTCTTTGGGGATGTGCAACCTTGTAAAACATCCGCACTGCCACTTTAAAATGTTCCGGATCATCATTGTACAGTTGGTCAAAGTTCAGAGCAAAAAATCCACGGAGGTTTCGGTCTTGAACAATCGCGGAACCCAAAACCGACGACTGCTACCCACAATTATCTTAAGATATGCAAAGGCTTCCTATAAATGGAGTATTAAAATAGTTATCGAAAAGAATTCGTCGCGTCGTCCATACTTCTTTTTTTTAATAATGTCATCGGCTGTCATTTGTCAACGTAGGTATGCGACGGATTTTATGAGACTGTTCTTCCGGCAATACGTGAACGTCAACCTTCCGCGGAACGACGTCGACGGATTCTATGGGTCGAGTCGGTTCCTTTAGCTGGATAAGTCATGTAGAGCGTACGGGCACAAATGCTCCGGGCCCGGAAAAACTTTCCAATCCATTCCCAATAAACGGCGCGGTAGAGGAAAACCGCGACTCAGATGAAAATGGGAGCAAGTGGAAGCGAACCGAGGAGCACAGTGCTTCTTTTCTTGGGCTGAAGTTTTTGTTTGCAGGGTTTTCAAATTGTCTGGGGTGAGAGTTGGGTCAAATACCTGGCAACACTAGGCATGGAGCCATTGCAACTTTTCCACACAACAACAGTCACGGCCCACGGGCAGTAAAACGATTCCTCTACTTGGATCTAAAGACTACAATGAATGATATTAATTGGCCCCCGAGGAAATTTAATTCTCTTTTGAAGGGCCATTCCAAACAATTTTGTATCAACTTCCATCAAAGTGGAAGAAAAGATACGAAGTAAACAACCAAAAAGGAAGATACTCCTTGATTCATAGAATCACAGTGCCAGTTGCGTGTTATCACATAAGTATTCATAGTAATTGTCCGCTGAATGTGAATGTGAACTATATGTGCGAATAAAATTCTGCAGTTGGTTTAAAAGTATCTACTCCGCAGAGGGGTTAACATTTGTGGGTTTCACACAACGGGTACCAATTTTTGCTTCAAGATGTTTATTCGCTTTAGTAATGGCTCATTCAGATAACATTTTTTCCCTGTATGTATCTAATGACTGCTGATCTCATTCATCAACAGTTGAGATGAAATTATCGCACCTTTAGTTTGCACTTCGTATTGTTGCCGGCAGGGTGGGAATTGTAGTCCTTTTTTGTTTGTTTTGCGTGTGTGTGCGTGCATCGATGAAAAGTTTTTTTTTGAAAAGGAGTGTTAGTGCTGAAATGACGAAAATGGAAATGAAAAAAAAGGAAGCAACGCGAAAGGAACATGTTTATTTGTCGAGATGAAAAAAGTAGGTACCGTCGTCGTTGATGGTTGAAAATCAACTGCAACATTCCGCCCACCTTGGAACGAATGGATAATGAGTTCAAAAATTGTACGGCTTAAGACAAATCGGGGAGCCCCCCATGAACTTCTGGTAGTGGAGATATCTTGCCGATCCTTTAACTGTCTTACGAGTGACAACGCGTACCTTACCGTTTGCTCCGGGATAAACATTTGTCACTCTTCCCGGTTTCCATTTGGCTGGAGGTAACGACTTGTCGGAGCTGGAGCGAGTCCATTTCGTTCGCTGTTGAAATTGTACGAGATACTCTGAGCTCCACTTTCTCCAAAAATGTTGTCTCAGATTCGAAATTAGTTGACATCTGTTTACTAGTCGACCACATTAGGCCCTGGAAGGTAAACTGGGATGAAGTTGTGCTGGACGAGGTCAAACGCCAATAGTTTCACTACAGGTATCATATCATGAGCCTCGCACCAATCAAAACGCCACAGAAGACTTACATGGCTTTGCAGGCTTAACAGCTACAACAAAAGTCGTTCCACTGAAGTAGATGCCGTTGTCCCTTCCGCGCTTGGAGCTATGCGGCACTGCCTTATTAGCCCAACTAATCAAGTATTAGGACCTTCATGATCGCCCTTGAGGAATCGATCTAAAGGCTGAAGATGTCTTTATTACGACATAAAATTTGTCAAATCTTTGAGATGTATGTCGGACAAACCCAAGGATCTATGTATTCCAGGTGGTACACCCGTGGTCTTTTCGACGGTCGGGACAATGATTCTTAAAGCCCCAACCAACATACGTCTTAGCTTCGTCTTCTCAGACGATGATAAGGACCCGGTCTTAGTGCTCATCTTTGAAGACTCCTGCAGTTAACTCTCCGACTTACTCATGAGAGTGGACTGAAAGGAGGGACAAATGGAGGAACGATTTTCCCAGGTACGCTTATTCTCTCTCAACATAGTCGGGGATATGATCGTAGTGCTGCCACAGATGGTCGGCCTCGCGAGGCTGCTGAATGACCACCAGAAGTGGCGCACTTCGATGGGCCTCTGTCTAAAATCCAAAAGAAAAGGAGAAGCAAGAAGGTGGTGTTTGAAATTTGAAATCAAGGTACTTGATAAATGGTTGCAAAACTACTTCGTGCCGTCCCATACTAAACGATATCGTTTCGCGAACTTTCCCGCTTGTGACAAGCCCCACTTCAGTTTTACAATCGGCAAGTTGCAAACCGGCGTCAGCTAGCCCTTTCAACTGTCTCGTTACAGTGGAGTACGACTTCCTCCGCGGTGTCATTCGTAAAGCCGATGATTGACGCTTCCCTTGGAATCGGTAGGCATAAAATTTCATCGTACATAGCGTTTTACAACAGGGGTCCTAGTACCGAACCTTGTGGAACACCACCAATTACTTCGTATGTCTTAATTCCCTTCTTTTCTCTTTATTACTTTACAGAAATAGACCGGTATTTCGATACGGTAAAGACTTCTCATAACTCGTTTCCCAGTTTGCCGAGTTAAACGCATTTTTCACATAAAAGCGGAGTATTTTTTAGGAGCAGCTTTGCAACGTCTGCCTACCTTAGCGGTTCGGACTCTCGATATCACCGCGTTTATTGCATTTATCGAGGAGCGTGACTTACGAAAACCGTATTGGTGCTCTGACACGCCTCCTGCTTAAGCTACTTTCACAGCTCAGCGACTAGAGAATACGAACGAGCGAATATTAGCAAATTTTGATATTTCATTTACAGCAACTTTTTTTTTTATTCGCCGCAATTTCTCTTGCCAGTAGTTGCATTTCAAAAGAAATGTGAGGTTAAACTCTCGCGAATTGTTCGAATTTGGTCGCGCCAATGTGGATTGCGTTCTATATCTGTGGAATGTGAATAAAATTTGACAGTTCGCAAGAAGTGTGCGCATAAAGAAGTATGCGAAAAATTAGCGAATTGTTAATTTCTTCACAGAAACTAATTAAAATCTAAAGGCCCTTTCACAGCTCAGCAAACTGCGAATGCGAACGAGCGAATATTAGCAAATTTTGACATTTCATTCACAGCCCATTTTTTTTAGTCGCAGCAATCTGCGAATTTCTCTTGTCATTCGTTGTATGTAGAAAAGAACTGTGAGGTTAAACTCTCGCGAATATTTTGTTTGCGCGAATGTGGATAGCGTTCCATATTATTGTGGAATGTGAATAAAATTTGACAGTTCACAAGAAGTATGCGCATATTCGCGAAAAAATCAGCAAATTGCTAATTTCTTCGCAGAAACTAATTAAAATTTAACTTTTTTTCTATTAATCGATAAATAAATTAAGCTCTGTTCTTTTGGAATAGTAAAGTTGTCAATTGCGCGCCTTTAAATGTACTAAAAATGGTTTGTTTGCAGTTCGCCCATTCGCCGCTCTCTGAGCTGTGAATGGACCTTTATTGTGCCTTCCTACCCTCTCCTCAATGAAACTTCAACTATTTTGTTTACATATTAGTCTTTTATTTTATTACGATCAAATTCTTATAATTCATTATAATAAAATAAAAAAAAAAATAAAATAAAATATTGCACAAAATAATAATTTCAAAAGGAATGCATTAATGTAAAAAATAAAATAAATATATTCATAAGCATATAATATTGTTTTAATAAATATTGCACGTTAATTTTAATATAATTTGCAATGGTAAACTTCTATTGCACATTTTAATTAAATAATTTTCCATTATCAGCTTAGTTCGACATAATTAATTAAAAAAAAAAAGACATACTGTCACAATGGCTTCATTATGTTTGTGTACTCGTATATATTTATAAATAATTAGGAAAAAAAATAGCAGCAATTCCATTACCAAGAGTATTTCCCCCAAAATTAAATGCAAATTAAAAAAATAAAATTAAAAATAAATGAAATAAAATCTACTGCAAGCCTATATTGTAAATGTTTTTGTCTCGCAAAAAAGTTGTCCCAATAGATTGTGTGTGTCTGTTGTTAGTTTAAGCTGTTTTTCCTCTCTCAGATTACATCCACACATTGAGGAGTCAATTAATGTCATTCAAATGACAAATCGAACAAAATTCACCGCTACACTAATCGCTTAATACTTTCTAAAAAAAAAAAAAAATTTATTTACTCCTCGTTTTCTTTTGTGCTGGCAACAAATCGAATGCAAAACAAAAACAACGAATGCACATTATGTTGAAAGAAAATTTCAATTAAATCAATTTTAACAATAATAGCAATCACTATACATCAAACTAAAAAAAAAAATAAGTATCTATGTATCTATCGAGGAGTTTGTGTCATGTATCTCGACTCGACTCGTTTACTCGTAAGCGTCTCCATCATTGGCGATGGAAACATATTTTTAAGGTGGAATTTTTCTTTTTTTTTCCATTGTGGCACGGTTTTCTCTCCTTCGCAATGAAGGAAGAAGAACGAGTTAACGAATGCCATCCGACTATGGTTCTATATGTATGTATCTACCTATCTAATGCAAGAAATGTATCTATAAGACACGTTTTGCCGCTCAAACTCTAAGCTCTAATTGTATCTGTACAGTTGCATGTGTGTGTATGTGTGGCATGGTGTAAGTCATTCCCAGTGGCGTCATGGCAAATAGCCGAGAGTATCTTCTAGTGAGGCACTCACGGCGCGCATCGACTGATAATGGCCCGAGGTGGAGTGATCTTTTAGCTTATCACTGACGCTAAAGGTGCCACTCCCACCGCCGGTACCGGCACTCTTTTCGATTGCGCTAAGCTTCGTTAGCAGATCATCAGCGGAGTATGACTTTTGGGATGATGAGCCTCCAACACCGCCACCACCGCCTGACGATGATATTGATCCGGGCGTTCGTTGCTTGTGTCGATCGATTGAGCTTGATAAGGAGTCGCGTCGTTTTGAATGCCTCCGACCGGAGCTAGCAACAGACGAACCGTTTGGTGTTTTCGAGCTGCCGCCACATAAGCTCTTGATATCGGTGGTTTGACTGAGTTTTACATCGGCGAAGAGGGCGGCCGCCTCCACGCTTTTCTTAACGCTCAGTGCCTCGTGCGGCTGCACGGATTTGCCATTGCCGCCGATCGTAAACAACTCATAGTCCAAGGCCAGCTTATCGCACGGCTTGCGTGTCTGCGTTGTTCCCTGTTTTGATGTTCGTCGTTGGGGGCTGTCACGCCGCCGATGTGGACGTTGACAGTAGCACTTACTGGCGCTGACACAACTATCAGTGTCGCACCAAGTTGTGGTTTCCGAGTGTGTGGTCTCCTCTTCGCCGTTGGTAGTATCGACCATGGAACAATAGCATTTATCCTCTGATTTACAGGATATGAGCGACTGACGATTGATTGAAGGAATCCCCTGCGATGGTGGCTTCATGTTGCAGTGTTTTGCGTGCGCCCGGTGAGCTTTGGTGTACGTGCCACTGGCGATTGTATGCGAACCGTTTTTTCTTAGTTTCTCGTTTAATTGGTTATGATCAGCACCCAGGCTGCAGTAGCAACGATCTGCGGACACACAGGTGCATGCTTCCGAGTCATAGCTGCATTCTGAGCACGATACGTATCTAAAAAAAGAAAGGAACATAATTAGAATGGCTGTGTAATGTTAGACGTCCTCCAGAGCCCCCCCCCATACACCCAATCAGCGATCTTTTATTTTTGTACACTCACCCACTTGAGCTGTTTCTATTGATGCCATTGAACGCGTGCTCATTTCGGACAACAGATACATCTGAGCCACTAGTAGCCACACGACTCCGATTGTTATGATGCATCTGTTGCTGTTGCTGCAGATGCGATGGTGTAGATTTTGTTATTGTCGTCGATAAGGCCTTTGTCACATTCGGCGGAGGCGGAGAGACACAATGTTTGATCTCTTTATTCCGAGGCGGTTTCGGAGGTTTTCCGCGGCATGCACGAAACTGGCCTAACTGAAAAACCTTCTTGAGGCCTCTGGCGCCAAAAAACAACGTCTTGGGTTTTTTCTGTAAAAGGAGAGAAGACGATGTTTTAAAAAATTGTTATCTGCTTGACGGTACTTAATGGGAAAGTCTACGTTTGTGTTTCAAAAGGCGGCAGTCATTGTACAAAAATATTTGGAAAGTGAAAGCCCATATATGGAGGCCTGCAGTTTTTATGAATGAAAGGAGACAGATTTACGACAAACCTTCCTGTGTAGATTTGATGTTGAAAGACCAAATCATATTTGAGCTGTGTTTTGGGTCTTGTAAGGGAAGACTCTTGGGGATCTGGTTGCCGAGTTCTCGGGAAACCACTGACTGTCGTAAACTTGGATTGGGTCGATAGTGCAACAGCCATGTTCGTAACTCAGTATAAACCCTAATACGTGTAGGCTAACTGCATCCAAGTGCGTGTCCTGATGAGCAGTATAATACTAGTTAGGAACGAAAGGTTAGATCCTACATCTCTGAAATTCAATGGACCTTCAAAAGAGCTACCATACTTTGAATAACGCATCATTAAATGTTGACTATCACATGGCTTTATAGAATGTGAGGGCCGTGCTTGACTCTGGCAAACAAAGTTATCCAAACTTTAGATTCCCCCAACTGGAACACGAATTCATGCGGTGTAAACTTGGCATTGGCTAAGCATTAAAAGCAGCTTGAAGGCGAGTAACATTGTTTTAATCTAAATATTCGGAAAAACCATCCGAAAATATGCATCAGTCTTACATCCTGGAAACCTTTTTTACTTTTGAATTTTGACGGTCAAGTTCAGAATAAGGGTCAGAAGTGTGACCAACCCAGAAGGCTGCCTATGATTTAAAATTCAATGCAAACAACGTTACTTTGATGAGGTCCTCAAAATGAGTGAGTACAGGACGTGCCACAGAGTTAGTTGAGTGCTGACTTCTTTGCACTCAAGTTCCACTCAAATTGATCATACAACTAGCACACTTGTTGCCGACATCGAAAAGTCTAAATGCTGGACTTTCAGTTATGACGTATGGCCACAGCAACATCCTGAATTCTGTTGTGAAAGTATGCACCTATTCCTTTCGAAGAGCCTACTTTAGGGAAGACTTCGCTGTACGAATTACAACTAGCGCAAAAACGAGGAGGTACGGTTGGGTTCGGGTGTCTTCTGGTAAACTCTGAAAATCCTTGTAGCCTGTAGCGCATTCAGGAGCGATCCAGAGCCCAAATGTTATCAAGCAATATGTATCGACAGTAACGCAGCCATCAACACACTTGTCAAGGTATTTACTACTTTACTAATGGGTTTCCAACCCGTGAAGAGGCTCTACTGAAGGCAAAGTAGCCTTCCATTGTCACCACGTCGACCCCGATCACGTTGCTTAGATTTCTCTGGCAAGACCAAGCGCAGTGGGATCTGGGATCACTCAATGTCTTCAACGAAGGCCGGGGCTTTGTCTTCGTCTCGAACCCTGGGGCTAAGAATCGAACATCCTCTTAACTGAAGTCTAATTGTGCCTGCGCTTAATTTAGTCGAGCCTACGTAGTCGACATATCTAGGCTTTCCGGACTACATCCGCATCTCGGTACTGCTTAGCAAAGGATCTGCAATCAACTTCTATTTATGGAAAATGACTTGGCAGTATAGCCCATCTTGTCAACTCAATTTTGAAGTATGTATATAGTGCCGCTTCGGGAGAGAGCTGGGCAGAAACAAAGAAGGTGAGGAATAGTTTCCTGCTCTTCTTCGTCCATGCAGCTTCTGCAAAAATCGTTCGAAAAGAGGCCTAGCCTTGTAGCATGCTTGCCTATTAGACAGTGTCCAGTGATGACACCTATTGTGGTGCCGATATGCAATCTATTGAGAGAAATCAAATTCTTAGAGCGTTTTAGATCCAGCTTCCGCCAAATCTGTTTTGTCGCTAGACATGTTGATCCACTTGTCCACCTAAGATTTGCACTCTCGACAGCATCCAGCTTAAGTTTAAGTTTGCGAGTAGCGATTGGAATACTTAAGGTCCCATTGTCCGGCAAGATGGGTATAGTTGGTCCTTTTTTTGGCGAGTTCATCGGCCTTACAATTCCCTGGAATATCTCTATGCCCCGGCACCCAACACAGGTGAATATTGAACTGCTCAGCCTTCTCCACAAGAGACGAACGGCAGTCTAGAGCTACTAAAGAGTTTATAGAGGTCGATTCCAGGGATTTGATTGCTGCCTGGCTGTCTGAAAAGATGCGGATATCTCTAGCAGATATCACGTTTTTCTTAAGCCAAGATAGGGCTTCTTTGATCGCCATTATTTCCGCCTTGAAAACGCTGCAATCATTTGGAAGACGGAAGGAGAGCTTAAGGTTAAGCTTATCAGAGAAAACGCCTGCACCTCCACAAGCCAACAGATGGTCGATCCTTTAGAATCTATTCGCCATCTAGTGTGTGATCATCTCTATTGGCCTTGAAAAGAAAACCACTTTTCGCTGATTTGAGTAAAGGTCCAACCACAGCTCAGCGACCGGCGAATGGGCGAACTGCGAACAGACGGTTCTTAGTACATTTAAAGGCACACAATTGACAACTTTACTATTCCAAAAGAACAGAGCTTAATTTATTTATCGATTAATAGAAAAAAAAGTTAAATTTTAATTAGTTTCTGCGAAGAAATTAACAATTCGCTGATCTTTCCGCGAATAAGCGAATACTTCTTGCGAACTGTCAAATTTTATTTACATTCCACAGATGTGGAAAGCAATCCACACCCACGCGACCAAAACATTCGAGGTACAAACAGATGCTCTACTAGGTGATGCATTCGACATGAATTGTATCTGAACCCACTGGATACACACTACGAATACCATCTCAATCGTTCACATATGTACATATGTTTGTATGGGGGTTGTTATCAGAATGCACTATCGTGAATAAACTGTTACTGGTGTGGAACAAGAATGATTCATTCAGAGTTTGTATGTATTCAAATATGTATCTTATGCGCAGGTCTGGTACTGGCAGATACAATACCATTCATAAAGTTCACACTCGGTTTTATCTAAGGACACAATATAGGGCCAGGAAAAGTCGCTTTTAAGTCAAGAATTATGTACATAGAGCGTGTGCTTACCTTTTACGTTTGTACTAACTCTTATGCAAATTTTTGAAGAGCCTCTTTTCGAGAATTTATTCTCTCCAGGGGCACGTCGGTGGATTTAAAAATAGAAGCAGCAAAACAGTGCGAAGTCGATGTTGTTAAGAGGACGACTAAAAAAAAACTATCTGCCAGAGTGCAAGCTGCGCTGCCACGACCCAAAGAAATACCGATTGGTAAGAGCTTATTCCTCGACGGTTCCTGCTGAGGTGTTGTGGTCAGAGTTCACAGTATAGGCAAACGTCCCCCATTACTGTCTCGAAATTAGTTGAGGGACCGAATAAGGGCCCATCCCATCTTCGCCGTGTTTTGTGCATTGATTTCGCACTAATTTAGGCAACATTGTGAGTCTAGTCTACGTACTTGTGGACAACTCCTCCATTCTCAACAATTTTGAATTCCTTTCGCAAGACTACTCTCTTCCACTTCTGATTGACGAACACTACTTTGCGTCCTCCCGGCGGAGATATCATGGCAATAAAGGAGGCTTTTCCTGGGTAAAGTACGATGTGATGATAATATCTAAGCGGGGTATCGTAATTTCTACTGGCAGGGAAGTCCGATTAAATCTCTTGGAATCCGTCACCTTGAGCTGACGAACTGCCCTAAATTGTCGCCTGTCTCTTAACAAAATTGGTGAGCAATTCAATTTCTTTTGGGTGCCGGGCTACAGGGACATTCCAGGAAATTGCATGGCCGACGAGCTCGCTAGGCAGGGTACAACCTTATCGATTTTGCCGGGCAATGCGAATCACGTTAAACGCACTACTTAAGTGCGACACAATTAACTTAACCAATAGCAGATGGGAAAATGCACTTCTTGTCTCATTATTAGACTGATCTGGCCTAAACTGGATCAGAAACGCTTCAACTTGTTGTTGTTCATTTCAAACATGGTAGGTGTCGATAAAGAGCACTGCATCATCGGCAGGCACGCCACCAGGGTGGGCCTCCCCGCAAATGATTTCTGCAGAAGCTGCATGAATGAAGAAGAGGAGGAAACCATACTACACCTTCCTTGCACATGTGTAGCTCTCGCCGTAAGAAACTGCATTTAGGAGTCAATTTTTTCAACAACCTCGGCCAACTGGTTAATGCAACAATAGTAGCCTCCAGCGCTTTATTACTAGCTCCTCCTGGTTCAGTGGGTAGCTTTTTGGAGATGCTGACCCTGTGGTAACCCAATGAATCTTACTGGTCTAAGTGAGGTTGTATGTACTGAATCTTAGTGGATATTGACGTTAGACCTTATCTGCAGAATACTTTCTTTCAGAATATTTCCAAAACTAGCATTTGAAGGATCTGCATTGGAATAGTGCTATGTACGTCAACCAAGTCATCAACAAAGCCAATCGAGCACTGTGTTGCCGCATTGACTCTATCGTTAAGCTTTGTTCTAAAGGTATTTCTTGGTTGCTAGGCCTGAGCTAGCTTTGTTAGCAATACCCTTCTAGACAATGAATGACGAAGTCATTGAAACATGAAGCAAGTTCCAGTTCTGCAACTCTCCACGGCTTGACGTACAACTTCTCATTGAAAATGAAGGTAGTCATAGCCTGCACAGGAACTTCCTCCTCACAAACTTTGGTTTCACAGCTTAGTTTCTTGTTGTAAATGCTATCGGATAACATGTTTTCCAAGTGCTGATTCGAGCTGGATGAAGTTTGTTGTCGTTTTTCTATGCGTATCATCCTTGGGGGTCTTCACCTCGTATAAATCCTCTCAAGCCACAGCGGAACAAGTCTCCAAATGGAAACAATGGTGAAGGCAATTACCAGGCCCGTGGTAAAGCAGAATGAATGAGCTTTACCTACCTTTAGCGTGTTGTGCGTCAGAGTAACCGCCTTACCATGGAAAAATTCCAAGTTATGAACAACAACAAGCTTTGCAAACTCATGACTCTATTCTCGACGAGCCTGGTAAACGAAATAAGGACAAAGAGGTTCGGATCTACGTGTGAAATCTTCGAACACTTATCATCGAGCACAAAAGCAATATTCATTAAAAAATTGTTCATTTGCTTGTGGCCAGGCCCAAGACCCAAAAAGTGATGCCAAATCGTTCACACAACGTGAAGTTACAATTTTCCGTGGGCGTCTCAAAATTAAGTTCACCTGGAATCGAACTATCCGCCACTTACCTGTGAATTTGTGCTGTTCCTTCGCTTGAGCTTCTTTTTCTTTTGTCGTCGCATAATATTCTTCGACCTCTGATACAGTTCATCTTTTGTCAGCGTTACAGCCAATTTCAGCAGAAACTCCTTGTAAATTGGTTTCAAATCGTTAAACGACATCCCGTCCGCATCGATAATGGCATTCAAAATGTCATCCAATGAATGAAGATTCTCATGCAATCTAAACTCGTTGAAGAGTTCACTGAATCCCAGAGGTGATCTGCAATTAAAGGAGCACTGTTCCCTTAAACGGACTCAATTAGAAATATTGGCAACACTACGTACCCGCCACCTCCGCCAATTTTACCGCCCGAATGACGGCGAGCAGCACGAGATTTATACCGCGTAAGCCCTCCCGTATTAAGGAAGCTACCGGATCTAGGTATTGCCACTCGAGTCAGGATGTCGCCGTTTGTATCGAATCCACGATTCGCTGTCGCTGTATTGGTCCGATAGAGACTGTCTGTTGGATGGCTTGAGTGTTTATTGTTGCGCCTCTCTACACCGCTATCACCTCGGCAGTTCTTCGGACCCGAATACGATGAATCGCAATGATCTGAGTTTTCCGAATTCGAACGGTGTTGGCTTAGATTTGTTTCCTTTTGTGATATCCTGCTGTTGTTGATGTTCTCCTTTTGTATAGCGGTCATCGTTGTTGGAATCGGTGGTGCCCGTTTCGTTTTGTGTGACTTTCGTTTGCGTTCCTCCGTTGTGGTCTCTACACTCTCGTTGATCACATCAATGCTGGCGTTTACAGAATTTCCCGGTGTACTGCGCTTTTTTCGTCCTGTTCTTGATGGCACTGGTGGTCCTCCGCGATGGGAGCTACGAACGGAATTTTTCCTTCCCACAGAGACACTACCTACCGCCGATCGCGGCAGGTAATTGGAGCTTGTAAGCGCTGAACTGCTGGCAATGCTTATGCAACTGACGCCATTTTGATTACGAGGTGTTCGTCGTTTAGTGTTGCGATGACTACTCGCACTCACATGTGCCATCAGGCTCTGGTAGAGTGTGGCAGCAATGACAATTGCATCTTCGGTGCTCTTACAAACGAAACCATGGCATTCGAGAACTTTTGGGACACCGGAGGAACGCATCACGACGGCGAAGATCGGCGCATGTAGGCTGGAGGCGATCTTCCGTTGATCGGAGGAGCTTAAAAGAAAGGACATTTGAGATGAAAAAGTGGTGAATTCAGTTGGATAGACTTACGACAAGGGCTGGAATAATGTGGATTTGTCAATGTTTTCTGGATCGGTTATCAGCGGCAGGAATGCCGCTCCACCTTCCTTTTCCGAGACGACGAATTTTACCGCTGACCAAACTGCAATGTTGTGGAACGGTGTGATGTTAGAGTCGCTGCTGCTGTTGCCGGTTTTTACACGGAGTCCTGTTGCACAGATGTCCAAGAAGCCGGAATTTGATTTCTGTAAGGAGAGAAAAGGTGCAATAGCTTTAGATAGTTCTAAGGATTTTGTACTTAAATTTATGTATATCGATGGAGTCCAACTATGTTCGTCAAACATAGCCTACTCGTATGAGCAAGGCCTTTAGGGATATTAACCATCGGCACTGACGTGCTAAGGAAACAGACATTTATTCGTCTTTGCTGATATAATATAGGTTTCGGTTCAAAGGAAAATACGTGCTTTGAAAACGCAGAAAACCCTCGCTGAAGAATAGTTTTGGAATGGTTTTGTTAATGGTAACAAGCAAGAGTGGTTAGGACAATCTTATGTGTTTCTAGGCGGCTGTAGAACAGTTCTCCAAATAGAATAAATCTACGGTCAGACTCTCTCGAAGCCTGCATGACTATGCACTTCTATCCCTCAATTGTGGGGATAGAATAATAATATATCCATTAGCCCGTTCTTGACCCATTCCAGCACTGTCGCCATTTCTCCATGCTGTTCACTCTCTAACTTGAGGCCTTACTGCGAGCTTAGGCACCTTCTTAGCATCTACAAATATTTACAAATCGTTTGCCAGTAAATCCCAAGATCTTAGCTTCCCCTGGTTTAGTTTGCTTCAGTATCCTATAAAACATCGCATTCCATAATAGTGCACCCGAAACCGAACCTTGTGGTACCCCTCCAGTGACCTCGTCTTCCTTAGTTCCGTCATTTCTATAAAGATCCTTTGTAGTAGTTGAAGTATGCCGTTACTATCTCCATGAAGTATGTTCGGACTCTCATGATTCGAAGTGCTTTTACTATATGCATCCAGTGGGCGGAGTTAAAGTCTTACGAACGTAAAATGAAATTGCAGAGCGATTAAGCACCAATCCACTTTTTTCGACATTCTAATGCTTTTTTAGCTGAGAAGGAGCGGTGTAGAGTACTGTCTTAAATAAGTCTTTCGGTGATAGAACACACAGACAATATCGAAATCACATCATTGGCGAGAAGTGCTGGACGTGAAGTGATTATGGATCAAATCAGATATACATATGGTGTCCATAGGCAAAGGATCATCCCCGCCTACAACCTTCGAATCTCAAATCGTCACTATCAACAGCCAGTAGCTTGGCAGTTTACCTACCCCATAAATGACACACTCATTGAGATTCAAGGACGATATACACATTACAGGTTTGACAAACAACTGAGTTTGAAGAACTAAACTGATGGTCTATAGTACGTTGAGCCCTCCCGCCCTTCACTAGCTGCATAATCAGCAGGAAGGATGTGCAAATTTTGGGTTTTTCTATGGAAATTTGGCTCGTTTTGCGAGGCAACGAGGCAGACCTAGACCCCTGGAGGGTGGCATATTGGATGGTGATGAAATAGCTAAGAGTCAGTAGGTCCCTTCAAATATCCTGCCCACCAATGTTGACGACTTCCCCATGTGGCATCAAGTCTGCGCACCGAGGGAGACCAGCCTGGACCACAGCCCATCACTCATGCTGGATGAACTGTACGAAGCACGCAGGAAGATACGCGACAACAAAGCGCCTGTAGCTGACGGCATCCTAAATATGGCGATTAAGCTGATAGCCCGGGCTATTAGTATCTTATGGTGCATCCATAAAAAAGAGCCCTCGTATGTCCCCTGCGTGATGTACACGATGTTTCCTGCCAGTGTGATGGTTCTTGAGGTAGAGAGCAGTGTGGTCATGTTATCCGTATTTTTTCCCATGAGGCTTTCGCTGCCGGATACATCGAGGTCGCAGTTCTTAATGCCTTGAGTGAGAGTGTGATTAACAATAACCATTCAATTGATGCAAGGTCATGTTTCCGGTCACGAATTATGGCTGCTATCGATGCATTTCTGCGGTTCACAATGGTCCTGAAGACTTAAACTTCGTTTTAAGACACAAACGATGACGGATGCTACGCACTGTGCATCGAAGAGTATGAAAGGATAGTGTGCCATAAGTGGATTCTTTCAGAGATAATTTGATGCACAAGAACACAAAAGAACCCACAAAGCTTTATAAATTCCTCGTGAATTGCATTTACCCTCCACTAACTCATTATTCTGGTCGCGGTCTTCTGCATAGGGATCGTGACATATACGAAAATCTGTGGGTTACCTCTCCTGCACCACAGACCACAGAGTCATAAATGTTCATGGCTGCACTAATATATAACATGCTTGGCCAAGATCAAGACCAATACCCAAGCCATTTCCTACTCCCACTTGTTTTGCTCCATGGTCACCTAGTTTCTGGTACATTCGAGAAGAGAATCCAGCTCTGCAAGCGAAATTTGAAACCCAGTTTAGTTTTTAGTCGATTTGCTTAGTGGAAAATCATCTTCCCACACCTTACGGTAAAGGGTTCAAGTATTCATTGGCGTAGGTGTGGTTACGAAGTCATAAAAAAGTATCTCGGAAATCCATTAAGTCATCATTAGCTGTTCAAAGAATTTACTTCCATTGGTGAGATTACATTTTAAGAAGTCTATGAAGCACAGATTTAAGAGAAGCTTAGCTTAGGCTTATGAGCTGCTCTTCTTCGCATTTGCACTACAAGATTGTGTAGGAGCAATGAGATTTGTTTTGGACAAGACCAAAAGTGACATCAGAACTTAAGATTTAATTTAAGATTTTTCGAACAAAAACTAAGAATCTGTGGGAAATTATTTCGAAACTAATCTGAGCGTAGATTCACTACGCTTAAATAAAATGTGAGCTTCAAACTGTACAGTGTATCTTGAGCGCTTTTTAACTTGTCCTTCACCACAAGTTCTTTTCAAAGATATACAAACTCAAACGGCTTGGAGGGCAGATTGTTGATTGATTGATTGGAACTGTACCATTTGCCTTAAGGTCTTATTACCTCGCACATTCTGTGAACGCCTGATACCCGATTGGCCCATATAAGTGTTGTTTCAGGCCAGGAAAGACCAAAGTCGAGCAAATTTTTACCTTCCGGCAGATCATGGAGAAAATCCCAGAAGTCCACATCGATATCCACCATCATTTTATCGATTTTGAGGCCGCATATCACACCATCTATGGAGATGAGCTCTTCCTTAATTTTTTGATTCATCGGCATAAAAAGTATCGACTTGTCTTTTAGAAAATGACATCCTAGTGTAGTGTAGTACTGGAACACGAAGCAACAGCATTAAGATCTCCTCGGACAGTCAAGCATCCCTTATGGCTCTAGCAAATCCAAGAACCACCTCGTAATTATTGGTGAAGGAATGCAAGGAAAAACATAATATGTATCTTTGCAATCTTCTCCCAAGCCAAGCTGCTTTGGGTACCATGTCACTGCGATATACCATTGAACGAAGCCGCAGATGAACTAGCGAGGAAGTTGGAGGGAAACATGGATAAGGCCTCGGCTACAACCATAGGAGTAGCCTAAAAGGTTGTTAAAACCGCATGCAGCACCTCGTTCGTAAATCACCACGAAAATATATGGAAAGGACTCTAAGCCTGCAAAATTGCGAAAGCCATGACTAAGCGCCTTTGCTCCCATCAGGCAAAAGGGGCGCTCGATGTAGGCAGAAGACAATTAAGACAGATGGTTGGTAGGTACACCGGACACATCAACCTGAATAAACACCCATACAGACTGGAACTGGCGACATCTAGCACTTTCCGGGGTTACCAGAAGGAGGAAGAAAGCCTCGAACACTTCATTTACGAATGCTCCGCAACAAGGGTGTTAAGACAAAAACAACTGGGAGTACACGTCCTATCCGGGCTAAATTATCTTAAACGTTAAAGTTTCCGAAAAATTCTGGAGTTCGTTAGAACTTCAGGACGTTCCTAGGAATCCCTACTAGGAACCTACAGGACGTTTCACTTACATCTTTCCTTTTATCTTTCTTTACCAGGCAGTTTCTCTAGACAGTAACATAAACGAGCCCAAATGGCGGCCTACGTGATGAGGATATCCTTACCCTCCCAAACCAGCCAACCAACCATAGTGAGCATTCCCGGAAAGATTTCAAAGCGAAAGTATGGTCAAATTCCTTATTTGTCCATAGCTAGTTAATTTTAAGGCGATTAGTTCCACTAGCAACCACCTGCTTGGGATAGCATGTCCAGTGCTGCAGAGGATGTAGTACAAATTGCTCCGTTTATGCAAAAACAAGCTGAATGTTCGACCCTTGCTGGTTTTTTGAGGTTTATGGTTTTGCCTAAGGCAGTTCACCAGACAACCGTTCCGTACGTATTACTCTCGGGCGTTTGTCAGACATTCGCGAAAGGTGGGACCTACGCACTTACCATTGAGTCAACGCGCCTACAACGTACGTTAGGTCTTATGACTGAGGTGTAGAGTCAGTAAGTTATGCAGGGTTGTAAGCCCTATTTATTCTAGCGTTTTTGCAATAGAAAAGTGTTACCGTGGCCTTTTTTATTCTCTCTTGTACATATATTGCGTTTCCAGCTCAATTCCTTATCCAAGACAAGACCCAAATATGTTGCTTCGTTGAAAAGCATTACGAGACGAAGGGTCGATGACCGGAATTTTATATTTCCTGGAGAACTAGCTCAGTTTTGTGGAGGTTGTCAGTCTAACCACAACGAGTTGCCCATCGCTTATTTAAAGCGTTTTATAGGAGTTCCTTCAAAGTAGGGTTCCTTCCCGAGACAGTTACAGCAGCGTCATCGATCGACGCGCTTACTCAAAGCCCATGTGCCCCTCGATTAGGTACATTTAGACCATGATACATTGGTCCACTATGTTGCACCCCTAGGGCATAGTCAACACCAAAAAGTGCTTGCAATCCGGGCCAATCTGTAACTCACTGTACGGGTATAGTGCCACTTTTAACAATTTTTCGCCAAAGACACAGGCATATAATAATTAACTATTCACTGGCACACTATTTAATGGAAATTTCTCTTTCTTTCAAAAAAAAAAAAAAAAATAAAAATATTCCAATTTAGCAACTAAAAATGTATTTCTTGTCCCGTTAATTTATTCAAGTCTCTTTCTTCTATTCAAAGAAATATTTTTTATTTTTTATACATTTTTACGTAGCCCAATATCTATTCCATGAAAAATGAGATTTATTAATAAACAGCAGAAGAAAAAAAAAATTAAATAGCCAACTGCAATGCTGAAGTTGATTATGCCACCAAAGTTAACCACACATAACCCCAAGTCTGTGCGTTGTTACATGCAACATGTGGATATGTAATGGAGACTACACCGCTCGAGGAATTTCCCTTTCAAGCAGATGTTCCGATGTTCACTAGGCAAGACAATAGCAAGCGGCACATACTACACAAAGTAAGTCTAGCTCTGGTATTCACGCGATATGTAAGCGATGTTAAATTAGTTCAACTTCAGCTAGGCTTTGTATGTTTAACAAAAAAAAAAAAACCTTAAAGCGGATGCTAATACTAGAAGACACCAAGAGACCTCCTGCATTTGTTTATTATAAAACAGACGCTACACTTCTGGTATTACAGGGTGGCACAGAAATATTAAGTGGATTCTAAAAATTCTTAACTTTGGAACGAACCACAATTTCCTTATGGTGGTCAAAATTTACGATTCACCGAAATTGCGCCAGATTTCATGACGCAATAGTCCTGTGACTGTGAACCGACAGCAAGTAGCCGGCTAGATACAGAGAGCTTGCACATACTCGTATAAGATTCTCCCTATCCAGGTGGGATCGGAAACTTCTTTGGGCAAAGCATGTCAAGTCGAAAATGTCCAAGACGATCTTAGACTTCTGGAAGTGTAAGGGTGCTTTTGCCAAGATATGGCGCTTATCACTGAAAATGGTTCTCAGGAGATATAAGTTGTAGATGTCGAGAATTGAGGAAGGCTCTGATCGGTGTCAACCAGGCGATATGCAGTATTGTACCTGTTAATACACATCAATTGTGTTTACTGTACCTCCACATGGTAGCTGTTGGATACTGGTTGCTGTCCACAGGACCCAACTGGAGCACTCAGACTCAAAAAATACTGGTCCATTGCTAAACTTTCTTGCTCCACTTGCTAAGCGTATACATAAGCGCTAGTTTTGACCAGAAGACAAACATGGCAACACTATAAACACGGCAGTGGACGAATTCGCCCAATGGAACCAACGGTGCAGTGATAAGCTCCCGGAGCAGATATAACACCTTATCCGGGCTTCTTCTACTTATTTAGAGTTTAGGCCGATAGGGATTTCCAAGAAGTAGTTGGGTTTTTTGGAAAAGAGATGGTTCGCATAACCGAAGTGAGTTACCGCCATCGGTTTAACCGAGCTCTCGTCCAAGGGGCTTCTAGAATGGAACTGGTCTTCCAGGTTGGGGGTTGTTTCGGCGGGATAACTTCCCGACCATAGAAGAAACAGCTAGTTTCGATGCTGTAACAAGCCTCGGATAGGGTTTGTTTTACTGATGAGACAGCCATGCAAACGAAAAAAGGACAACGAATTTCGGGTCTCTACGTGGATTGTTAGGTCCTGCAATAGATCACATACAGCCGAACAATTAGCTGAGGCCCTAGACTGCAATTCAGCGCCATCCAAGAAGTGCGATGGGATGGGCCGGGCAAAAAGAGGATGCATGCCTCCACAGACGAGAAAGACGACACCAAAGATAGGTTCTACGAGCTCTTCGACGAAGCATACGAGCAGTGCCCCCGTAATGCCATTAAATAGGAAAAGTGGGCATCTTTGGTAGTGCAATTGGAAAGTCCAGCCCACATGACACCACCTGCGATAATGGATTATCGTAGCTAATAATCGGTTCC
This sequence comes from Blera fallax, assembly GCA_946965025.1. Lineage (NCBI taxonomy): Eukaryota > Metazoa > Arthropoda > Insecta > Diptera > Syrphidae > Blera > Blera fallax. Next base: position 118,464,797 of record OX337244.1, read on the forward strand.
CCAACTCAATATCCAGAAAGGAACATGAAATTTTCCTGATAAATCAACCGTCAATCAGATTGACCACATTGCGATCGACGTAACTATTCCAGGGGCCAACATTGCCTCAGACCACGACCTCCTAGTAGCCAAAGTACGGCCTCGGATATCGCGAACACCACCAAGACTTGGAAAATCTGTGAGGATGTTTGACGTCGGACGGCTACAATCGTAAGAGATCATCGCCTTCGATAGGCCGCGTATCTCTGCATTTATAGAAATGAGCTATACGTAACCATTTCTAGCCTTGGCATCCCTGCTAAACTCGTCCGCTTGTACAGGATGACGATGGAGAATTCACATTGCTCTATCAACGTCGGTAAAGAATTCACCGAGACCTTTGATGTCAGAAAAGTATTGAGATAAGGCGAGGTGCTGTCATGCGACTTCTTTAACATCGTTCTTAAAGGAATAGTGCAAAACTCACGCGCCAACACCAGAGGCCAAATCTTTTAAAAGTGAAACTTTACAAGACCTTAATCCAGTCCTGCTCTATGATGCAGAGGGATAGATTTTGACAAAAGTGGATGAGGTTGCTCTTAGTCGTTTCGAGAGGAAAATTCTTCGAGTGATTTTCGGTCCCGACTGCATAGATGATGAGTGGAGGAGATGAACTATTAGTACATTGACTTCGCCAGAAGAGTAAAGGTCCACCGAATGAGGTGGCGTAGAGTGTATGGACATCAATGCTTCGGCTCGGAAAAGCTTTGAATCCATCCCCACGGTACGGCACAGTAGAAGGAGACCGCGACTTAGGTACCGCACACAAGTGGAAGGGGACCTCAACCAACTTGGCATGCGAAACTGGAGACAGCTACCTAAAGGTCAAGCTGGCTGGAGGCGCTTGTTAATTGAACCCCAGGTCCACTGTGGACTATAGTAAGTAAGTAAATATTGGCCTTCACACCATAGACTTTGAAAAAAGGGATGGACAAAATCATTAAAGGATTAGAGTTTCGCAAAAATCAAAATGGTGGTCACCAAAAGGATATTTTCTTCCATTCTTATCATCAGAAAAACTAGCAAGGATTAAGCTTCAATATCCTTCTAGTTTCGTAAAATTCGTTGATCAAATAAAAAGTTACTCAAATTCAAGATCCACTCAATATTTTTGCGCGCCACCCTGTATTAAAATTTACCAGCTTACATCCCTCGGAGCCACTGGAGCAATGGCCAATGTGTAATTGACGAAGCTAATTAGCCGAGGCACGCAAATTAAATGAGTCTTGAAAGACGTGTATGAATTTTGCAATTCAAATGGATTCGCGTCGGTTTTGACTTCGATTTGCTGGGAAATTCCTGGCGTTGGGGTTTGCTTTAATCCAACAGGAACTTGTGCAATCAGTTTTTGAACACATCACCTTAGCCACACCAAGTGAAACTAATTCCAGTCGGGTTTTTTTTTTCTGTTTGTGTCAGGCAAACAATCTAGTTTGGCCGCTTTGTTACGATTGAGTGATGGGATTAAAATTTTTATTAATTGCATCTGTACGGGGAGCTGCAATCGGGTTTTGGATACTTGTACATGTCTTGTACTGTAATCATCGCGATAGTGGCATTTCTTTCTTGTCTATGCAGGTTGTTTGGGGGCTTAGAGTGCCCCATGACAAAAATGAAATCATATCAGTTGCGGTAAACAGTACCACTCCGGGGCGGCTAACTGAATGTGGCTTTTGAAACAAGGCGGTGAGCATTTTAAACGGTTTTCGTTACGTTAAGATGGAGAAGAGGGATGGTTTATCCACTGATTGCAGCTGTATTACTAGCGAGTTGTGGCACAACATCAGGTATTTTGTGCAGTCATTGTTTGAATGCACTCAAAACAGTCAAAGGAGGGTGAGACACCAGGGTGTCTGTTGGGGAAAACAGAAGCAGATGCAAGCTACTAAGTGGACTGACTGATGGTTAAGAGGTACTGCTTTGTGAGAAAATTGAACTGGAAGCATAGCACCAAAAGAGAATGGAGTAGTGCAGCCGGGAGGCACCAACTCAAACATAGTACGATAAAGTGGTACACAGATGGATTCAAAACATCTACATGAACTGCAGAGGGCCCAGAACCACTCGGAAGCCATTAGTACATACCTTAGTATTTTCCAAGCGAAGATCTGTGCAATCGAAAGCAGCGCCCAATTTAACCTCTATAAAAAGTATCGCGGACAGGACATAGCGATGCTGTTGGTGGATAGACAGGCCGCCATCAAGACGTGAGGTTCTCATGAAATCAGGTCTACACTCGTTCTTACAGATTTCCTAGTGGGTAGACATAGGGAACGCCTCAGGACACTGGCATTAGAGCAACATAGAGATTGCAGATTCTGCGGAGATGTTGAGGAAACCCCAAGATGCCTATTAACTATCAAAAGAAAATCCACCATCGTTGGATTCACTCCGCATCTGGATACGCCAGTTCATCAATGAAATGGGAATGGTGGAGGTACTCTGAGTCGTGAATCTCTGTAACTCATCTCCAAGTCGAGGGAGCACAGTAGATCTACAAGTTCATAGTAAGATTCCATCATTCCGTTATGAACGTAGATGCTACCGTCATGGAGAAACTTCTAATAGATGTCAATTATGCTAAAACTGGTGCAGAATAACCTACGGTGCTCCAAAATAGGATATGCTAGCCCTTTACCTGACTTTAGGCTCCGACATCTTTCTCATCCAGGAACGCAGTGTAGAAAACGACACCGTCATGGGACTTAAGGCCCCCGGTTATTAACAGCATCACGCAGCAGGCTTAAATAAGGTTAGTGTTCTTGCTTGACGACACCAAATCTGGATTTTCTCCCTCATCTCAGCACAAATGAATGCTCAAATCCAACCAAAGCAAGAACATCTACCAAGTTTCAGGTACTTCCCTTACGATAATCTGTAAAACGATCCACCAAGCTGCTTTAAGGCAGCGATGAAGGAAGTAGAGAGGATATCGAATTGGACTGTGTTTAGTTCCACAGGCTTTAGGCTACACGGAGATAAGCTACTTTCAAGTCAGAAATGACTGGTATAAGTACACAACAATATTCTCGCCTACTTTGGCCAGATGTGCCGAAAAATTGCTAACAAGCACAGAACTTCACCTTGTGGCATTTCTGGACTTTGAGAGGACTTCTAACAGCGTCTAGACCAAGCGAACTACTAACGCCTACGTAGGCTAAATATTTTCGAAATTATCTGTTGCATAGCACAGTAACTTTTAAAAGGAAGAGTTATCAAAGCTTTTTTGGAAGCAGCTCTGGAAAGAGATCAGCACATCGAAGGACTCCTTAAGGGGGACAGCTTTTCATTGCTCCGGTCTAAAGCTAACTGCCTCCAATTGCGTACTTCAAGTTGTTTGAGATCCAGTTCTACTTGTGCCCGCCATCAAAGGTAAGCTCTTCCTTTACTAAGTTGACCGGCCGTGTTAGATTCGAAGACTCTGGGGGTAAGAGCGAAGCGTTAGTTTCCACCAAGGATATCTACGCCTTCGACAAAGTTCATATTTATCCGCCGTAAAGTAGGAGTGGGATGATAAATTTATTTTATAGAATCTCCTGAGTCTCCTTAGTCCGGAAAACTTTACCAAAGAAACAGCGATTGGCAAGAGCTATTTTTCATTTGATGTAACAGCGGAGTCAAGGTAGACAAAGTTCCTTATTACCACTCTAGGGATCTGTTAGCTTCGTCGATGTTATTTCGATGTTGTGTAAATTACCTGTAGACTCAAATAAGTCGCTTCTGTCACTATACCCACAAACGAGCCGATAACAGCCCGGTCTGAGGTCTGTGAATAATGTCAATAAAGTCAGCGTATGCAAGTAAGTGCACAGACTTTTGAAAGATCTTCAAGGATGATGTTGAAGAAATCACATGACAGCGAGTTACGTTGCCTGAATCCTCTTTTTGACATCAAAGGTATCGGTGAGGTCATTACTAGCAGCAACGTGCATTCTCCATCGGCATTCCACATAGACGGATGCGGTTAGCAGTGATGCCAAAGCTAGATATTGCTCTGTCTCTAGAAATACTGTTATAAACGTTTTTGGGTGAGTATCGATTTGTACAGCTTGGATTTTCTGCAAGATTTGGATTTCGATTTTGAACTTCTCTGACCTAAAACCGCACAGTTAGGGGCGTATCAAGATGTTAACAAAGGTTTAAGGCGTTCACACAATATGACAGGTAAGGCGAAGTTGAGAAGGGTGCTGCCTCAGTATTTCTACCCCGGTTGGGTTGAAGCTTCCAATAGGGATCCAGAAATGTAGGAAAGAAATATTTTTAGCATAGCGATTGGGATACAGTTACAAAAAATGTTGTGAATTCCCTCTAAGAACTCACTTCCTTCTACAAAAACTACTTACATCTCTGGCAATTTCGCCCAAGTATAATTCCCTTAGTGGTTCCTGCAGTCCTTGCAAGCTTGTCACCTTATCCTTAAGTGGTAACGATCCAAGGCAGGTCACAGCAAAACTACACGTGGCATCCTTAGCCACATCTGTGAACATTCGTTCAATTTGTGCTTGCACACTATTACTAATCCTCCGAACATCCTTTTTCATTGTCTCTGTTACAGCCTTCGGTTCGCTGGGTTCCTCCAGCAAAATTGATCTCGCACTCTCGCCCGCCGTACTGGCCAACTCACTGCGGCCATACATGATAATGGAGCGTGTACGATGCGAACCGCGAGGATCATCAAAGCGGTTGCTCCGAATCGATCTGAAACAAGAAAACGAAACGAAAAATTATTTTTTTTTTCTCTCTCTTATGAAAAACATTCTCAGAAAGTAGCGAAAGCATGTTAAAGATACATAAATAAATTAACAGATACAATCTAACGAGAAAATACTTGAGACAACTTCATCTAATGAGTGCCATTAGGCACGGTTATGCTTTCCAACATGAAAATGAGTCAGAACGGAGCAGGGAAATGCTGTCCCCCGTCTTGGGAATGTTCTAAGCCAGGTTGACAATTATCGAATTAGGCGACTGTGTCATCGTAAATATCTTTTTCGGGGGGATCCGACCCTTGATAGGCGATCTCATTAGGAGTTTTCCTATCCACAAATTAGTCAAAGTGTCTGTTGTCAGTTATTAATGAATTCCGGTCTCTTGGTTTTTTGACTTCGAAATGGGCCAGTGGATAAGTGGGATATTCGCAAAAACAAAGAAGTCAAATTTATAAGCTGCGAATATTTGGCAGAGATATTTGTCGATTTTTTCTTTTAGATTGTAAAAGTCTTGACACTTTTACTGGGGCTGAGATTAAAATTTATGGCGCTCCGTAGGTAATCTGATTTTAAATGTGAGACCATAAACCATCTTCTAAACAGCTGAAGAGAGAGAAGAAAATTTGGAGAAGGGATTTGACTTTTACAGTGATACAGTTTGGAATAAATTTTGGTATCGGTTTATCGGTTGGACTTTCACTGAACGAAATGAGATGCATTTTTGTAAAGAATTCCGCATGTGCATGTTTAATTTGAATGTGACAATGAGCCCTTGTGGAGATGCATATTTTTGTTCCCTTTTAATTGTTTTGATCGGATGGGTGATGAAATAAAATTTTAAATGCTTTCAGAAATGTCAACCATTCATACACGGTTAACACACAAAAGATAGAGTTTCCTTTATGATTTTGAAGAGTGAATGGAGTTGATAGGTGACGGACTTAATTAGTTTTATAGGCCTTGGCGATAGTAAAACTACAGACAGTTGCAGCCGATGTTTAGGTGATTGGAAAGATCTGGAAAACAGCATGCAGATGAGCTGCATGTCTACTCTGAAGGTTGGACAGGAAGTAGAATGGCTTTTTCTTAACGACCGTCGATCAGTAGTGATTTAAATTTTTTATTTTGATTGCCAAGATTTAACGTGGGTTATGTTCTACGGACTTGGCGGGAGGTAGATCTGACGTTTATTGGAGATTGTGGATTGGTTATAGGCGTGTAAGCGCACTGCGACCTTTATTCCCCGACGATGAAAGAGTCAACTTAGAATATCTACTTCAGTCCGATTTCCTTGATGAATCGGAGTATCTGGAGTGGATCCAACGATGGTAGGTTTTCTTCTGATTGTTGGTAGGCATCCAGATGTTTCCTTCTTTTGTGGATCAGTGCTCCATATTCCTTAAGGATTTCCTGCAAAATCTGCGATCTCCACGTTACTCTATGTCCAGTTTCCTGAGGTGTTCTTTAACTCTACAGTGACCCATTAGGAAGCCTCTAAAAATGCGCAGCTGGTTTTATCTTACTTCTTTCCGTTTATAGTTGCCGAGAAATTTTTTGGCTTGTTTTAGCCTACGGAGTTTCTCCCAAAGTTGCACTTTTCCTTCCTTAGTTCTTTCCGTATTATATGCGGTCCCAGCCTACAAAACTTTCAAGACGATTTCTGAGCCTTTTCTTGCTTGTTTAACAGCTGCTTCCTTTCCCTCTACTCCCACGTAACCTGGTATCCAGTTGGGGGTGACTCTTTTGTTTTCACTCAATCGGTTGACATTGGCAAGGTAGCCCACAACACCAGTGTAGCAATATAGCCTTGATGGCTTCTATAAAGGATAATTTGGAAGCATCTTTCGAATTGATCTTCGCTTAGAGTATGTTTCCTTGGCTTCCCAATACTTGGTTCTGAGACTGTATAAACCTGCTGAGAATTATTTTTTGCCATGTATTTCCACCAGTAGATAAGGAAATATACTGACCACCACATCAGAGCCCCACATGTCTTGGTAAGGTCATGGTTACTCTCTGATTTGGCCTGGTTTCAGAGAGGCTCCGTTCGAATACAGACGGTATATCCCCTGACTACAACCCAACCAATGGGCACGGTCTCGCATGACTCCCTGGATTAGGGGGTTGATTACCTGTTAGTTCCCGAGAATGATGGCTCAGGATATTTTTAATACGTCCCTGTACCACTTTATGGTGTTTTGCTTAAGTTGTTATGTATATATATCCCGAATTTACTATTCCATTCTCTTTGGTATTCAGGTCCTGGTTGAATTTCCTCTCGAAACAGCATCCCCCGACCATATCATCCCTAGGCCAATCTAAAAGTGGGGGACTGATTTGGAAAGCGTCTCTCGCTGCCTATGTGCGATGCATTTTCCTTTCCCAGTGTCCTCTTTGATTATTCTTAGTGTAGTTGCTTTGGCGGGTCTTTCTAGTACTAAATGTATGGAAGTGAGTCCCAATATCACAGGTTGTCATAGTCCTTGTTATGTAGATACAAGGGTTCCAAGGGTTTTCCTCGCTGCGCTCAGCCTGGTTCTTTCAAGCTCAAGCTACTGCTTCGTACGTTATACGAGTAATGGGCCTGACCATCATGGTGTACACCCATCTGAGTGTAGATGGGTTACATTCCCAGTTATTGCCTCAAATGCAAATTATAACGCTCAACGCTCTGTGTGGTTGCCCTGGCTCAGTGGTTAGTGCGTTGGATTAGTGAGCAAAAAGTTCGAGGTTCGAGGAAGGTGTTTCACATTCGGGTGTGGAAATGCAATAGCAGCACGCAAAAGTCTCATATGGAAAGTGGACAATGAACAAAAGTAAAACCGCGGATATTCACCTACTAAAAGGGATACTAAAAGGAATATCAAATGAGGAATTTGTAAAACGAGAAGTGAAAACTTTTGTGCTAAATATCAACTTGAGGTTAACTCTAAAACTCTGTGGAGAATTGTCCTTTAAAGGTTAGCTTTGAAGAATATGCTCTTCATAAACGTTTAGCCAATCTGCTTAACAGGCGTAGTTACCGATCTAATCTTGTAGTGTTTTTAGCTGACCTACTTTCAAAATAAGACCGCCCTCGAAAATCCACAATTTAACTGATGGGTGGTGACAGTGACGAGGCGTCACTATTTGCTTAATTTGGAAGGTATGTCCAGCTTACGAAGGCAAGTTCAAAGTTCATCTTTCACAGAGCCGCCATTGTTATGAATTTTTTTTTTTCAATGTTGGTACACGTGCTACAATAACGCATTTGAAGTTTCAACTTGATATGTCAAGTAGTTTTTTAGACGAGTTTATAGAGCGTACATGTGGTGTGTGTATCGACTAAATGGAAAAACTGGAAATTCGCGGTTTTGGATGAAATCCATCCAACGCTGGTACAGGTTGGTTTTTAACGCGCAGATCGTAACGAAAGAATTGCTATTAAGTAGCAGGATAAAGGTATAATGCCTTACTATAGAGGTCGGTGAGCAAACAATCGAATCGAGTTCAGACAGCAAGTTACTTGAGAGTACTGTTGGATCAGAGGCTCCGCGTCAAAGAGCATCTGAAATACGCAGGCGATAGAACCTCTCGGGCAGTATCGACACTGTCGACTCTTGTGCCAAAAGTCGGGGGACCCAGAAGCCAGTTAAGAATCTCTGGGAACGGTGGGCAGTTTGACTCTTATATATATACATATGTACGCGTCCGCTAAATGGGTACCAGCGACGGATTGAGAAACGTACATAAGACGGATGAACTGGGTGCATAGAACCGTATCGTTAAGAGTATGTTACGCTTTCAAAATTGTATCAGGGAAGCATCAGTACAATTTCTGACAATTTCCGCGTGCTTGTCGATTAGGAAAATAAGAAGTCAGCGGCTCTAAGCGAGAATCAGCTGAAAGGCAAGAGAATCACCACCGAGGCTTTACAAGTAGAATGATATCAGTACAATTGGACCACTACACCCAAAGGAAAAGGACACATACGGCGATGGCCAACATAATGGAGTGGACTAGCAAAAAATATCTTAAATAGTTCTTATCAGGGCGTGAATGCATCTGGGAGTACCTCCACAATAGCAAGCACGTGGATGTCCCGTACTGCCCGCACTGTGATGGGTCTAGAATGTGGATGATGTCCACTAAACGTGACGGCCAGAAACTTTCAAAAAAAAAAAAAAAACCTTGGCGGCCAAGTTACACCGAAAGCACATTGTTCACGCTGACAACGAACGAAGTCATCACAAGCATGATGCAGCGACTAAGCCTAGAGGAGCGAGCAAGCTCGAGGACTTATAAAAGTTCTTCAATATTTGTAGGTTCTAGTGCCTAGCTTCTCGCAGCAATTAATGTTGTACATCTTATATTTTTTCTCGTGATTGGAATAGACCTCCAGTTTTATGACGTGTCCCCAACCCCCAAGGCATAGTTAAGAAGCTTCTCATATCTGTTATTCCTCTCGAACGTTTGTCAAATATTCAGAAGAGATACATATGACATTGAAAAAACTTGTTGGCGTTTTTCGAAATTCAAACATCGAACCTCTCTCTCAGAAGTCTAACGCACTATCCAATGACTCACGGTGTCCACTATGTCCAACGTACTATCCTTTAAACTCTGGTAATGGATCGACAGGATTTATGGCTTAGGTTAGTCTAACAATATAGTAGCTCATGTACGCTCTAAAACGTATACGAGTACGTCTTATCGTTGTCAGAATGTTAGGTACCTTCTGTGTCCAGTTCCTGAAGCTGCGTCAAATTGTTCTGAAACATTTTCTGAGAGTTTCAGTGCAGGACCCTCTTTCAGAAGTTCCTAATGTAATTATATCCTTAATGACTGTCTTTTTGGAAGAATAGCTTTTATTTCTGACATTCAACTCCACATTTGTGTTCAAGTCTGACGCCGTTTTCTTAGGATTGCTATAAGGTTCTCATTTATCGTGTCTATGAGCGGGACTACATACAGACAAGGTATTTACCGATGAATAAACAACGGCATAAGCTGTCTTGAAGCGTTGATGTATGCGTTCTTATTATTTGCATACTGGTGAAGTCCCGCTCGTACATTTCTATCGCGTACTTTCATCAGCATCCCAGGTTTATTGTGTCAAAAGAAATAGCAGTTCTGCAACACCGTTGGGACAACAACAGGAATTATGACAAAAGCTGCGATATCTTGCGATAACCTATTTCTATAAAAATAATCCTTTTGGTGCCATCGGATATTTGATATTTTCTACCGTTCTCCTTAGGAAGCCTGACTCACTGTACCTTTCCATTCATATTCTGAATTTAGCACAAAAAAAATGTTTTCTTTGCATAAAATGTACATTTACAGATTTTTGTTCCAATCTCAAGGCATCATTCTGTATCTCAATAAATATGTTTAGATACCGTTGCATTGTATTCCCCTTTATGTTGACCACCAGAGAACAGAAACGTTATTGAATAAATTTATTTAACCATCAAACAAAATAAAGTTCCGTTCTTAATGTCCGATTACCATATGACATACATTTTTTCCTCAAAAAAGATACCAAAAAAAATAAACTTCAATAAAAAGATACAATTCTTTAATAAAGCAGGAAAAAAAAAAAACAACCGACAGACAAATTAAATTGAGCTCAATCTTTTGTGTATCTTCAGCTCAGAGAACCTCAAAATATGAACTTTTCATTCAGCTTTACAGGTTTTAGTATCTTTTTCTTTAATGGAATACAGCTTAAGATACATTTTGTTTTTTATTTGTTAATATAGATGCAAATAAAGGTAGTAACGCGCGGGTAAGAGATAAAGATTAATCTAAGAGTTTTCCAGTATGAAAGTTGAGGAACTGGTTCGATTAGGCAAGGTAAGAAATTTCGGCAGTTTTCATTGTCAAATCGGGTCTTTTTTTGGTTTGGGTAGAGTCTCAGGTCAAGAGTCTCACTTGCACTTAGGCAGAGCCTCTGCAATTTGAATTGCTAATGTGTAACTGCCGAAATTTTCAATTTAAAATTCTGTCTAAATGATGGCTGATGGTGGAGAAACCAATTAACCTCTATTATTGCTGCATTCCATGGATTAATGGCGATGCCTACTGGTTGGTGGTTAGGTGCTGATCTGCACCAAAAGTGGGACTCGAATGAATCAGGAATTGCAAGTTTGGTCGCTCTAATGAGGCGGAGATGTGGCCATAAATTGTTTGGTGTTCTAAGTGTATTGGCACACTTTATTCTAACGCATTGAAGATGATAGATACGAGTACATTGCATTGTACATGCATAGATACGAGTACTCGTATGTTATGTACGTTATAACATGTGTTGCTGTTGCATTTAAGGGGATTAGATACAATTTGAAGCCCACATTCACTGGAAAACAGGTAATTCGTTGAATGTAATTGCCTTGGGTAGTCGTATGTGGAGAATAATTACCTTTTTTTCGAATGAATTGATAGTGTGTTGCATAAAATAATTGATGATGATGATGCGCCTGAGGAATCCACTCAGATTACATAAATCAAGGATCTAAGAAAAGAGGTTCATCGATACAAGTGGTTGGAATGAAACGGACTGATAACTGCTGGACAGGCTATTGGTCTGAAGTAGGAAAACAGACACAACATGAAGACTGACGCAGAATTGATTTGCGATAATCAGATTCTCTAACAGGATGTATCTATACAAGTGATTAATTTTTTGTCTCAAAGATTTGTGTTAGCATTCACCTCTCGGAGTGTCAAGGGAGTCCAAAAGTACTTTTTTGTTCTACAAGGCACATACATAGGATACAGGATTGTGGGGATATGAAGGTGGTTTAGACCATTAACTTCTTCTATGAGACACTAGAACAAGATGGAGTGTTAAAGTTCGGATAATATTGCAGTAAAGTGCATATTACTCCCCAGCTGGTACACACGTATTATCCTAAATGCTTCTGTAAGAATATCCCTCCCAGCCTGATTATTATTCTACTCAGGGCTTAGAGATGGACTGCGACCTATAAGATCTTTCGCGGTAGCCCATTTAGTTTATACAGGTTTCTTCATCAATCCTTGCAAGACCAGTGCCTTTTACGAAAAGGAGAATGGTCAAACTCGAACATATCATCCTAAAAGGCACCACATTTGGAATTCACACATCAAGTGTCTAGCAATCGCGCTAGAGCCATGTATCGACCAAGACCAGAAAGTTAATATAAGGACGAAAGATGGCCACGTGTACAGAAAATGCGCACCAAGTTTCCTGCCATTGTTAGGTTCACGCAGTCATTTGTCTTGAGTGTGTTCTTATCCCACGAATGAAAGGGATACCAAGTGGAGTAATCTTTTTCTTGCGAGTTCTGGTCACACACAAAGAATATTTTCAGCGGTCTCTTTTTGTTCTCCGCAGATACAAGTAAAGTCCTGGCTTTATTTATATCGTTTGGGATTGGGATTGATGAACTCTTTCGCTTGCCTCAGGCCCTGATGGTTGGCCTAGTAGTGAGCGTGTTTGTCGCTCTCGTATTGTGTCATCTTGGAGTGCCCTTGGTACCCTTAAATAGGGTCTAAGACTGACGTGTGCGCGACAGACATCTCTTCTCGACAGGCAATCAGCCCATTCGTTACCCTTAAAACCTTCATGACCTGGAATTCAGGCTACGGTAACCTTCTTCGTGGATGCACGGAAATATTTCACACCTGCTAAAAAATATAAAAAACAGTCAGCCACTTGGGTTCATAGTCAAAGAAGAAGAGAAGAGCGAGGACAGTGTTTCTTCGTGGAGCATTGAAAAAATGGAGACCACCTACCCTTCACAAATCCTTCCATGACGTTAGGATACGTCCTTCATACCGAAGACTATGAAGAAAGCTGTGGCTGTGGATAACTTTATCAGAATGAAAGTCTTTTTATGCCCCAGTAAGAGTATCAGCGGAAATAAACTGTGTTGTCGACATTGCTTTGATATCTAGAGGGAAGTTGAAGGTGGCACAGGGGCAGAAAGGAGTCTTCAAATAAAATCAAAATTGTCATACCTTGAAAGATACATAAATATGACAATATGCGATTTTACTACGATATTACTACTTGCCACACATGAAACAATGGCAACGTTGATGGATGAGTTTCCAGGTCGTGGAATTTCGTAATGTCAACGAGCTCCTAGAATCGTGTGATTTAACGTTTTTCTTTGAGGCACGTTAAGTCTTTTCGGTGGACAAAAACCCATCATCACCTCCACGTGGTGCCTGCTGGATAACTACCGATGAGCATATATTGAGTCCGACTGTACATATGGACCGGACACTCGGACCAGCGCAAGCTTAGCTGGCTTAACATCAGCCCGCAAGTGCCAGGCGGGGCATCTCTTGCTGACCTGGCCTGCAATCTTGCAGCTCAGATATCTAACAAGAAGTCATCAGAAAAAGGACGTGAAACGGAGGAATTGCAACGATTGAATCAACGGTGACGTCCATAGCCAGACTAGCTAAAGCCTTACTTGAGTTACTCTGACATACATATATTGGAGCTCAGGTCAGTAAGAAACTTTCAAGACTGAGGCAGGGTCTTGAAAAAAATTGGTTGCGAAGGAGCCTTTAATGGGTCACCGGCACCTCGTCCTTAGGTTTGTATATCAGGATTTGGCCATTCAGATTGGTGGTTGGTCGTCAGGGCAGATTTCTTACGATATAAAAAAGTATTAGTTTCGATCCAACAACAAGCTTTGGATAAGAATGATCCTACTGTTGACGAATTTTCCTGCAGAGTCTTCGAATATAACGCGAAGGGACATTGCAATAGAGGACGACCTCCACGGAGTAGTAGGTAGTGTGTTTGCTTGTCACTTGGCCGGTTTAAGGTCAGGCTCAGCAATCACAGCCAACAAGACAAACAGACAAAGGAATAAAATCTGAGTTTCTCCAACTATTAAACCAAAAAAGTAGTTCCTGGCAGTACAATGGACCGTATAGAGTCTGAGTGCTTCTACGACTTTTTGTAATTGTTAGCTAAGGACCGGGCTAACTGGAGAGGTTTTTAGAGTAAGTGTCAAGGTTTTCGGTTTCCAGTACAGTCTAAGAATGTCTACACCGCAACAGGGTTGCCAAATCGTGGAACATTATTCATGAAATTGGTATTCAACACTTTGTCAATTTTTTAAACCGAATTATGATCCATCTGAAAGTGTTCTTCGTCGTGTTGTGGATAGATTTCGTCTTAATTTAACGCTACATGGCCAACAACGGGAATAAGATTTATGCGCTCCGAAAAAAATAGTAACGCAGTTGAGGCCAGAAAAACTGGAGACATGCACTGGAGCTGGGCTTTGTCCGTCCACAACTTGGACCACTTTGCGAAGAGGTCTTCACCTAATCCCTTAAAAGATTCTCTTAGGGCAAGAATTAAAGCCGTCGGATCATGGCAAGCGTCGACTATTCGATTCTGAATTTTATGGTAAAATTGTGTTCAGCGATGAGGCTCACTCTTGGTTCAACGGATACGTCAATCAATCAAGAAAAATTGCCGTGTTCGGAGTGAGAACAATCCTCAGTTGACACCATTATATCTACAAAAATTTGTAAGCTGGTGGCATTACTGGGCCTCATTTCTTTAAACATGAGGCAGGCGCTCGCGTTTCAGAGGGATGGTGCTACGTGTCATACAACGCCAATACCATCGATTTTTTGAAATCAGAGTTTGGTGAGAGAGCGATTTCAAAATTGGGACCTGAAGATTGGGCACAAAGATCCTGCGATCTATCGCCGCTCGATTATTTTCTGGGTTAGTCAGCAACGATTGAAGCTTTGGAAGACAATACACGGCGAGTTATTGCGGATATACGGCCTCAGATGTTCGAAAAAGTGGTCAAAAATTGGACTGACAGGATACGCTTTGCGTGTGGGCGCTATGGCACAACGTTTTTTTTGTATTTTTTGGATACGCTTTGTAATTGCCAGTGGCAGTGCTCATATGGCCAAAATTATATTTAAGGGTGATAAAGAATTATTTTTCTAATAGAAACATTTTTTAGATCAAGAGCCAATGTCGCGTATTTTTATTTGAATTTCTTTTCCGGACAAACACCGTTTAAGACATGTTGCCACCACACAACCCTATGGAACAGGTGTACATGTAGAAATATCTGTCGAAGAACGGCCTGAGACCTACAAAAGACCAACTGATCTATTCGCAAATCCTGGGCTCTAGTTCAAACAGCTAGCTATGTATCCGCACTAAATGGTGAATCTCTACCGACAATATCTGCAAACTTTTTACCCTTCCTTTCGAAAATTATTTTAATTAGCTGAAACCACTTAAATTAATTTAAAAAAAATGACTCCAAACAAGATTGCCTGAGTTACAAATCCAAATGGTGATGAAACTATAAATCGTTGACTGCATTCGGAGGCCTGGTTTGTTTTATTTTACGCCTCCGACTGCAGCCATTAAACGTTAAATTTTCATATTACCCGTTGATTTAATTTTTATGTTATGGCCAATTGCCATTCGGCTGCAGTTTCTTCATATTACCATGGTTTTATGTATAATTTGTGTTAACTTGTTTATCGCTTTTGTAAGACGAATTGCAGGCAGCAGTTTCTTTGTTTTTATTTTTAAATATTTTACGATGCGATGCTTAGTAAATTTTGCAATAACATTTATTAATAATTTGATGCCAGAGATATGCAATTAATTTTTCTTTAAAGTCAGATTATTCCCCATCTAGGCAGGACCTTTAGAAAGTGATTAAAGCCTTCTGGACCTGCTCTAGATTTTTTGGGAAAAAATGGGGTTTAAAACCTGAGATAATCCTCTGGAGTTACCTCACTATTTCCACCCCGCTGATGTGGGGTGATCATTACCAAGATTATAAGAGAAATGACAGCACTTATCGATTGTCCAAGTAATGTTGTGGAACTTCGAAACAATTTTCGATTTCGAGAGATTCTGGGACGAACAAAAGGACGACAAGCAACTTTAATGAGTCAGCAGTATAGACTGTCAGTATACACTGATGGTTCTTACATTTTAGGGGAATTAGGAACTGAAATCTTTTCTGCTAACCCACCGATTAACTCTGCTATTCATCTAGAACCATTTTTAATGGTGTTCCAAGCAGAAGGGCTTGCAATTATGAGAGCAACACTTACTCGCGAAGAGAGGCATCTATTGGGACATCAAAGCACCAGATAGTGCGTTCACAAACCTCATGTCGGAATCACGTTCACGATGCCAGCCGAAATTAAGTCCATCTCACATGGGTACCGGGTCATGAATATGCACCGGGTAACGAAAAGGCAGATGAACTGGCAAGGAAAGGAGCGAGCAACAGAGAACTGAATCCCGAAAAGATAATAGGGGTCCCTCTGGCAGCTATTAAAACGATAATCAATCTGCAGATGCGACAGGAGTTTAATAACTACTAGACGAATCTAGATACTTGCAAAGTGGTCAGATCTGTAGTAAAATAACCGAGTAAGGATAATGGAAGGACTTATAACAGAGCCCATCAATCTCAACAAGCATTCGTTCTGACTCGTGCCAGCTGAAACAACTATCTGTGCAAACTGGGAGGACGAGGAGACACTTCCTCTGCCACTGACCTTAAAGAGCAAGGTTAAGACTGGGATCCTTCATAATACCAAATCTAACACACCTCAGTAAGAAAGGAATCGTTGGCATATTGGAGTTCGCTAAACGAATAAGATGACTTCCCATCTCCTTTTATACTCCCCAAGATTCCAGCTCCCACATCACTCTACTATTCCTAACAGTTCGTCAGACAAAGGGAATACAAGGAGCTTATATGGAGGCATAAAAAACACAAACTCACCCTCTGAAATCAATCAACCAACCATGTTGGGGAAAAGGCTAACTAAGCCTACTTCCGCTCTACTCTACAATAGGTGCAACGGCTGGGTATATTACGGGTGCAATGTGCACCTATCCTACTCCTGCGTATGAAGTCCTTCTCGACCTCCCACCCCTGCATACAAGTGTTATGAAGACTGCGGCGGCAAGCGTCCAAAAGCTTCGTCTCCTATTCAACAACACAACTACCAAACTGGGTGGACTTATGAAGATCCTTGAAGAAACCCCCCGCTACCTTCATCTTTTACATGCTGGAAGAATCAATCTCTATTGGGCTTTCAAAGTTGTCATTCCAGATCGCAGTTATTGGGATTATCCTCAAATCCCTCAATCAGTACCTCAAACGAAATGGTACACTGACAATGCGACGGTTCAAAACTATCAAATGGAATAGGAGATTGAATTTTCTGTCCCAGCTACATACTCTCCGCGCCAGTAGGATGCTCTTCTTCTATTTTCCAAGCAGAGGAACTATTACTATTGAGTTCTGTGCATCAGAAGAAACCTCCGATCACACATAAACATCCTATTAGATAGCCAAGCAGCCCTTAAAGCACTCCAACTTTGAGTCTTGGAATTTTTTTCAAAGACTCTTACTCCGGTTGTACACAATAAAACCGCATTAACTTGGGTCCCAGGACACACAAGCATCTCTGGCAATGAAGTTGCTGATGAACTTCCTAGATTCAGTGCCCAGTCTCCATTTAGTGGCTCCTTACCATTTTGTGGTATAACAGTTAGTCGGGTAAAGATAGTGCTAAATCACTGGGAACAATAAGAAGAGCTCTATCACTGGAACTCATAAGCTGCCTTAAGACATACCAAGATACATATTAATCAATGTCTCAGTAAAAAAACAAGAGATTCTAGCAATGAGCAAATATAACGCAAAGATCCTAAAGCACTTTCTAACTCGGCATTGCACTCTCATCAAGAAAATTGGTATCAGCCAATCGTTCATTTGAGGACTACGCCTTGAGGACACTGCCGAAGAAATATTATGTGAATGTCCCGCTGTTACTCGGGCTAGGGTTAACCACTTCCAAAAACGCTTTATATCGCCTTCTGATGTCACCTACTCCTCAGCTTGAACAATCCCAAGTTTTATCCATGAACCTGGTCTTAGCCAAAACACAAAGATCATAGTTTTAGAATTTGCTCATCAGAAGATGGAAAACTGCTAAAGCTTTAAACCGTGCTTAGTCGGGATACTGTCCACATGTTCTTTTTAAGAAATAAGAACAACTTTTTACGAACAAATGGGACCCCAGTCAATAAATTTGATCGTGTACAAAAGGAACGAAATAATGTATCTCTGCCAAATACCAAGAGACAGAAAGATTTTTCACGGTCCTGAATGTCTCTCGCGAATGTCTAACAAACGTCCAAGACTAATAACTGCCATGAGGAAGCTTCTCAATTCAAAAGAAAGCCTTACGGGTATGGCTCTAAACTGGTTTCTTCCATTGGTGTGGTAAAAAAATATAATGCGCAAAACTTGAATGATCGCGGTTCGAAGGTCCTGAACCGCATACGTGCGCCAAATATTTGTATTTTAATGGTAACATAGTGGGTCTTATTTGTCTAAGTGAGATTGAACCTTATGCAGCCTGCCACTATAGCCTAACCGAACCTGAGTGCTATGCCCGATTAATTTTATAAACTCCACTTTACGGGGGCTTTAGCCGCTTACGCGACTTTGTTGCTCTGCTAAGGATATTTCAACAACTGTCAGGCAGGCGTCTGGAGCCGATAATTTTAGCGATTTTTCATTTTCTCTTGTGGGTGATTATTCATTGGGAAAAGAAATCCAAAAAATTGAGCGATTTTTCATTTTGAGTTATAGGCGGATGCTCATTACTTTTGGGCGTTATTTTACCACTTTTTGGGGCCTTCCTGCTCTGCGAAGAATCGCACAATAATTTTTGGGCGATTGTTCCTTTGCAGTGGGTGATTATTCGCATAACCTTTTGAACACATTTTTGACATTTTGGGTGATGTGTTTTTTGCTTTTTTTTTTTTATAATCTACGCGCGCCAAAGGGGGTATGAATACCCTTATGCTGATTCCTCAAGGCATGGGCGTTTGAGAAAAGGGAGAAGAGGAACAGAGGAGGTACCGATGCACGTTGGCTTTGAATGTTGTAGCGATGGGGAAACACAGAGCCTGGAAGATCATTCCACATACATGTCGTTCGGCTTATGAACGAATCCCTATATTTGACAGTACGTCCGAAGTTGGGCTTGAGGGTGAACTGATGTACATTTGAAGCGTGACGCGTATTGAGGGTGAAATTTCGAAGGGGAGGAATTCAAGTGCCTAGTTCGTTGGAACATTTTTTGTGGAATAAACGATAAAATAGGGAAAGACAAGAGACATTTATGCTATGTTCTAGTGAGTCTATGGAGCTCGCAATGTCTGTGTCACCTACTAGTTTAATCACGCGGTTCTGAACCCTATCTACAATGTGCAAAACGGTCTTGGGTGCACCAGACCAGATGTGGGCGTTGTATTCCATCTTTGGGCGGATGAATGCCTTATATATTGAGGCCAGATCAGATGGGGTAAAATATTTCTTGCACCGCTTAGGGAATCCTAGACATTTTGTTTCCTTACAATCGCCCAAATGAAAGTGAATATTCGCTGGGAAGTTTTTCAGTTTTTAGGGCGATCGTTGGTTTTTGGATTTTGGACGTTTATTCGCACAGACACTGTCTCTATTGCTCAATTTAAAAATAAAAAGAAATTGAATTGAAAATCCTTGATATCCTGACTGCCTCTGAGAAACTTGCAGTTACTCTGGGTAAGTCTTAGAATGGCAATTAGTACTCACTTAATCGATTCAAAAGAGTATCCAAGAAAACTTGAAAATTTTTAAGTCACTTTCGCGGCCTTATAAGGATAATTAATTGAGGAAGAAATTTGATTCACGGATCCTCCCAACGAAAGTGCTGCCACTCAACTAAAACTCCGGCGCAAGCAATTGCTGAACATTTGATAGCAATTTTATCCATTAACTCAGCTAAGATGAATCTATTCTTCACGGAAGCAACAATCTCTTTTTTTTTTGCACTCAAATCTAATAATTATTAGAAAACAAATCACTGAACTCGTAAACAAAAAAAACATTCCTAACTATAATTAATTCTTTGGAAAAAATACAAAAAAAAAATCGGATAACTATGTCAAAGCTATTATTTTATTCTGCGTATCTTTAGAGTTTTTTTTGTTGTAGCTTCAAAAGGAAACCATAAAACTCAGTCGAAACAAAGCCATCAAAGAAGAAAATTTAAATGTCAATCCAAATGTCAAGATGACCTTTTTGTTTGCATCCACTCCTACTCCATCGCACAGCCTTTTGTTAAAAAGTATCTTTTGAATACACAACTACGAGTACGAGTATATGTAGGGTTCAGCACACTCACCTTGTATCGTCAAACATCAAATCGATTTTTAGTTTGTATATTGAATTTCTGCTAACACTTGATGCGGTTTCCAATTGATCACCGTCGAGCAAACGAAATCCTGACGAATTGCTTGATGTCTTTCGTGGACGACGATCACCACCAGCTCCTCCACCTCCACCACTACCACCAATTTTACTAATACTCAATTTCGGTACGGCAACAGTTGTATCCACTTTGCACGTAACCATGTTTGTTGCTGATAGCTCTCTCAAAAATCAATTAGTAAAGATACTTAATTTTTGTTTGCCTTTTTCCTTTGTTATTTCTCAAAAACGCACTTCAATACACACAACAGAAACATTATATGGAATTTTTTTTTCTTATGTATAAAATTTTGACGTCCAATTAAAAGACTTCAGGTAACTTGGAGTTACCACACATAACAAGAGGGATATTTCCAAACACTGAGCAGCACTACACAAAAAAAATACCGAAAAAAATTTGTTTTCTTTCAAAAAAAATTTTTTTTTTTGATTTACTTTATTGCGAAAAAAAAAAATGAGAGGAAAATTGAATGAGATTCCACTTTCACTTGAAAATTTATAGCTTTTCGATGCGAATGATTTGTTTTCGATTTTATTATTTTTATTTGTTACACTTGTAGATACTCCTTGTAGCGGGCGATCGATATAGTTATGTGTGTTTGACACTTTTCGCGAATTTTGAATATTTTTTTTTTTAAAGGTTTTCGGACATTTTCCGCGGAGTTTTCATTACCATGCTGTCGGTATATTGCACCTACCGACGATAGTAGATACTTTAACCGCGGTTCTTAATGTTTAGATACATCTTTCATTAAGCGTTGTACGAGTATAGGTTCTTTCACTCAGGTTGTTGTAACGATCAGTGATCGTCGTGTGCTAGATGTTGCGGCGGCTAGATGTTATGCAGCGGCGCGTGATGGTGTTGTGCGTCTTTCTAATGGTCTACGCGAACTGAAGTGGCCAAGTAAATTGAAATCGTAACAGAGGCAATAAAGTTTAAGCTTTGCCTTAGACCGTATGGAGAAGAAAACACTACAAAAATACAACTGAGTGTATCTTGTATCTGTTTTTTTTTTCTTTTTGTGTTCGTTTGTTTTCAGTGATCTTCTTCTTCGACGGTGGTGGTGTTGTTGTTGTTTTATTGTAAAAAATTATTGTAACGGTTGTTTGATGCTGGTTCTATTTATTTTTTTTTTTTCTAACCTGGCCCGGTATGAATTTTTGGGTTCATAAAGCTTTTTTTTTCTCTCTTTTAGAAAAGAATTCGCTCAGCCGTGCCGATCGTGTTGATCGATCCTCGAACTCTTGTCGATCTTTTGAGATAGGTTTGTGAATATCACATGGAATTATTGTTTAATTTACTGCTCCCATCATTTATGGAATAAAATGGGCGGAAAATTTGCAGAAAAGCACAACTCATATCTGCGTATCTTTTCGTGTATGCAAATGTGCATGCAATTTCATCCAATTACCATTCGAGTTGCAGTCAATGATTGAGTGAATGTATGATGAGATTTAAATTCCTGGAAAAGAGATGAAAGAAATCACATGTGAATTCTTGTAGATACATCGAAAATTAAGACAATGCATGCGTGTGTGATAAAGTATCTGTTAATGTTTGCAGTTTATGCGATTTAATGTGATTGAGGCATGAAACATAATTTTTCATTCGTATCTGTGGCCAGCATCTTGTACGCATAATTAAAATAGATTGGATGTGTTTTACGTGTCAAAGATCTGAAGATTAATGCACTGCGGTACGATTTTGTAATGTTCGTAGTTATTCTGTTGATTTTTGAAAATATGTATACGAGTATGTACTCATGTATGAGAAATGATAATAATGGCAATTATGTGTGTTTTCTTTGCGTTTAAAGAAAGTGACATTTCATTTGGTTTAATGCCTCGTAAAGCGGTAATGCGCTGATGTAACGTGCGCTTAAAGTGTATTGTCGGTTGGTTTGAGGTATTGAATGCATGGCGGTGTGTTTTGACGGGTGTTGTAGTTTGATTTTAGCTTGTTTCCTAGGTGTAATGAGAGCATTTTTTTGTTGTTGTCATGAAAAAGGAAATTGATCGTGTAATTGGAATTATTACATGTGGCGTCATACAATTGAATTGAGTAAGGTATTTATGTAGGTGATGTCAATGCCAAAATTTATGGATTTATCTGTTACGCTGAAAGATAGTTGGGCCTCCAGCGACTTACGAACTATTAACGTACAAACCTTTGGATGCCATTATTGTCATACATACACAGGATATTTGCAAAAGAATTGGAGATCAAAAAGCGCCTGGCGTTGATGGGTATCCCCCATATTGCCTAAAACTACGGAATTCGGAAACTTATAATACCTGCTTGAGAGAAGAAGGATTCCCAGACCGCTGAAAGCTGCAAACACTGGTCTTACTTCCGAAAGGAAACCAACTCCCGTCCGATCCTTCATCGAATGTGCTACTATGCATGTTGGAAACTATGAGAACAATTTTGATACGCATTTTGTATTCAGGGGGCCTCACGGAATAGAAGTGTGGTTTCCAGAAGGCTTGTTTTATCATTGAAGCCTTTTAAATGGTCGGCTCAGCAGGAAAAGTATTTCGCAGTTATCGCACTGGACGTCAAAAATGTCTTTAAGACCGCACTCCAAAGCGTACAAGCGTACAAGAATACATACGGACTGCCTCAAGAGTACGTTGGCTGCGCTATGAAACCGAAAATGGAACGAAAGATTATAAAGTCACAGGAGGGCTCCGCAAGATTCTCTGTTGGACTCCCTTCTGTGGCAAGAAATGTATGACGACGTTCTGAAACTAAGAATTGCAAAAATATTACAAATCGTTTGCTTGTTGGTTTTGAGAGGATGAGGATATCCTCGTCACGTAGGCAGTTGTTTAGGCGTGTTTTGTTCCCCTCTAGACAATCTGGCTGGTAGAGAAAGTTAAACAGAAAGCGAGAGAGAGAGAGAGAGAGAGAGAGAGAGAGAGAGAGAGAGAGAGAGAGAGAGAGAGAGAGAGAGAGCGCAAGGGGGAGGGGATGATGGAAGTAAAGAGTGGTTTACTTAGAGGTTCACTGCAACGTCTAAGATAACACAGCCCGGGCAGGACCTGTCTTCTTCCCAGATGTTTGTGTCTTACCCACTCTGCAGGGCATTCTGTTCGCCAAACAATGGTCCTTGTATTTGTACATTGGACCCGAGCCTGATTTCGAATATGCGCTACACATTTGGGAAAGGGTTATGTCCATATCCAACAGGAATAACATTCAAGACTTAGACAGGAAAGCGGGAGATATCCTCAAATACAGCAGAGATGACATAAGAAGGCATTTGAACTTCCTTTCTGGTCACTGTCAGCTCAAGTACAGGAGAGAACGTAGTCGCTTAACTAACACATGCTATGTGATTACATTGCGATCAACGTAAGGCATGCTTCCAGTATTCTGGATGTCCAAACGTTCAGAGTAGCCAACATCGACTCGGAACACTATCGTGTTGCTGTCAAGATACGAAAGCGGATATCTCAGAATAATCACAAGAGACCGCCGGAATCTTAACTCAAAATCTCTTCATGACTCCTACGCCGCCAACATCAAGTGCCGAAGACCAGTGGTAACGCTGCCAATATGCCATCAGAGACCCCGCAACTGATGTGCTCAATTTCACTCAGAAGGACGAGGGCTGCCCGAGCAAAGAACGCATGAGAAGTGCGTGATCGAATATATTTAGGGATTATATGCTAGAAATTATGTACGAAAGAAGTTTTACCAAAAGGTAAAAAGTATGTGTCAAGCCAGCAAGACCCGTACAGAAACCTGTAGAGATGAAGAATAAGACCTTCTAGTAGAGTCGCAGTCGGTGCTGGGAATATGGAAAAACTTTTTCTGCAGACTGTATAACGGTGATGGAGACCAGCGTACCGTCGGGCAGAATGATCTATTTAACATAGGCGATGATAGCCAATTTACCTTCCATCTGAGTAAAGCCTAGTGAAGATAGCAGTATCTAAGCTTAGATCCAACAAAGCTGCTAGACTTGACGGGCTCCGGGCCGAGCTGTTCAAAGCAGCTGAAGACGACATGGATGATTTGTACGCCTCAACATCGCGTACAAGCTCTAGTCTGCCGCATTGTGTACACGCCTTAAATCCTACGTCTATCACAACGGACCTCATTGGTCTAAGTGTGCTGGCGGCTTTAGCTGGCAGCCACTTCAACCTAAATCCTACGTCAACAACCTCATTGGCCACTATCAGTGTGGTTTCAGGCCAGGAAAGTCCACAGTCGAACAATCTTTCACACTCTGGAAAAAAACCAGGAAGGCCAAATCACTACTCACCATCTTTTGATCGATTTTAAGGCCGCGTATGACAGCATTTATAGAGACGAGCTATACGGAACCATGTCTAGTTTTGGCATCCGAGAAAAACTCATTCGTCTGTGCAATATGAAAATGGAGAACGCCCGCTGCATCTTCAATGTCCGTAATGACCTCACCAAGACTTTCGATGTAAAAAAAGGATTTAGACAAGGTGCTGCGCTGTCATGTGGCTTCTTTCATATCATGCTTGAAAGAATTGTGCGAAACTCACAAGTCAACGCCGAAGGCACCGTCTTTCAAAAGTCTGGGCAACTAGTACACTACGCTGACGACACTAACATAAATGGCAAAGCACAGCGGTCTGTCACTGGTGCATTTGCTAGTATTGAAACGGAAGCTGCCAAAATGGTTTTGGCTATAAATGAAGGTATAACCAAGTATATGCTGCCAATATGAAGGGACACACAACATCGACGAATTAGACAGAACGTCACAGTCGACATCTATGACTTTGAGATAGTTTGGGACTTTGTCTACCTTGGCTGTGCTATAAATTTTGACAATAACACATGAGTAGAAAGCAAACGAAGCATAACTCTTGCGATCGCTGTAACTTTGGGCTAAGAAGGCCATTAAGTAGTGAGGTCTTATCCCGAACGACTAGAGAGACTCTATACAAGACCTTAATCATCCCAGTCCTGCTTTATGGCGCTGAAGCATGGACTCTGTTGGAAGCAGATGAAAATATCCTCGGTCGTGTCGAGAGAAAATTCTTCGAAAGATATTGTGTTCCGTTTGTGTAGACGGGTCCTGAAGCAGAAGACTAAATATACGAGCTGTACAGCGACATCGACTTGGTCAAAAACTGAGCAACAGTCGCCTAAGATGGCTAGGACGCGTATAGCGAATGAACAGCAATGCTCCAGCCCGCAAAATCTTCGAGTCTAAACCGGAGGGACAACGCAGTAGAGGAAGACCTCGCCTAAACTGGCGCGCACAAGTAGAAGGGGATCGATCTCAACCAACTTGTACTGCGCGACTGGAGGCAGTTACCTAAGGACCGGGCTAACTGGAAAGGCTTGATGGTTGAGGCCCAATTTTCACTCCGAACTGTAGCCCCACCTAAGAAAGTAAGTAAGTAAGGGAGTCATGGATCCCTCAAGGTTGGTCGTTACTGTTAGTAGTAAAAATCCTGGATGCATAAAGGCCGGTAGTTGGTGCTTGTCGGAAACAGCACCAGTTTTGGCGGAAGAGACTTGTTGATTGAGGTCCAAACCGCGGAAAGTATGTAATTCAAGAATGCCTAAATCTTCACAGCTTGGCCTTAGTAAGCAACATCAGTTCTAGCTGCAGAACTTTAGTGCCATGGAAAGAGTGAATAAGTCTGTAAGTGAATAAGGCCGCTAATTTACTGTTTGCAGTAAACAGCATCAACCCAATTTTGCTTTCATCTTACACCCCACATTTTCACATATTTCTTGTGTATCTAATGGCAAAGAAAATTAGATTTTTAACGTTACATAAATTCCCACTGAACATTGCTTCCATTGTAGAGTATCTACTCGTATGCTGCTGAAGATAAATTACTTTTTGACCATCAATCGCATATCGTTTTGCTTAGATAAATACTAGTGTCCGGCTTATGGCATGAGGAAGCTGTTATTATCTGCATCTAATATCTTTGAACTCAAATTGGCAAAATTTTTCTTTTTTTTTTTCCTTCACAGTGCAATAAATTACAGCTGCTTGAGTAGAAATTTATAAAACCGTGTATCTAATGTGAAATAAAATAAAATTTAAGTGGTTTCGCTTTCGCGAAATATGATTATCGTTCTCAACGATTGATTTTCTAAATTTATTATTGATACTTCGGGAGGATAAGATAAATAGGAGCCGTTAAAATGTTTACCAGATGTGACGAGAGTTCACCGAAACACTTTGAAAAAAGTATCTGATATTTGCAGTCCACTTTCTGGTTCACCCGGTGATTGAATAACTCTCTTGCGAATCCGCTCTACAAACCCCTTAAGTAATCGGACAGAAAGGCAAATTGTATCTTAAACCCCCTCGAGCAGTTTGGCTTACTGATTGAATACAAAAAAAAAAAATCCGCTGTAAGTGGAAACCGCATAAGTAGCTAAATAAACCCTAAGCACCCAACAAGTATTCCATCTTAACCGCAAAATGCTTGAATGCTTCTCCAGAGAATTATGCGTACTCGTACACTCCCATGTGGTTAATGGTGGATTATTTTAATGTAAAAAAGTATTTTTTCTATTCATACTTGATACGCAATTGTAGGCAGGTAAGTGGTTAGAAACTTAAGAATGTAGTACATAGGTACACGTATGTGTATCTGTGAATGCCTCAGCCGTCCAGCCATCCATCAACTACACCACACACCATGAAGAGAAAGTGGTGAATCTGCAAATAAAAGATATTCGTATCTTTTGCACTTGATATTATTTATTAGTTCATTACCACTGTTACTGTCTGTCGGGCTTGTTTGTTGTTCGCCCGCGAGACACCTCCCACCTTCTTGGATCGTTGAATTCTAAGAAACCTCAGAGGCCGTCAAATAAAAGTAAAACTTTACAGCTCTGCTGTTTCTTGAGGTTTGCTTCGAGCGACAAAATCACTCTTCTATGACCTTAGCACCTTATTTACAAGCAAGAGACCTCGGTAAAATCAAAAACAAATTCAATTTCATTTGACCGACTTGCGCATCTTGTGCCACCGATACAGATAAAAAAGATACAATTGTGTAGCTTGCGATTTTCTCCACACTACTGCTACCGATGGATACGAATTTAAGTATCGCACACAATAGACACACACAGAGATGCAACAGAAATGCACTCAGTGTTGCGTTGCGGAAAACGAATCCAACAAATGTATCTCAATGTGTATTTGAACGAGCAAATTAAACCGACGCTACTTAAGATACATTTGTAAATTGTAAATCTCAAACCAGGAGCAACAGAAAATTATCGCTGTGGTTTATTGTGATGCATCTTGCTTTCAACAGGTGACTAAGACTGATTGTACTAGGTTTGCAGATACAAAAACAAAAAAAAGAGAGAAAAAGAAAAGAAAATAGGAATTCGGTGAGTGGACAGTGAGTGGAGTAATGAGCTGAGGTCAGTTGAGACGTCAGATTTGGGTTCTTGACCGTCTGACTGACCTCGATAGAGAGACACCAGAGAAATGATGTGATGAGCTACTTAAATGGAATAGAAAATGAAATTAGGCTTGTTACACAGAAGTATCTTGTAAGTTCGTATAATTAGTGGAAAATGGATGCAATAGTACGGCGCGTGAAGGTGCTAAGTGGGTCTTTTGTGCAAGCAAGTTGAGCAAGCAAGTTTATGGTTATAATTGCTCTGTTTATCTATTGAAACCTTGGAGACACGTAATCTGCTGACACACTGTTTTGAAGCTATGGCAGATGACCTGAAAGGGACCAGGCGTGAACGCGTCTCTCAGATAACGCCAGTTGCAGTTTGTGATGGAAAACACCTCTTCTGACCCAGTTTTTTGGCAGAGACATGGTTTTGTTAAGTAAATAGCTCAGCACCGTATGACACCCCAGACTTTGCCCATTTAGAGCAACCAATGAGGTCATTATACCCATTAGTGGCTATCATGGGGTTGTAAACAGAAATAGTTGGGAAGGAACCACTCTGTTGGCTAGGGCATGATGCCGAATTGAATATTTTTCTACTTAGTTCCTATAGCTCTTGGAATAGCCATTCTGAGCTGGATATGGGCTTGAATATACATGGCACAAGTCCTGATAGGGATGCCAGAGACATATACCTATGCCTCTAAACTGGGAAATTGAGGTTGAGTATATTCCTGATCTAAGGGGTGTATGATCAATTTCGCAGTGTGTACTGCTACTTGAGATATCTGCAAAGGGAACGACCTAGTTCCGCCCATTTTCTTGCAAGTTTATCAGCTTTAAGAAGCCTTGGGACATTAGACAGAATGCCAACATTGGTTAGCTGGGTAAATTGCCGCTCTAGAGTTCCTGAAGCCTCGATTTAACTGTTGGTAATTTCATAAGCCTAAGGGCCATCTGAGTGTCGATGTACAGACTTATGCTGTTGCAGTCTTTGTGGCTATCTTCGATTAATACAACACACAGATCATAATTGGTCACAGTGGATACAGGAAGTACCTTAATAGATTCGGGAACGGTAGTTCACTACTTTGCCCGAAATTCCCTAACCAGGAAGGAGATCCAGAACACTTCGTATTCTACTGGTCATGCTTCAGGTTAGTGGGCACCTATTTGACAGATCTTAGGCAATTAATTGGAGAGTAACCAGTGTCTAGATCAAGCTGAGGACAATGGAAAACCTAAGCATACAAATCGGCGTAGTCAGAACACGGCTTTCAATTCCTTCGTGGCATATATGATTCCGGGACTACCTCTGGAATCACAAGCGGTTGGGTGACCCATACTATACAAACTCTGAATGCCAAACGTAGAACGTGAAACGTGGTTTGATGGAATGTCAGAGAAACACATCGGCCAGAAATATCATAGAAAGGGTCAACTAGTGGTCAAATGTCAACAGGAGGATGTATAACATTCATGCAGACGACGAACTGATACAGATGTCTGGTCATCCTGGCAGCTGAGAAAACGAACGATGGATGTGAAACCTTTCCTTGCAAAGAAATGCCTTGCCAACAATACTGCAGGCATGGGCTAAACAGGTGGAGAAATAGGTACGAAAATTGTACGGGGCTAACCATCGTTGAATAGTAGTCCTTGAGGGACAAAAGTACATACATACTTCGGCCGAAGGCAAGCCCATGTGAAGCAGTATCAGTGTCCTTTATGTGGTTTGTATTGTCCGGACTCCAAACCTGCTTTGCAAAACGCAACAGATCAGCGTTGCCAGATCCTCATACTTGAGGATGAAGTTACCCATTAGTGCCTGATTTGCGAAAAAAACAGGACAGTCCTCCAGGCACTGTGTAGCGGTTTCGTTCTCTTCAAGATACATCTCACAAAGGCCCGAATCTATAAGTCCTGTGGTTTTCAGATGTTCGACAACGGAAGTAAAACCCGTGGCGAGCCCTGCTATAATAGTTCGCAAATCACTTTTGGGTCACTTCTGGAAGGGGTTCTCTACAGGAATGGGAATCAGGCGAGGATGCAATGCCATGCCATCAATTTTGCTCGCTTTCAGGAGGATATTATTGATTACCTCCTGAGAGGAATAACATTCGTAAGCATTTCTATAGACGCCTCGCTGGACGCTGAGGAGATTGTCCTATCGACTGGACAAACTGTGTTCTTGGTTTCTAGGAGAGCAGGAGAGTCCTAATGGTAATTCCATTGAAGTGGTTGAATTGGGTTGAGTGGTTGTCCCAGCTCAGACAGGCACGCACTTAGACGATACAGGGATAAGTCGCATCTGACAGCTAGATCCGCGGCATTGCCTAATCAACTTTGGAAAGAATTATTGGCGATTCCAAGGCTTTTATCGCTGTTTGACTGTCTATGTATAGAACGATAGCGCTATAATCTACGGTGTTAATTAAATGCCAGGCTGCGGCTTCTCGGACTGTTGTGATTTCTGCCTGAAATGCACCGCAGTGATCCGCCAGTCGGTAGGTGATATAAATGTCCGCCGCGCTGGAGAAGGCTCCCGCACCAATACAAAACGCTGTCTTGGATACATCTATGTACGAGTACAGCTCTGTCGCTGATTCATTTAAAATTTCTCCCGATTTTCTAGCACTTTCATTAGGAATCTTGGTTTTATACTTGACGTCAAAGTCAAATAAGCGGCAATATACTCCGAATTACAAGGAATAGTGTTATGGCCGCTTAGGATGCTTGCGTGGTCCATATTTTCACGAGCCGGTTGCGAGGATTCCCTAAGCCGCAATGCTGCTTTTGCCTCCATCCGTTTCACAAAGATTTCAACGGGAAGAAGGAGGGTATAGTTTCCAGTGCAGCTGTAGAAGTGGCGCCTGTTTTGTAGACGCAGGATCATCATTGAACCTTCTCGAGTATTGCAATGTTGCTGTTTTGTCCAGTGCCGTCGACCAGACTAGTACACCGTACATGAGAATAGGTCTAACGACTGCCGTGTGTATTCAATGTACAATTTGGGTCCCAATTCGTCCACAGGGCTTTCTTTCCAAATACAGAGCGAATTAGGCCTTCCTAGCACATATTAAATAAATATTCCGTATTCAGTTGAGTTTTTTTTTATTTTTTTTTATTGAGACCCCCAACTATCTGGCGTAAGCTTAGGAGAGTGATAGCTGATGATTCGTACTTCCTTGTGAACAATACTAATTCGGTCTTAAGCTTATTAACCTCAAGACCAACAGTATCAGTTCAATTTGTAAGTTTACTAAGAGCCGACTCCATCAGGTCGTTTACTGTCAGAATGAATTTTCCAGATATCACTATCGCAATGCCGTCCGCATAGATTATAACACAGAACGAACCATCTCACAAATGTCTCTGAGGTCTCTGAGCTTAGTTCATCATCTACCTAATTTGCCTCCCACTCCCACATGGCCTGGTACCCAGTGGAAGGTGACTTTGTAATTAATGCGCAGACGGTTTATTTTGGGAAGGAACTCCCCCCGACCAGTGTAAACCGGATTTCATGAGAATTAAAGTCCTTGGTGGCGGTTTGGCTATTTGACAGTATCGCGATTCTTGCCCGCAATATTTCCTATCGGAGTTAAATTGGACGCGTCCTTCGACTACGCAGTACTCTGATTGAAAAATACTAGGGTATGCTTCCATGGCCCCTGAGTGTTTTGGATCCATCCGTGTACCGTTTTGTAGCATTTTTTTTTTTGAGTTAGTACAAGTAAATCCCGGCTTCACTGCTTCATTCTTTTATGCTGTCAGCTGTCATTTTAATTTTCTCTTGAAGCCGTGTATCTCTGGACTATGTCAACCCTGGATCAGCCCAAAAGGACAGGTAAAAGCAGCACCAATACCAATAAGCACTTGTAAATTGCAGGAATCCGATTTATTTCGGTTCTCGAGTATCGTTTCTATTCTCACAACAGGCAAGTAAAAGTATCTACGTTCAGTGACAAAAGTATCTACTCAGCTAAACCAGCTGCCAATTTCCACTGCCACTACTGTGTAACCACCACGACATTACCGCAAAAAGTATCACTTACCTGTGATTGTCTTTTACTCATCTTTATTCCCCTCTCTGTTTCCATGCTCAGCATCATTAGGTCGCGTTTGCAATAAGCTCAAGCTAAGCACTTCACAATGATTGTGCAATTTCGCAATCGTAATGCAAAAGGGCTCGTGCTCGTGATCGTGTCACCAACCATAACCACAGTCAACCTCAAGCTGTGTTCCACTGGATTGAAAGTGAAGGTTTTGTCTTGATTTTTTTTTTTTGTATCTCTTGAGCTATGTCGAGGAGAATTTTCTTGCCACACTTTGTGCCGGCGAGAAGGTGAGAAGAGATCTGTCCCATTGTTGACTGATTGACTGACAACCTGTGCTTATTTCATTTGGACCTTTTGTGTGTGGGTTATCATCGCTTCTCGGATAAATCGAATTAGTTTTAGCCCCGTTTTTTTCCTTCTCTCTGTATCTGAACTGCGAGTATTGTGTTTGATTAGGTAATGGATACAAACACAAAGAAGGAAAAAAAACCCACTAATTACGGAGTTACATCAAAATTTTGTCGGTTGTCTTGTGAGATTGGGGGCCAGGGCAGCAAGGTCGGTTAAATTGGGAACAATGTTAAGAAAAAAGCAATTCACAAAATTAACTGCGGTTATTAGGAAGATTTTAATTATAACGGGCGGAAGGAGTTGTGGTAGTCTTTGGGACCAGAATTGGCACGGGATTGTGGTGAGGTGTTATTGGAGCCTTTTGATTGATGGGTTTGGTGATGGGAAGACTGCGTTATGCGGCTGAATTCATCTGCGACCTTGTACGGGGTTTGGCAATAAACCTGGATTGCTTGGTATCGTGAAATATATGTGAAGACTAATACAATGGATTCGGCATGGTTATCATCTTTGGATGCTCTGCGTTTATGGCGAAATTTATGGAACTGTGAGAAAACTGAAATCCAATTCAATTCAATCCACATGGAGAGGAATAAGTGACGTCTGTAGGGTCATTCGTTACGCGAAAGCAGGGCAGATGCAATGTTGACAGTTTTGGAAGACCACAAATCGATTGAATGGATCCGCGGTGAATGGATTAGAGGGCTTATGCATCGCCGGTCCATCTCCCTTTTGTTTATGCTTCTAAGACAATGTTTGCAGCTTTTAGTCAGAAGTGAATACCAATTTTGTGAAGGTTGTGACTTGGGTAACTTACCACAGACCAGACAAGATTGAGTTATTAATGAATACCGACTTCCCAGCAAATGTCTGGATATCATGACCGGATTCCAAACTTCTGTGGAAGTACACGGCTATCGTAGACCTATACGCACTTATGGAAGCCTGGCCACCAGCAAAACCTCCAACATAAGAGCCGTAACAGAAGTACAAAAGACATCACCAATAGAAGGACTTGTGACCATCCTCAACCTACTTCCGCTAGACCTTTTTATACAAATATTGGCGTCTATAAGTGCACTTAGAATAAGCTAAATGGATAGCTGGAGATGGAATACAATGGGACATACTATGATTCTATGGAAACGTCTCTAGCTACCACCGTCTACATAACACCGTACCTAAACTTCGAAAGGCCCTTCTCCAGTCATTACCCGAGTAGGGAAGGATGGGTAAGCGGAGGAGTATCAAGCATGCTATCCAAGGCCGTGTTGAGTGACAGCAGTAAGCGGTGGTATCTTCTCTGATAAGAGCATATCTAAGTCAGTCAGACTTTTGAACCAGAGTAGGGTCTTTGACGGAGGTCTCAGCATGAGACTGCAATGAGGGAAGTATCACAAGACGATAACATCTTTTCAATTGACAGCCAGGCAGCGATAAGACCGATATCTGCTGTAGAAGTACAGTCGAAGCTTGAGAATTGTTGCCGCAAAGTGCTTAAAGCTCTTGGAACGCAGCACAAGGTAAGGACCAGCGGATGGATATAAAGGAATACGAGGGAATGAGAAAGCGGATGAACTGGTATGAAAAGGCTCGATAATAAATATAGAACAAGCCGACAACTCAGTGAACATCCCGCCTTGCACGCCTAGGCATGCCGCATGGGAAAAATTCGTAACGGAGGCGAACAATAGATGGCGATCCTTGAGAACTTGTACTACAACAAGGAAATTATAGCCACTGCTGAACAAAGGAAAAACTGACAAAGTTTACAGAAAGACAGTCTCATCCTCATGGGAGTGATCACGGGACATAACACTCTGCGATACCATCTGAAAAGCTACCGCTTCCAGAAGAAGACCTTTATAGAGGCTGTAGCGACAAGGAGATAAATGAGCATATGGACCATGTCACTGCTCAGGTCTCTATCATATAAGAAACTAAGCTTACAGAACCTCATAGCATAGACGCGGTCGCCATAGAATAGACGCCAGACGGGTACTCTTAACGATTCTTTCTTCAAAGGTTTCTTTGTGGATAACAGAGTTCAGACAACTGGCTCTTGATTGAAGCAAGAAAACAATACAGGACTGGAATAATTATAAATCTAGATTTAACGACTACAAACCGAAAATTTTAACCAAAAAACTAAGGTCTTGGCGAGTGCACTACTGTAAGCCTATAGATGACGTCGAGGAAGCCGCAAGACTCCTCAAGAGACTATCCAAGGATCATTGCACCTTGGGATACATCAAGAAGTCTTACAGCTAATGGACCCTTCTACTAAGGGCTTGCAGAAATGTCAAGAAAAATAACTCT
Organism: Blera fallax; assembly: GCA_946965025.1. NCBI lineage: Eukaryota > Metazoa > Arthropoda > Insecta > Diptera > Syrphidae > Blera > Blera fallax. The sequence goes on from OX337244.1 coordinate 118,498,986, forward strand.
AGACCTAAGCAGATTAATGAATTCCACGAGGCAGCCGTCTTGAGCAGATGACTGCTGAACATTTTTAAAGAATTTGCTCGAAAGTCCCCGCCTCAGCTAGATAGCAGGCTTAGATTACTAAGACGATGCCTCTGATGCCGATCCCTGTACTGGGTACGTGGATCCACATCTTCGTTTGCCGGCATGTACCAAGACGTCGCCCGTAGTCTAGATGCTGTTTTAGTAGCAACACAGTCATTTTTGTTTAAAGATTGCCAAGCTGCAGCCTATTGATGGTTGAGGATCGACGAAGGGGCTCATTGACCCCTCCCTGGCAAGAGCATCTGTTCTTTCGTTTCTCGATATCCGGAATGTCTAGGAACCCAGACCAGCGTCAATAAAGTTACACCGCCCGAGCCAGCTCAGCTTAACAATTGCCTTCTTCACGATCTTGGTGGCAATCCTGTAAGCAGAACAGGCCTTAATACCGGTATCGGAGTCGGAGCAGATGTGAATAGTTCTACCTCTTATCTTCGTTTTTAGAGTTATGTGAGCTTCACTTGCGACAGCCTAGACTTCGGCTGAAAGACCGCAGTATATGTACCTAGTGGAATAGCTTTGTTTCGAACGCTCCAGAAAAGAGCATCGGAGTCTGCATTCTCATATAAATTCCCTTCGCATGATATCCAACACCGAATGCGTGAAATAGAGCCGAGAAGCTTTTCAGCCCCCCACTCGAGCAGCGTTCCAATGCGGGATACTGCTGCCATGTACTTGATGAAGGTATGGAAGAGTGAAAGGCTTAGAAGAAGTTCCATTGCGGCAGTCAGAATTCCTCTCATCGCACGAATAATATAGACACATGCAAGGTGTTGCAGTTCATCGTGCTTGCGTAACGCACTATACACAGGAAACGGTCTGACTATGTCAGTGTGTATCCAAAGGAGCATCTTAGGGCTTAAGCCCCAGGTCCTACTGATATTCTTCGGCACTGTTATGCTGGTGGCTCTTTAGATCTTGGTCCCAAGGTGTTCTTTTAAAGCCAGCTCAGGGTCTAAAGTCACTCCCAAGTATGGGATGGCCATCTCCCAGGAGGAGGGGAACCTATCAGCCAGGCTGTAGCTAGACAGATAGGAAGATTATCGTCCGGGTCGTGGAGAAACTCTAAATATATCCCGACGAAAATATGATTTTATATTGCCTTTCCCATTTGGCTCAGGAATAAGTGGAACTAGGTATCCAAACCCAAGAGAAAGTACGTGCTTGTTTCATCTTACATCACAATGGCTCAGAATAAAGATCAGAAAATACATTAGGAAGAACACTTCTTCACCTGTCGCCTAAGGATTTATTTATCTTTTGTAAAAAAGAGCAATTAAATCCAAGAAGCACTCAAACTCAATACGGTCCATTGTACTACCAGGCAGGAGCTCCCTTCTTGGTGCAGTGGTTGGAGAAATTCAGATTTCATTCGTTTCTCTGTTGTGCTTGGTTGCTGTTCCCCCGGCGGGGTTTGAACTTACACCGGCCACTTCTCCGTGGCCACCACCTTTCCCAAGAGGGTTCTCCAGGTTTTCAGGACTTTCTCGCTCCCATAACCACTAAAACCGTTAACGACAACATAATACTCGTTATGCAACTTGCTTAATTATTTTATTCTCAAATCATCTTAAGCCAATTGGCCTCCATCACGTTAAAGAAGTCGAAAACAGATCTCAACACCTGTCCATGACTTTCAATTGTACTCGTATCTTCTGCACTAAAAGAAGGTCCCCCCTTAAAAAAAGATACACACATAAACAGCCAATAAGCCGATCTGTGTAATTAAATACCTTCAATAAGGTGTAACAACTCTTTCATGCCACAAAATCGGTAGTAATTACACACTCTGGCCGAGCCGCCGCGCCGCTCCGTACGAGTAAAATAAATCCAAACACGGAAGCGAACATCACAATCGATAGCCCCGATGACACCTTTCACTTTTAGGTTTTTTTTTATTTATTTTTATTATTTTATCGCAAAAAAAATGTGTAGCCAACGTAAAAGCAAAGAAATTGGATACAAATTTAATGTATCTTACCGCAGAAGATATTATCTTTTCAGTGGCATTCTGCATATCGAATCGAGTTGCCCATAAGATACTCTGCGCGTCGTCGATGCATGATGGGCCAGCAGTGCGTTCAGTTTGTTAAATTAACAAATAAAGTGTCATCATTGTGGAGCTGGCACTGTTGGACGATTTATTTAATTACACACAAGAGACCCAATGAATTTTTTCTAATAATAGAACAACAACAACGAAAGATAGGAAAAAAAAAAAAAATTTGCGCAGATATTTTATAAGCATTTTCTTTTTGGCAGCCGGGGTGGTTCCGGGGGGACATGCCACCATATTGCGTAAAACTTTTATTACCTTTCGTGTGTAACACACACGGTGGATTGCGTAACTGACGGATACCTATGAAGATCATAGTCATGCGCGCCGTTCACACATAATTAGATACTCGACTGAGTATGGATATTATGTCTAACAGCAGCCAGGAGGTGGAAACTGATTTTTTGTTGGTGGATTCCTGTCAGCATGAGGTCTCGTGCACTTGTTGATGGACCGTTTGCGGTATGGAATAAATTAATTGCTTAGTTACCCCGTGTTTTGCAGCGAGCTTACACATATGCATGTGGACGAGGAGTATCTGTGGTGGGGAGGGGAGGAAAGAAATCCCAAAATACAGTGAAAGCTAATAAATAACACATGCAATTCGCTGAATTTTGATAAATTGTTACTAGATACATGGAGGCTTGCATTAATTACCGCGCAAATTAATTTGTTCGGTCTTTAAGACTGGCTGGCTATTTTTAGTGATTTTTAGTGATTTTTAGTGATGCGCTAGGTATTGGCATTCCGATTGGCGAAAGCCTGGTTTTTGATTGTAATTGAATGCAGATTGGAAACGGCAATTTGAATCGAATTAAATTTTAGGTCAGTCAGTGAGTAGTTTAAGTTAATTTGAAATGGAAGCTGAACCATGAGTGAGGAATTTAAAAATATTCTCTCTGGCTGGTCTTGTGTCATGTGAATTCGACGTGGGTGGTACGAGTGGATAACTTAAGCCAGAGGAAGGTTAGGTTTTACCCAAAAACCCCCTTACAGATGGATAATTTTGGCTCATAACCTACTGAATGGGAACTATTTGGGTCACCAATTAGTGGACGACAAGACGGTAGTACATCCTGCGATGTGGACCAGAATTGCTTAGTCAAAGATAGACGGCAAGAGAATATGTGTGAGTTAGTGGCTTGTTTTTCTTTCTTTTATCTGAGACTTTCAGGTACGAAGTACAAAATTTGGTTGACAAGTGCTTCCTTTTCAAAATGAATGACTCCTAGGACACAGAAGCTATTCACTAGCAAAAGAATGAAACCTCAATTCAATTCAATTCATACAAACTCCAGGGCGACTGTAGTATCTTCCTGGTGGAAGTCCCACTCTGGAAAATTATGAGTTTCGTCAAGAGTACAGGCTGGTGCAACCAAACCAAACGATAGAACTCAGTTATGGTACCACTATTTAACGGAGAAACACAATGGATCAACTGGCCCCCGTGAAAGCACTTCTACAGGCGCACGTCCCTCCAACCATAACCAAACCTCAATTCAAACTACCAGTTTTTGAGGGAATGCCTTAAGGATATCTGATAAGGATATCTGCCGAATCATACTCGACAGGAAACTTAACTGGAAGCTCAATGTCAATGAAAGAGTAAAGAAGGCAACAATTGCGTTCTCTACATGCAAACTTATCTTTGACAGAATTTGGGGAGCTATATTCAGATAATGAACACGTAGTCTGCTCGCAAGCCGCGGACAAGGCAATCAATCGTAAGCCAATGACAAAATACAGAGATTAGCATGCAAAGTCATAGCCAGTGCGATGAGAACAACGCCAATAGTAGGGAAATATGCTACAACATGCTACTCTTAGTACTCTACATGCAGGAATCTGCTGCCAAGAGTATCTTGAGGATTAGCCAACCAAGTCTCAAAGAATATGCATAGATTCTAGGAAAACTCGTAGTGACGACGTAAGCAGTGACTGCATAATACCATACCTCGACTTTGAGAAACTGTTGTCCTGGGAAACCCATGAAGCAATAAAGGGAAAGTCCATATCCATGCGGGCGCCATGGCCCAAGTGATTAGTGGGTTGGATCGCTAAGCGGGAGGTTCGTAGTTCGAATCCGAGAAAACACCAAGGAGTTATTCACGGTCCCACGTCTCGCGAATTTTTGACTGGTCGTGAGAAGCTAGTCCCTGGACCACATACGGTCCGTTGATCCGTTTGTGAATCTACACAGATGGGTCAAAGGCTTAGACAGTAGGTGGAACTCGCTTACCACTTCTGACACATCAAGGAAGCAAAAACTTGGAGAAATACTAACTCCCAAGAATGTTGTAAGCGTTATGATGACATCGAGCGTAGTATGGAGCGAGGTGAAACAGATTGCAGGAATAATGATGAAGAAAGTTCGACGGCTAATCAAGCCTAGTCCGGCGTCTGTCATGTATCAAAGATCAGCAATCGATGAACCACAAGGTGAGCAAGCGAATGGGAAAAGAAGAGCATAAATTGCTCAACAGTTGCGCAAAGTAATACCTAACAATAGTCCCAAGGGACAACATAGACCATGATATCCAAAACTTCAGTCCAGCTGACCAGAACGAAGTGAGGATAGCACTGTTCAAGCTTAAATCCAACAAAGCTGCTGATCCTGATGGCCTACCAGACGAGTTGTTCAAGGCAGCTTGAAATGACTTGATAGACACATTTCAAAAATTTGGTCAGACGAGTGTATGCCTGATGAATGGAATCTCGATATCGTTTGCCCGATACACAAGAAAGGATCTTCAGTTACAGAAGTATCAGTCTCCTCACTAGTGCAAACAAGATCTTGTCTGTCTTATTGTTTGAACGCCTGAAACCCTTCGCCAACAACCTGATTGATCCCTATCGGTGTGGTTTCAGGCCAGGAAAGTCCACTGTCGAACAATCTTTCACACTCTGGAAAAAAACCAGGAAGGCCAAATCACTACTCACCATCTTTTGATCGATTTTAAGGCCGCGTATGACAGCATTTATAGAGACGAGCTATACGGAACCATGTCTTGTTTTGGCATCCCTTATCGGCAAAACTCATTCGTCTCTGCAGGATGAAGATGGAGAAAGCCCGCTGCATATTCAATGTCCGTAATGATCTCACCGAGACCTTCGATGTTAAAAAAGGATTTAGACAAGGTGCTGCGCTGTCATGTGGCTTCTTTCATATCATGCTTGAAAGAATTGTGCGGCACTCACAAGTCAACGCCGAAGGCACCGTCTTTCAAAAGTCTGGGCAACTAGTACACTACGCTGACGACACTAACATAAATGGCAAAGCACAGCGGTCTGTCACTGGTGCATTTGCTAGTATTGAAACGGAAGCTGCCAAAATGGTTTTAGCTATGAATGAAGGTATAACCAAGTATATGCTGCCAATAAGAAGCGACACACAACATCGACGAATTAGACAGAACGTCACAGTCGACATCTATGACTTTGAGATAGTTTGGGACTTTGTCTACCTTGGCTGTGCTATAAATTTTGACAATAACACATCAGTAGAAAGCAAACGAAGCATAACTCTTGCGATCGCTGTAACTTTGGGCTAAGGAGGCCATTAAGTAGTGAGGTCTTATCCCGAACGACTAGGGAGACTCTATACAAGACCTTAATTATCCCAGTCCTGCTTTATGGCGTTGAAGCATGGACTCTGTTGGAAGCAGATGAAAATATCCTCGGTCGTGTCGAGAGAAAATTCTTCGAAAGATATTCGGTTCCATTTGCGTTGACGGGCTTTGGAGGAGAAGGTTAAACGTCGAAGTTTACGAGCAGTACAGTGGCATAGATCTGGCACCCAAAATGGCTAGGACATGCACATAGAGTGAATTGACGCCAATGCTCCCGCCCACAGAGGTTGAGGTCCAGGTTAACCTTGAACTGTAGCGTCATCTAAGAAAGTAAGTAGTCCTACGGGATGTGTGGTTGAAGTTTAAAGGTCTGAGTTGAAACGTAAGCGTATTTCTGGCATCGAGTATCGTACATGCCAATAGCCCCAGCTCATGGTATCTTTAAAAAACTGCGCACCCATTGACGAAACCAAAAAAAAGTGTGTGTGTATGGTTAAAATAGCTGCCCTGAATAAAGACGTATGTATGTATAATGCCATCGTGATACCGTACCTAACAAGTTCTTGTTTCAACGGGAGAAGGATTATCTGAATCAAGCCTCGGGGCTTACTGTTTACCATCAAATTGATCCATGAACTTGAAATATTTGCTGATTTTATAGGCACCGATTTTCGATAAGTCGTTAAGGTCTTGTAACGGACGGACCTTAGTCCAATAAAGTTCGAGTGAACTAACAAGGAAAAATCACCAGCATCAAATACAGCTTAACTTTCTGTCGAATTAATGGAGCCAAGGAACCCTTTAGTAAAAACATCCACGCCCCATTAATCCTTATTTTACTTGCTTTCTAAGTACTGCCTCAAATGCAGCTGAACATGCACAATCCGCTTGGCATAAGGCCAGTCTTTTCATCCGCTGCTCATTAATAAATCCGTCCTCAGAATATAATCAGCTGACATTCACTCGAAGTAGATTTTTATCGTTCCAATAACCTCTGGCTAAAATGAAAAAAAACACTTTAAGACCCATTGGAAAATGGCACAGTAGGTTTCCTTAATCCCCACGAACATAAAAGCTCTCTCACATGCAATTCGAACATAATACCACGGTCGAAGCTATAAAAAAAATTTAATAGATACTCTTGTGAAATTCGAAAGAAAAGATGCCAGCCCCACAGCTGGAATTTTCCCGATAGTATGCCACAATAAAGACATTCACTGCACGAAATCTCCCAATCGATACTCGAGAATTGAATAGAAGAATCCCCCCAGAACCTGAAGTCATTCGCAAGTATCTAAAGTCAATTTGGCATCGTCTCTTGCAAAACGATTGCAAAAATGCATCGCATCCAAACCTCATTCAGCTTCAAGAAAACACGTCGTGATCATATACGCCTCCAGCCCTTTTCAATTTAACCCTAAATGCATGCAGAGTCATTCAGAATCATTATTTATAGTTTCTTTCCTTTTGTTTCCTGTCCATAAGTTTCTACTCATAGCTCATGCGCAGACAATGCCTGCACCAAGGCAAGCTCCCACTCCTATTCAAAAACTAATTACAGTTCCTACGGCCATTCACAAATCATCTTTATTGTTCTTGGCCAATCTTCAGAGTGACGCTACACGAATCCTACCTAAAAATTAAAGACGAACCTCAAATGATACCGGTACGGCTGGCCGTGATCCCTCATAATAGTGCACCTCAACGCCAGAGCAAAACGCATAAAACCCATCCAAATGGCAAATGTGAGGCGGCTCCTCTCGACCGTGAAACCGTTTCATTACCTCTTTCATTTCGTATCCGTAGAACTGCATCTGCGTTTATCCTCATATGGATGTGTGCATGTGTGTGTGTGTGTGTGTGTGTGTGCTGATCTTGGTCATGAACCTGTAATTCACTACCCCGCCTGAGCGATCATAATGAGGCAATTGCGGTCACACTCGCGCATATATTTCCTTATTAAGCTTAATTTTTGGGCCTTATGAATGGCCAAGTGGAAGGCTTGTGTGTGGGGCGGCCTCTAATGATACCTTCTGGATGCGGATATACGGAAATGGGTCACTTGCTTGAGAAAACACAGATACGAGTGTTGCACGAAATTCAGGTTAATAGATTACCAAATTTTAGTGGATGCCAAGCGAAGGCCTACGAGGTGAAGGCTCGCCGAATAGACGACCCAACGAGTGCCATTAATAATTTCGCACCTATGCCGTGCAAGATGAGATGCTAAGTTGCGGATAATTTTATGGTTAACCATATTTTACCTTTGGATAAATGGGATGTAAGGTAGTGCGGATGGGTGCTTGGTAGGATTTTGTATCTAGCTGTTTGCTTAGTGCCTGCACATGCTGTGGAATCAAATGAGTTATTTGCAGATTCCGTGGAAATGACATGCGCAAGCTGTACTCCGTAAGGGAATTGTGTGTTGAAATTTATAGGCGGTGGGGTTTTACGACGGCGCTGCAGAAGTGAATGTAGTTTAAGAGCTCGTTTACACTGTCAAACGATATTGGCTATAAATCTTTTGTGTTTGCTTACAGGCAGTTAAGGTGAATCATGCGTTTGGTTAAGTATGATACCCACTTAGGATTTCAAGTCCGGAAAATATGGGTCTCGTAAGTATTGGAATTTGTTCCAGAGTAGCGCTTGGAGAAACCGTGAAGTCGGATTTATTTAAATACTATTCGCTGAAAAGAGTCTGGTTGTTGTGGCTTTCTTTGGCCCCGGTGTGGGTCATTGTAGAAAGCCGTGGAGGATTGAAGCCAGAAGACCTTATTTCGGGTTCATCCACTCGTTATTGATTGCAACTGACCATAGGCTCTTTGTGGCTAGAGGAGTCAATAGCTTATTTGGCACAACCTTTAGTCCGGATAATGTTAAATGGAGCTCTTTGCCACCATTCAAAGCCTCCGAAGGAGACGGTCTATTGCCGACTCTTCTATAGAAGGTAATCGATCTCATTTTGCCGGGAGTGATCACCTCCTGCCTGTCTGTGATTTTTGTCCGCCAGCCAGGCTAAAGACCTAGGGAGCTGCATAAGTCCTATAGACCTGCAAGTGTAACATCATTTGTTCTCAAATCTATGGAGAGACTTATTGACGTCCTTGTTGTGGCGCCTACCCGAGAGGTTAATCTTACCCCGATGCAATAGATTTTTAAGGTCGCACTGTCAGCCATATAGGCACGGGTGCAATACAAAAAAACCAGACTTAAGTCAGAGCACATTTGGACGCTTCGAAGGAAACGATTTTCAAATAAATTGCTGAGACGTGCCGAGGTGCCAACTTTCTTTAGGTCGTCCCTATCAGGAACAACCAAATAAGACAAAGCAGTCACAGGCTGCTTGTTGGGAGGTTTGTTGTCGCTTTTGCCAAACTTGTCTCCTTCTTGAATGGTAAATGACTAACAAAAGCCTTGTAGAAGCAGTACCTTCTCAGGGTTATTGGCTCGTTAAATAATGAGAAAAAGCCACTGCAGCCGATGATCTTGCAGCTCTGTTAGTAAGATCTACTACCATCTTCGCGTATTGCCATTTGGGAATTTCTTCAGATAAGATGAATACCAAGCACCGTACGCCAGAATATACATATGATAAGTCTTTGTGGTCCTTCGAACGATAAAGACTGATAATTCGATTACGACCTTTGGCTATCGACTGCGGACAACGATCGGATTCTGGAATGCAAAGACCTACTCTGACTCACTTGAAGAGAGGCCTAAAGACGTCAGATTTCTCCAATTTAGGCTGAAGTGTACGAGATATAAGATAGACATCTTACGGCTGAGCGACATAAAGTGCCGGGCGATACGATTGCCTTACAAAAAGCCTTGTCATGCTCTACTCAGGCAACTCTGCTGGGAGCGTGTGGAGGCCCAGAGTAGGACTAATCCTTCCTGGTCAACGAAGCAGCAGCCTCAAAGAAGAAAAATGACCATTATACTCTGCTATGCTTCAATGACTGAGCACAAAAAGACGAATTTTGCCGTCAATTAGGTTCCATCTATAGTTTAACACCTAATGACGAGGACATCGTAATAGTGGTGGGGGATTTTAACACCAATGCAGGATGCGACAACAACACTCATCAACACGTGATGGATGTTACAATCTTGGAGAACGGAACGAACGGCTTGTGCACTTTTGTGATACCAATGGCCTGGTGATCGCAAGGAAATAGGCACAACACCTGCTATAAGATCGATTGGTTATCAACTGACAGGCAACCAACATTCAACCTGATCGCCGATATTGCGAAATAGACGTGAGGCTGATATCGGACAGAATCGCGATCACCTTCTTATGTCAGCTTTTATACGCCTTCGGACTGCATCCGTCAACAGCAATCGCTCCAATGTGCGCAGACTACCTATACGTAGAATACCGTAGAATACAAGCCACAGGATTCGCAAGTGCGCTAGGATTTTAAGGACCACCTTGCCTAAGAAGATGTAAAAATGCTGTGGAAAATGTAGAACGCACATACGTCAGCAAAAGACAGAAAGGACGCCGCAAATGGCTAAAAGCGGATAGCAATCAAGGCCCGGTTGCAGCAGTCTTAGAAATCGAGAAAACCGGACTAAGAGCCCGTTATCACGTAAAAAAGAAGGAAGTGCAACGTGGCGTGGAACTTGACAAACGCTTGCACATCAACATACTTGCCTCGAAGGCTGAAAAAGCAGCAAGCAAGTCCAACAGTAGGCCTGGGAATAGTCTAGATGGTAACCTTCTGACTTCAAATGACCATCTGCCTAGGAGGTCGGCAGAGCATTTCACTGCAGTTCTAAACCACTTCAAAGGCAGCGTAGTGTTTGAACGATTTGAACGATCCTTGCAAAGTCACATCGACAAAACTTCTGCATCCGCTTATAAGGAGCGTAAGGACTATTCAGATTTAATCTTCGATGTCGAATAGGCCGGTTCCCCTTCTGGCTTCTCTTGCCTCTCATATAAACACCGTACAGTAATGCATATAGCACAGGTCTCCGCTTCATCTGCTGCTCATCGACTTTGAGAAGGCTTTTGATAGTTTGAATCGAGATGGTCTCCGGCTGGCATTGACCAAAAAAGGCATCCTTTCTTAAATATTAGGGGAAGGCAATTCGTGGCGACCCTATAAGATTAAATTATACACGAGAGCTATCCTCACTTACTTACTTAAGGTGGTCCTACAGTCCGGTTGGACCTGAGGCTCAACCAACAAGCTCCAGCGATCCACAAACAATTGACGCACGAAATAGAACCAAAAACAATCGACAATGTCCTGCAAAATTGGGTTGAAAGGTTATCCTACTACCAAGCAAGCTACTGCAGCCATTTGAGTGATTTGTTTTCATAAATAATCGGAAGGAATGCTCTCGGCAACAAAGTTAAAATCCTTGAAAACCATTGCACGGTGTAGTTTTCATAGAGATTTCAACAAGAAACCAACAGGCTAAGAAGCCTCCTAAAACTGCGACTAGAGTAGATCTCCCCCGGAGGCATGGTACTCCACATAGAATTGCATAAGGTTCAGTTCCTGAAGGAATCTGAGTGCTTTTTGCAGATAAGTCTTGGATTTCGTAGGAGGATACGAGTCCCTTTCTGTGTCTGCTGTAAGCCAAGGCTGGGAACTCACATAGACCGTGAATTGACGTCTCTTGATCTTCCAAGCACAGACAGGAGATGGTAGCTGAGCAAGCAGTCACGCGTAAGAAAGTTTGGAGGTTTGGAATCGCCATAGACCTTGAAAAGGCAATCAAAGACGGCAGGGCAAGGTACTTTAAGCAACACTGCAACGAGGCAGACCCAGACCTTTGGGGTCATCATAAGATGACGATAAACAATCTATGGGGCAGTAGACCCCCACCAATATCCTGCCCTACAGTGCTAAAAACAAGAGTAGAGCATCTATTCCCCCATAGACGATCTAATAATAATAATGCACTCGAGATCTGGACTAGCGAATGTCTACAAATGATATGTGTTCCACACAGGACCTCACATCTGGCGCCTGATGGCCAACGGCTACATACCTCGCAAAATGTGGGTCAATCTAAATCGATTGCAGACGAATCACATCAGATGTGTCGCGACACTGTACAAATAGGGAGCTACCGACACACTACACTGAGATTGTGGGAAACACTTTACGAGTAACAATCGCATGTGCACTCACGAAGCATCAAGGCGAAGTAAACGATTTCATCACTTCCTGCCCTGCCGCCGTTGAGTGGCTATCTAGTCGTCCAACTTTAAAAATTCTTCTGCAATATCGGGATTAGTATTAATTTATGTGCCTAGTATGTGCTCGTATCCATGAATTCAGTATTTTTTACCTTATAGAGGTTGTAGATACGTGTTTTAGGTTTTTTCTATTTTTCACGGTTTTGTAATGGAATCAAACGTCGGGAAGATGAAAGAAAAAAGTCAGCGTTGTGTCAGAGGTATCTCAGTCTTCGATTATGCGAAATTAAGTACGAAATACATGTCGGAATCAATTGCCAATATTCACGTCCACTGTTTCACTTTTATCGTGGACTAGGAATTGGGGAGATAGGGACCAAGAACATCACCAGGCGCATGCTTGGGAAGTTTTTTTTCCTTAAAAAATTGGTACACCCATCTGAAGGGCGGGAACTTTTCAGATATTGGTTCTCTGTATTCCTATTCCCCACTTAAAGATAAAAAGAACGTGTTAAGACCTATAGAGATGAACAAGGAAACCTTGTAGTAGAATCAAAGTCGGTGTTGAGAATATGGAAAAGCTTCTTCTTAGCTGCGACGAAGACCAACATACTGCTGTCAGCCAGAATGAACCAATCAACACAGACGATGATAGCCAAAACTTCCGCTCACATGTCGAAAACGAAGTGGGCCTAGAAATACCCAAGCTTAAATCTAACAAAGCTTGGTCCTGCCGCCTATCAGCTGAGCTATTTAACGCAGCTGGAGATGACTTAATATAGAGCATACGCCAACTCTTTTTCAAGATTTGGTCAGACGAGGGGGTGCCTCAGTATCGTTTGCCCGATACATAAGAAAGGCTGGTTGGCCATCAGGTCCAGCAGCTGTGTTGGACTTAAGCTTGGATATTGCTATCCTCAGCATTGCGTAGAAGATTTTTTCTGCGACAATGTGTGAACGTCTGAAGCCCTACGTCAACAACACAGTCGATCACACTTCGGCAGATCCTGGAAAAACCTCAAAAAGTCCAAATCGATACCCACCACCTGATTATCGATTTTAAGACCGCATTTGACGGCATTTATAGAGACGTGTTATACAGAGCCATGTCTAGTCTTGGCATCCCTGCCAAACTCGTCCGTATTCGCTACTCCATCAAGGTAATGACCTCTCTGACACCTTCGATGTCAAAAGGGATTCAGACAAGGTAATACGCTGTCATGTGACTTCTTTAATATCATACTTGAAAGAACTGGTCTGAGAAGGCAAGAGCAGTAAAGCCTTTTCCTGCACAACTTGGGAGACTCTATGCAGGCCTTAATCATCCAGTCTTGCTATACGGCTCTGAAGCATGAAGATATCCGCGGTCGTTTAGAGAGAAAAGTTCTTCGCTAGATGTTCGGTCCCGATTGGGTTGACAGGATTTTGGAGGAGAAGATTCAAACGACGAAGTTTACGGGGTATACGGCGATATAGGCTAGGCTAATGACTAGGGCATGTTCAGCAAATGCACACCAATGCTCCGGCCCGCAGGGTTTTCGAATCTAACCGGGAGGGACATCGCGGTAGAGGGCGATCTCGCCTTGGAGACAGTCATCTATGGACCGGGCTAAATGGAGAGTCTTGTTGGTTGAGGCCCAGGTTCACGCCAAACTGCAGCGCCACCTATGTAAGGAAGTAAGTACTCCTATTTCTATTCCTGTCTAAAAATGTCTTCTTTCGCCATTTTCGTCTTGTTCGCCTGAACCTTATTTATTTGCAGCACTTCTTTAGTGTTGCGAGGGTCTTTCTTGTTTCTGCGTAACTTAGAACCCACCTCCTTATCCCGCGACAAGACACATCGATCATTCTTTAAAAGCAATTTCCGATCAACATTTCATGTCAACATCTGAACAAACTACGTAAACAACGTAAACAATTTCCACCTCTCGTGTGTGTCCACGTCAATACAGAAACCACAGCGCTTGTGAAGCCAATTTAGTTCATCCACACAATTACAGTCAACTGATCGGCCATTCTGCACAACATAGTCGCGATAAGAGAATCTCTGGCCAACACTCCAGAACGTCCATCCACGGTCCATTGCGTCTCAATTAATTCTTTTATGATCCAGCTACGTGTGTGTGTGTGTGACTCCTCTTCCGTCTGAGATACATTTGAACACAGAGGAGCTACAGAACTATCTTAGCATCGAGAATATCCAGTTTATGAGAATAATTGGGTCACCAGTGACAGAAATTGCAATAAGTAACTGAACTTGAGACTTGCGCGACAAGATTTTGTTTGTGCGAGCGGAAAAATCAGGTCTCCTGTCTACACACAGACGACAGGCCAAACTGGTTCACCATTGAGTATTCCTTGCAAGCCAAATCCATTCGAATACTACAGCAGCAGCAGCAGCATCTCTCCAGTTGGCAGATACCGTTTCGATATCGATGTACAGCGCCGCACGGAAGCTTAATCTCCTTGGCGTCCCGCAAAATAGAAAACGTCAAACGAGTTTGGATGAAGCTATCTCCCCACCGCTAGGAGACTCCCTACTAGTCGGCCGAAGGCGATCGTGTGCACAGTTGATCCTCAAATTGGATGCACGACAGTTATTCTCGATGCACACGTACACACACACCACTGTGGTTAGCCAATAGCGACTACTGACTGATGAGTTCACGAGATCAGAAACTGGAGCAGATCGGCGACTATAAGATGAAGCTGGTCAATCCAGCTCTATAGGTGGGTCAAAGGCATTCCTTCTAATCAAGAAAGATTTACTGCTTAGTGATGAACGGTTACGTTTTTTATAGTATTCCTCTTCGGGAATCGATTGGAGCAAGGAGATTGCCATTCTGGAGCTATGATACGTATGAGTGTTCAGTTGGACTTGTCTTTGGAGCCAATTACTGCGGAGCGTTACGCAATGATGCTACAATTCGCATCGGGAATAAATAATTGAAAATGCGCGCAAAATACGGAAAAATGATTCAAGATGGATCGCAGTGTGTAAGATGTGCTGTTAGACGGCTGAAAAGTTGGCTAATGAACTTTTGTATCTGAGGTGAGCTATCGGAATGAAGATTGGATCAATTATGGACGACTTTGTGAGTTACCGTTTGATCGTCTGGATGATGTACAAGTAGAGCCTGAACACTGGCAATTAAGTGAGCTATGTTGGAAGACATTCTTCGTGGTTATGTTAGATGATTGAATGACATTGTCGCTGGACGAATTCGCCGAACAATAAAAAGTTGAAGATCGGTTGGTCGTGGAACTATTAAACTTGAATTGCTTTACACCACGAGGCTTCCAGTGCATAAACGGTTGCTACAAATATTTGGAGCGACAGACCGTTTCTGCTCCCTAGCAAGGGAAAGGAAATTCTACCTTGGTTCAGTGGCCTTAAGTGCAGAAATTTTCTTTTTCCGGCGAAGTGAAATATCCAAAAGTGGTAAAAAGCACCATCCGATCTGCCGAATTTCCGGCCGATAAGTCTCCTTCCGAGCATGAGCAAGTAATTCAAAATAGTGATCAATACACCCTGACTCAGTGGGTTGAGGACATGCATATAGCTTTGGACAACCAATTCGGTTTCAAGGCGGGACATGATGCTGTACATGCCGCGTCTAAACTGGTAACAAAATCATGAAACATTGCACCGGTGCCTACCCGGTCGATTTTGAGAAAGCCTTTTATACCGTATGGCCAGAAGGACTCTTCTACAAATTGAGCAGGCTGGGCATAAGCAAACCACTGCTGTACATGCTTTGTAATATGGTCACCAGTGGACGGTTCATTGTCAGAAATGGCAATGCGACTTCTGTTGGGACGTTTGATATAAAAGTGGCCTGCGAAAGGGTGCTGTTAATTCGCCGATCCTCTTTAATATTTACAGGAGTGATCTCGTAGAATCTTTCCACCATCCCATAGTGAACGAAGACGTCTTCATCGCTTACAGGCCAGGATCAAAGATCGAGGTATTGCAACGTGACTTCGATCCACTTCCAGAAGTCGAAAATTATCCTGTTTAGGACGTCGTTATCTGGGGTCTCTATGGATACCAGAAAAAAATTGGGGAAAGTTCTAAATCGAAGGACATCACGGGCAGGCACTTCCGTATCGGTAGTACAATAGATTCTGCTCTGGCCAGAACCGATGCGGCTTTTGCCCTTACAAAGAGACTATTTTATAGCAGCCAACTCGAAGGCGAGAAATGGATTTTGACCGAGGGCGGGCTTTACGCCATAGAAATATGCGCCGGCATCAACCTGAGCTCAGACATTAAGCGTGCTACCGTGGATATATTCATGGACAGTCAAGCGGCGCTTAAAGCTTTGAGCTCCCACTTGATCAGCCTTAAGCTGCCTCGTTTAATTGTAAATATTGGTCCTATGCAACAACAAGGATTTGCAGATCTGCTCTTCAAGCAAGTTTATTGGAACCTCTAAATTTTTTATTGGAACCAAGCCTTTTTGTGGGATCGATTCTGCTTTCAAATATAAGCTAGACAGTTGGGAAAGCAACATGCGCACATTCAATTGGAAATGCTGCATCCTATAGGTACTTCTCCTACTTTTCGGAAACAAACTAACTATTCCTGTTGCGGCAGCAGTATGTATCTATAAATATGTACATTCTACTGAGTTCCGAAATTACTATGAGTAACCGAGTTGGCTAAGCCGTTGTGTTTATTTATTTACTTTCAGCAAACAAGATATCGTGCCTAAAAACTTTGTAGCCTCACACAGTTTCTGTAGTCTCATCCGTCACCGACATTTTCTTACAAAGGTTTTGTGGCTTAGTGATTGGTGCGCTGGTTCAATGAATTTGAACTTAGAATCCCAGACAACGTCAAGAGACAGATTTTTCACGGTCCCACCTCCCCCTGTCATGAGAAAGCTTCTTAATTCGCTTTTTGAATAAGGCTTTAAACTCTAGGTCCCTGCCATTGGTGTGAAAAAATAGAACACGTAGAACGCGAATGGTCGCGAGAAGCTAGGCTCTGGCTCAAAAACTATCCATAGTCTGACGAATGCCTAGCTCAGGGGGACGATTAGGTGCTGTATTATGTATTAGGTGCGCCATAAAAATCGACAACAATGTTCGCGATTTGCCGACCCATTTTCAAAGTAAATTTCTATAATATGTTCTCCTTCATAGTCAGGTAGACTATATTGAACTTAAATACCAGAAATAGTGGCTAGAATGATAGCACAGTTGCAATGCTATCCCTATTGTAAGCATTGATCATACGATCATGCGAATATGGGATTCAAAATTTACGACGAAAAGGCAAATGTTGTCAAGCATGGTTTCACAAATTTGACAAAAGTCAATAACTGATGTAATGGAAGTCATTCACAGTAGAGTCGCATACCCAAAAAAATAGAGTAGTACCACCTTGAGTACAACGGACGGGAAGAATTCCTCATTTGAAGTCTTAAGACAACTAGAATGCTTTCCTATAAGTGTTGAAGTATATTTCTCAATGAATAAGTGGGGGAAGGATGGGGTAAGTTGGATCATACGAATTACTCCGCCAATTAGGATCCAGAAGCTACCAGTTTGGACAGGGTCACATCATTCAATAGAATCAATGTGAACAGTTTTTTCGGGGGAAACTAGCTCAGGATATGAACAAGCACAATATGTGAAGCCAACTAAAAAAATGTTCCGTATCACTACTCCTAGACAATTCCTCATCTCATCTCTCAATTGCAATGCTGGAGTTAGCCAAAGCCAACGGGATGGCCATGCTCTCATTTCATCCACATTGAAGCCATAAGCTCCAGCCGCTAGACGTCGACCTCTCAAAAATATCTATCCGGGTCACAAGATGGGCAGGGCAGGGCAATCCAGGGCGAACAATTAGAATTTATAACATTCTCCGAAATGTAGCTGAATCTCTCCCCCTAGCTACACATCGCCACTAAATGTTCCCAATGATTTTATAAAGGTTGGGATGTTTCCATACGATAGGGACGTTTTTACTCCTAGTGAATTCGATTCATCATATCTGATAGATCCACGAGGGGTTAGTTTTGAATTTCAGGCTCAGATGTGTCCACTGATCTTCAACAATCTACTGTTCACCAAACTGGATGTGGTATTGCTGTTGAGAGACCTGCTGATAATGCAGCTGACAACCCTTTGTCATATACAGCTGGAGATTTTCATACCTTTTCGCCTGAAGCTGCTATGCCATTTCCAAGAACTGGACCGAGGAAGAAACCACTAATCAAATGAAGGAAACGACAATCTTAACTGTCATCCCTGAAAAGAGTGCTCTAGAAGAGCAGCAAAAGCAAAGGAAATTGACTAAAGCAAAAGTTGAGCAAAGTTGGCCTTGGCAGAGCAAAACTGAACTCTGATGCACTTCACCACTAAAACCAAAATAACAGAATTTAGGCTTCCTCGACTAAATGGTCAGCTTCTCTCCCTATCATCCAAAGCTAAGTACCTAGGAGTTGTCCTACTTAACTGGAAAATGAACATAGACCAGCGGGTAAAGAAGGCACCTTTAGCCTTCTAAGCCTGTAACAGAACCTTTGGCAAAAGATAGGGTCTGCAACCGAAATTGACCCTATGGATGTACATCGCCGTACATCCTCACATATGGGTCGATAGTATGATAGCCGGATCTAGAGAAAGCCTATATCATAACCAAATTAAACAGGGTACAAAGAACAGCATGCATAGATAGCACAGGAGCTCCACGGTCGACTCCGTCAGAAGCTCTAACTTCACGAAGCGTTTCAACGTACAAATCCCCACAAGAACCGAATAGCAAGACGGACAGGTGAATAAGAATTTCGATCTTACGATATACACCGACAGTTCGAAGATGGACTGTGGAGTCGGTGTGGGGTCCTTAAAATATTTCAATGTTTTCCAATCGGAATTACTCGCTATCCGAGAAGCCTGTCGCCACATCAAACTACACACAAATATCCAGGCAAAGATAGGCATTGTCGTTCAGAGCAAGGCTGCTATAAAAGCCATAGACTCTGCAACCATTTCTTCATCCAAACTGGTACCAGAATGCGAAGAGAGCTGGCCTCGCTAGGTGGCCAATTCATGGTAACTTTAATCTGGGTTCCAGGGCATAGCAACGTTTATGGAAACGAGCATTCCGACGAACTGACCAGGTAAGGCGACTCACATTGCTCACTTGCGAAACTATTTCACATCCAGGTCGGTGCAATTAAGGCCAGTATCTCCTCAATTTTCTTCGAAATGGACTTCAGATGGACTAGGCTGTCGAGCTGCGTCGCATTTAGAAAGATGGGTCCAAGCTATAACAAGGGCCAAAACAAACCATTTACTAAGTAAAACGCGCAAAATCATAACCAGAATAAGAGCACAAACTACGGGACACTTGTCCATTGGAGTACATGCGGCGCAACTAGGTAGCCCACATAACGTACACTGTCGCAGCTGCAACATCGCAACTGAATAAGAAACCATCGCCCACTTATATGCAATTGTCCAGCACTAGTTAGGGCCAAATAACGAGCTCTAGGCAGATCCTTTTTCGACTCACTTGAGAAAAGTGTTCGCAAATTTGAAAAGAAGAGCCGCAGTGTTATTGCCAGATGTGTATGGAAGCGTACTCTGAAAGTTTACCGAGTGAAGAGTGGCTACAGTGTCATGCTTGCCGAAAGTGGGCTCATACAAACTCCTCACTTAGACTTGAAGGCACATATTAACTGCAATAGTGGTTGCGATTTATGATTAATTTTGAGTTAGTTATCAACTTGGAATAAATTCTCTGGAAAAAGCCGGTCTTTTGTCCTTTATGCCCACTTTCAAGCTCTTGGCCCAGCTTTCCTTAAACGCTGGCCGAACTTGGACCACTTGGACTTGCAGCATTTGAGGCAGTATCCGCTGATACCACTTTAAACGTGAATAGTCTTATATTTATACGATTTCAAATGAAAAATGGTCCAACTAGCCCTGACCTACCCTATCTACACACCCAACTGACGAGAACCAATTCGATTGGCCAACTTCAACCATTTCAAGTTCCTCAGTCTCTAATCTAACTCAGACAGCTCTTATTCTACGTACCAGCTTCCTCTGTTATACAACATACCTTGCATAATCCAGTTGCGAAACATCCATGAATGGGCAATCGCTGTGCGAATACACTTCCTTTCACACTTCCAATCAAATAGTTCAAAGTTAACCAAACAAAACATTCAAAATCACATCACTTTCACTCGATCAGGTCAACAGACACAGATCACGTCGAAGCTTCCATCTTTCATTCAAACGAATAAAATCTAAAATTTATAATGGAAAACTTTTATAATTTCCCACATTTTTTTTATGCATTTTTTTTTTGTATTTATTTTATTTTTCTCGCGCATTTATTCATGAACTCTGCGCGCACACAGTGGAATCCCGCAACACTGACCACTAACCACCGATCATCACTGGTATCGGTGCAGACTTCCGATGGTGTCTATGTAAATGATCCTGAGTAACTCGCGATCACATTACCACCCGAGTCAAGAGATTCGCCTCAACTGCATCCGACCGATGGTACATAGGCCGCAGATACTTTGGGGATCCGCAAAAATGTTCAATTAAAAAAAAAAAAAAAAAAAAACACTCCATGGAACGACGGTCAGTCTTGTGTGTGGACCATTAGCAAACTTGTTTCCATCCGGCCAGCACATCCTCTCCCATCCAATGATCGTTGCAGAAATTTCAGGTCAGTCCGGGAACATAAATTCAAATTCTCGCTCATGGATAAGGGGTCTGGACTGCCTTGACTTATATTTTGCATGCAGCTCGTAAGGAGTCCAGTGAACGGTGCTGGAGTCTAGAATGTTTGCACTCAGGATTGGGTCAGAAGGAAACATATTAGAATGGCAAGGAACTTGTTTTTGACGGAATCTTGATTGCAGTCATACATATATGGGTCATCATGAGGATAGCATGCTGGTTTGCTGGTTTAGCACTTAGGAGGAGAGGTGCTCTAGCGTGTTGCTGGAATTGGGTCAACATGCTTGGTTTGATTGTTCAACGCTCTGAACTGTTTAGATTGCAATGGGGGAAGCGTTCAAGGTAAATATTGGCGACAAATATCGATTGTGTAAGGAAATTAATTTTGCAATATGCATATGAAATGGCCGGTGTCTAACGGTGCCACTTGGGAGCTCGAGATGGTGGTTGTTTTTCGTCGTGTGTGTGCCAGTCGGGAATTTGCATTTCAAATTGATTGCGGTGATTCGATTGGGGATAGAATGAGAAAAAATAATAAATTACTGGCTGAAGTTAAAGATTCAATGTCGGGGGGAATGTTAGGAGCACTTCGATCGCTCGAAAGATAATCAATTGGCTGTTTTCGGATGGGCTTTGATTTGCTACATTGGCTTAGGTTCAGTGCGGTGTCAGTTGATTGCAATTGGGAAACGCGTTTGCACGGACATTTAAGGAACCTAGACATTGGATTGGATTAGGCGATAAGGTTTCAGGCGGTAATTAAGGTTAAGGAATAGAGCTGCAATTCGAAAAGAAGGAGTTAAGACTGATTTTTATACTCGCTGGCTGATTGGTGTGTGGTTAAGGTTAAGGTGCTCTGTCTGTAAAAGAACAGGAAAGCCAGTGAGAATAGAATTTTATAAATCTATTGGATACGTACTCTGAGATACCTAGGTTAGGTTAGGTAAGGTTGAAGAGGATGTGCATTCCGAAAGGTGCTTACACGGGGGTCTATTGGTCCATTGTGGTTCCCTTTGGGTAGCGTTGCCACCTTAAACATTATTTCGAGTTCTTTGGTTCCTACTCGAACCAGCGTGTGCTTTTAGGAATCTCGTTGAATCCATTAGTGACGCTTGTGCCAGCTCGCTCAGTTCTACAAAGAGTCTGTTTCGTATGTGGAGGAAGCGACGGTTGTGGAGTTGGAGAGCAAAGGCTTGATGGTGTCTGTTTCTCTTTAACTTGACAGCTACTGCAGTAGTCCGGGGTATTTATACCTATTCTTCTGCGTCTAGTTCTGAACCTTTCCTACTTCATCTGCTATCACGTATCACTGTATCCAGGAATCCAGCAGAGTCTGACCACGTGGATATTGCTCAGTTTGCTTAGGATTTCACGACAATTATATCTGTCCTAGATCTTATTGTCTCACCATCTGATGCCTTGATAGCTGTGTGACTCTCTCCTACTCTCTCCTCTCCTCCTACTTTTACCTTGATATTCTCGATACTCTCTGACGCATTAGTTGCACAATTTGGGGACAGCCTCCACATCGTCACTATGTGTTCCTTTCTTTTGTTGGAAGGTGTTACATACTTTCTTCTGCTGCTCTCAGATGCAACTACTGATTCATTGCACTTATCATGCGAAGCCCTTGCTTTAGTGGTTTTTCTTCCTACTTTTGAAGGAAGAAGAGAAGGGGCTTTAGCAATGAATGGCTTAGATGATCAGCACTCGTCACGTCCCAAAGCTCTGCCACCTGGGGCGAGAAAAGGCCGGATAATGGCAGAGGAAATGTTTTGCTGTATCATCGTCTTCCTCACATGAAACGCAGATGGTTGTGTCCTTTGAACTAGATACGTGCACGACAATTCTCCTGAGGTACAGCATCCAGCAGATCCATGCCACTGACTGCTGCGTTCACGAGAAACCCAGCTTGCGATCGGACTACTAATAACGTCTGAGAGAAAACCCAGTGCTGGTTCGGATCTTGAGACAACTCCCTTTGAGACTTGTCTTAAAAGTTCAGCTGTACTCTAGTTTTCCTGAATTCCAGTGTGACCTGGCACCCAAACAAGACCCCATGAATTTAGTCTTCCGATCAGATTTAGAGAGGTCTTGAGTCCATGTACTATTTTGAAAATGTATACAGCGCCTTGGGTGTAGCTTCGCTATTCCCTTCCTATCCACCTGTTCTTCACAGACCCAATTTGACTTAACTGAAAATGGAGTTCAATGTTCATGGAATCCGCGAAGACACCGACACCGAGTCCCGGTCTAGTTTTGGAGTCATTCGTTAAGCTACGTTGGCATTCTTTCCCCGACTCAGGATCTGATTAAAGCCATTCCAGCGCCAGAGGAAACTCGACTGTGTAGTTGTGTGGCAAATGAATTTCAGTGTCATTGCATCAGAGAGTTATCCATTAGACCGGGGCCGTAGGATATTTCTCGAGCAATTCATTGAAGCTCCAGTTCGTCTCTCTTTAGAGGAAAGAAAGCGCAATCAACATTCTTCGTCATGACCAGGATAGGCTCATTGATGACGCATAAGATAACCAACTCTTAGTGTAGGGTAGTAAGGTGGTGTCCTGCCTCTATGTTGCATGATGGTTGACCCTCTGTTGAGCACATTCAATGCTTTGGCTTCCATTGACGGTTGTTCGAACACAATTGAAGGTGACATCACACTACAGGATGGAGGCGAATGACCCCTGATGTTCGTAGGAAATCGGCAGTTTTCTTCGCTATACCTTAGCAGAAAGGACTACAGACAGCTAACTGGCGTTCTTACGGGCCACTACACCTTTGCCAAATACCTTAATCTGCTGTGTTCGCGACGCCTGTCGAGAAAGGCCCATCATGGCGGAACATTTCCTACGTCATTGTCCAGCCTTTGCTCGGATAAGGTGGCGGACTTTCGGTGCTGATATGGTGAGTGCTGAGTACTTACGCCTACTCGACTTTCTGCGAAAGACAAAAAAATTGAGTAACATGAGGTTCTTTACCTGGTAGTATAATGGATCAGTATTTGAGTCTGGCTCCTGCAGTAGAGCGTGCCCGCTCCGACAAGAAAAGGCAACGAAGGCAGAAACTCTGGGGTCTGTGAACGCCTTTCCCAAGTTGGGATAGCTATGCCCTGCACCCTGGGACTCACTCGGCTTGACATGAAGTAAGAAGATACCAAGAACACAAGACAATGAGGATAGGACATGGATGGAATACCTACCTACATACCTTCTTGCACAAAGAGATAGAAATAGACACCCTAAGGACACTCTTTATTAACACCATAAGGAGCTGCGCATATCACGCCATTTAGTGAAATCTACTCACCAGACAGACAGAACTGCGGGATGCCCTAGGCAAACATGGCGCAGAACAGGTGAGGAAGATTTAGGCTCTTTGGGAACGAGTTGGGGTCAGCTCAAGCGCTTTGTAGTACTCCGAGCAAGATGGTGCTCAGACGTTACTTTTTTTTAGAATAAATGATTTCCTTTCACCCTGGGTACGGATACTTGCCAACACCATGACATGAAGAAAGAATGGCATTCCTACCGACGACAAGGGTTAGAGACCCATAAGCCTAACCTGCTGCTGAAAATCACTAACGAGAATCGCTGAAAACTGCATCAGAGTACAGATATCCGCGACGTTAGATGGACTTTTTCTCCTCCCCCTTGACGAAGCTTGGATGTGTGCAACGATGAAACGAATGAGTTACGCTACACGTTACATACTCGTATTTCAAATTCTTGTTAGGCGCTTACACTTTGCATACAAAATTCAGCTCAAGTCAATGCACTTGAAAGTTTTCCAAAAAAAAAAAGAAAAACAATCTTTTAAATGCATCCACCGTCTACCCATTTGTCTTCCAAGTATTAGAGCATGAAGACGGCTAGATAAAAAATGCACAGAAAAACGATCTTCAATTTATATTTATAATTCTGTTCGTTAGTCCAATTTGGATGACTATTTTAATGGCCAATGACCTAATTTGAAAAATCACAGATAGTCAGATAGGTCATAAAGATTTCAAACCGTATCTGCCCCTTTTGTGTTTTGGTGGGGCCTTTCAGTGGAAATGAAAGTTCTCAAACGGGAATTCTCTAAGTATCTAACTATATACCGACTTCTTATCTCATAATTATAGTTTTTTTTTTCTAAACGAACAATAGGAGAGGGGTGTTCGAATGGTACCTTGCTTGGCATGAAATCGATATAAACGTCAAAATACTCGTATGCGAGTTAGATGCGTAGCCTTTAGAAAGAGCATAGACTGTGATTATCTTGTTAAAATTTCCATACATTTGCATCCAATCAGTGACGGTGAATTTAGATGTTTTCTAGATTTAAAAAATCTTGGCAATGCGGAAGATGCATTGAGGAAGTGTGGACTCCATAAGTTATTGGAATTATTCAGCAGCTCTGTATAAGTTTTGGAGTGATCATCAAGGCAATTCTATTGAGATGCTCTCAGCATTAATCGTAGTGAGACCGAGACACCCATTAAATTCAATAATGTGTCTTACACTTGTAGGAGTAGAAAAATGCAGATACATCGAACGCGCGGACTTGAGATGCAAAAATTTAAGTTATTCTATGAAATGTAAGGGATTGTTTCAGATCGTCGAAAATGGGGAGCTCAGTATCTTAAGTTCCACTCGATCCCAGGCTGTCATATTGGATTCCAAGGTACATTGGAAGGATAGCATAAATGAACGCATCAGTAGGTAGCACAACAGAGAAAATGCGTGGGGCTTCAAACCAGCCGTGCTCTAGTGGCCATATACAGCGGTTGTAAGACCTATTCTTACTTACGGCTTTCCGGTATGATGGAAGGAACTTCGAAAGCAATACATGGTGATTGGGATCCATAAGAATAACACTAACAGCGGCGGTGGAAGCTTTGCTAAGTTTCATTCCACTTGATATGTCCTGCAGCAGTCTGACGGTCCAATTCGGTATGAAGTTGAGGGAAGGCCGACTATACTAATTGAACCCCTATGGCCACGCTTCTATGCTATCCCAATTGGAGGGTTCACAACGAGCGAGGTAATCGATCAGATGAACCCGAGCTAGAATTTGAAATGTGATTCGCTATCAAAAATTCCTGACAGAAGTTACTGGCAGAATCAGAGAATTATCAACGGAAAGGAATAAGCCTTCTATACCAACTTCTCCTTCTAAAATAGACGTTGATACGACTGTACTGTCTTCAAAGCCGAAATCACTACCATATACAGACTTCAGAGACAATACGTGGCAACAGTAAGTATACCTTGTAAAATGACTACTGTCTACATAGACGCCAAGCAGCTATTCTCAAGCTCATCCTTTTGTAGCAATCCCAATCAGCCCTTTAAGGAAGAGAATTGAAGATGTAGTCACCAGTCGAGCTAACTGACGCTGGCTTCATCGTTTCTATGAAACTTCTATGAAGTTTCTATTTCTTTGAAACTTAGTCCTCTGCTGAATCGTCCCTCTTGGATGGATTCGAAGATTTTCCATTACTACAGGACCAGAGTCATTGAACCTTCACTCTTCTAGCTAAGTCGATATAGCTCTACAGCTCTTACAGTACGTCGTTAAATCTTATCCTCTACTCACCGTCTATGCAGATGGCAGCGAAAATCATTCGAAGAATTTCCTCTCGAAACAACCAAGAGCAACGTCACCTACTTTTGACAAAGTCCATGCCTCTGCACCATAGAGTACGACTGAGGTGATTAAGGGCCCCAAGGGCTTCCTTTTTTGAGGATTGGGCAAACAATGTTAGGGTTCCATTCATCGGGCATACTTTCGCCCGAGTTGGTGCGTGCTTCTTACGAAGTCATTGCCTGCCTCTTTGAACAGCTCGACAGGTAGGCCATCAGCTCCAGCAGCTTTGTTGGACCTAAATTTAGATATGGCTATCCTCACTTCGTCCAGATCGGGTGGACGGAATTGTTGGTCTACGTTGTCCAGGTTGAATAGTTCATTCTGCCTGACGGCGGGACTCGTTTCGTCTTCGCCGTTAAAATCTCGGTAGAAATGGTTCTTCCATATCCTCAGCATGGACCGCGTTTCTACCACGATGTTCGCTCGATTGCCTTTGCAGGCTCGGGGCTTGTAGCATTGACAAGATCGGTTTTATATTTTGGTAAATCTGTCAAACCTCATCTCTGCAGTAGCAACTGTTTTCTCGATCATGCGCTTCTTATGATCCTCCTTTTTGCTCCTGAGAAACCGGCGTTTGTTTCTCCTCTTTCGATCGTAGAGCTCGCGAGCAGCTTTTAACCTTCTAAGTAGCTCCGTATTGTACGTCTCTTATTTAGCTGGATGTACTTGCCGACATTCGTCGTCCAACCAGGGGTTTCGTTGTGGTGGTCGAGTGAAACCTAGGACGTTAGAGGAGGCATCTCTGGTGGCTTTTCGGTAATGTTGCCACTGGTCTTCGAAATTTAATGCTGGAGGCATATGCCGTCTTAAAAGATTAATGGAGACGATTTCTTGCGATTGTAGTCATCCGACGTTAAATTTTCTCACAGTATTTCCTTGTCTTGACAGTGTTCGGTGTATCCGCAACCCTACTTTGACTAAAACATGGTAGTGGTCCGATTCAATGTTAGCTTCTTGGAACGTTCGGACATCCGAAACGAAATACTGCAGAAATGTCTTGCCTCGGTTGCAGTGTGGTCAGACTGACGGTTGATTGATCAGAAGATTCCCATGTCTCCTTGTGAATATCACTTTGTGGCAACCGCCTACAAGCTACGACAACATCGATAAATCCTTTATCGGAGGTGGTCTAATGTACCCTGTACTTTCTGACTGTGCTACCAAAGATCCTCTCTCTTCCTAGATTAGCGTTAAAATCACCTAGTCATAGCTAGGGCAGTGCTCGTATGTTTAGTCAAGATCTCGTAGAACCTATCTTTGGCCGGTAACCGTGTTTCTGCTTTGTGGGAGCATGAGCGCATATAAGGCTAATGTTGGCAAATTTAGTCTTGGTGCGAATTGTCTTGAGGAGCTCGTTCTATCTAGCGCCTCCACTAATTGTTTGGCTGTGCGTGGGCTATTGAAGACGTCACATTTAACGTACAGACGCGAAGTTCGTTTGCATGCTTCGTTATCTGAAGTCCGTCCGTACCCGAGGTTTCTTGTTGCTTCGAAAGTAAGTTTATTTTCCCGTGGTCCGGCAGTTACCCCGGCGGCGCACCTCCCAACTTGGAGGATCAGTTCCATTATAGAAACCTCTAGGACGAGGGCTCAGTTAAACCGATGCCGGCAACCAACTTAAGGCTGTGAGCCCTGATGTTGGCTCACTTAGGGCTCATCCGTCAAGAAATCAACTAATTCTTGAAAATCTTTATCGGCCTAAGCTCTAAATGCGCCGAATAAGTCCGGGTAAGGTGTTATACTCGCTCCGGAAATTTATCATGCCACCATTGGTTCCATCTGGGGAATTCATCCGCCGTGTATATAGAGCTGCTACTTTTGCTTTTGGTCAACACTAGCGTCCGCGTGGACGGCAACTAGTAACAGTTACAAATCTGGAAATCGCCTGGTTAACTCCATTTAGAGTTACCCAACCACCGATTGGTAAATTCTCAGCTTTTAATCTAAGAATTCAAGTAAAAGTATCGCTAGAATGCTCCTGTTTCCGTGACCTATCTGACAGTCACCTAGAATGTCTTCAAATATTTTTCTTTCCTTCTCACTAAACCTTACCACTCAGTCACCCTGTACCCAATTATGTCTACCTAACATCCGCCTCAACCCAATCATCGAATTCAAAATATTCATTATGTGTCGCAAAATTAACCACATATTTATTCAGCCATTACCCACGTCGGTCGTCGCTTTAAATTATTATTTTTATCTTTTTTTTTTTTTCTTAATTTTTGTTTATGACTTTTGAACCAATTTGCAAATTAATCCACTCAACCGCCGCTTTACTTTGCATTCGCATAAAACAGAAAAAAATTTAACCGTTTATTCAGATAAATCTGATCGGTGGGATCGCATCATTATTTCCCATAAGATACATCCATACTTCGATCGTCTCATTGGACGACTTTCACAAGAGAACGAGTATCTACGATGTGTCTGCACAGGATGATTGAGCGAGACAGATGAAATTGTCGCACCATCCCGTATCGAAAACTCGATTCGAGTTCTATCAACACGCATTATACAGTGTCACAGAAGAATAGAAATTTTTTTTTTTTTTTTTTTAATTTGAGAAAACGCGTACGTTTTTCCCCAAAATCTCGTTTAGATACGTTTTTATCTAAGAGCAATCCGTGTAGAACTCGTTTCGTCTGTGAGCCTTTAAATAATGTGTCCCACATTTAGATTTGATGCTGCTATTGGTTCAGATCACACGAAACGAGTTACTGGATGAAATTTAATTCGAGATGAATAGATAAAAATTATTTCGATAAATTGTGGATGGAAATTCATAAATTCGTCGCAAAAAAATGTAGAAAATGCATTTTTGATGGAAGAAGTCGCATGAGGTTTGGTGTCATCTCAGAAAGGCGATTTGAGTCAAGTTCGACAGCGCAGCTAATTGCAATGAAATACAAGTTCGCAGTTCGATTTGGAATGCAACTTTGTCCATTTTGGGTTAATGGAATATTTGTGTGGATGGAGCAAGTTTCAAGCTGACATTGAAAATGCTGATTGAAGGATAGATGAGAATCCGCGGAACATTCAAGGAATTCAAAGTTCTTACCAACTACGGTTAGACAAGCGCAAATATTTCCCCAATTTTACGCATTCATGCTGTGCGTGCTCTAATTATTTGACGATTGGATTGCTTACATGGGGTGTATGTGCACTGCGACCTTTGTAGATGTATTCAGCTCCCTTGACTAGGGAGAGATACTCGAGTTAGAGCACCTTCTGCAGTCCAATTTTCTTGACGAATCAAAATACCTGGAGTGGATCCAGCAATGGTAGATTTTCTTCTGAACAACAGCTCCGCAGAATCTATAGTCTCCTCGTTGTTCTATACCCAGCTTCCTGCGATGTTCCTAAGGCTGCAGCGATACGTTAGGAAGCGCAGCCGGCTATTCTCTTCCGGCAGCCTGTCTTAGTCTATTGAGATCCTCCCAAAGTTTCGCTCTCTAGCAGCCTTTTTCCTTCCTTAGTTCTTTCCTAATCGTATGCGGCCCAGTCCACAAAATGGTTCCGGGAAAGGTAAAGACGGTCTCTGATCCTTTTCAGTTGCTTCATTTCCCTTTACTCCCACGTGACCAGGTACCCAGTTGTGGGTGACTTTCTCGTTTTCACTTTGTCAGCTTATCTTAGCAAGGCATTCCCACACCATTGTAGATCGGTTTTCATAGGAGCCTTGACTCAATAAAAAGTTGTACAGAAGCACTAAGCGGCTCCCGGCCCGGCGTCTTCCTGGACATAGATGGACCCTTCAACAACATAAAGTTTAGCGGTATTAAGGAAGCCCTTTCCAGGTACAGCAAGAGGACGGTTATGAACACATGCTAGCCAACCAGATAATAACAGCTTATCTAGGTAATGAAAGCAGGAAAGGTTGAGTCTGGAGCAGAACCCCTCAAGCGTGAATTTTTCCTCTTGCTGTGGACACTGATGGTAGATGAACTTTTGAAATTACTGGAAAGCAATGGGTTCAATTTATAGCCTATGCTGCTCAATCTTAATTACGGGGAAACATCTGTATTCACTGGGTGAGCTCATGCAGTCGGCACTGTACACAATGAAAAGTTGGGCGGACCGCTGCCGCTTGGGCGTCAACCCTGAAAAGACGAACATGGTTCTCTTTATGAAAAGACATCATCATCCTGGACAACAGATTCACTTGGAGAAAGAAATTTAGAAAACAGAATCGCGAAAGCCAGAAACGCTTCTGCTGGATTTATACTCTACTCTGTGGATTGTTTGTATGGTGGCTGATAGTTGAGAGGAAATACGCACTATCCAATATCCAACGTTCGCTTGTTTAGGAATTACCGGATCCCAATCCAGTACCACAGCAGCCATGGAGACAATTTTGAAATTAATCCCTATACGACTAGATGTGAAAAGATCTGCTTGACTGGCTACTCTTAGACTGCAGACCTCAGGACATTTCAACACACGAGACACAACGGGACACAGGGCTATCTGGAGGGAAGTAGAGGTGGCCTCAGGACTCGTAAGGCATCCGAGCGACATTTTTAGTTAGGAATACTATTTCGATACAATCTACACAGTTCGATTCCCCAAACGCGAAGAATGACAGCAGGGCACTGCTGTTCCAAAAGAGGATGGAATAAAAGTGTACGCGGATGGACTACACATCGATGGAGAATCGAGGGCGGCTATCTACTGCCTAACACCACCTCTTAATCACGTAGTCCATCTGGTACAATTCGTCACTGATTTCCGGCAGAGATTTTTGCTATACGTACTCAAGTGCGCGGAACCACTACTCAGGACCGGAACCCAAAGCAACATTATTAACATCCGCTTGGACTGTAAATCAGCCCTAATGGCACTAGCAAACCTAAGAACCAACGGCTTTAGGTACCTGATCTCTGCAATATACCAGGGAACGAAGCCGCGGATGAACGGGCGAGGAAGGGGGCGGGAAATATCGATACACGCCCACGGTCACTACCATAGGAGTAGCTTTAAAGGTTGATAAAACCGCATTCAGCATCTCGTTCGCAAAACGCCGCGAAAGAAGTGGAAAAGACTGCAAAGCTGCCAAAGTCATGACAGAGGGCTTCTACTTCCAAAGAGGGCTCTCGATCTAGGCAAAAGACAATGAAGACAGATAGTCGGTCTGAACACCGCACACACCAATCTGAATAAATACGCCTACAGACTGGGATTGATAAGTTCTAGTCCTTGCACGTTAGGAAGGGGAAGGAAGTCTCGAACACTTCCTTTGCGAAAATCCTTTCGCAGGGCGCTGAGATACAAACATCTAGGAAGACATGTTCTGCTCGGGCTGAGTTGTTTTAGACGTTACAGTTTGGGAAAAATCCTGGAGTTCGTTAGAAGGACTATAGGGGGCCACGATTAGTCAACTCAAATGAAGTATTAGCTGACGCAAAATTCATCGCTCTGCTCTTATTTTTGCAAATGGCGTCTTATTTCATCGTGACTTTGACATTCGTAAAATAAACAGAAGCAAAATACACGTAGATAAGCTACGGATTGCAGACTTTTTACTTTGGGGCTCTTAAGACACGGTTCTCTACGAACAAGCCACAGACCTTGGCGGTCAAAAAGGACATCCAATAGGAAGTGAAGAATTTATCGGCAGAATCTGACCACTTTGCAATACCAATATGCGCAGACCCATGGAAAGCCTACCTAACCTTGAAGTCTGCTCAAAAGGAAACCACTTTGAAGCATTAATTCAGACTCCAACGGTGCTGCAAATCGCTCTAAGCCATCTGACGACAGGTTAAGTTAGGTTAGGTTGGAGTGCCCCACCACACACCAACTCATACACCAGAAGTACGTCTATGGCAGTGCCACAATAACCTTGTAAAGTCCGCAGACTAAATTAATCACCGCCGTTATACATCCGTGTCAATGCATACTGTGGCTACTACGCCAAATGGAGTCACAATTGCTGTTGGCAACAAAATACCCAAGATCCCGTTACGACAGCAACTGATAAATTACCGCCGTTTAAGAATAATGGCTGCTGAATTATCATAGCCAATTCAGCAGTCATCTTTACATACTTTTTCATAAAAGAGGCTCACATCGACGATACCAATCGATTTGTATACCCGCCGCCGCGGGAGTTCATTTAATCGCTGCCAACGTAAACTGCCACCTCGTGTGCGGCAGTTTAACGCTGCGCCAGGCTTTACAACCTCGTTGACATCGTAAATATGTATCTTCTTGTTTTTCTGTATCTTTTTTTTCATTTGTTTTGGTGCCTAGTTGTACTTTAACGATTCTTGATTGTGTCCTACTTCTGTTAGATACATTAACAAGGGGAAAATTGTTAAGAACATAAAAATAAAAAAAAAAAAATTAATTTTCTTGTAACTTTCTTTTATTTTTGAATATCTTATCGCGCGACCGTTTTAAATATTTTAAAACGAAGCTTTTATCTAAGGGAATTCTTACGACCTTTATTTTGGTGAACAAGTTTTGTTGTCATTCGATGAACGAGAAAGTGATGAGGGCCAACGGAGCCAAAGATAACCTGCATTTGATTGGATCTATGAAGGTTAATAGGGTGAAGGTTCTTTGATATATGTAGGTGCTTGTCTAGCTGAGCACTTTCTTCACTGGACGAGATATAATTTATTGAAGTAGATAGGATCAATGAGATGGACGTTGGATGATTGATTTTATACGCGGCTGAACCATTCTGAAAAGGGTTGATCCAAAGGACCACATTCGATCGCTTTTTCCTGCGAAACAAAACACTTTTGTCGGACACTACTTAATTACCGTGAGGAGTCTCCAGGCGTCTAGAGAGGCAGCGTAATGCCAATAATTCGAACGATGGACTATCTAACGCCTAAGAACAGAGAGCGGAATAGAGAAGAACAAAGCGAAGAAGACTGGTCTGCTGCGGCAAGGATGCTCTGCTATCTTAGGCAGCTTGGGCCTCTATGGCAACTGGAACGTTAACATTCAAAAAAGAAACAGCGAGTGATTTACACCGACCATCGTGATTTCGTTGGTTTCGCGTGGGAATATATTCGGTCCTTGAAGGTAGGTGATTTTAGTCAGTAAGAATCGGTGCCAATGCAAGGTTTTCATATTCCTGGAAAAGAAAGAAAACCGTGAAATCTCTGCCTAAGGCACTATGGTCTTCCATTCTCCTCTGCCCTGGCACGCCGCTGCCAATTCGACAGAGCAATCGATGATTGCTTAATCCTTTTTGTCTGGAACCTGAGGGTTGGGATTCTAAGACTCTCTTGGCTGGAGCGTTGTCGCCCATTTGCTCGATGAGTGCTGAGCCAATGTAGTCGACATATTTTGGCCTTCCTGACTACATCCAGATCTTGGTACAGCTCATAGAGTTCACGGTAAAATTTTCTCCTCCATTCGAACATATGACACCAAATATTCAACGAACTGTTTTTTTTTTCGAAGGAGCCCAAGATCTGCTTCGTATTCCTGCTTATCGTCCAGCACTCGGCTCTATGTAGTAGGACTGCCATGACTGGCAAATTCGTTCTTCGTGTTAGGAGTTTTGAAACCAGTGGTCTTGCTTAATCGAAGTAGGAGAGGTTTGCTTGTGTGATCTCTGAAGGATCTCCATTAAGATGTAGTTTGTAGAGTCAACATCTACTGCGAGGAAGGTCAACTCCTTTGTTAGCTCTAAGTTTTAGCTGCCTATAGCGACCTTTTGTTCTAAACGGTGGACAGAAGTTGGTTTATTTGTCAACAGCAAATAGTTGACTCTGTCTACGTTGACCTTTAGTACAATAGCACTAGCCTTTGTTTCAATTGCCATGAACCCTTCTATAAGGGTTCGCTGGAAACGCCAAATACTCTTGTTAACACCTGCGTATCCTGCGTATCTGGACTGAATAGTACGTGTTGAAACTCAACAAACAAAACTAACGACGAGGGCAAATGAAGACTCACTCTTGTCAATCGTTGTTTCAATGCACTAAAAAGGCAATAGAGTCCTCTGTCGAATGACTAGGAAGAACACTATATAAAAACCTGTCCATCCCAGTCCTACTATATGATATAATAGACATTGCATGGACATTGCCAATTATGAACGAAGCTTCACTTGGTTGCTTTGAGAGAAAAGTACTTCGTGTGATCTTCGGTCCCATCTTCATAGACGGTGAGTGGATGAGAAGATCTAACGACGAGCTATAGGACCTGTACACGACATCGACCTAAGCTGAAGAGCCCAAATACAACGACTAAGGCTGGAGCATATGGAAGTGGATGGATATCAAAGCTCTTGCCCGGAAAATTTTCGGATCCACTCCACAGGGAGTCTGCAGTAGAGAAAGGCCTTCGAATAGGTGGCTTCTACAAGTTAAGAGGGACCTCAACGACCGTCTAGTGTAGTACCCAAGAACATGGTATATCTGGCCATATATAGTTGTCAACAAATATGTAGTCTAACTTCTCATAGGGGAGCATAGATATCCAATTAAGATTATCCTTAAGGGTTTGAGGTACTATCTTTAAAAATTAATATGTGTTCAGAGACAGAATGCCGATTCGGTTTGGAGGAGAGTGGTACGTAGGTAGAAATGGTTGTATCAGCCAACCATTCTGAAGAAGAGTAAGGATTATTCAACACCCCATTACATTGAGGAACCTGATGATGTCCCCAATGCTTATCTCCGCTGACTCTATTAGGTTGTCAAAGAAGTGTTTACATAATGTACGCTGTATGGCCCTGCCTAGAGCCGGATACTTGCAAGGGAAATGTAGAATTGTTTCTTTTTCGTTGGCAATATTGCAGTTGCGACAGTTCTGACCGCATGAACCCCGATGGGCCAATGGCCAGTACTAATTGCCAGAACTCTTGCAATATCCGCACGATCTCTTCAAGGTTAGATCCCCGCCTCGTTCAACAGCTCGCTCATTTGCCTAGATGTTTCTGTGACTCGGCACCTAAAGGAGACACAGATACTGAACCGATGACGCAGCGAGGTGAGTTCTTCCTTGCACTGTTCTACTAGCTTCGAGAATGTAGTGGTAGATACAATAGCCTTGATAGCGGCCTGGCTGCCAATCAAGATGGCTATGATGTTTAGGGGTGTTGAGGTTTGGGAGGAGGGTGATATAATAGATATTTTAGGTTACAGCGTCAGCCATTTTAAAAAAAAAGATTGTCCTTCTATTGTGGGCGCCGTGGCTCAAGTGGTTAGTGCGTTGGATCACTGAGGGAGAGGTTCGACGTTCAGATCACAGAGAACACCAAAAAGTTTTTTCACGGCCCCACCTCTCGCGAATGTCTGACAAACGTCCGAGAGTAATAACTGTCATGAGGAAGCTTCTCAATTTGCCTTTCGGATATGGCTCTAAACTGTAGGTCCCTTTCATTTGTGTGAAAAAATATAACACACACAGCACGAATGGTTGCGAGAAGCTAGGCCCTGGACCAATTCGGTCTGTTGCGCCAAGTATTTGTATTTGTATTGTCCTTCTAAATTACAAGCGATCAACTTGAATAGCTGTTGAACCCCTAACGAACGCACTGAGGAGTCCTATTCTCTTCCCGTCCAAATGGCATTGACCTACGATTTCGAAAGTTAAGTTATACAATTCCGACTCCATTCCATGATTTTTAAAGTGCATGTCCTTCGAATTAACATGGAAATATAATAATTTCAATCTTTTTCATATTTCCGGCATCAACTTTCAAAAGTTCGTCACCTTACTGACCCACTACCTTTCATAATGAAATTTTTTCCACAAATGCGGGTCAACACCTAAGCGGAGACTTCAATTATGCAAAAAAAAAAAAAATTAAAAAAAACATTAAATATTTAATTATTTGATTGCGATATGGTATTTGCTTCTTTAATGAGACGAATCCATATCTTGGAAGCTCCAATGCCCAGTCCAGTTCACGGCAAATGTTGACTTTAGCTGGTGCCGCACTCATTTGTTTGGTTAATAATGTCAATGTATCTACGGATGAATGGGATAACTATCAGCTGAAAAGTGAATACCACCGTCTACTAAATTTTACATAATGGACTGTGTTTGCATAAATTTAACATTTGCTGCGCTGTGCCAGTGTCTGCAATACTCATTCGTTTGGGTTTCATATTGGGTTTCGGGCGAAAGTAGCTTTTAAGTGTTATTGTCTATAACTTTATAAGAGGTGACATTAACGAGCTACTAAGTTCGACGAATTTTCATAATTAACTGTTTGGCAAATAAATTAACACAGACTAATCCTTATTGAGGGAATTATTTAAGGTTTAAGTTGGTGTAAGTCTTTGTCAAATTACTGGGACATTAGACCTGTCAACACATTTGCGTGTAAGGTGAGTCGACCTTTATGTAATGATAACGAGCCGAGGGGGATTACAGTAGATACTCTGAAAACATTAGAAAAAGCTGTGAAATTTTTATGAACCGTGTGATTTTGGGGCAAGGTGCTAAGCTGTCGCATTTTCCTTGGGAGTTCTTAAGTCTCCGAGGGAGTCCAATGGAAATGACTTTTTACTTAAACTCTGTGGTATAACCTCCTGTTACCTCTGCGGTGTATGCGAAGAACTTGGATCCTAAGCTACGTAGGCGTCGTCCATGTGGGATGAGGCAGTGGCGTAGCAGATGTTGGATTGACTCAACTTTTCCTTTATCTCTGCAGCTTCTACCTATATCGTTAGACTCTAATGACTTGACTCCAAAGACGCAGTGTCCAGTTAAGATACGGATAGAAAATCTATATGTATATTGTCAGAAGGCTCTTTATTTTCATTTTGTTAAACTTCGGCCATAACGTAGGAGAGGTGATACAGTCCTCTCTGAATAGCCGAGACTGTACCGTCTATTATACTATACAATTGGCCAAGCAGTGGCAGTATGGATGTGTCCGCTTTGTTAATGCTCATTGCCGACCCCATCCTTGCCAAAAGCCCCCGCCTTTTTGTTCCCTTCTATGAACATATGTTGCTTTGCATGGGAACCCAGGAAAGTTCGACCGATTTGGTATCTGATTGCCACATTTATTAACCGCCTTTGGATCGATTGCATTGGATTGTACTGATTTTAAGGCTGTCTACCAACGAAGGTAGTTGTATCCGACGCAGGGAGTTGACTATCTTCTATGCATTTTGCAGCTTTTCCTATCGCCAGGATTTCAGCTTGGAATACACTGCTCCTTTCTGGTAGTCTAAAAGGTTCCTGTTTTTGCAGTGTTTTTTAAAAGGTTTTTTTTTAAAAGGTTCTAAGATAAAGCTAACCTACGTTGCGAGGAAAGCCACAGTCACCAGTAAAATCCATAAGGTCGTAGATACCGCCCACATGGTAAGAACTTTCCAAAGAGGTGGATAGGGACCATGTGTAGATTGCACAGGTAGATGAAAATTCCTTAATGGCGAATCCCTTTTGGATAGAATAGAGTCCAAGTTATCGATGATGCTTCCTTTAATTCCGGCGAGATCGCAGGAGTATACAAGACCATGAAATCTGGAGACTATGTAGGCATGTTCGTGCATCATTAAGATTAGTGACGACTCGGAAGGCTTCAAACTCAATCTGATTCCAGCTAAGGATATCCTAAAGAGACCTGGAGCCCATACGGAGGTAGATGGTGGAATGGTACTATAAAGTCTGAAGATCTAGGGCCCGGCAATTCCGATGGAGGACTGGACAGTAATCAAAGTAGAGGAACCGCAGAAAGAAAACCTTTCGCTCCTGTTTTGGATATAGAAGAAGGTACTAGGAAACACTAGAGAACAGACCAAAGCGTTTGGTTGGGTGTACGGGATGCCAACCTTAAGGCAACAACTTAGATGAAATCGACGCCAACGGACAAGCTGCTGAGGGACTTACGGATTGATGAAAAACCTAGTAACACCGAACATCATTGTATACGTCGTACAGATTAATCTGCAGCACTCGAGATGTACATTCAGAAATCTCTTGGTCTTTATATTAGAAGAAGACATTCATGCATACATATGTATGTATATAGGCTTCATCCAGAAACCGCGTGTAAGGATCTGAATTACAAAATAGCCCCGTGGTAACAATTACAATATTTTCTGCAGCCAAAAGGTAAATAGTAAGCCTTGAACATGCATACTAGCTAAGACACACATCAACTCTTTTCTATGCTCCATTAATGAACCTACTTTGGTCTAAGTGTACCTTGTCGAGGGCCACATTAACCAACCAACCAACCAACCATCTACCTCGCGACAGACCAGTCCCGATGGAAGAGATAGAAACGGCAACTTGCTAATTCATAGACTGTGCTCAAATGCGAGGCATATGCTTCGGGTAGTCCTGAAATGAACGAACGGGATGAGTCCTTATTTCTAATGATGAGTAACTTATGCGTCTGTAATGCGGGCAACAGTTCACCTTTCTTCCCAAGTTCTGAAAAATTATGGTGGATTCGAGAAAGTTCTAGATATTACGCTTAAAACAATCACCGACAACTTTAAGCAACTAAAACCCCTCTTGGCCCACTCCTGGATTCTCTTCACTCTTATGATCATAGATGAGACTTCTAAACCTTTTAGAAATCCGTGGAAGATCGTCCAGAAGAAATTAAGTCAGGTCATCAAAGTGAAACTCCGAACGATTGTGATGACGAGGAACTCCATGAGGACCACTGATGAAGCCTCTACCAACTAAGAAATAATTTCGACGACAGGTGCTTCTGCCAAAAAATCAAGGAACTCTCCCACAAACACCGGTGAACGACATCTTTATTTTATTGAATCCACAGGATGCAATGGATGGATAGCTAACGCTCCATGAGAAAGGGGTGCCGTTTTCCTTTTTCTCGCAATTAATCAGCATTGACCTGATCGGAGAGGTTTTTTCCTCCACTCTTTGTGCTACCAACTTACGTTAGCTGATCTCCAAAGGGAAATAGAAAGTAGCAAATATCGCAATGGATCCATAAAGATTCCGATACAGCCAATCGCTTCTCAAACTTTGCTTTAAAATCATTTATCTGGAAAGCAATGCTTTCATTTGGTCCTACCCGCCAATTTGCTAGACCGAACTTCCAGTCATTCAGGGCAACCATGTTCTGAACCAGACATACACTCTGCAAAAAATTCTTTACACAACCAGCGTTTTTGGATCCAAAACGTTGCCTCAAATATGTCCACTCCCTCAGATGGTATATCTTGGAAGATACAATACTTGGAGGGTGTCTTAAAACAGAAAGTTGTAGCTTCCAAAATTCCCAGAGGTCTGGTGCGCTAAAAGGCACTATTCGGGGCGACGATAGACTTCAAGTATCTGCAGAAGGATTAAAGAAACACAGACTGGCAGCTGCTTTAAGTTACCAATCACATCAACTACGGCCCCATATTGGAAACAGCCATCACCACGCACCTTTCCCTTTTGCACTCAGCGTGACTGTTTCT
Organism: Blera fallax; assembly: GCA_946965025.1. Lineage (NCBI taxonomy): Eukaryota > Metazoa > Arthropoda > Insecta > Diptera > Syrphidae > Blera > Blera fallax. Next base: position 118,538,586 of record OX337244.1, read on the forward strand.
TGAAGAAAAAACATCTGCTTCCCACTGATGAGTAAACACCTTCCAACAACTTAAATCCCTGATCCACCCTCGCTATACGCGCCTAATTGAGTTACCTTTCAACCATCAATTACTGTCACTATCCTGCCAAGGTCTTGCTGATTCTCTGACATTTTCATGCAACCACCAAAGGATGCTCTTAGAATAATAAATTTAAAACATTTTTCCTTCCAAATCCTATCAAAGGATTCACCTATAAAAGCCAACCGGCGGATACAACCAGAAGCCAGTCCAAAGCAGGATTTTCCCTACACAACACACAAGAATGTCGGCTTCTTTAACATCATTGTTCCTTTGCACATTCATACTATTCTGCTATGTCCTTATCGTGCCAGGACTACCAGTCAACGGTGATAAGTACAATGACAACCAACAAAAATCAGATCCCCTTGATGGCAGCAGCAACAGTAACGCAGGAGGCTTCCGACCCTTTGGAACACACAGAAACCTTCGATCTGTCTACGGATTCGGTCCAAGAATGTTGCAGATATCCCGCTCAAAAATTCCCATCGAACTAGATCTCCTGGTAGACAACGAAAACGACGGTGACCGATCGAAACGTTTCGATGACTACGGTCACATGCGGTTCGGTAAGCGCGGTGGAGAAGATCAATTCGACGACTACGGTCACATGAGGTTCGGACGTTAAGCACAAGGACTCGATGCGATAGGGACAATGACGACGACTTTTTGTATACGATTGACAAGTGTCTGATAAGGAGTTTTGTGTAAATATTTTTAAAAATATATCTGAGCATTCCAAAAATGTATCTACACCTCGTGTTTGAGTTTTCTTTCCTCACTTACCTTGACATGACCTTAGGTATCCACAAAAAAACGTCCGAAATTCACTTTGAAACCATGTCACTGCCACTTCACTAGTTTTTCCAGAAATCTATCTTTTCGCGAAAACACTGAAAAACAACTTTTTCTCCGAAAAGCGACGATGAAGAAAATCGAAAGAAAAATCCGCGAGGAAACGGCGGACGCGGCGACACGTTCCAAGGTAAGACCGACAATGGCACACGATTGGTTCGTTACAGATTTTCGCGATGTAGCTGATGGTGATGGTGCAGTAGCAGTGGTCGGTGGTGGTGGATGTTGTATCTTCTGGTGGAGGAAAATCTGGGGAAAATTTGATGGAAGGTAATGAACGAATGGTAAGCAGGTTTTCGGTGTAAATCACCCGTTTATAATTGTTGGCTAGATGCTGTCTGTATCTATAGAGTGGAAACCGATGGGAAATTGAATTTCAATAGTGGTTTCCAGTGCGACACCTTCAGAAGCTGCAGGTAGATAGTGTGCGGTTTATGTGGGCCAATTATGTGCTGGACAAGTTAATAATAGTTATCGGCGAAATGGTGTTGCTCTGCAGTTTTTGATGGACCGTTTCATCGGGTTATTTCGAGCTAAGAACCTGCTTGGAATGATTAAGACCGTTTTGCGGTTGTTTTGCGAGCTGTGTTGATTGCAAATACTGGGATCTGTAACTGTTGCGTGAGTGGTGTATTGACATTAAAATCAGGCATACGTACTCAGACGGAAGATTGTTTTTAATTGTGGACTGTAACGCAGATGGTGTTGGTGGGTGCTTGGCTTAGGTCTTTGCCGATCAAGTGAGAGAAGGTGCGGAGAATGTTGAAATAGATACTCTTGTGTTCATTGATTGCAAGTTAATGACTGGCGAGGTGACCCCGAGATAATTTTCCGATAACGGCGTTGGCATCAACAAGTTTTGAAAAATCCATTGAATCAGTGGTTACAGCTCTAACGAGCGTAAAGTGATATTCAGGCGGGTTCATCAGTGAAGAGAGGAGTTTGAAAGTTTGAAAGTTGTCATGAACTTATAACAAAGGATTTACTGCGAATATTAGACGATTTCCAGGAGTTTCGGACCAACAATCAGAGCTCAGCTCAAGCACGAAGACCTGACAGCAAACACGGGATGTGAAAAGTCATCATAAGGATGATGGGCCTCCCAAAGATGGTAGTCAGCTGCTGAAGGAGCTACAATATAAAAACAGTCACAAAAATTTAGAGCCTAATATGAATCGACTAAAGCCAGCATCATCCAGACTACACCCACCAAAACGATGCATGCGACACTGGACCTTCATACAAAAGAAACATCACTTGAAACTGTCTTAAATGTTAAACAACGCGCTCAAGGATAACGGTCCAAATAGTTTATTGCACAACAGCCTGCTGGGGGAAATGGCAAGAATGGTAAACTAGGCAGAGCTCGACATCAACTGAGGCTTCAAGGTATGAGGCTCACATTAAAAGAAACCGAGGAAGGTACTATTCGCAGCAGAACTTTTAATATTTCGTCTAAAAATTTGGTTCCTCCAACAGAGGAACCTGAAATTAATTTTGGAGTCAAATAGTTTCAAGGCGGTTTGTTAACTAACTTTTTATTCTATTCTTGTCTATTCCACAATGGAGACCACAACGAATCCATGGAGATCCTAGTGAGGCGGCCTGATCATTCTTACAGCCATCGCCTTAACCTTAGTAACCAAGATTTTGAGGTGGCATACTCACTTTGTGGGTGCAGTGGCGCAGTGCTAAGTGGATTGGACTGCTGAAAGGGAGATTCGATGTTCGAATTAAAGAGAAACCATTCACGAATGCCTGGCAATAGCTTTTCAATAAGGATACAGGCCCTTCTATTCGTGCGAAAGACGTAAAACCACGACGATATGGGTTGGTTGAGTCAATTATTTTATTTTTTTTTTTATTCTCTTCGCAATGTTGACAGGTAACGTCAACACAGTTGTCAAACGTGGAAGCCAATGATTTACTTGAAATTGTAAAAACCGAGGGAAAGAGATACCAAACCCAACCTCTATACTTGTTCCCTTTTTATCACACTTTCTTTTTTTCTGTAGGGTTTTAAAGACTTCTTTCTTCCTAGTTCTCCATTAACCTCTTCAGTTGAAAATAAATTTATGATCCCAGCTTTGAATGTATGTGAATCCGTACTCTTCTCATATCCCTGCAATAACTTGACGCATCCACTAAACCATGCCACATCCATCTATCTGAACTTGAAAGTGGAAAATAATTTGACTTTAAAAAGGTACAACTGTATTCGTTGCATGAACGTTAAAACCGCCAGTGGGCTATCATTGAGTCGCACAGTGTTCGGCTTGAAAGCTCGTAGCGCTTTCTATTTGAATAATGCCTACATTTAGGTGCACTATGCTGTTACCCATTAAAGCTGTCCATCCGAATGGCGTACTGCAAAATAAATAACTCTTGTCGTGTTACATTTTTTTTTCAATTCAGAAAAACTAGATTAAAAGTGAAATTAATTTTGAGCACAAAATTGTAGACCAAATGGATCCGTTTCCGCTGTGGCTCAAGTCTCTACTTACGAGATTTGGACTACATCGTAAATATGTGGTTGGTGCATGCGATAACAAAAATAACCGATAGCATTTTCAAATCGTTCTTCTAAGATACTAACCAAAATGAAGTAAGAACCGATTGGTTAAGGTTACCAGGTTTAAACACTGCTGAACGTTAATTTTAAAATCTCAATGAAATTTAGAAGATACGAACGCATTTTAAGAAATACGTGAGTTAATGAGGTGTTCCTGCGTGCCGGCTTTCAATTTTTAATCGTATTCGTTTACAAATAAATTGCGACTGGCCGAAAAAATTACAGAAACATCGGCAATGCTACACATACGTACAAACACTGATGTGTCAGACCTAAAGAAGGCTCGTAAAAATTGTTAAATAACAATGGACCAATGGAAATGTGACAACTGATGTTCTTTGGCCAGAAGTTAATGGCTTTGATGATCTGGATTCAGCAGGATGGTTACACTAAAGACAATTGAGTCACAAATACAAATATGGGTGCCAGAGGCCATATTGTATGCTAATATCTATTTTACTTATCGCTTCTAGGGTTCCACTAACCTAGATTTGATCGTTGGCGACTTAAGACTTTTAACCGCCACCTGGCTGTCAACAACACTGCCTGGACCTTCTTTCGGTTGCGCTACAATTCGGGGTAAGGCTGGGCCTCAACCAACCAGCGAATTCAGTTAAGCGGATACCTAGCTAACTGATTCTAGTTGCGCAATCCAAGATTCTGGACCTCGCTCTCGATATATGTAAATTGTATCTCTAGATGCATACTGTCAGAGCAACCGCGGAGGAAATTCCTAGAGTCTCTGGTATCACAAAGAATTTTCTTCTGATGTAAGGGTATAAGGGTGGACGCCGTGGCTCAAGTGGTTAGTGCGTTGGATCGCTGAGCGAGAGAAGCGAAAGAAACACCAACAAGTTTTTTTCACGGCCCCACCTCACGCGAATGTCTGACAAACGTCCGAGAGTAATAACTGTCAAGAGAAAGCTTCTCAATTTGCCTTTCGGATATGGCTCTAAGCTGTAGGTCCCTTCCATTTGTGTGAAAAAATATAACACGCGCAACACGAATGGTTGCGAGAAGCTAGGCCCTGGACCATATACGGTCTGTTGCGCCAAGTATTTGTATTTTTTTTTAGCGAGTATGTGACTAACATCGACGAGGATAACTGCCATGAAAGGCTTCTGATTACGCCTTGCGGAATTGACATTAAACGTAGGTTTCCTCATTTGTGTGGAAAATATAGTACGCACTACACGACTGCTTGGAAGAATATGGCCCTGGGCTATGGGCTGTTTGCTCCAAGTGTTGTTTTCTCTGTTTTTTCAAATGATTTTCCATTTTTTTTTACCACACTTGGTTCTTAGTGAAAGGCATCCTCCAAAGGGAAAGTTTTCCAGGAGCTTATAATTCCTCTAACTCGTCGCCTTATGAACTGCAATCCCAAGCACCTACATTTAACGAAAGCCATTTGCCCTACAACCTCATTGACACCAACCGATTACCAGTTTTCCATTTTCTGCCACCGCTATAGCATAACCTATAAGCAAATTGGCATACTCCCCACACAAGACTGTCCGCATTCCACAGGTCATCGGAGAGCAAACCCCCATCAAACACCCAACCGACATTATTCATTGCCAGAGTAACGATAGTTCTACTGGAGCCACTATCTCACAGGTGTGCTTCACAAGAGTGCCCCACAGCCCAAACGTACCACAAACAACTGTGATCGCGCTAAACTTGTTAATCACTACTCCACCCAAAAAGAAGACATCCACGTTGTCTACTGGCCCCAAACCGGTGGTGGTACAATCTGCAATCTTCGACTACTTCTCATTCAACAACACCCATGGAACTGGTTGCAATCGGTGAGGTCTCTAAGCTTCAGAGCAGCTGGGCTGCGAGCCTCAGAATACATGTCACAGATTCCAACTGCATGCAATCGGGCCGATGATTGCTGAACACACACACACAGCAATGGGTCATCGTCTTGCATAATTGCACGAGGAAAATGGACTCTTTCTCGGCGAATGGTACTCGTACACCGACTTTTCACAGTCGGGCTACGCAAAAGCCATTTCTCAAATGCCAATCATGTCTGTCCGTCTGTCCGGCGGAATTTCTCGCAAAAAAAAGCCTTTTCCTCAAACGACTTTTTATGGGCATCACTCAAAACAGAATGGGCCACTTGGCAATCGATCATTGGGCTCATTTCGCAGAGTCGAGTCTGGTCGCATCGCAGATGGAGGACGAGGAGGTGCGTTTCTTTTTTTTTTTTTTTGTTTTTTGGGAAAGTTTTCGTGGCTGACTGGAATATTTTTCATTTCATTTTATTTCCCAGTGCGGCTGGAGGAGTATCTGGCACACAGTGGCTACTAGCTGGGACTTTGGTATCAGTCTCGAGGGGTTATCGGCTGAGGTGACCAATGTAATTGACTCATTGTTAGCTGGAGGTATGCGCGATGTGGCTTATGAACAACTAGCGAATGTGCCGCGATTGATCTCAGGTGCTGAGGCAAGGCTTTGCTTTTATTTTTTTTTTATTTTTACGGAAATGAAAGAGAAAATACTTTCACGTAAATATGGAAGTTAGCCTGCTTAGGTAAGGAAGTTGAATGAATTTCATTCATGTTTGCATTCATGGCTGCGTTTAAGGAGTGCCAGTGCCAGCGTCAATAAACTGTTGTATGTAGTCTTTTTGGAATTCGCATGGCTTAAGAGATAATGGCCTTCTGTACGACTTGGACAGATTCCGTTTTACTCTTCCTTTTGGTAGGAATTTAACATTTTTATGGCAGTTATCTATAATTCATAAAAAGTGAGTCAATAGGAGTGTAAAATTTACAAATTAACCTTTTTTCCAAGGACGGCAGACCTCAAGCTATGACATTGAAGTAGGCCGGAAAATTTGGTTAACGAAGTACACTAAATCGGGCGCCAATTTAAAGATTGATTGATGAATTAAAAAAAAAAAAGAGTCCGTTACAGACTGAGATTTATAGGGAGTATTCGTTCCGCCTGGTTAAGGAAAAATATCGTTCTAGTGACTAAAAGTGACGCAGAGAGTTCGAGTACGAGAATATCAAATCGAAATCGGGACCAACGATTTAACTTTTCAAGGACCTCACGGCTGGAAATTATCATTAATAGTCTGTAACGCTAAGCTAAGAAAAACTCAGTTACCGTAAGAAACCAAGTCATTGGAGCATTCTGGTCGTTGACAGATCTTTATTTGGGTTCAGGGCGGTCAAGAAAATCATTATCATTGATGAGTCTTACTTTTAACTGAATAAGAAAAAAATGGCGCGTCTGGAGCACAGAAAGTCCTTGAGTCATCCTTGAGCCGTCAAGTCATTATTTAATTCGGTTCTTGGGATTTTGATATGAACTTTGAAGACATTGGAGCTAAAGGAATCGACGTTTCGCATTGCGGGAGAAATAATTAATATCTTACTTACTTACTTTACGTGGCTCTGCAGGCCAAGTGGACCTAGGCCTCAACTAACAAGCGTCTCAAGCCAGTTTGGCCTTTAGCTAGCTGTCTCCAGTTTCGCCCGCCAAGGTGGTTGTGGTCCCATTCCACTTGCGTGCGGCACCTGAGTCGCGGTCTTTATTTACTGCGTTGTGCCTCGAGAGTGGATTCGAAGATTTTCGGGCCGAAGCATTGGTTGCCATACGCTAAGCATGACCCAGCCACCTCAGTCGTTGGACCTGCACTCTTCTGGCTACGTCAATGACGCTGTATAGCACGTACAGTTCGTCGTTGTGCCTCTTCCTCTACTCATGTCAATGCAGACGGGACCGAAAATCACTCGGATTTATGGTGTTGAAGTCAATGAGAGGTGGTGGTTATCGATTTAAAGCTCCTGGGTTTTTTTCCAAGATCTTCTGTTGTGTGAATATTTGATCGACGAAGGACTTTCCTGGCCTAAAACCACACTGATCTGAACCGTTGTTGATGATCGGCTTTATATGCGATGTGAAGAAGACTGATGCCTCTGTAGTTGACGCAGTTTAGCGAGCAAGCCATGCTGAGGTTTCGTTCATGAGGCATACTTTCACCGGACCAACAGTTTGTTGGACAGTTAAGATATGGGTATCCTCACTTCGTCTAGGTCATGTGGACGAAATTGTTGGTCTTCATCGTCCAGATTGAATGGTTCAATCTGCCTGACAGCGGGGAGTTCCGTTCGTCGTCTCCGTTAAACAGACTGCAGATATGGTTCTTCCATATCCTCATCATCGACAGCGTTTCTAGTACGATGTTCCTTTGCTCGTTCTTATAGGATTCGGTTCGGACATTGTAGCCTTGACAGGATCTTTTTACCTTTCGGCAAAACTTCCGAGTCTCATTTCTGCAGTAGTATCTCTCTATTTCCTCGATCGCGAGCTTCTCATGCTCCTTCTTTTTCCTCCTGAGAGGTCGGTGTTCGTCTCTCCACTTCTGCTCTTAGAGCTCGCGGGTAGGTTAGGTTAGCTTAGGTCGGCTATCCGCACGAGAGTGCAGACACACTTAGACCAGTAAGGTCCTTTGTTTGTGATACTATGGATCTAACTAAACCAACCTAAGCTTTTGATAAAGCGATTAATGCACATGACTTCTAAGGACGCCAGGTCGTCAAGGTCTTCAAGGAAGGGGGACCCTAAATGGAGCAATCTTTTATGCGATAAGGCGGTGAAGGATGCTTTCCTCCTCCTCATCCCTACAGCTCCTGCAAAAGTCGTTAGAGAAGAAGCCAAGTCTTCTGGCATATTGGCCTATAAGGCAGTGTCTAGTGAGAATACCGACAACGCAGCTGATCTGTGATTGCTTTAGTTTGACCAACTCGTCACTACGTTTATGGTCCAGCCTAGGCCAGATCTGTCTCGAGATGTGACACGTTGAGCCGTTTGCCCATCTGAGTTTTGTCTTGCTAACTCGCGGGTAACTTTTTTTTAATTTCTTGCAGCAACAATTTCTAGTCATGTCATCCTGTACAAAGCCAGCAAGATGAGGCCACGCGATTCTTTTTTTTTTTTTTTGTAAGAGGTCCCAGGCTTACACTTATAACCCATAAACAGTTCCCCAGCTCAAGGCCGACATCCAGTGCTCGATTTGCGAGAAAGTCATCATAAATTTATCTAATCCGGAGAAGACCTTAAAATAATTCAGTAAAAAACGGAGAAATCTGCCAAAAACCTCCTTTTTTCTAAGGTCCTTTCAAATTTATTTGAAATGAGAACAAGTTCACGAAAAGGTAGCTATGAAAAGGGATTAACAATTGAGTAAAAGCTTCTCCACTAATGAAAGCAGTAGGGCTGCAGTTACTGCAGGCGAAGCCTTGCAAAGCTCTTCGGGATAGCTGTCAAGATCTTCCGCAGTGTTTGGCTAAAGTGTCTTAATCACGGGAGTGATTACCTTCCTGATAGGTGGCGGAGTGCGAATTCTTAAATTTTTGGCTTCGGACGACATTTTGTGGCAAAACTTCGTCCTTCAACCTTCAACCAAGCGATCTTTGTGTATTAAGTTCAGAACAGTGTCATCAGCCGTTTTGAAGATGTGTAGACCTCGCAGCAGCGATTTGGTGACGTTTTTTAGGTGCGACTGGTATGGACGGACTGTTGTTACTCTAATGATCCATCAACAATTTACTGCAAAATTGGGATGACATGTTGGGGTACTTCTCACTCAGCCACGGCAGCTATCTGAATGAAATAAATTCCAATAAGCAGTCAGTAAGTGTTCTCCCTTCAATAAAGCATCAGTCATTGAAAAATATCGAACGGCGTAGTCAGGCGGCGTATCTTTTACTTCCCGTTCCGTGAATTTGTAAAGAATCCACACAGCTCTCCGTAGTTTTTGAAAATCACCATGAATTGTCATTTATTCATATTTTTCTATAAAAAGAAAACGCGGATACATGAGCAAGCCTCTGCCCTTGAAATTTTCATTGAAACATTCCTATCAACCGTCCGATGTATGATTTATAGCAACTTTTTCGCTAGGAATGTTCATTATGGCATACACACCGTACCATTGCGTATTCAAAATATTTCAAAACTATTTGTTTCGTCTATTTTTAGCAAACAAAATCCAGCCATCACAACAAGATATATCTTTTATCGTTATAAGATAAATATCCGATCACCAGAAGAAACAAAAAAAGTATCTCACACGCTTCACTTCGAATCCATACCATCCCTCTAGCTTCGGCTAATTTGCATTTTTATTGCGCAATTTATTGGTGAAAAAAAACACAACACAATAACGCGTTTAAGATAGAAATATGTATCTATGCTGATGATTCCGCTTTGTATGAATATCTTTTGTGAATTAGATTTCCCTCCCAAATTAGATACGGAATAACCAGTCCCCGGGTGTGTCAACACATTTACCACTCATTACAGATTCACCAACGCGTCAAAATACCTTTTTTCTGTCACCCGGTGATGCTTGGTGATGATGCTCATGTAAGCGTCCATTGCCTCATCCGAAAACTTGGATTTCTATAATAAAATCTATTCGTCTTCTTCTTATGGAAAATTCCTTCTGCAATTAGCATACAAGCGGAGGTGCGTTTGCATTTTTCGTTCTCATTTTTGGATTTTTATACATTTTAACGCATAGCGATCGTTAGCATCAAGTCGCAAAGCCTGTATCGGAGCGAGCGCCTTCAATACGTGTATTCTTGATTGGTTTGAATCTATTAGGTGCTGCCCTGAATACTCTTTGGCGGTGGGTATGGTTGAGAGAAAATTGCATATTAACTTTGCAGATACGTAGGATTTGACGGTACTCATAAGAATTTTGAATAGGAAAACCGCCTTCCAGTCGAATGCATAATTGAATTATGTAAATTATTTTTGTTTGATTTGAGTTTATGGAATGGGAGTATGCCGTATGCGTGAGTGCGCTAAGAAATACATTCCATCGATGGAAGTTGATTTGATGAGATACTTATTAGATCTAGCTTTGTGTATGTCATTGCTGAAGGAATTTCTAGACCGCAACTCTGAGAATACAAGATTTGTTCCTGCTGACTTCCGTTCTTTCATTTTCCGCCAACAAAATAGAGCAAAGCTCATCACTAATCACGAAAAAATGAAACAAAATTAACAGTAGGATGCATCTTTGTCTGATTACACTTTGGTTTTCAAATTTTTCGGATAGCTTACGCTTAAGGCAGCTTGTAACTTTTATCTGAAATCCAGAAAATCCTTGTTGAGACTGTTGAAAGCTCCTTCAAAATTTATGAACAGCAGGCGAACATTCGCTGCATAGTTATGATCCGCAAAGTATTATGGTTGACACAAGAAGAGCGGTTGAGGGGAAATCTGTTTGCTCAGTATCGACTGTATCTTCGAGGTGTTCCTTCATTTGACAGGGCACTATTTTCGCTATTTCCTTGACTACCGCGGAAAGCATAGGGACGATCATTCTTCCACTCTTCGGAAAAAGGTTGCCCTCGGAAGCTCTCTATAAAGACGGATGCAAGAGCTCAGTCGATGTTTTTAGCGATGTTGGCTTTATTGTTTTTCCTATCTCAGCTCTACTGGGAGTTGGGGTGCGTTTTCTAGATCCTTGTACTTCGGGATGCTCAAACAGTTTGGGTGCATATCGATGCCGTGACATGCACAATTCGAAGCCGTGGCAAAATGGTCTTTCTAGCGAAATAGCTTTTAGCCTCTTCATTGGATGTTGGCTTGAGTTGTGAATAATCGTTTTCGGATCGTATAAACGGTACGACTATCACACCTGTACGCTGCGTCTTCTGCTGTTAAGGTAAGTGCCCTGTTGAAGTTTCGCTTGTCATGCCGCACGATTCCCTTCTCTTCTCTCATCTTTAAATGACAGTGGGACTTTAGCTCCGAACATTGGGACGTTAGGTCCTACTGCCGACGCAGATGCAATGCGAAGCTTTATGTTATTTACGTCCATTGATCCGCCTCGGTATGTGAAAATACTTTGTACTCCAGAGGTAAGACGTTTTCATAGCACACCAATAGTCTTGAATGGCAGCGGATAGTAAGTTTCTTATTGCCTCTGCTGCACTGATCCGAGCGGTAGTTCCGCAGGTAGTTGGGTAGATAATGCACACAAAATCTGTGCCCACCACCCGTACATCGATTTCAATGTTACCTACGATTGTGTGGATAGAGATAAGCCATACAGAGCGGCATCTTGTCTTGACATACCTGCCTAGCTCATCAATCTGTGCAGGATTACAATGAATTACTCCCGCTGCTCCATTACATTCGAAAAAAACACCATCGTCCTACAGTGAAGAAGGACATTATCAACAACAGGTGAACTGCAGACAGAAGAGTCCAGATACAACGATGGGGATCAACGGTCTTGCCCAGGAAATCTTCAAATCCACTGCAAAGAGAATATGCAGTAGAGGAAGGTCCTCGAATATTTGAATGCATTCAAGTGAAGAGGGAACTCAGCCAAACCGAGCTGGTTGCAGGAGCCCAGGTACACCCTGGACTGTAGTGACACGTAAGTAAGAATTATCTTTGCCTTTTTTGGGTACCTGCTTATGTGGCTTAAGTTAAAAGCTGGCGGTGGATTTCTATAATTCCAGGATCCTTTTGGAGCTTATGGTTTCTTTGCGTGTACAGATCATAGATACCCCGTCCTTGAAGTTGAGATGACCGGTCTCGCAATATAACATACTTAGGCTTTTCAACTTACTCACCTCTTCGGAAATAAGCGCCTTTGATAAATCATCTTAAAGCTCCTCATTGCATTCTTTGAGTTATACCTGCTTCTTAAGCTATGTTCGATGAGTTGTTTCGGCCAAGGGCACCGCGGCTGAGATCTATTGTACAATGAGCAATTCTCATTCTAGCAGTAGTTCCCCTTTCCTGAGTTTCGTTCTCTTCAAGACTGAGGCCGCAGATGATATCCTTAGTGATTTCGTGGAGGTGGTACTTAAGCAGACAGTGACCAGAAAGAAAGCTCACAAACCTTCTTATGTCACCCCTGCTACATTTGAAGGTATTTCTTGCCTTTTTATGAACGTGTCGGGCGGTTTTTAAGCTTGTCCGAGCCCTTGACTGTAATTCCCATCTTTTAAGGGCAAGAAAGATACTAGTGTCACGGAAAATTCGTGGCCAAATAAGGAGAAAAATCCAAAAACAGAGGTCTATGAAGCCCACCTTCATGCGGAACTAATACGATTCTTATTTTGACGCATGCTCTTGAGGTTCATGACGTCCTCAACGTATGACAAACGTTCTCCAATGCGATAGATACTGCCTACTTCAATCTGGACGTAGTAAACCTGACCGGAAATTCAGTCAAATGCCTCGCATTCTCCAAGCTTTTATTTGCAAGAGTGTCAGACGAACCCCAGCTTGTTTAACCACCACTTAGCAGTTTTAACAACCGCTGACCGAACATAAACAAATGAGATCATGCGACTCTTCAAGCAAATAAACTTTCAATCAAATAAACAAATGATCGTCGTTACTGTAATTGCAATTGACGCAAACACCGATGAATTTCAGCGCAAAAAAAGCGCAAAGCAAAGCGATCCGAAAGAGAAATCACCACTCATCTCTTGGCATCGCATAAACATCTGCTTTTGCTGATTCCATGGAAGAGCTAAGCTCCAATTCATTGACTGACAGCAGCTGGGTTTTTTTTACCTTCGAAAGTTCAAGTTCAAGAGAAGCAACAAAATCAAATGTATCTCGAACAAATTGTATTCGTGATCCGAGATCCGATGCGGTGACGAATTTCTCTGTTTTTGTTTCAAGGTTCAACTTGAAGACATAAAAACCACCAACACTCCAGTTGAGTATTTAATTTGCGTTGTAGTTCCGTGTCTGCCTGCTCGAGGCATTTACGATCCTGATTAAAAATTCTTGACATGTGTTGGAGTTTTGTTTTTGTCAGAGAACAGGATAAACTTTCGATTACAATTAGTTTTTTTCGATTTTTTGTGTTTTTTTGCGGTCGTTCTATGATGTCTTCCGGTGAAGACCCTCATCGTTGTGAGGTAGCAACACGTTTGTAGGTAAAACACGTATACGTGCTGGGAGTCATCAAGTTCGAAAATGTGCAATTTTTTGGATCTTCTCGGGTTTATTTTGAAGAAATTTCTTTCTTGGATGCAGGTCACGTGAATGTAAGAAGAGAAGTAAGACGATATAAAACGATTCGAAACCAAGGTGAATACCATTTTCGATTTCACTAAACGAGTTCTTGAGTTTTTTGGAACAAAAGAATTCTATTTTGATCAAATGAAAGTGCTCGAGACACGAGGCTGGGATTGGACGGTTGAGGGTGTTCTTTAGGTCAGATGTGAATAAAATTAGAGATTTGTGTGTCACTCCAGATTCGATTGGAGATCCTTGCAGTGATATGGCATGTGTATAGTCGGAGGTAAGTAGTTAGGCGCATGGCAATAAGATTGGACTTTTATAGCAGTTCTAAGCCTCATTGAGCTGAATATTTACTGCAGAAGTTGGGCAGAAAAGACCGCAATACAAAGTAGGGAAACTCTCTCACTCTCTGCGATTATTGCTGTCGCTAAACCCATTTAGTGGACCTTGATACAGAAATCACTTTAACAGCATCCCTCGAGATCGCATGATATAAAGCATGAAATCGATGGAGTTCAACATAATTTCTGGTAGCTCATACTGTTGGGAGGATGAGCGAATGACGAAGACCAACCTGTATGCAGCAGCAAATCATGAGTTCTAACTACGACACTGGGATTAATGACGGTTGAGAAGCCTTTCACTGCTCTTTGTCACCGCAGTACGTCTATTTTATTGGTGAACTCGAGTAATATGACTTAGTCCTGACAGAAGCTGCGGGATTTTCAGAAGTCGTAGCGAAGAAGTGGGCAATTCCTCTCGGAATGAAAACATACACTCCCCACTCCAGAATAAGGATCAATCAGAGAGTAGGTTCGTGTACAGAACACCGAACCTTAGCTTGGATTAGAGAAACAACTTCATTGACAAGAGGGAGGAGTTACTTCGATAATTCCTGCTATCCCTCTCACGCCTGCACGACATCTTTTTCCGAGTTCAACAACGAGTTTCAGGTCTCTCTAACTCATAGCAAGTACCCTCAATTCCTTCTCAACTGTCTTGCGACACCTTTTCGTATGGCGGCCCAGATTTCTGCCAGACTCGGAAGGTGGATTTTATTGCATGGTGTACTTTGCATGGAGCTGCCTTCGCGCCGTAAGGTAAGGATCGATTCACTGCCAATTCATTAGCCGTATAATGATGTCTGAGGTATAATTTGGCCAGAAAATCCCTCAGTATGATGCGAGGACATCTATTCTGTTGCTTACAAATACGAAGAAGAATATGGACTATGGTGGCCACTTTTTACGTACTTCACCCTTATGGAAGTACTGACTCGACGTTGGAAAAAGCCGCCGCTTGCTCTTACTGCTATGTGCATTCCTTTTCCTAAACTTGGATGTCATACCATGCAGCCTTTGTTTTCCGGATCCGGCTACCTGTTCGATGCCTCCGTCAGTCGGGATGCAGCTTCCTAGATAAAGAAAGCGATCAACTTTCTAGACATCCTGCCCAACAACGTTAAGCTGAATTAACGAGTTCGGAAGGCTGATTGATTCTGCTTTGTTTGCATTTGTCTTCAGCCCTACTCTATTTGCTTCGCCTTTTATTGTGGATCATTTAATTGTATGTAGGTCCATACCTCTACGTGAAAGTAGTCAGATATCGTCAGCAGGATCCAGATGGGTGTAAGGTACTGTCCCATGCTTCTTTGTGATAATATTGCGCAAATAAAAGCACTAAATCTCACCAAGAATAGCAGCGGTGATAAAATACAACCCTGCCGTCCTTCGTTTTGGATTTCAAAAGCGTCTGCCAGCCTACCATTGTGAAAAATGCTGCATTTTGCACCTTCATATGTAACGTTATAACAGCGATGAGTTTTGCCGGACTGCCTCTCCTTCGTAGAGCTAACCAGAAGAACTCTCTATTCATGCTGTCAAAAACCTTCTGGTCGTCTATAAAACAGGTAAAGCGGAGACTTATACTCGACGTATTGCATTGGTGTCTGTAATGATCCGGAAGATGTTATGGTGGCCGAGGAATACTCTGAACAAAGGCCTGCTCCTTCGAAACTAAGGGCTAAATAGAGGAGCTTCGATCGCTCCTTCTTTACATACATATGCATATCCCGTCAGATTCCGCGGTCCATTAGATCGGTAGCTTGACGATGATCATTTCATTCGACTGCTCTCGGCAATGCTCCCCTTCCCATGCGCTTGCTATGATAGGACACAATAGTTCTGCCGGTCTACTTGGCGCTGCTTGGAAAAATTCGACAGGGATTCCATCACTGCTTTATTCTTCCTGAAGGTTTGCAAGGCGAAACGGTGCGTATACGAGAATTTTTTGCTTCGAAACGTTCAGTCAGATTCGTCGCAAAGTACTCCCTCCACCTTCTGATCTGTCCCTTATCCGGTATTAATAAGAAGCCGACTTAATTTTAACGGTGTATTGCTTGTAGCTAGTCACTTGTAGTCCTCCAATGAGCACCTTCGTAATAGTGAAAATTGTCATACAGTCGCACGGATTGTCTGCATCTTTGGCGTGTGCAGCTAAAGCGTTCGTGTGGTTTCGTTTATCAAGTTTATCAAGACGTGAAAGAAATTAATTTCTTTTCCCACGGCACTTGACTTCAAGCTCAGACCTCTCTTCTGCAGAGGGGATTGCTATTGCTTTGAAGGAAATACTCTGTTCGATAATCGACATCCATGTGCTGCGGTTTCTCTGCATCTTACCGATAAACCTCTGTACGCCGGTCGGAAAAACATTTTTCACAGATCTTCAGCTGGCAGTTTCCGCTCTCACCTTAAGATTGTCACTGAATTGTTAGCACTCTACAGGGTCCCGAAGTCAGTAAGTTCTGTAACGGGGTATGGGTAGCTTGTTGGTACGAATGCAGTACGAAGATTTATTGAGCTACCATAATACGGCGGCCGCCTTCCATTCTGACACCAGCTCCACGCCTGTTTCTGACATCAGAAAGACAATTCCTAAATTGTCTTCTTATGGCTCTACCTGGTAAGATATTCGCTGTGAATCAGATAAGATGCAGCTAGTCTTGTGGCAAGTCCGGTGCTCAGACAGTGTAGCACCTATGACCATGCGATTGGCATTCCAAAAATTTAAAGATCGTTCGCTATTGTCCTTCCTCTCTCCATGGCCGTGAGCGCATTATTATCGCTTCTACCTTTAGTTGGAGAAATCTGACACTTTAAGGATCTTCTTCTCCTGAGACACTCGATTGTCAAGGTTAGGTTAGGTCGGGAGGAATCTGCACCTCGACAGGAGATTTCACGAGGCCTAGAGGTCCATTATGATTCCCCTTTAGAAAGGTGTTTCCGCGTCTAACACTATTGATTGTTATCTAGTCCCTACTCGAACCAGCGTGCCCTCGATAGTCAAAGATCGTCAACAAAGTATCGGTCCGTATCTGAGACGTTTTTTTTTGCTTGTTTCAGACCTCACAGGAACGATTTGAGAACGTACTCGTACTCCACTTCCATCGAAAATGTCCTATTCTGAAGGAACTGAGGATATTCTACTGGAATTAGTCTGTGATTTCAGGGAATGAAGCTTGAAACCAGTGGTTTGGTTTGAAAAACGCAATGACTTGGAAGACTACAATAACAAAGGTTACAGGTACGTTCTTAGATACATTCTTATCTAAGCCTTATACCGACACCGATTTTGTGTAAATACTCTTCCAACTTCTATATCCAAACCACTCTCTGTTCTGTAACCGAATCACCCACTCCGATCGCGATCAATTTAGTTATCTAATTTCCAAATCGAATGCAGACTTGCTAATCAAAATCTCGATTGCGTAAATCATCCGACACACTGCCACGCAGCTGGACAACATTACACGCCACCACTGCATCGGTACCACTGCAAAAGTGGTAACGAGGTCGAAGGAGTGTGCTTACACTCGCACGCTTTCAGGTTTTCCCCTTAAAAAAACGAAACCCAGTCCAACGTATTTATGGCCATCGCTCGATAGGTTTAACGACCAATAAGATCGGTCAACCTGTCATATCTCCACCGGTCCCTTTTGCCACTCTCTGGGTTTCTGGGTTGACTTGGTTTTCGCCACTAAAATTTCCTTGCTTACGACCTGGACAGCTCAAACCGCCGCTGGCTACCACCATCCACCATCCACCGGACAGTCAAAGATACTTTGTAAAAATTATTTTTCCTCTTTTTTTTCGGACTAAAAAAGAAAACGATTTGCAACCGCAGTAGTTGGTGAGTTGGAGAAAGAAAATTCCATTCCACTCAGGTACTGGAAAGCGTGTGGTACGTGGTCCGCGGGAGAGAACTAGTGCAACCTAGCACCGCCTTGTGCGGCTCGCGTCCAGCAATCTTTTTGGAGTGTTGTATGCACCGCAACCGGAAATTCTTCATTTTATATAATCACCGAAGGAAATTAAGTCTTCGACTCTCTCATTCTCCAACGCACTGGAGAGTTTTGCTATTAATCAAAATGTTAAGTAATAAATTAATAAAGTAAATTTCTTTTTGCAGGATTTGCGGATCTATAGGTAGTGATTAATTACATATGACGCGGTAAAGATATTAAATAGTTTGCGGAGTGTTGTTGTTAAGTGAGGAACTAATTTGGGGTTGAGTAATTGGAAAGAATGCGGGACTGCGGTAGAAATGGGAGGAATGTTAGTGTAGACGGAAGGCCTCGGTTGCTGTAGTTAGTCTAGTTTTTCATGACTCTTATTTCATAAAAAAACAAGCTTTTACAGGTTAGCTATACTTAAGTCTAATTTGGTTTAGCCTGAAGCCATGTTTGACAACAGCATCGTTACCTACTATTTATCTTTTCAGTTAACCATTAAAAATAGTTTTACTTACTTAGGTGGCGCTACAGATCGGTATGGACATGACCCTTAACCAATTAGCGCCTCCAATCAGCTCGAGCCCTAGCTATCTGCCTCCAGTTGCGCACTCCAAGTTGGTTGAGGTCCGCTTCTACCTATGCGCGCCACCTTACGTGAGGTTGTCCTCTACTGCGTTCTCCCTCCGGGATAGATTCGACGTCTTTGCGGGCCGGAGCATTGATGTCCATTCGCTCTATATGTCTCAGCTTCCATAGGCTACTTATACGGCGTTTTTTTTTTAAATAGATCGATGTCGTCTCTAAAGCCCGTCAACGCAAACGGGACCGAATATCTCACGAAAAATTGTTCTTCATCCGCTTTCGACAGAGTCCGTGCCTCAGCGTCTTAAAGCAGGACTGGGTTTTGTATAGGTTTTCTTTAGTTGCTCGGAATAGAGCCCTTTTTTATAATATGCGCGCTCTAAAGGGGATATGAAGACCTTTATGCTGATTTTGCAGAGCACGGGCGTTTGAGAAAATGGGGGAAAGGAACACGTGCACGTAGGCTTTGAATGTTTGAAGATTGTAACGATGAGGAAATACAGAGCGTGGAAGATCATTCCACATTCGTGTCGTTCCGCTTAAGAACGAATCCCTGTATTTGACAGTACGTCGGAAGTTGGGCTTGAGGGTGAACTGATGTGCATTCAAAGCGTGACGCGTATTGCATGAAAAAAGCGAAAAAATAGGGAAAGACACGAGACATTTCTAGGGTGATCAGGAGCTCACAATGTCCCTATCACGTATAAGTTTTAACGCGCGGCTCTGTTCTCTATCTAGAATGTGCAAAACGGTCTTGGGTGCACCAGACCAGATATGGGCCTTGTATTTCAGCTTTGGGCGGATGAATGCCTTATAAATTGAGGCCAGATCAGACGGAGTAAAATATTTCTTGCACCGCTTAAGGAGTCCTAGACATTTTGCAGTATTTTTGGCGACCTCGAATATATGATCGTTCCAACGAAGATGGTTGTTGATACACATACCGAGAATGGCAAGTCTCTTGGTTTAAGCGATGCAAGTACCATTCATGGATAATGGTTGAGGGTCAAGGTTTCGCTTGAGAGACAGAAGACGGCACTGGGTTTTGGATACATTAAATTCCCCTCTGTTGGTTGAACCCCAATTGATTATGCTGCCAATGTTGGAATTTAATGAGTTTAAGATACTTTGCCCTTCCTCTTCAACGCGTTAAGGAACGAAAATGAAAAACTGAGGGTACTGTCATCAGCGAATGAATGGATTGGATTAGAGGTTGCAGACAAGAGATCATTTATAAAAATGAGAAAGAGTGCCGGAAGCAAAACTGAGCCCTGGGGGACACCAGCATTTATGTGGTGAATATCAGACTTAAGTCCATCCAAGACAACATGTATGAAACGCCCCGAGAGGTAATTTCTAATCCATTGAACAAGAGACTCATCGATGTCATATGCATGCATTTCCGCCAAAAGATCCTGATGCCAAACTCTGTCTTACTACTCAATTGCCTTAAAATCGATAAGAAGATGGTGCATATCGATTTGGACTTCTTGGGGTTTTCTCCAGGAAATTTGATCGAATGTGGACTTTCCTGGCCTGAAACAGGTTGTGGATGAATGGTTTCAGGCGTCCACACTGTGGCAGAGAAGATCTTGTACGTGATGTTGAGTTATGCACTGAGACTGATACCTCTGTAATTGGCGCAGTTGAGGGGGTCTCCTTTCTTATGGATCGGGCAAACAATGCTGAAATTCCAGAGCTGAGTCTGACTGTACATATGAAGCTGGGCACTAAAACCAGCGTAAGCTTTGTCGGATTAACTTCAGCACGCGTGTGCGTGTATTTCGGGTGTGCATTTAAGGTTTATTGAAATTGAGGGTGAATTAGTACTAGGTGCTCTCCTCCCTTGCTTTAATTACCGAAGGAAGTCTCATTGGGAGACTTTTGATAGTGTTATCTACGTTACTTTGGGGTATTTGGTTTCAGAAGAGCATTTTAAAGCTCCTTCAAGGTGGATGGGTCCGGATTTATCTTCTTCAACTGTCTGCCAAGCTTTTTCCAGACATTTTCCAGCTGGCAAGTCTAAGATCTCTGAAATTCTATTTATAGTGTCGAGACGAGCGTTATCTTGTATTAAAAGAAAATGGTCGCCGATACTTGTGGCAAATGGCACAAAAATCTCTTCCAAAATGTCCCTCACATACCACTCTGCTATTAAGAAGCCATTTGCGACCACGTGTAACTCTGTGCGTGTTTTCGAAAATATCACCCCAGACCATAATTCGACCTCAGCCACTTTTGCAACGATGTTGCATTGTTCATATCGCTCACGTGACATCGACACTTCTGCTCAGCTGTCGCAAAGAGCAATCGCTTCCAGGCCTTCCCCAGATCAGATTTTGTGATTTCGGGCGAAACCAGCAGGTGCTCCTTTACGTTGTCTGACGAGAAAAAGGGCCTCTGCTGGGCTACATGGTCTTAATCCAGAATCCTTGAGTCAACATCTTACAGTTTTGGAAGATACTCGATCTATTCGCACTTCCAGAAGTCTACTTCTAGCCTCAGTTCGTCAACTTACGGGCTCGTTTATATTATGTAAGCAATACATTATCGTTCCTTTAATTTTGTCCGGCAGTGTATCTATTTTTATTTAATCTCGAGGGATTTTATTGGGATTTCAAGCAGTGGGCGCCAGTGGTTAGTGCGTGTGATTACTGAGCGGGAGGTTCGAGGTTCGAGTCCTAGAAAACGTTTTTCATGGTCCACCTCTCACGAATGTATGACAAACGTCCGACTAGAGTAATAACTGTCATGAGAAGGCTTCTCAATTTGCTTTTCGGTATGACTTTAAACTGCGAACTCCCTTCGATTTGTGCGATCGTAATATAACACGCACAACACAAATGATCGCGGGAAGCTAGGCCCTTGACAACAGATGGTCTGTGGCGCCAAGTATTGGGCTTTCAAATGTCCGTTCTCCTACTTTTTATGAGACTTGTGTTCTGCTCTCGAATATTTCTTTCCGACAACACTGGTCTGCATAGACACAATCCTTAGCATATCGATCACAGGAAACCCACAGGACATACGACATCACAAGCTCTACTGATTTATTTGAATTTGGTGACTGAGTTTCGAATTGTCTGCTTTGCTCGGCGATTATGACGACTATTATCTGTTCTCAGCATACATACATAGATAGTGCAGAAGTATTATGTATTTCTACGGTTAGCGGTGGTTTGTTTAACGATCCATAGTGTAAAATTAAAATGGCAAGGCAGGGACTACCTGTCTGTTACTATGGACGATGGATGGATTTAACACATGCCATATGGAAGGGATGTAAAATCCCAACCTCGAAATGAATAACCCGTTACGACGAATTTATTTAGTGTGCTTTAAAGAAAGTGTCAAGGTCAACTGTTGCCGCTGACTATTAGACAGTCATTGTCGACCAAAGGTCCTCCTTTGAAAGTTGACTGTGTTATGGTACTTGTGCTCATATAAAATCGTCTAAATTCGTATCACTCGCACTTTATTGCATCATCCCCCGATGTATCTATCAACAAAAGTGCACAATCGAGTGCAAAGAGGTGAAAGCGGACTCAGAGATAAATTCTATAAAATGCGCAAGACAATAATTTTTCATTTGTATACAAAATTCACATTATCTTTTTGCAAGCAATTGCTATAACTATCAGTAGCGTGACGCAACAAAGCTCTAATTTGTATTAAAACAATCCTTTTAGGGTTAAAAATACTTACTTACTTACAATTTTTGGGGGCCGTTGGAGAATCTGTCGAAGATTCCTCCCTTGGGCCAAGAAGTATCGAAAGAGAAAAGGGGTGGTTTGATTACAATTAATTTAAAATTGCCTTAGGGGTGTGACAGTGGGTGATTTTGCTCGATTAGTAATTGATTTGATAAGGAAATAATCACGTATGGGCGCGTACGCCAGTGTTGCCGGAAAGAAATGATCGAAAGTACTTCAGAAGTATTAAGGGGAGAAATACTGTTATAGTCTTCATCAAAGGACCCATGTCCGTGGCGAACCACCCCGTCCTCCCCATCGAATGACTAAGCGGACTTTGCGTCGACGATTATGATGAAATGGACTTCCATAAGTAATTTCGGCATTTTGGTGGCTACATTTGTTAATTCGACAGGAATTGGATCGTCATAGACGTCGGTATGTTATTCATTATATAGCGTTATCGCCATTTTATTTCTTTTTCATTCTAGGTCACAAGAGCTTACAGCCGAACATAAGCTGTTAGCTGTGTTGCAGACTGCAGATGATTTTATAGGTATTTTGTAACCCACTGTTGCTAATATTTTGCTACCATTGTGCGATGTCATTTTGTGACGCCTGCACGCAGTCATCCGCATGTCACGGATAGAACAAGAGCGACTTGCCAAAACGACTGCATTCACCGAATTGGCTGATTTCCCCCGGTGTATCAGTCAATAAGCGCAAAACAAATGGTAAATACGTGTCAAATGTCATTCTATGTAAAAATTTGACAGTACGTAGACTTAAAACGGTTTGAAAACGAGTTTAAACTGTTTTAAGTCCGGATGAAATGCATCATTAATCCACCAGGCTTAATGCATGTTTTTGAATGAATATTATGAACATAGGCTTAAATTTTCGGGTTTAAAAAAATGCCGATCAAATGGTCGGGCTTGAAATTCACTTAAACCTGGTTTACACTGAGAACGAATAATATGGCCGTTACTGTTGTAAGAAGTAGACTCGGGATTTTGTATTAAGACCAGTAACAGCAGCCCCTTCTCACCAGACGCCATAGAGTAGCGCGTTTTGGTTTCGCCCGAGACTAACTAAAGAAGGCTTGTTTGTTGAAGCCCAGGTTCACCCCGAACTGTAGCACCACCTAAGTACTAAGGAGTTCTGAGTGTGCAACAACATCGTGTGCAGTGGAACGTAAGTTAGGAGTATTAAAGATTGGATTGCGCATATCGCCTTCCCTCATAAAAAATATCTTTGAGACTCCAAAAAGAGTAAATGTCTTCCTGGTAGTATTTTCGAAGACCTGAATAAAACAATAGAAAGGGCCAGGCGGTGAACACTAATTTTTCTTATTGCACACTCCTGCAAGACGGCACGCGGTGAAGTAAACACCAAACAAGGAATCCCTAAGAAATTGTGGAACCGATCGTTGTTTTGCAGGCGTACAACAGAAAAAGCTCGGTTTTGAGTGTGTCTTTTCCCAACCTGTTTTCTTCTGCTCTTGCGGATAACCGTTTTGTCCTCTACTTTGGAAAATTTTGAGAATTTTGTCGACGACCCGAAGTAGAATTCAAAGTATATACTCCTCTTTGCGATGTTTCTGTTTTTCCTTCCTCACAGAGCTACATTCGTCCCATGTCTACATTGCCGACTTTTTTCCAATATCCTCTTCACCCAGTTAAAGATAGACCGACCTAGTTACATATTTTCTGCAAACAGATCGTGTCTGGAACAGGGCCAAGCTGCTTGCGCGACCATTTGTGTTGAAAGAAATCTAGGAATGGTGTTTTTTCAAAGTCAAAGCTTTCTCTTGAGAGTTATTACTCTCGGTCGATTGTCAGACATATGCGAGAGGTGGGACCGTGAAAAAACTTGTTGGTGTTTCTAGAATTCGAACGTTGAACCTCCCGCTCAGTAGTCTAACTCACTAACCACTCAGCCACGGCGCGCACAATCTTTTAGGGTAGCTTCTATTGAGCCTGTTTTCTCATTACTGAAAGCTCTCTCAATGCCGAGGAAGACTGTCATGGTTAACTCCTTGTGACGTAGTGGATGTTCAATTTGGTCTACTGGTTTATCTTTTACGAGTAGGTGTGCGTGTTGAGTTTGACACACATTTCGGAAGTTCATCGAGTTTCTTGCTTAGGTCACTGAGTATCTCTAGGGTTTTTAATAAAAATGACGAGATATTGATCGATCTGTAATGATTGGCGGTAACGTAGTTGGGCATGAAGACCACTCTTACCTGACTCCATAGTTTTGGTACACATATACCCCTTCCAAAGGTAGAATTTTAAAATGTATATATGTACATAGGTGTACGAGTGGGGTCATAATAAGGTCTAGAGATTTCTATATCATGGCTGGTACAACGTCTGGTTCTGCTGAATTGTAGGATTGGAATGTGTCGACTGCAGATGTCATTTTCTCTTTTTTTGACTATGGCTGATACAATCTTCCTCGAACGCGTATTCTGATCAAATAAATCCTACTATGGGCATATTGTCTAGTTTGAGATTTATGCAGCGAGCGAAGTGAGTGTCGGCTAAAGTAGTTAATGATTCAGGACTAGATTCTACCCATGAACCGTCAGACTTTTTTGTGTACCCCAGGGGGACGAGGATTCTTGGCTAGCATTCTAGGAAGTCCTTCGAATTCGTTAACGTAATCTATGACTCTACAGAAGCTGATTTCGATTTATACTCGTTCAAATTAAACTCGTCATTATTCCAACCCTCTACTGTTTTTCTGACCTTAGCCCCATTGAATAATTTCCTTGCTTGGGTTCTTAGTTGTTTGAGCTCTGTACCAAGTTTTCTTTGAGGTCGACTGATGGTGGCTACGAATACACTATCTGGCGCTGGGAATGGTACACAGTAGTCAAGACCTTACTCGAGAATTTCTCCCATCTGTTAGTCCATATAACAACCAAGTGCATGTGCCTTTGATACTTACAAAACTCCAAGTCCTGAACCGATTGAACGATACTCTATTCCAAAATCATAAACATAGAATCCAAATAAGGTTTAAAAAAATACTAATTTAATTTTTTTTATTAATTTATTTACTTTCAATAATTCATATTTTTTTTATAATCCATTTTAAATTTCATACTATTACTACACGCACTAATATGGACAAAATAGTTACATAGCTTTATGTAATACAAAAATCATTATAAATCATAAAATAAAATAAAAATAATAATAAACTTAAACAAACAAAAAAAGAAAATTAAAATAAAATATTATTTCTCATATATAATTCGTTCGAAAACAAAAATTTATTAATAAAATATACATGAAGTTTATAATGTTTTTTTTTTATTCATAAAATTGATTTTAATATTCATAAATTATTATATTCGATTCAATATAAAATAAAATATATTCAACATTTTTTATATGTTCAACGTTAAAACCTAATAAGGCACATATAACAGTTTTAAGTGTGTTTATTTTATTTTTATATAATTATTTATGTTTATCTTGTCTCATACATTTTAATTTTATTTTGTTTTGTGTTTCGTTTTGTATTTAAATTTGTGATGTTGGTAGTATGACCGAATTTCTTTTTTTCTCTTTTTTTGTGTATTTTGTTTTTGGCATGTGTGTTTATAATTTATTGTTTAACAATGCGTATCGTGTGTGCATTGATTTATTTAGAAAAAGAAAAAAATATGAATTCTTTCGTGAAATTGCTATTTTTCATTCAGAGGCTATTTTGCTTGGCTTTGGTCTGTCAATGGATTTTGTTTTGTTTCGTCTGTGGATGTGGGGTGGGTTTTTGATGGGGGATGGAATACTCTATTGTTGTTTAAAATTTAAATATTAACTTAAGAGTATTTTTTTATTTAGATTTATTTTACTAAATTATGTTTATTCGATTTGACACTTGAGGGTAAGTGTTAATTGTTTTCTTTTTGTGGTTGTTTTAGATGACTACAGATTCAGTATGTGTGGAATGTGGTGATAAACATTCTCAGATTCTTTTGTTTAAAAGGAAATGAGTGTTTGAAGTCATTTTGAGACTTTTTTTTGTTTTCAAATTGTTGGTCCTTCGAGCCGAGTAATGAATTTTCTTTTTTATTTTCCTAGAAAGCAATGAATGCTTGCACAATGCGGGACTTTTAAATGCACTATAATGCCTTGTATAGAAGGGTTTCGGTATTCTAACCTTAGTGTTGCAGTAGCGAAAGAGGGTCATATGTCTAAGGCCGAGGGTCGATGATGTCAGGAAACGAAATGTAGATAACTTTAAGGAAACTGCTCAGTATTGGCAAAGGTAAATATTAGAAGGTGATCACATGGCATAGAGCTAAGTTAAGATGTATGAAATAATGGTCACACAAATGGATTTTATGAACGATAAATACGTTCACATAAGATGGTATATCACCATACCCACCGTAAGTCTCAGAACTGAGCTGAGCTGAGAACACTAAGCTACCAAAGAGTGAGTCTGTAAAAGGTTAGACATTTTACAAGAGTATTTTCAGCAGAAAAGCTCCATGGATTGGTATGCCAGTGATAAAAAAGTCTAAAACGAGAAAACCCTTAAGACTAATAGCTGCGGGGGTAATGGAGAACAGATCTCTTTTTCGGAATTATTGGACTAAATAACTATCAAGTTTGTTCTTAGGACAGCTAAAGCAGTTACGGAATAGAAGAGCAGATAAGAAAAAGGTTCAAATCGACTAAGTATTAGTGGGCTAGGGTATACACATGGCGTGAGGGGGAGGATTTAGAAACAAGGTGAAGGTGTAGTATTTTGAAAATCTACTGTCCTCTAACTATAGTTGTCTGCACTCTTTTGAAATAAGCTGTGAATACTTTGATTCTAGACTAGTTCTCCAAAAATCAGCTCCGGTGCCAGCTAAAGTGACATTCTGCTAAGTGACGTGAAGCAGAGTATCTAGAAGCAAGCTGAAAGCTTGTAAGACGATTCCTATAGTTCATTTTAAAGATCTAGTTCCGTTTAACTAAATTTCTTTGCAAGCCGATTAAATAGGCAGGCTTTCAATACCAACAGTTTCTCCGAAAGCAATACTATCCACTGAAATATAGACAGATGCCCGCTTTCTTAACAGTTGCCACCCACCAGCAATTCCTCCTCGTTCCCTGGCCATCTTAGATCAATCAGAATACGTTGAAAAGGCACTCTGGGCCCCTCCTTCTTGTCCCGTTCAAATCATTACTTAAATGAATTTATTCTTCGTCTGGTCCTTCGAGCGGCATTCTACTGACTTTTGCTCCAAGCATTAACTTTCGCCTGCGAGCCTCACTAAACCTTAAATTTCTATTTTTTAATTTAATACAATTTACATTTTATTTTCTTCACTTGCAAAAGAAATATATAATATACGAAAATATATGTAACAACTATAAGCTAACCTCCTCCTAACTCTGTCGTCAAGACGTCTCAGCAATCGCGCCTTTATCTTCTGGGTTTACCAAAACTACCCGATGGACCGCCTCCATTCCCATAAATCGCTGCACTGCCACCGTTGCCATATATCGCCTGTCCGCTACCACCAGGTCCACCATTCATCATTGGAGCTCCCTGCGGTACCTTCCTGTGCAGTGTCGTCGTTTCCCCTTCATTCAGATCCAATCCGGCGACCATTTGAGCGATCTCACGTTCCTTCTTCATGTCGGGCGGATTAAATTGTAGACTAGCAAGTGATCCATGACTTCGACTTCGATGCTCCTGCCGAATGGAATAGCTAAAGGCTCTTTCATTCAAGTGTCCTTTCCTCCTATAAATACCGGTGCCACCGGGTGATTCCGCTCCCGAATTGCCTGACTCATCCAAGCCATTCCCTACTGATGCGGCCAGCTTTCGACTACTCATTGCCAGCGGGCGTGGTTCACCGATCATTGACTGTGCTGCCGCCGCCGGTGGTGGTGGCGGGTGTGCGTGATAGGCGTACAGTGATGGTACAATTGGCATGCCCACAGGAATTCCACCGTTCATCTTGTCCTTTTTCTTCTTCTTCGACGATGTTGACGACCGGGAAGGCTGCAAAGTTGCATACTGTTGCGGCATCATAACCTGCATTGGCATCGCAACTGGACCCATGTGATGCGCTGGATGTCCCATCATCGGATGATGAGGATGATGTGGATGATGTGGATGGTGTGGTGGTGGACCACCATTCATGGGGAATCCCCGATGACTTATCGTGTGATACTGCCTCGATGGTGGTGGACCACTGACTGGACCATACACCACACTAGCTGCACCGCCATGATGCATCCCTGGCCTTTGCAGAGTGTTCGCATGGATTGGTTTCGGCCGGATTAGGGTACCTGATAGGCTCTGACTACCACCCGATGATTTCGATGCTTTCTTGTCCTTTTTCTTTTTACTCTCCTCCTTCATTGGTGGTGGTGGCACCTCAATTGGTGCGCTGATCTGACGAGCTCGCACCGGTCGGCCCAGAGTTGATGTGTTGCCAGAGAAAACCTCATAGGGACTCTCCATGGCAATGCCGTCCAGCTGATCCTGTGAACCGTTCCAGACTTTGTGATTTTCGTCGCCGTTATAGATGGAGCCATCACCATCGTCTACGACATGTATGTCTGCACTGCTACCGTAAACTGAAAAGACACAAAGAAGACGAATTAGAAATGACAGGAGAAGAAAATGTGTGAGTACGGGTAATTGTTCTGTAACTGACAGCACGTATCTGTCAGCGGTCAGATAAGAAGATGAAGACGAAGTGGCAATACTAGAAAACAATTGAAAACCTCAAACCAGTGAAAGTGCGAAAATTCAATTTGACGAGAGAAATTTGTGGAATTTACTTTTGAAACAAATAACTCGAATCAGGTAGGCTTATTGACTTGCGGGGTTAATTGTTCATAAGTTAACCGCATTTTCTTCTCTATTTCTCGCTGTCTTGTGTTTTTTTTTTGATTACTTGCCTCACGTGTCGCTTTCGATGTGAGATTTCAAGGCTAAACTAAGTCGATAACTGGAACATGTTTCTAGGTATGTGGTAGTTAAAAAGTTATTTTCACTTAATTGAGCCAAGAAAGGTCGGATGTGATTAATTGGATCATTAAAGGGTCGTATTGTAGTGCATTCGTTATGTCCAATGGAGGCTGGTAAGATCTCTAGGGTTTAACTGAAGTGGAGGGGAAAAGATTGATGAAGAGTGTCTGCTAACGAAATTCGATTGAACACAGAAATGATTAATAACAAGAAGAAGGCTAACAAGCAATGGTCAGCACTTCGTTCACAAGCTTAAGCCAAGGTTGGTTAATTCTTGTAACCCCTCGTGGGCCTACGAAGCCCTGTTCGGAGTCATTTTGCCATCTTGTTCGGAGTTCTGCAACGCATTTCAGTTCCCTCCAACTCACTCCAAGTAAACCCGATTCCTTCTCAACTATGCTGCATCAGTTTTGCTTATTTTTTGGCCCGCTCTTCTGCCAGGCTGAGTAAGAGGATTACATTACATGACAGTGGACTTGTCTTGCACCGTATGGCTTGAGCCATCCACTGTTTCTGCCTTCGTATGACCACGTCAATAGGCCCCTCATCGGTGCTCATATGGAGCTGTTCGTTTGAGATACGATTCGGTCAGGGATCCCTCAACATGATGCAAGGACATCTATGCACGAAGGTCTGCAGTTTATGAGCGACTATGGCGTTTAGTTTCCAAAACACTACACTCACATAAAAGAACATGGAATCGAAACCCTTCTAGTTAATGAAAAGCAGGTAACAAGCTTACAAGCTGTCAATGTGGTCAATTTAGGGAAATTCTGAGCCAGCTTTTTTGGTTTCGAGAATAGAATATAGGTGCTGTTTGATATGGATGTACTTAGGAGTAAGAGTTACACCACACACTTAACGACATAATTATCCAAAGCCTGCACTAGAGAGTTGCGTCTTGAAATTATTATCACCGAACCTTAAGCTGATGAACAATTCTACGACAATGCGAATATTCACAGTACTTTATCCAACAACTATGCACGAGTATGCATATACATATAAGGTACTTATGAGCCATTGGTGCACTATGCCCAAGGTGCAACCCATGAAGTATAACCCATCCTGCATTGGAACATTTGAACATGGATTGAACAACTTCCTTGGCAACCAACATTTTCGTTACTATCCTTGTAATGTAACAAAAAGGCCATTCTCTCCGAAAAACTTATGGAAAATAATGACTGACATATGGATCTCAGAAATCCTTCAGAGATACTTTAACCTACTAGCTAACTGAGGTAAGATTGAAGGTTTATACGCCAGCCCCAAAAAAGTACAAAACTTGCTTTCAACAAGATAAGAAACCGGAAGAATAGCCAACACTCTTTGGTGAAGCAATCTAATTCTACTTCTTAGGAAATAAAGTATATTTGTCTAGCAACAAACGCCACAAGACCCTTGACAAAGCCAGGATTAGCAAAAGTCTTCTTTCCAAAAGCAGCGGTTAAAACCCTAGAATAATACTGTAGCCTTACAGAGTGATAGTAAGACCGATTGTTACAAATGCAGTGACAAAAATGAAAGCAAGAATCTGCACAAGACAAGCTCAAGCAATTTCGAAGACTATCTTGTGCCTACACAATCCCCCACCGCAGAGCTGGATGTATTTCTAGACCCTCACTCTTTCATCTTCACATTGAAAAAGAAGCCATGGTGGAAGCCTTCATGTTTACCACTGCAAATAATTTAAATTTCAGATGAGTTCATCCTGAAATGTCATAGGAAATATTTGATCGCATTAACATATACGGAGACACAACTTCAATATGACATTCCCAGACTCAAAAATGAGCCTATCTTGCCCTAGAAGTAGAAACAACCAGCATACAAGGGCTGGAGAGCGTAGAACAGCTAAACATACCTACGTACGTCAGCAGAATGGAACTCACACTATGGATTGATGAGCGTATCCGAGAACTTTTAATTTCAAAATGGGATGCGAAAGGGTTGTATACTCGCACCACTATTGTTTTTTTTTTTTTTTAATTTATCAGCTGTGTCTTGGGTTATCTGAGGGGCCCCAAGGAATAGAATGGACAAAGAAAATTCCATTGAAAATCATCTGGCCAACACTTAAGATTCTTGACTGCGCTCACACAGGATGGACGGACTTACATCCAATGGTGGTCAATTGGGTAGCTGAGGCGAACAAAGTTTGGCTGAATATAGTCGAAAGTACAGAAAAAAAAAGTAAAGTGCTGCGCATTAAAAACTCCGACGCTGAATTCAAAACTTTTTGACAGCCAATCGTGAAAATTTACATTTTTTACGTCTCGGAAACATGATCTTGGCCGATGGAGGCACTGACTTGAAGGTCAACAGCTTAAACTGCGTTTCGAATCCCGAAAAGAATTTGAATTGACATCATTGCCTTGAGCAGAAGATGTGTTGTGTTTCACTCTAACATATGATGAGAGCTTCTTTATGGGCTGACAACTACTGTCACTTGCAAATGCCAGGCCTTCGTAAATCTTATTCGAAAGCCTATAGAGCCTGCAAATAGACTTAGGTGTATCATTTTTTGGACTTTTTCGCTGAGTCTTATCTCAAATGAACAACTTCATAAAAAAAACGGGATAGGAATCTAAAGACGCTGCAAACAGATATCTGCGCATCATCTTAAGAATTTTTTTCACCGAGTCATGTCTCAAATTAACAGCTCTATCAGAAAGTGTGCCAAGAACTTATAGACTCCACCATTGGGAGGGAAAGTGGTAATGGAGTAACCACACCTAACGACGTAGAAACAATTCCTTTGGAACTTAGGCCTCAACCAACAAGCAACTCCAGCCAGCTCGATCTTTAGCTAGCTGTCTCCAGTTTCGCACGCCAAGTTGGTTGAAGTCCCCTTCCACTTGCGTGCACCACCTGAGTCGCAATCTTCGTCTACTGCGTCGTCCCTTGGATTCAAAGATTTTCCAGGCCGGTTCACTGTGAAATCTATTCATCAAGTCAGGAGGAAGTGTGGGTTCATCTAAGTGTGGCGTAGAACAGTTGGGGGTGACAGAGATTTTTTAAGAATGAGCTGGAGAGAGCTCAAATCCATTACATGACAAGATGGCGTGCAGTTGTTCTTGATGCCTTTTTTGACTCTAAAGCTTTTTAGCAAGTTTGAGACCTACGCTCGAGTGCTTAGCAGAAAGAGTTACGTCTCCTGTCAAAATTTTATCTTGGTCTAATTCCAGCAGGGGTAGTATTTACTACCTATCCTGTGTGATGCTTACCTCTTTTGCTCTCATTTTAAATGGAGTGACTTCTCGTCGTTAATTTAATCAATCTCTTACAAGACATGAAGGGAACCTGTAACGCTATTGAAATTCATACTCAGCCTTCCATTCATGTGGGGTTGCTCGGCAGCTTAACTTGGATGCAATTACGTTAACTGTCCCCTCAATTACCCCAAAACATTCACGTGCCTTCCCTCAATCAGGCTACACACACTAACTAACTTGTTCGTCATTCCTCTCTCCATCGTCATTATCAGAAGAGACACGTGAAAAGTAAAAAAAAAAAAAACCCGACCAACAAATTGTATGTCCATTCGTCTCGGGCCATAACTTCTTTTGACAGACAACCCATCAACTGTGGTCTGGTTAAGAACTGAGACCGGAAATTCTCTTTTGGTTTCGTACACGAGTATATTGATGTATGGTGCCCACGATTGACCGTTAGGCATCATGTCCTCAGGTGGTATGTTAACCCAAGAGAAGCCAAATGAAGAAATTCTACTTTTGGACATTTTCCCCGCTTCCCCTGGTCACAAAATAACTTGCAATCTGAGATTTATTACAAAGATTCGCCACAAATGTTGAGGTTAGAGAGAATCTATTATTTTGTTCACCTCTCCATACCATACCATACCATACCATACCATACCTCGTTCTAAAGGCAATTACAACAACCAAACAAACGGGTTTAATGTTTTATAAACAATTTTTTATTGCAAACAAATGTGTTGTTGGCACTTTCATCGGATCAAATCGCAGATGAATCATCGGATGACTCCAATCGATAGCTTGTTCAGAATGATAAATGATTTTAACCTTAATTGATGTTGCGACTTAATTGCTGCTACATTTTTGACCAAGGTTCAATAAACCGATGATGTGATCAGCTTGTGGAGACTATTTTCGACTTTTTTTTGTTTTTATAGCAAAAAATTGTTTTAGGCCAACACAATTGCCAGCGGCATGTTTGAAATGGAATGCTTCAATCGACTTTTTCTAGTCGCAAGATTGTAGCGCGCATGTAAAACGTTTTCGCTTTGAGCCCACGTTATATGTACGTTGGCGAAGTGGTCTCTAAGACTTGAATGTACCACGCATTTTTCGCCGTATCTCTTTCTTGAGGCCATTGTCTATTGAAATATGCTATAAATATTCAGCTTTTATGCAATGATTGTTGGAGTTTTTTTCTTTTTTTTTGTTCCCCATTTATTATTACTTAACGTCATTTTCACTTGAGCGGTGTATACGGTTACAAGATTCAAGGTTAAAGCATGAGTAACAACTTTTTTTTTTTATTCTGTTTGTATAGCTAAATGAACACGAAGGACAAATGATCTTTTATGGCAGAAAGTAAAAAGTGCAGCAGCAATGTTGTACATTGTTAATTAAAAAAAAAGAAGAAAGATTGTGTATCTACATGTGTGGTAGATACGGGTACGGTGGGCATCTTGTGGTGTCAATTGAACATCGTTTCGGCACATCGAAAGGTAATTAGGTAACGAGAATGAAAAGGTATTGAGCGTGGCATGCGTTAGGTATGTTAGGAGTACTTAGGAGCTAATATAGGGCTTGCACGAACGGGCTGATATCGGAATGGTACACCAACGTGTTTCGCAGTACTCTATCGACAGCCTATGAGGTCCTGCAGTTCACCGAAATAGTCAACAGTTCAGCTCTGAAGAGCATTGACGAGCATTGAAGACTTGTGATACGCATTTTGCAGTTGGGGCAGAATGTTGCGTCGTTAGAAGGTAGAAACACACACCAGCACATGGGCATCTTAAGAAACCTGGAGATTTAGAGCGTATTTCATACAAGGCTCAAACAACGTCTATCTGTTGGACTGAAATCCAGTACTGCATGCAGAGGAAATACGTTCAGCATACCGCAAGGCAAGACAAACGTAGATGCATCAAAGTCTTCGCTTCAGTAGTAGACGGAGCAGCAAATACTAGAGACAGTAGAGACGCTTATATAATCAAAAGAGGGCTGTAAGGTGCCCTGAACCCTAAACCATATCCCGTGAAAAGTTTAGACGGTTCTTTGCTGAAATTGAATTAGGATCAGCTAAGGGGATGAGGGAGTATATCATCATGGTTTTCACCATGAAGAGAAAAGAAGTTCAGCGTACTACAAGGCATAATGACTGAATCAAAGCCCTCAATTCACAAGCAGAGGAAGCTACAAAAGCTTAAGCAGTTCCAGGATAGGATCAGTTCAAGAGATGGAGGGAATTTTGCGT
Source organism: Blera fallax (assembly GCA_946965025.1). Classification (NCBI taxonomy): domain Eukaryota; kingdom Metazoa; phylum Arthropoda; class Insecta; order Diptera; family Syrphidae; genus Blera; species Blera fallax. The sequence continues at coordinate 118,573,147 of OX337244.1, forward strand.
AAATATGTGCCGCTTGCACAACACTTTTAGGTAAGGTTAGGTAGATCGGTGCACAGGAGACTGTCAACGTCTATTGTGCCAAGCAGTAAACCCCTGAGAACCTAAATTTAATTTTTGACGGCTGAACTAAACTACGTAGATATATGTTCATATGTATAAATCTCAGGAGTTTGTTGTAGATCATCCAGCTCCGCAGAGAATCAGCATCCAAGATTGTCCTTCCTTATAGTGGCTATTGCTGGACAATCACATAGCAAGTGGCGAATGGATTCTATTTCCTCTTCGTCCCTGCAGTTCCTACAGAAGTCATTGTTGGTAGTTCTAGCCGTGCTACATGACTGCCTATCACACAGTGTCCCGTCACGATGCCGATAGCTGTACGAATATTCCTGAGCCTGAGTTTCATGAGATCTGCGGATCTCTTTTTGTCGTAGACTGGCCATAACGATTTGGCTATGGCACACGTATCTAATCGATAGCAGCGCCTGTTAGCTTCCTCGTTGGACTCAATGTCCCTTACTTCTAAGAAAAGGTCTGTGTCCGCATGGAAGCATTCCATCATTAGCTTTACTCAAGATAAAGAGCTGAGCTTATTTAATCTACCGACCCCGGTAGCAGGTATGTCTGATGCAATGACACTAGGACTTGGGTTGTTGCGTAAATTTAAGGTCTACTGACCACGTGTAAAGGACTAACTCTAGCCAGAATCTGATTAGAATGTAGTCGAATTCCTATGGATATCTCCAAGGCCAGTGAAGGGTCTGATACTTGTGTTTTCGCGGAAGGCGACAGCAATAAATTACGCTTTTCGTTAGGCAAGTATACGTCCGTCTGTGAATCGTCAGAGACTTACCTAATCTCATGAATCGATTTAACTCTTGGATCACCCCTTGATATCTAGTCTTTTAGCGAGATAGCTAAACAACGTATGTATACTTATTTTGGGGTGGGCACAATGATTTTGTACATACGCACAAGACTCTATCGATCCCGTAGGTCGCAGAAGGTGAGTCAGCCAAAAACAAATGGGAAAATGCTCTGTCAGCAGCCTTTTAAGCTGAAACTTGTTAAGCTCTCTTCAAGAAAGGGAAGCTTTGTTGAAGAAGATATCCATTTAACGTTCTTGGTGACCTGGCAGGTATGGATTTAAGGTACCTCCAACGCTTGATGCGGAGCTCGAATTTATTTTACAAGTAGTTTCTGGGAAGTAATTGTTATGGCATCACAATGGATCATAACGCTGTCATCCACTTGAGGCTAATATATCCTAACTAGAGCTACCATAATGAAGGTTTTGGCAGTTTTCTTTTTTGAAGAAAAGCTTCAGTCAGCAAGTAAATCAGTAAGTCTTTCCGGCTCAGGCTGGACAATACAATAGAGACTTACAAGTAATTTCGATCGTGTGTTGTAGGTTAAGATATCTTGGTTCCTGCTAAGACTGGAAAAAGCTTACATTTCACGGACTACAGCCTACTATGTGAAATCTCTACAGTTTTACGCGGAATTCGCTGAGAAGACTTTCGAAATGCTGATCTAAATTTGAGCACACATGACCTACTGAAGAGGACCACTTATTAAAGAAGATATATTTCTGATTAAGACGGACTTAATATTGGGCTCTACATGGGGAAATAGCTCATAAAGTTTTGATCATTAGCTGGAAAGTGAGGCGAATACCAGAACCACATAAGTCTGCCTCCCCGAGAAGGCACTTGAGTGATGCTGAGCTTATGTACAGTGTTTCCCAGGTTTGCTGATCTGACCAAAGGCAGGACAAAAGCAATGGAAGCGATTCGAAGTATTATCGCCCTCTCCACAAGGGTCGTAGACAGTGATGTCTTTTAAGATAGGGCACTAAGATACTTAATACATGCCCATGTACCGCATCGGGCCTAGAGCTTATCGCAACCAATCGTGTTATGCTTGTTATATTTTTCGCACAAATGGAGGGACCTACAATTTAATGCTTCATCAGAAGCTTCTGTGGACTGTTATTGCCTTCGGACGTTTGCTAGACATCCTCGAGACGAGGAACCGTAGACCAAACTTGTTCGTATTGTCAGCGATTTAAACGTCGAATCTTCCACTCAGAAGATGAACGTACTAACAACTGAACCATGGCACCTATGGTAGAAAAGAATTACTGAAACTATGTAGCTTGCAATATGTTGAAGGCTATCTATCTGCTAACATCAAGAAAGTATTTAAGAACAATGGAATCTTTTAGAACACTAAAGTAATTGTTTCCTTCATACCAACCATCGAAACAACCGTTGCCTCCATTAGGGAGAAAAACTCAACCTTAAATCTCAAGATGCACGATATTCAGTCATTGCCATTAGAAAATATCTCCTAAGACTCTAACTACCAATCAAGCCAGTAATACCACGATTCATATTCTCTAAACACGCAACACATCAGACAATTCCACACAAATCACCGAGATAAACATACCAATTAAATTCCACTGCGACTAATTGCTCTCATCTACTCCATACCATTGCTGTGAAAATTGCTTGTAGTTAGGATTGACTACATGTTGCAATTATACTCGTAGATGACAATACAAATATGTATCTCATAAAACGTTCCAACTGCGCTGCAGCCTCAAGTTCAAAACCGAAATGCTTTCCCCTGACAATACCCCCTTTCTCTCACATACGAGTAGGTATGCAGTTGGACACAATTTAAAAATGCATGCGTGCGTGAAATGCATTTCTTCGTCAATTGTAGTGTTGTAGTCATATACAAAGTAATGTCAAAAGGAAGAAGATACATTGTAAGGAAAAGAAAACTGCATAAAAAAAAATTACTTCACTTTTTCCCTGACCTAAGAAACATCGGTTTTGCTTGCACACTGGGTATGCTATGCACTGCGCCAATGTGAATTGTGCCACCTTTGCATTATGCCTCTAGAGTATCTAAAGTTTATTTCTTTAATAATGTTTCGGTTTCGGATTGTTGCTTTCGAAAGAAAAAGCAATTAAATGCGTGTTTAGTTGATTTATGAGCGCATTTTAATGCACTACCGCCGTGGAGGCGAACTCGCTTCCGATTCCGAGCCGACATTTTCCACTGGCTTAGAATGTTTTTTTTAAATTTTTGTTTATGCAACTTTTTATGTAAATAAACAAAAGTAGAAAAAGAAAAGAAAATGAAACTCAATGCGGAAGAATTTTTTCTGTTTAATTAGAGGTTTTCGGTAAATAGCTTAATTGCGTGATGAAAGTGGGATGTCTATGCATAAATTGGAGGTTGAAGATCCTGAGAAAGTTTTGGTTGAAGGTATGTAGATACTCGTGCTTATGGGAGAAAGGCGGTCTTAGTTTATGTTGATTTAGTTGAAGCTTGAAGAAATTTATGCATGCAAACGAAGGAGACAATCCTAAGATAAATGTTTTCCTTGAGGCCGCATGCAACTGAACATACCATTGGTGTGGAGGGAACGGACTACGATATTCAAAACTTGCAGGTTTTACAGATGAACATTCAAATGAAGCAGAAACTCTAAAGATAAATATTTCCGATTGTTTGATTGAGGTTGTAGGAAACTGAACATACCATTGGTATGCAGGGAAGGGAGTACGATATTCATACCTTGCTCGTCTTACAGACTAACATTCAAACGAAGGAGAAACTCTCAAGATAGATATTTTCGGATGTTTGATTGAGGTTTTAGGAAACTGAACATACCATTGGTGTGGAGGGAAGGAACCGTGATAGTCATACTTTGACCGCCTTAAAGCCTAACACACAGAAGTCTCAGTCTTATAAGGAACTTATCTAGCTTATTGGATGTCCGATCGATAGTACGGAAAGCGTCTAATGCTTAGGAGTTATTGCCTGGGCAGATGTTGGAAACGAGGCAGGTATGGCCAAGCAATGCTTAAGCTTCAGACTACAACTGCTTCGCGTCAATACAGAATCTATTTTGCGGCATGGATATAAGAAAGTCAATATCATTGAACTTCTTAACACGCACGACGTGACGGCTGAAAAGTTTCTTATTCACTTTGAGGCCACAGACAAGGTCATCTGTAAATGGATGGCAATCGACCAGCTCAAAGGTTTTAGGCTACTATGACGAGTGATTTTTGCTATTAAGTCGGGAACTGTGCTTTACGTAGAAATTTACAAAGGACTGGTTACATATGTTTGCCGATACACAACGTGGAATTCAGAGAGTCGTTAATTTTTAGTAGAGGGCATCATGGGACGATGAAGTTCTTGAGGCAGAATCCATCTTAAAACCCACCATCAATATAGGTGAGCACTATAAACTCAAAGGCTGTGCGTTCTATATAATGACTTACAGAAGCTGCAGAGATAGTGAAGAGGAGGAGACTGCTCGTATAGCCCATTTCCCGTGCACTTACCTTGCACTAGCTTTTTTTTAGGGAGCCTACTTTACGTGCATACATGTTTCATGGTCTCAATGGAATCATCAAAGGCGCCTGCATGGCTAACATTTCAAAAATTTATACTGAACTGCAAGTGTTTCTAGGAGTAGGTAGTCTGACCCACTCGCCACTCGTTCTTTAGTGATAACAGAATGTGGCTTGTTTCTGTGAAAGTGTACCTTGTAGACGCCAAATCCGTGTTTGTGAATCGAAATCTAAAAAATATTCTGAAGGTGTCCTGTCCAAACTGATAATTATCAGAAACCGTGTCAGGAACCAAGAGGCAGCATCATTCAACTACGGCTTTGGCAGTGGATTGACCAAGCGGAGGTTTGAAAATCTTTAACTGAAACAAATCTCGTTTTAAGAACTTATTTTACCGAGTAGTTCTTGAATTAAAAGTATCTAGACTCCACACTTTTCGACCGAATTCTTTAAGAAGGAATGCGAGTACATTTGATAGTGGGTGGATATCCGTATTATCTACGACTACAAGCCACCTTTTAAGCCTTTTTTCTGTGGTTCCCACATTTGCTTCTGATGGTTTCTTTCAGAGTAGCGCCAATGCGATGTGAGCCTACATTACCCTCCTTACTGCAGATGGGAATCTAGTATTTTTTTTTAAGACTTGTAAGATAATCAAGACTAATCAAGGCGCACCAAGAACTAATTAGAATTGCTTTTGGCAAGCTGTATCCATTTCCAAATGCAATTAAATTGTACTAAGCCAACCAGTCAAACCTAGAACCTGAATTTAACGATCTCAAGAGCCCCCTAAGACACAAGTGCCGGTTTTGCCATTCCTCTTCCTGTTCAAAACCACACCAGAACTTTCCCATTATGAATATCAATTTCAAATCAAAACCAATCAAGTTTTTTTTTCGAAAACCATAACCTTGTTCCCTGCCTACTCATCAGGTCTTCGCCTATCCAGAGTAGCAGCAAATTGATGCTTCATTTCACGTTTAAGATCAAATTTAATGTGTCCACCTTGAGATATCGATTTTCAACAATCACACGTACACACAGACACACAGAGGTGGATTGGTGTACGTTTCGCCCTTCACGCAAGTCGGCGTAAAATGATCACTTAATTGCCTATGATGGCATATCGACAGGTTTGTCGCTTTATTTTCGTTGTCGTTGTTGTTGTTGGTTGGAAGAGAAGAAACCTGATTTTCTGCTTTGATTCTTGATCGGAGAGTTATGAAGGAAATATTTTTTTTTTTTTTTTATAGTGTAACCCGGAATAAGTCTATGGCTATGGATTATGGAAGAAAGCAGATAGACCTCACATGATCGTCATGATGATGATCGTATGTCAATCGGTTTTGGTACAGTCGTTGTTTGAATGTAAAAGGCGGAAACTTGACAATGAAGTTACGTTACATGGTTGACAGTTGTCACTTTGACAGAGGTCGAAAGTGAAAACGTCTGAGTACGGATTAGCCCTTTCATTTTTGACAATTTTAGACACTTGAAGGTAATTTGTGGGCTGCGACTGGTATGTTCATGAATATTCAGCAGGTAAGTTGGATTAGGTAAAAGTGACATCTGTCAAAGGCATGCGGAACAATTGGAAGACCTTAGTTCATGTGGGAAATGAAAGGTGGCATAATGGGCGGATAAGCAAAGTTTATGGTGACCCTTAGCTGAATTGATAGTTGTCGACCTTTCGAATGAATGAGGCGAGAGTGGATGCTAATTTTATAAGAAACCAAGTAGAATGCACGGGCTCTACTACCATGAGATGCTACAAAGGTTGAGTTTAAAAATAGCGTAATCCGTTCATGGGTCGACATTGAGTAGACCTCTGATCCACAGAGAAAGGCTTGCGAGAAACTGACATAATCCGACAGGTATTGTAGGGTTTCTCGAATCCTCAATAATTTTAGAATATTTTATCTATTGCCACAGACATATTGAAGCTTGAAGGCAAAGGCATGATAATCATACGGGAACACAATCTAGACTATTACCAAAACCCAAGAACATTCATTAAGTTTCGAGGGACAGTTCTATGTGACTATTCCGTAGGCAGAGCACACAGTAGTTTGGTAATGACATCTACGGGACAGCATTCCAATTCAATCAAAGGTTTCCATATTGAAATGAGATTAAATAAAACATCGATTCTGCAAATATAAATTCCTTAGGGCCCCGAAGAACTTCCTTGGAACTAGAAAAGAAACAAGAACCGGCTACAGGCTTCCTAGCAGGTCACCTCAGAAAACTCAGAGATGTTAAGGTAACTTTCTAAAGGAATATGGAACACTAATCCACAAAAGAAGGGAACTCCTGGATGCCTACTAACAATCAGAAGAAGGTTTACCATTGATAGGTCCACTCTAGGTATCCCGATTCATCAAGAGAATGAGACTGGAGGAGGTGGTTTAAGTCGAGTATCTCATCGACTAGAGCTCGAAGACAGGGAAGGACAATAAATCTCCAAAGGTTACGCCTAATCTAATCTAGGCTCCCAAAAGCTGGCTCAGAAGTTCAGTGTCTAAATTCCTCAAAATGAAAGGTTCAAAAGGTTCCAAGCGTGAGACCAATATCCGAAACGGCGGACACTGTGTTGAATCTGTAAATCTTTCGTTTTACTGTATCGTCACGGAACACTAAGGCTTAAAGTAAGAGTCGACTAACGTCCGCTCCGATAGTAAGGTATCAAGTAAGGCCTGCTAAACCTTTGTGTATGGATTCATACACGAAATTGTTCATGGAGTGAGTAGATGGATGAACATAGGCTTTAGTAATGACGGAGTTCCAATCTTCAATCTAGAGCCAATCTTAGATCAAAGACTAACATGGAATCCTTGGAATAAAGAATCACATCAGCTCATTGGGCGGGCTGAAGGCAAGTACATAAATGGGGCTTGAGGCCTAGAACGACCAATTGGACTTGAATATCTCATTATTGTCGTGCCAACATTCACCAATGCGTTGTTGGTCAATATTAAGCCAAACTTAGGCTGCAAGGAATCTCCTGCATTGACAATACGCCGACAATATGCGGTCTTTTCAAACTGCTACTATGGAGGGTCTCTTGATATGCCCCCTTGCATTTTAGAATAAAAAAAATTAATACATTCAGTGCCCTAAGACTTCACCTATTTTTTAACCTAAAGCGCCTTAAGCGGATTCTCAATCTTTGTCCCTGATGTCGAATAAGTTTGCCTACTAGGAAGTTCAGCATCTGTATTTTAGGCTGAGGTTTATGCAAAAGAGTTTTGGGCCAGAAAGTGCATCAGACGCATCCTGGACAGTCAAGCCGCGGTAAAGGCTTAATGCTACTTTAAGTATGGAACTGACTCAACTCTTTAATGGAACTTACTGCTTTGAATTGAAGCACAGAAGGTAACGATATCACAAGCCAACTCCCAAAGGAAGACTCCAGGAGACCAGAATGTTTCTGTGGATGACCCAGCTCTTGGAAACTTCAGGAATATTTACACCAATGGAACTCTATTCAAGGCCTTTTGGGAGCTCCATGAACACTTACATAAATGGACCTACACTCGAGGTCTTTCGTCAAACTAAAGAATTCCTTAAATTCTTCGAGAAAAGAAGATGCCAGGAACTACACATAAAAATCCAAATGGACCACCACAGTCGTCATTACTGCCTCAATAACCACCTTGTCTTCCCGTGCATGTCATAGGCCCACAAGCACCCCACCTACTAGTTCCAATGGAAGTTCTGAGTAGTCATCTATACAAAGAACAACTAGGCAAAATCTAAGCCACGTTCATCGAAATTCGGACAAGTGGGGCATACTTCACAGTACATTTTGGGTCCGAGATTTTTATGAATCGAACTTTCTTATTTAGGCGGCGTTTAGTGGGCCTCGAGGTGAATATGGACATCAACTAGAAAGCTACTCGGAAAAGAAGGACTATCGGACTTGTGAACACTACGCCCGTGAGGTGCTTACTTACTTCCTTAGGCGGCATATGAAAATCAACCAACAAGCTCCTCTTCTATTTAATCCTTGAGCTTGCCATTCTTGAGTGTCAGGTTGTTGGTCGAATTAGAGTGGTCATCTTGAGTAATGTCAATCACGTGTTCTGATGGACAATCCGCTAAAATCTAGTGACGTTGGAAATTAAAAATTTTTCGTAATAGGTCTCACAAATGACGTTTAACAGACGCGATAATTAGAATTCTCAAAGGTATTCAAACCTGATCTTTCCGTTCAGAAAGTTTATGCACCAACCTTTCCATTGAAGGTAAAATTGCTAAAAGCTCGCATGAGTCCAATTTTAAGTCAGAAATCTTGAAATTTGTTTCCTGTGCAGTGTTGTAACTGCCAGCAGGGCTTACGTTTCTGTTGAAGAATTTGGTCAACTACGTCCAATGCCCCAATTAAATCCATACACAGACCCTTGATTAAACAGATCAAGCCTTTATTTGGAATTTCGTGGTGTAATAAAAATGTGGGACTACAAAGTAACCATAATTATGTTGTTTTCTCACTTCATATCGTGACTATAAAAACAATCTCGGAATTCCACTGATAGTAACCACCAGAGCCCGGCCACATAATTACCAAACACTGCACTCAACAGTGCAACACCAGTCTCTTGCCAAAGACATTCCATTCACCAACGACTAACCCCAAAACAAATAAAGGAGTGGCCCACCAGCGCCGCGCCGCCACCAATAATAACAAAATATTTCAAATACCAAATGCCTCCATCGATACCCTAACTAGGACACCCCGATACTCCGATACTAGGCCAGACCACACGTCCCCACCACTTATATGCAAATTATTGCCTCATTGTATTGGCAGCAGCAGCAACAGCATCAACATCCGCTGCTCCATTGTTGCCATAAATGTGCCATAATCGCGCATAACAATGGAATGAAACGAACAGTTTTTCTTTTTGTTGTTGCAACAACGCTGAACGCTGAATGCTGAATGCAGCCATCATCAACGGCGCATCTAATGCTGCAGATGGAACTGGATCTTGTCTGTTATTTTGTTTGCATCACACCGTCCAATGCAATAGCATTCCTTCTGGTTGTTGCCAAGACTTTATCATCAGCGTATACACTCGCTGTATACACTGTTGTCATGGTCAAGTGGTTACCACTGGTCAGCAGGTTTTTTTTTTTCTTTTCCATTTCTCCTTCTCTCTCTCTTGGTGCACATTATTTTCGGCTTCAATAGACACACAAACACAAGAAGTTAAGAAAACCGTCAAAATGCCTCATTAGTTGGCTCATACACAATTTGGCCAAAATGACAACAACAACAACAGCGCTGAAGTGGCCACATTCAATGGCCTGTAGTTGAACGTACTCTACGAGCATTGAATTCGACTGTCGAGGGTGGGGGTCGGGTGGGGTTGGGTTGGAAGTGGTATTTGGTAAGAGGAAAAGGAAACAAAAAAAAAAATGGTAAATGGCTGCACGTGTACAACAATGCCGAATGGTAAATAGCAGCAAGTACAACAATACGTTGGTTTATCTTACAATTATTTTTGTTTGTTACCTTTTGGACGGTTGTTGTTGCTGGTAATGGTTATGGCGGGCCACAAACGTGATTTTACTGGCCCACTAAACAAAAGTGCAGATAGAAGCTGAGGCACACACAGCCGAAGGCTTTCGATAGACACAATGTGATCGAAACTGGTTTATTGACATTTTGCAGTCCAGTGTCTAGTGGTTGTCGTTTCAGTTTTATTGTCACATTTTCATATTTAATTGACGGTTTTGACTTCTCATGTTCGTGTTCGCTTGTAACAATCCGACTGACGAAATATGAAGTGAGTGATTTAGGCCAGAGCTATTCTATTTGAATTGGTAAAAAGAAAATGGGAATTGGCTTCTTAGTCTTGTATTACTACGCAGGGCGATTGTGGTTTAGAACGATCCAGGAGTATTCCCATTGGACACCATTGTTCCAGTTCTTCTCGGCCAAGTCTTCGAATTTAACTCGAAGGGACAACGAAGTAGAGGACGACATCGTCGTAGGTGACGTGCAGAAGTAGAAGGGGACCATAACCGACTTGGAGTGCGCAACTAGAGGCAGTTAGCTGAGGCCAGACCTAACTGCTTATTGAGGCCAACATAGGTTTACTCCGAACAGTAGTGTCACCTAAGTAAGTAAGTAGGAGAAGACTCAAACATGTGACCTTTCGTTTATCGACTTAAGCTATACATTAGCAACAGTCCAGTCAAGATATAAGAATTCATCGCTTCCTTTCGATCAATCGACACATACAGCATGCGTTTATCTATCGCTTGTCGAGTAAGATTCTAATCCACCTCGCAAACTAATAGTAAAGCCGCAGCTTAGCTACAGAATGACTCTTACTCCGCCTAGCCATGTCTTGATTTTGCCACCCTGCCGCACCTTTGCTCTCCTATTCTCCCCCTCTAACTTATTTAAGTCAACACCTCAAAGCCCTCAGAGATCTTCTGCAGAATGCTCTCCTTATTCTCTCTAGATGGGCTAAAGGTTGTGGTTTTAGTGTCACACCCACAAGTCCTTTTTCCAAGGAAATATAAAATTCCGCATTTTGATCCCCAAGACTTTGTTACTCCTCCTGACACTCCTCTTGGCGCGTCAGTCCGACACTTGCAGATAAGGCCAGATATATGGGTATCATCCTTGGCAAGAAACTCAGCTGGATATCCGACATCCTGAAATGCGTCAAGAAAGCTCCTACTGCTCTGTACTGCTGTAAGAAAGTAAATGGGGACTACAGCCACGAATTACATACTGGTTAAATGTCTCTGTCATTAGGTTTGTGCTAACGTATGACATGATCGTCTGGTGCAGGTCCTGGGATAACGCCGTTTACCGCAACAATTTGCGTCGAGTGCAAAGGTCCGTATGCACATGCATTAGTGGAGAACTACCCCAAGAACTGCTCTAGAAATGCTGTTCCCCTTGCCATCCTTTTATCAGAAAACAGGTGACAGCGCTTGCAGCCGCTCGCTTAAAGGCCATATCTCAGTGGTCCAGTCTACGAACTGGACACACCTCTATTCTCAACGATGTTGAGTACCATCCACAAGACACCGACTATACTCTTCCACAACTTCTGTTTGACAAACGCTTTGAAGCCCGAATATCCTCCAGACTAAATTGGCAACAGGATTTTAGGTTACACAAGGAATCCATGCGTTTCTACGCAGATGAATCTAAAACAGAATCAAGAGTGAGTGAGGATGTCTTCTCCAATGATCATAACTCAAAAATCTCTTTCCGTTCCCTAATCGCTACAGCATCTTCCAGGCGGAGATCATGGCAATAAAGGATGCCTTGTCGTGGATATGGTACAATGTGTTATCTAAAAGGGATTGCATCATTTTTTACTGACAGCCAAGCCGTCATTAAATCTCTGGAATCCGTCACCTTCAACTCACGAACTGACATAAATTGTCGCCTTTCGCTTAACGAGATGGCTAAACAATTCAATATTCACCTCATTTGGGTGCCGGGCCATAGATACATTCGTTCCTCAGAAGAAACCATACTACATCTTCTTTGTAGGAAACAGCATTTGCCGGTCCGTTGCTGAATACAAAAGGACTAATGTGGTGCAGTGATGGATCAAAGATAGTCTCCGCTGTTGAGGCCGGTATTTGTGGCCGTGATCATAGAGTCTCTAAAGCACTTGGAATGTATCCTTGTGTTTTCAAGTTCGAGCTGTATGCCACTTGCGCCAACATGCTTCATAACTCTGGCTTAAAGGGAGTAACCAACAACTAGGCACCGGTAGTCAAGCAGCGTTTAAAGCGCTGAATTGGAGCTTTAAAACCGTCGCTGACTGATTCAATGTGCTCCAAGACCTATCGCAGCGAAACAAAGTCCAACTCTGGTGTGTACCAGGATACAAGGGCATTGAAGGCAATAAAATTGCTAACCAACTAGTCAGGAAAGATTCCTCTGAAGGGTACATATGTAGGTGCCGCACCGCTCTGCGGCATCTCCAATTCCTCGTTAGGAGATTCTAGACAGATGGGGAAAGCGAAACTACTTGCCCTACTGAGATAGCATTCGGAGACTTAGATAGTCCATAAGAATCATCCAACTTCTTCTCAAAACCACTAAGATCATCCTTAATCAAAAAAAAGAATGATTTTCAGCTTCTTCTCCGGAGACTGCAGCCTCAGATAACACATAAATATTCAGGAAAATGAATGCCGACTTTGTTTAGAGGAAGAAGAATCAGCAGACGACACACTATGTGAGTGCGTGGCTCTCTGTTACATCAGGTGGCGCTTTTTCCTCAACGATGTCCTGGCTCCTGAGAATATAAAAAACTCTTCGACTGGGGATATCCTCAAGTTCATTCGGAAGGTCAATAATCTCTTAGTCTAAAAAGGCGTCCAGCACAATATATCTTATACGGCAGTGCCTCATCCTTGAGTCGCAGAGCTGATTTAAGAAAAAAGTGCTTACACCTGTGCAGGTGTCAGGTCAGCATTCTCTCACCCAGCGTATCCTAATGGATTCTGGTGCTGGTGCCACTATTTGTGGTCCTAACCATAGAGTCCCAAAGTCGCTTGGAGTGCATCCTATTGTTCTTATATCCGTGATACATGCCATTGATACTTGCGCCAACATCAATCATGACTCTGGCATAAAGGAGGCCACAATATTTCTACACTTCAACCTAAAATGCAAATATCCTCACCATCTTACGTACACGATCCCTTAGCCTCTCAAGGCACTTACAAACGCAAAACACTTTCACACAACAGCAAGTAGCTCTCCATTGCATAAGTGCTCCCAAAAACCAATGTAAGCCCACCTGACTCAGAATCAATACCTCTACCAACGGCCTACTTCCAAAAATTCCAAATCACATACTCGTACCATTTTGTGGGTCAAATTATCACCTCCACCAGTCTAGCTAGCTAGACTGTCTCCATTGAGCAAGTCATTACGACACACACACACACGCACAGCGCATGAAAATGCCAGCAAATAACCGTAATTTGTCATATTTTTACGAAAGACCATAACAGCAAAATATGTAATTCAATTGCTTTCCGCGGAATATTTCCGCAGGGAACCAACCGGCTCGGTTCCTAATTCAGCAATAAAATTCTAGGTTAAGGCACACACACTACACAGGCAGCAGCAGCTAATTACGGAGTAGGTACACCGGGCAGACAATGGTGTGCAATTTTACTTTTTTTTTTGTTTGTATCCCACTCTGTCGAGTCATTTACCCGATTGCGGAGCACCTCATCAGCAAGAGAGACTGGTAAACGTGGAAGGTGACTTGTTTCAAATTTAATAAGAACTGCACCGGTTTTTATGATCTGACAGAGGAGTCCCCCTCCCTCGTGGTAACAAAAGAATGACTCATTCCGCGAAAGACAATGAACACACAATCCAATTCTAAAAGAGTTCGCAGCACAGAGGGCGAACGAGTTGGAAGCAGGAGGCACTAGGTGGCAACGCCATTCTCCAGCATACACACAGACAAAAGTTCAATGGATTCCGTGCCAAAAGTAGATTTTCTCACGCTATTACCTCTTGGCGGCTTTAGGGGGCCGGCCGGCCGGCCGGGTTGGGCCGGGCGCGTCTCTGTTTTCCTCCAAGTAGTAGTGTTGCTGTCATGTAGTGTTTTGCTCGTCTGCTCATCGTTACGTTTGGCTTGACTTTCTGGAGCAGCGCGCTAGACCTTAGGAGCAGGAGTAGGAGGAGGACAATGGTAACAGAAGCAGCAGCAGCTGTGGCTTCTGCATCGCGCTTGGTTGATCAAGAAAAGCAGGAGAATTGTGTAAGAGGTTTGAATGTCGTCGTCGTCGTCGTCGTAGCTGAAAATGATGACGTGACGATTAGAGAGATGAAGATGAAGATGAAGATGCACATAGAGTGGCGCTCTTGTATCCTCAATTTTTTTTTATAGCTTTCCGTTTGGTAAGCCGATAACCTCTTCAATGACACACCGGGCAACCTATAAATGCAGCAGAATGTCAATGTGGCATTGAGTCATGGTGCGGGGCTCAAGTAATTTAAGCTGAAAGCTGTGACTGCATAGATACTTTTTATTTACGATCTCTCACTTGACTTATGAACCGAACAGCCGTGAGCTATCGACTGGATATGCATTACGATGAAGTCTAGTGATGAAGTCTAGCGATGAGTGAAGCGATGAGGAAGTTGCTATTTTTGGTTGAATGATTTAAGATTTTGATGCCATCTTCAGGTAGATTAATGAGTCGGAGAGGAGGCGAGAGTGCAGGTTAGATACTGAATGTCGATGAGTGCATACAAGCGTTTAGTTAATTGCTTGGATTGTTGAAACGGACGTGTAAGCACAGCCACTTGTGATATAATTAAGTGGGCAATAGAAATTGCGTTGTTGAATTAGTTAGAAGTGTGACTCTAGCATTAGCGTCTATTTTTGGAGATATTCAAGCAAAAGCACCAAGAGGCGAAAAATGGTTTAGAATTGACAAAAGACGCATATAGCGTTACGGAGCTATACAAAGCTTAGCCAACTACTTAGGCAGACTTTTTTCAAAGTACTTTCCCTGATTAATGAGGAAAGGGATATAGCTTCCAAAGGAAAGCTCGAACGCATTAAGGAACCTTTCGAAAGCTCTTTTGACGAGGAGCTTCCTGCGGCAGCACTCTGAACATAGAGCTGATATGGCAAGCCTTACACAGAAATGAAATTTCAGACACTCCGGTGATTATTAACAGGCTCTCAATAATGACAAAGCAGGTTCCCATTCCTATTTCCTTGACTTCTTTGCTTTTCTTTGACATCGATATGACGTTCGACAGAATAAATAGGAAGTGCATACGACATGTCCTATGCATGAGGAAAATTCTAGAGAAACTGAGGCACGCTACAAACGGTTCAAGTGTTGCTTAGTCAGAGTCATTTCAGAAACGAAAAGGTGTCCCACAAGGCTGTATACTATTGCCGATACTTTTTCTTTTTCTTTTTCAGTGGATTACAGAGTCCAGCATCCTATAGTATTGATTAATGGACTCGTAGCTAATGACCACCGAGTTTGTGATAGGTGTTAGCCTGATGTGGCTGACGAGATGAACTACAAGTCAGCCTCGTAACTCGGACCCTACAAAAGAAGGATAAGTAAAAGCACTCTCACTCAGCAGTCTTTTGTTGAAGTCTTTTGTTAGGAAAGATCTATAAAGCCAACTCATAACGTCTTAGCATAAATTGCTTCCACCAAAGTCGATTAGAAAGTTCTGGGTCACGAGTATATTGTAAGGAGAAAGATAAATTTGTTGCCTCGGAAACTACTTCTTTACACGAGGTTCGGGATTCCATAAAAACCTGAATGATGAGGGGTCTCACTGTGCACCTTTGCTTAAGACAGAGTTGGCACTCAATTTCCCAAATTACTCGATAGCTTACTTAAATAGCACCTGAAAGAGTAGTTAGCAGCTGGGAGGCTGTTAAGACATTCTTCTGTTTTTTCACTTTAGGGTCTGAGACTCCCAACAGCTTGATTTTGAAATGCTATGGCAGACCTTTTAAGGCTTTAAGTTAGTGAAAGAAAAGTTGACCGTTCAAAGAGTTACTCGCATTATAACTCTCCCTCTTAAACGCAACTTGGCTATCTGTAATCTCTTCTACAGCAAAGTATGTTGAGTTCTAAAGAGAAATCTTAAGCGAGGGAGCACATTTTTAAGTAAATGGTCGAGTGATTCGACAATTCATCCAAGTCGTCCACTACGAACATAGGTTTTGCGGCTAACGTCTAACGTGTTTTGAAAATGGATTTTGAGCCTTTTAAGTGATAGCTCAATTAACTTGGAATCCCTCAGGGTTCATTCCTGTCTTCGACACTTTTTCTAATATTTATCAACGGACTCAGCACTCCTGATTTCGCGGGGCACTAGTCGAGTGCACGTACAAGTAGCCGATGATAACCAATGTAATGTACCCGCGACCCAGAATCAAGAACAGCTGGAATCAATAGATTTTAGGTGCAAAAAAGGGCGATCCCATAGGACATAATCAGTGGTGGAGTGACTGAGCAGTACTTCCTTAAAAATGATGCTGGACATGGGGTACAGAACGATGGTTACCTGATTTTCTTCTCCAGAGGTAACTGATTTGGATCACGAAGGTACATACATATATGTGTGTATATTTGGTTCCAGCAGAATGACCTAAATTGTCACATTAAAAGCGATCAATTGATCGTGTAATCTTAATAAATGCGGATAGAAAATATGTAATTGGCCAGCAAGATGGTGTGATTTGTCATCATGTGCCTTCTTTCTTCAGATTTTTGAAGCCGCTTGTGTATGCCACTAAATTACGAGCAGATCCAACTTGTTATTGCTGCAATTATATACCAATCTCATCGAGAATTTTATCCAAATAGCAAGAGTCTGCTAGCAGAACTGTGGGGTGAATTTGAATACTTAATAGCGGTCTTATTGAGACACCCTTTAAATAGCATTCGAAGGAGAAGTTACCAAAATTTGAACCTGCACTGGCTGGGATGGGATAACTTCTTCTTCTTTTCCTTTAAGGTCAGGATTATAGGGATCATAGCCCTCTCAATCTACTGCGTCCTCACTGTTTCGCCTGTGGTGTTTACCGTTGGGGTTGAGATGGGATGTAGACGGACTAAATGAACAGTCTCTCAGACAAACTTCAGACCTCTTACAGGTGATCTTGGCGGGTCATTTCACTTCTACCAAGTAGCTTAGTGTTCTAAGCTTAAGATACATTGGTCTCTGCGGCCTTTGAAGCGAAAATGAAAACAATGTGAGACCCTTCCTCTTGTAAGCAGAATTTTGGGACAGACGTGTAGAGTATTGATTACGAAAGCTCCTTATCACTGAACGTCCTGCTAGGTAGTCTTCCTACAAAAACGAGTTGCCTTCCGATTCTTCAATTGTATTGTCGACCAAAATAATGTAAAAATCTGAAATATAGTAGACTCCGTCTGGGTCTCGTGACGCAGTGTGTTTGACCCCTGAGGGAAAGGCTCGACGTTCGAATCCAAGAAAACGCATAGTTCTACCTCTCGAAAATGTCTGACAAACATCCACTAATGTCTGTCATGAGAAGCATCTCAATTACGCCTTCCGGATATGGAATTAAACGTAGGTCCCCTTATTTGTACAAAAAACACGTACGGTTAGGAGAAGCTAGGCTCTAGGCCTTATATGGGCTGTTTGGGTCAAATGTCTTATTTTATTCTTGAAAAAAGTACGGATTCTCAGTAAAAGTTCTAGATTGTGCCCTTCGTTTTAACCTCAATGCATCAAGTCCCACTACCTGTCCACCAAAGGTACGCAACATTCCAAAAAAAGTGAACCTGAACTGTCCACTTTTCCGCATTTCTAGCCCTCGGCAATCGGTAAAGTTTGCATGAAGACGAGTTTATACCCTTCGGGCACTCCTCTTAGTCCGTCATCAACACCACCAAGCGTGTGGTGTTGAGTGGACAAATTATCTGCAATCGAGCGACTATCCCGCGGCTTCGATACCCCCCAAGCCCAGGTAAAGTGCCTTTCATCCATTTGCGTCATCACGTCGCGTCGCGTCGATTTCTTCGTCATATAGTTGGTATACCACTCTGGTAGTTACTTACCAAAGCAATATCAACTGTCATTAGCAGGTAAAATGTTAATCGCAGCCCAACTCTCTTCTTTCACGCTTTTACCACACACACACACATACTCGCACACTACCACCAGCATTATTTATTGTTATTGGTATTTCTAATTACAGCATTCATCGGAAACGTGTCTTTCGCTGCAGGTCTCCCAGCTCTTCGCCTCCCGCTTCGCTGTGGTGTGCGTTTCTTGGCAAAGCACAAATATTTACCCAATGTGTGGACTCCATTTAGGTTAGGTTGCCCATTTCTAATGATTTTGTGAGGCCTGCCAGTATCCCCGCTCTCATGTCGATGGTATGTCAGTTTGGCTGGGCTTCTGTTCGGTTCAGTATGCTAATTGATATGCAAATTGCTGTGTCACATTCAGTACCACACATTGAATGCTTCTTTAGACATTTCTCGTGACCAAGGGATTTTCGAACACACACACCTGTACGCAGACAGGTGAACCGAATCGAATTCAATTTAATTAAACGAACTAATTAAAGTGAAATGGATTCAAAAATTAGTCGAATCACACATTCTCGGACAGTGTTCGGGAATTCTGCTGCTCGTTCTAGATAAATCATTCTGCTCAAGTCATGTTGGACACGACAACGTCAACAACGACGATGACAGTAATGTTGTTGGCATTGTAGCATGTTTTAGTGTCCAACAAAACAATGTATCTGCGAATGCAACTAATTTTTTTTTTTTATTATGTATCTAGCGAATAATTTTCTGCGGTTTTTATTGTGTGGAATTTCGTAGAAATTGTATTGGAAACCAGTTAGCCCAACGGTGATTTATTTTTCTTTCAAATTAGCTATCAAAATGGTGGTATGCTGCTTGTTATGCATATTAGTTGTTAGTTCGATGATTTATGCTGTTTTTGTGGCTTATTGAAATTTTTAAGACAAAACTTTGGAGAAAAAGAGGTTAAAGTTTGTTTGTGGACGCTAATTTGGTGCTGTCGATGCTAACGGTTAAAGGGGAAAAAATTTTAGTTTCGAAAATCATTGATTTCGTTTTGTAAATTGATTGGCTGTGGAGTTAACTATTTTTTTGCCTTTTTGAAGCTTCTTGCCTTAAACTAAAAAATTTACATAATTATTTGCTTAAGTTTTTAGCTCATTTTAAATTTTGACCGGTCTTCGAATTTTTTTATTATTTTCCTCGTGGTTGTCCTGATCGCGCATCACGTTGCTATTAATTAGAAAGAAATTTGCACGCAGGAGTAGCTACTTTAATAAATGCTAATAGAGAGGCAAGCATAATAAGTTTAGCTAAGTCATAGCCCAGAACCATTTGACGACATTTTGCTCAAGGCTGCTATAGTTCTTAGCAAAATGGGAGCGGATAACGAGATTTCGAAGTACACAAAAACTGCTCAGCATCTCTCCTTTTTTCAGGGTTACGTATGTAGATCAGGAACCCTATTGTACTCGTTTTTGGATCCGGGTACGCGTCCTCTCGCCCATCTGTCTATCACCACCTTCTGGCTCCTAAACAATAGAAGCTACACGAAGATTCTTAGGTGTGTTATGTAAATTCATGACCCGCCTTATGTTGAAGGCAGCAAAGGTGTCCGCTAACATTTTGTTTGCTTGTAGATATGTATGTAGGCTTGCGATACATCGTTGAAAATAACTCTTTGAGTAGAGTCCAAACTAATTTTGTTTTTTTTTTTTATTTTCAATATGGAGTTTAAATTCACGCAAGATTAGGCGTCCCGTCTAATTTTTTTGGGTGAAATATACCCCATTAAAGGACTCAGACCGGAGTTTGTTCAGGTTTTTCGTAATTCTTAGAAAGCCGAAAGTTTTTCAAAAGCGAAATTTTCAAGGGACCCAGAAAGCTGGGCTCTAAAAAAAAACACAAACATATACCGCAACAGACAGTATATGGTTTAAGCCATGCAAATTACCCCAGACCTTCGCTGGAATCATCAGATTTCCGAAGTTGCGAAAAAGGCGTCAGGAACCTCGGATTCCTCAAGAGCTGTAAGCATTTTTTCAGTCCTGCAGACTTGGCTGCTATCTAAAAAGCTTATATTCGTCCGAAACTCATTCAAACTCATATATTTGGGCGGGTGCCCCCGCAACTTGTTTGAGTTTATTAGATGGTGTCCAGCATTAGACATGTAGATTAATCGGTGACCTATCAATTTGCAACCAAATACTTTCGCTGGAGCATCTTCGGAATTGAATGCTTATGGGTCCTGTACCGATACTTTCACCACCGTTGTTCGGATAAAATCTATAATTGTGTCCCGCCTGTTCGTCAATTAAATCGCACTAGACGAGCAGCATCTTCCGCACACCCTTGTTCTTTTAAAACCTTTTTTCGGTGGCACAGGGAAATTTAGCCATTCTTTAGCCACTCAACATGTATGTGGAATGACTTGTCCAACTCAGTGCTTCATTAAGTTGTGATTTGCAAAGGTTTAAGGCCAACGCGCATTGCAATAAAAAAAAATATATTTTCTGGAGATATTTCTCCTCCATATCTGTACATCTTTGAGAAATTGGGGTACATGTACTCACGGCCAAGTTATCTAAGTAAGACTATATAACGGCGCTGTCATCGGTAAAACAAGACATCTAATATCTGGCGATACTAATACGTATAGATCCATTGATAAAAACTAGAAATAGATTCGGTGAAAGACTATATCCCTGAGGTATGCCAGAAAAAAACTAAACAAACAAGGCATTCTATAAACAATCGACCTCATATGGGTTAAAGGACATAGTAACTTTAAGTAAGACGAGCGATCAGATGATCTAGTCAACCTCCGGCAGACAGAGTCAATGTTCTATTAGGAGTCTTCAAGCATAACATTCGCAGGCACTTCTTAAAGGTGGCTAAACTCGGGTGGAAAACTGTTTCTAGCTGAGCTACTAAGTAAATGAAGACCAGATATTGTCAAAATTGAAGCTATAATTATAGGCCAATCGCCAATAGGAGACCATGTAGCTTGGCATCGCACACAAAACCTTCTGCGGTAGTTGTAGAGATACTAACGAGAGAGAATGTCTTCTTCATTTTCTTTGCAGATGTCTGACACTAGCCAGCACTAGACAACATTCCTACTCTT
This sequence comes from Blera fallax, assembly GCA_946965025.1. Taxonomy (NCBI): domain Eukaryota; kingdom Metazoa; phylum Arthropoda; class Insecta; order Diptera; family Syrphidae; genus Blera; species Blera fallax. The sequence continues at coordinate 118,594,225 of OX337244.1, forward strand.
GATAAACCCTTCATCGATAATTTGAGAGAGATATCTGACAGAATATTGGAGCCCTCATCGTCTACCTGAACTTGACAGGCTGGGTTAAGTATATCTTTCATTTTGAACGAAAACATTGCAACAAAAAGAGGTTATATGAACTGTGGTATCAAAATGGCTCAAAAAAGCTCTTATTGGGTTTTCTCTTTGAACCGCCACCTCTATTTACCTACCCACTTATATCCCTGGGGTACTTCAGCGTTAAGAGCAAAATTTATTGCGAAAAACATCCTTTCAGGACTGAAAAAATTATACTTCTCTGGCAGTTTACGACTCGAAATACGTTGATTAAATAAGTTCACTACCCAGGATAACCTTGAAGTATTAATTGTTATCGGAGAGGCAGATCATTGTCAGCACTAGCTGACGCACGCCAATCTGTTATTGCCTAAGAAAAACAACCTCAATTTCAAGCGGACTAACCGTAAGACCATTCCTAGTGCACCATCTGTCAAAGCCTAGGGCTATCTGCGCCTTTAGATAAATAATCCCTAGGTCTGATTTGACAGAAAGAATGGTAACATCATCCGCTTATAGCATAACCGTAGACCGTAAGACTGTTAAAAGCATTCAGCACAGAATGTGAAGCTTAATACACAACATAATCGTTCGGAAGTGGGCTTAGGTGTCTCCTTAAATTGTGATTTTCGGCTAAGGAGAAACGAAATGCTGTCTTAAATTTATTGATTTCTAAAAAAAAGCTCTGGACCTGCCAAAAGCTTCACACACCTCAGTAGCCCCTTACAGAGCATAGCGGAATCCTCTGTATTCGGAACATTCTGGATGGTTTCAGTTTTTGAAGCTCGTCAAAAGACAATCCTCAGGCCAACGTCTATTGTTCAAATATTGCACAAAATCCCTTTGACTTCACTTGAATTCCTTTATTTATTTCCAGAAATCTTGTGCACACGTTCAGATATACGTGTGCTTTAGGACGCTTGGATTGTATTTTTTATTTTTTTCATTCACGATACCCAAATTTATTCATATAAGCACCGTCTAGCATTGGTTGTAGCGCTTCCAAAGGTTTTGCCAAATTCTAGCTTTTCACCTGGAACATGTCCTCCATAGTTTGGGATCACTCCAGCAGTACGATGGTAGATTTGAAAGGGGCCATAACCAGGCTTTGGATTACCGATACCAAAATATTCCTTTGGCTGGCATATCCTTCTGCGATGCAGACGACAATAATCATCATACTCACATAGAGGAATTTTTTCAGGATCCCTGTGGGACTCCTTGAAGTGATTGAGGGACTTTGGGATATGACCACCAAATCCTGCAAAGCGAAGGGATTAATATATGTTCCGTGGATAAAATTTTTCTTACTTGTAGCGTATGACATATTCAATGAAAAAAAATATTTTTATTTTCAAGGAAACTGTTTCAAAGGACTGATGACTAGATGAATATTAAATCGATTGGTGTTGTTATAAGCACTTAGCAACTATGCTTGTGGCGAACGGTGAAGGATAACACCGCATGTGCGCTGTTGATATTTGTGGGTGAAGCTAAAGGGAGTGTCTACACTCTGAAAAGCTTTCTCTTTGTTTGTCGAAACTACTTAAATTTGTTGTTCTTAGATACGTTCGTGTCTCGCACATAAAGGGGCTTTTTGAGCGCTGAATGACTGCCAAGCTTCTTTGTCTAGCGGTTTTCTAGTTCTAATTTCTAGGCAGCTCTTTGCGGAGTTCGTTGAGGAAAATTCAGGATTCATATTCGTAGAAACACTTTTCATATCCAAGTCTTTTTTTAGTCTCTAATAAGGGGACCAGTCGATGGCAGACCTTCCACACTCGCTGCTCCAGCAACTGAAGTAAGCTTAAACTCATCACTGCAAGGGACTGTAATAGTAAATCAGGAGATTAAATACCACGAAGAGATGAAGAAGGAAACGTTGTAGTAAAATCACAGTCGGTGCTGAGAATATGGACAAACTTTTTCTGCAGACTGCACAAAGGGCGACGAAGACTAACGTACCGCTGTCAGGTAGAACAACCGTTTAATAAAGACGATGATAGCAACAACTTCCGTCCATATGACCAAAACGAATTGAGGATAGCAATATCCAAGCTTAAATCCAACAAAGCTTGGACCTGATAGCCTTCCAGCCGAGCTATTCAAAGCAGCTGAAGATAACTTGGAATACATACACTAATCAGTTCGAAGATTTCGTCAGACGAATGTATGCCTAGTTCAGATAGAAAGCATTGTTTGCCCGATCCATAAGAAAGGAGACCCCCTCAACTGCGCCAATTACAGAGATACCAGTCTCCTTAACAACGCGTGCAAGATCTTGTATGCAACATTGTGTGAACGCCTGAAACACTTCGTCAACAGAGTGTGTCCCTATCAGTGCGGTTTCAGGTCAGGAAGTCTACAGTCGATCAAATTTTCACACTTCGGCTGATCCTGGAGAAAACCCAAGAAGTCTCAATCCCACCAACTTTGTAACGATTTTAAGGTCACATATGATAGTATCTATAGAAACGAACTATACAGAGCCATGTCTAGTTTTGGCATCCCTGTCAAACTAGTCCGCCCATGCAGGGTGACAATGGAGAATGCACGGTACTCATCAAGGTCGGTAAAGAGCTCACCGAGACCTGGTGTAAGATGTCAAATATGGATTCAGACAAGGCGACGCGATGTCATGCGACTTCTTTCACATCATTCTCGACAGAACTGGGTGAAACTCACGCGCCAACGCCAGAGACACAATATTTCAAAAGTCCGTCCAATTGCTGACATACGCCGACGATATCGACGCAATCGGAAGAACGCAGCGTGATGTCAGTGGAGTTTTCGTAAGTATTGAAGCGGAAGCGGCGAAGACCAAGTGTACGTTGTCTACAGGTAAGGACAACAAACACCGACATCTCGGACAGAACGTCTCAGTAGAGAGACATAAACTTGAGGTAGTTAGGGACTTTGACTACCTAGGCTCAGCTATTAATATGGGCAACGACACCAGCGCTGCGATCAAACGAAGAATCTCTTGCCAACCGCTGTTTATTTGGGCTAAGAATGCAATTGGGTAGCAAAGCCCTCTCTGGAACAACTGAAGTGACCCTCTATAAGACCCTAATCATCCTAGTCCAGCTCTATGATGCAGAGCCATGCAATTTGTCAAAAATGGATTTTGAGTTTAATTGTCTGACAGTCGTTGATTCGTGGGCCTAAATTCGCCGCAAATCTCCGACCATAGCACAAGTCATTACAGAATATTACCATCTTCAACTTCAAATGATCCAATTACGGCCTCATTTCACTTAATTACCAAACAGATGAAGCCATCCCAACGGAGCTGTTCAAAATTTCACTCACTAACTGCCTAACTCGCAACCAATACCCTCAAGGCGAATCCTAATTAAAAGCAAATGAGTCTACGAGTGTGCTCGTACTCGTGCTTACAATCTTTGTCGGTCTCGAAAATCGCATTTAAATCACTTTAAAGTCGCTTACTTCTCTCCGGGTCACTCGCATCAACAATTAGACGTCAAAGTGTATCCTAATTAAATGCAATAAAATCTGAAAGTACCTTCCACTTTCGCATTCCATCACGCAGTCGGGACGGGATTGACTAACAGACTGGTGAGTTAGGATTTTTTTTTTATTATTTGCGTTGCTGTAATAATATCTGCGAATGTTATGCAATAATTGCTCATGTTGCGCCCAGTACCTGTGTTGTTGTGCATTTTAAACGTTTTTTTGGTGCCAGTAAGGTGGTGCGTTTATGTATTTTCTCAGAGCCAAGTTAATTGCTGCAATCATTTAAAAGAAAATTGTCATCGTGCTTGGGGTTTCAAAGGGAGGAATAATGAATTTTTTAAATTGGGGTTCAACTGCAGTTGTAACGATCCGTAATTGCAACGTTTTTCTTTTTTAATATTTTTATTGACGTCTTGCGCAATAGTTTGTGAGAGAATTTAGGACGTGCGTCGGTGGCATTTGATTAGGAAAATAGGATGGACATGCGGGTGACTAGTTAGTTGCATAACAGATAAAAAGATCTTGCATAGGCTCAGGTGCTGGAGTGAGTGTAGAAAATTGTAGGAAACTTCAACAGTTTAATGGTCCCTCAGTGATTCAGTCAATCAATTTAAAGATGAATCGAGAAGAGATAAAATGACTTAAGTGCACTCGTGTGTGGGTGTATTGTGCGGAGCGGGAAAGTAAGGTTCAAATTATGGAAAAATTGTTCTACAGACTGTATAATGGCGACGAAGACAGAATGGCCCATTCAACATAAACGATGGTAGCTGAAACCCCACGCACCTCACCCTATAAAAGTGGCCTAAAATTCTAAAGAAATACTATCACTAGCCGGGACTCATGGACCACAGGTTGACCATTGCTCGATCCAAAAGGTTACGTGCGGTATACAGATGGATCAAAAATGGATTCTGGTACTGTTGCTGGGGTATACGAACTCAGTCTTAAAATTCCAAACCACTCGGGAAAAGCCACCGTTCTTTTCAGGCCCAGCCTTACGCTATACAAATATGCGCTAGCATTAACATGACCTCAGGCATTAAAGATACCACCATCTTTCTACTCACGGACAGTCAAAGTACGCTCTAAGTCCTGAGATCCCGCTCGATCTCGAAAGATTGGCCCTAATCGTACTCGTGCTTAATAATCTACGACTCTGCAACCCAGGCAAGGGTCCTCTGATCTCTTCAATGGATCCGGACTCTTTTTTGGAATCTTTGATTCTGCATTCAAATATTCGCTACACAGATGGGACAGAGTATATGTATGTGCATATCCCACTGGAATGACATTCAAGGACTCAGACAGGCTAGAAGTGTCAACAAAACAAGAGATACCCCTAAATTTTGCAGAGACGACATAAGAAGGCTTGTGGGCTTTCTTTTCGGTCACTGTCAGCTCAAGTACCACCCCATAAATGAGCATTACTGAGGATACTACCTGTCGATTAAAAGGTTCTGGCACTCAGAAGAGTACTCTATTGAGGTTCCTTGCAACAATACCAGCAACTATGAATTTTTTTTGTCGGGTTATGAAGCAATCCACTGGAGCACTTAGGCCCAACTGGTCCAATGTACTACCATGAAGCAAGACGCATTTTACTATAAAAATTTCGACTGAGAAAGTTGAGAAGACACTTCAATGATTCAGAGCTTATAGCAACGGCAAGGGCAGGACAATAACAAAGGAAGTGACCGAAAGTATCGTCGCACTCTCTGGTGTCTTTTAAGCAAGCCTACCACACTAAGATGCTCAGCAAAAGGGAGATGTTCCATGATATATGGAAGTTGGTGCCAGTAAGTCTTTTCTGCTGAGAGACAGCAAAAATGCCGCTGATTTCTCACAAACCTTCGGGAGCACTCGCTTAGTCCAGTTGCATCTCGGTGAGCCCTTGTATTTATGAGAAACCTAGGCTAGAAATCCTAGAAGGATTTAACCGAGTTTGAGACAAGACCCAACCAGGGTTTAGGTCCTGAGCAAACATTCTTGCTTAGCAATCGTATCGCAGATCTCATTTCCCGCAGTCACAGCGTGATCTGGGACCCAGACAAGAGCCAGAGAGTTCAGTCTTGCTACCAAACTATTTTGGAACGGGTTACAAGGTTGAGCAAGGCCTTAAGCGCAGCTTGACTGAGAAAATACTCCGGCAGTCATTAGGATAGCGCAGACCTCCGCTTGAAAAACAATGACATGTTTACCATGCGGTGAAGATAAGTTTTGTCGGTCTCCAAGAAGATACCCGCGCCAGACCTCTGACAGTTTTGGAACCATCCGTGAAGGTTCAACTACAGCACAGTCAATGCTCGACTCTGGCCGAAGCGAGTTATGAACGCCAGGAAAGTCGTCTCTAAATTTGCAAACTATGATCTTACCGATCCATGGGCAGTCCATGGTGGTTCCAATGAGCCGTAGTATCGGACTTCTTCTAAGTTCTTAAGCCTTACTTAAAGTTCAAAGTAGTTAAGGAGGAGTTAAAAAAGTTTCACTCCTCCAAGGTTCATTTGTTATATATTCTACCTTGACAAACTAATGTTCCTTTAAGAGTGTTCCTTGGTCATACCTCGAAGTGCTGTCATCGACTAGAAATAGGTACCATCGGACATGGCTACTAAATGTCGGTCGTAAAATTTTAAATTTCTGGCTTGATTTCGTTGATCCTTGTTTACCCTAGATGGTGGACGGTGATTGTCATACTATGAAATTTTAATAATTTCATGAAAATATTGCCATTAATTCAGCTTGTTTTAACCCTCTATGTAAGCAGAGTTTGTCTTAAAAGCTGTACGACAGACAAGGTCAACTCATTGAACCCTTTATACCAGCAAAAGTGATCTTTTTAAGTAGATACTTACAACGCCAAACCTAGCTGATACCAATTGTTTGTCATCCGAAATTCTGACAGATTTAATAAATACTTTGAATAAAGAACAGGATCTCAGATTGTTAGCCTATTTGTGGTTTAGTTTTGCTTAAAATGACATCACCTTCCTCTCATACAGCCAAGCCTACGACGATTTTTTGTAGAATTATTAACTTAACTGACCGCAAATATGTGTCAACTGCTGAAATTAAGCGTCTTCGGGTATCTGTTTCGCAATACTATCCAAACCTTGTATATTAAAGTAAAGAAGGCGACAAGCAGCATATTCGTATTCGTATGGGTAAGGGGGAAAACATATGAACTCAGACGGATAGATTGTACGATGAATACTTGTGAAAGTCCAGCTCTTTGTGGATGACTTCATTTGTGTAGAACTATATTTCATACTTACAATTCTTAACAGACGTGTATCCCTCAGCTGCACTGCTATTACTCCCACCGCCATTCAGGCTTAATCCACCATTCATCATGTGATGCTGTTGATGTCCGTTCGACTGCCGCCCCACGCTGTTCAGCGTGGTTGTACTACCCGCCCGTGAACGCCATCCACTTCCGCTAGCCGCAGCTGTCAGATCTCCATTTGATTTACTCGCTGCACCATTGCTATTCAATGTCCCATAGACACTACTGCCGCCACCGCCTACGCCACTGCCGCCCGTCTCTAGCTGCCTGGCATATGAATTATCCGCGTACGCATGAAAACAACATCTGACTAGAGCGTTAGCCGCAGCCTCACGCTTACATATGAACACATGACACTCGAGGACCTTTATGCCCGTCGTCCTTCGGAGAATCGCTGCAAATATTGGTGGATGTTGGGCTCGTGGCATTCGTGCAAACGGCGAATCCAATGGAAGGAATTTCGGTTCAGGATTCGAGTTCCCACGTTCAGGGATGAGGACTTGTCGTACTGCGGCACAATAGTGTAACGATTCAATCGGGAAAAAACGCGTAATCTGTTTCAGATTCTCATCAACATTCTCCAGTAGAATACCATTCGACCAAACACTTAACCAAGAGTCGATGCCCTTTGCGCCCACCGCACCCTCAGATGGATAGAGACTCCTCAACGGCTCCTGTATACCCTGCAGGCCATCCTTACTCTGCCGCGGTACTGCGCTGCCCAAGTAGAGGACTCGACAGCGGCAGATCGGTGTTGAGTCGCCCATCATTATCGGGGGAATATCCAAAAATTCTATCTATCTACACTCGAAGGCGACTAAAAATGTATCTACAGTCACACGGCACACCGAAAGCCACCGCTAATTCGCATTAATTATTTGATATTTCTCGTTTGATCATCAATAACACGTTCTCGAGGGCGTGATATTCAATACAACTGCCCAAGGTAGTAGGTACACCAAACCAAAAGAATCAAAGACACAAACAAAAGAACAATCGACGACGACGACGACGACGACGACGACAACAACAACACGACAAAATGTTAAACGAAGAACAACCGAAAGAAGGTAATCACGATGGCAAATAAGAAGGAGAAGAAAACTGCGATCATCAAGAATTTATATCCACTGCGCTGACACACAAGAATAACTTTCCTGCGATAGTGGTGGCGCACTTGTATCTGTATCTGTGTTGAATTCCTTTTACTTTGACACTTACACAGGGGCGAATGGGGCGAATTAAATTCTTTCGGTGGACATTTTTATTTTTAATTTTTTCTCTTACTTTTCTAACCAACACGATCGGTCACTATTGCGTAGAAGAGGAATTAAATTTCTTCTTAATCACTATTCAAATTCTATTTCACAAATTTGTATCTTTTTTTTACACTTTTAAATCCACCACAGCTGAGGAGATATCCATTGAAAGAGCAGGGAAAATATGGCGGAAGTTTTTTTTTTTTTTTTTTTGTTTCCTTTTAGGGCAAATCACTTTGGAAAATTTGTATCTTTACGAGGACGTTACATATTTATTGAAGTTTTTTTTTTTTTGTTTTTCTCGGTTAACAGGGATCTTCACGAGTCACGAGTTAATTTAATAAAACAATTTTTTTGTTGTTTAAATGAAGAAACGTCTTCCGAGTTCGTTAGCGAACGCGCGCGCTCATACGTCCGTATCGGTATCGCTTGCTCGAGTTGTTACCACGGCGCAGGTATACTCAAGAATAGAAACCGTAGCGACGACGTGGTATTTTTTCCTTCATATTTTGCTTCGTTTCCACATTCCGCAAGTCTAACAAGTCTTGGAGAGATCTTTGTGTGAGTGTGGCTTGGCTGAAAGTGTATCTGTGTGGTATGGTGGCGGGATAGTGTTGGTGTTCAGGTGTTTCGCGAATGTCTGCGAAAAATTACAGATGGAAGCACTTTCTAGAAATGTGCTGCTTGTTGGTTGTTTTGGGTTTTGGGCAGGTAGATAGGCAGGTATGAATGAAATGCGATTTATGGGAACAATTTGTCGAAAATGTTTGTGGGTTCGACTATCTACAGATCTATTCAGAGATTCCATCAATTTATGGGCCAAAGTAAGCCAAAACGATTCTCTTTTATTTGTCCTTTCTGTGTTTTAGTGGTTTCAATAAATCACAGGAACACAAGCAGATATAAAAGTTTTTTTCCGGATTTTTTCAAGACTATCTGAGCTAAGTTCTCATTACACTTTGTATGTCCTCATAATGCACACGACATTTTTGTCATTTTTGGCAGTTTTAGGGTCACAAATTGAGGACTACCGAAGCTAGTAGAAGGAATAAGAAGGTTACTCTAAAAAGCGGACAAGCGAATAAATACTTTATTTTTTAATTCGAGACGGAAGTGTAAGCCCACCATTTGTCACTTCTTCTTCCGAAGGAAAGATAAGGGTGCTTTATGAACGGTAGATATCCCCGAAGGGGAATACTGACGTCGGACTACGCGGCTTCTTTTAGTTTCGAAAAGAGAGAGGACTGTTTACTAAACGCCAGTGTTCGCATTTCAGAAGTTGATTACTGATCTCAGACAAATTCGAATCTTTTTGCCAGAAGTCTTAGCTAGTGATCTCGCCTTGGCAAAACAATCACTGTCTATATAGACAGCCAAGCAGCTGTTAAGGCTCCACTGTAATCAGGTCGAGTCTAGTGAGGACCTGCAAGTCACTCTTAAACGAGATATGTAGAGCCAATGCGGTGACCCTCTGCTGGGTACTAGCCAAATGGATATCGAAGGAAATGAAAGGGCTAACAAGCTTGCTAGGAAAGGGTCGGTGCTGCACTTATCGCGGGCCCTCCCTTTTGTGGTAACCCCAATCAGTTCCTTACAGAAGAAAAGAGAAGATGAAGTCACCGGTCTGGCAAACAGACGCTGGGTTCATCTGGAAACATGCGCAACGGCCAGGGCGCTATGGCCGGCCTTCAGCAAGAAGAGATCAACCTCTCTGGTAAAACTTAATCATTATAACGCACGGGTTGTGCGTTTTGTGCTATTGGCGTTCACGCAGAGCGACTCGGTGTGCTACATGACGACTTTCGCAGAAGTAGCAGGGACGAAGAAGAAATTGAATCTGTTCGTCATCTGCTGTGTGATTGTCCTGCCCTATAATGAGGACTCTCGCAAGTTACTTTTTTTCGGAATTGGAGGACTTAGATTATGTAGAGCTGACGGACCTCCTGAGATTCATATCATTATAGAGGTGGTTCTAACAGCGGTTTCACAATGGGTTAAATGATTGGGCACAGTGGACCTACTTGGTCTAAGTGAGTAGTGAAGTGACTATTTATGTCACAAGGCACCCATCTACCTAACATAACCTCACCTTGTCTTTGAACGTCTTCCTTGCATCAATCTAATTGTCTTACTAGTTAAAAAGTAAGTAGATTATGAGGAAACCACAAGCTTTGGATGCATATGGTTTTACTATTGGGGAACTGGATGGACCAAAAAATATCCTTTACTTTCAGATATGTACTTGGAATGTTCGATTTTTAAAAGGAGAGCAGTCATCAAGTGAAACTTTTACGAGATCTTTGATAGAACTTTCAAATTTTAATGCCTTTCAAAGTATGGTCGGATAGTACAACTTGCACTGTAGGACATCAAGTCCAGAAAGCTAAAGCTAAGTAAGTCGACTTGGTGGCTTCCTAATCAGACTATCAAGATTCCCAAATTGATTATAATGCGACTGACATGAGGAACCTTAGTCTCTCTAGTAATCCAGCGCCGCTAACGTTAAGCAAGGTATACTACAACTGGCAACCTCTGTAATTCAGAATGAACTTTAAATCTGGAACTGTAGCTGATGGTTTAATTCCTAAGCTATGCAAACAGAGAAGGGTTATAGGATTTCAATCCACGAAGAGTCTCTCTCTGAAGCAGGATAGCATTCCATTCTCTCTAATTCCGAGCACCCTTCTTCCAGTTTTCAAGACCAATCGCTATAGCATCGACCAAACCTTGGTTCTTAAAGTGGAAGATCAGTCTTTCTGGTGGTCTCGAACCTGGGATTAAAAGATCGCCTGAGTTGGAGCGTCATTGTACTTGCGCTCGAAGTGGATGAACCAATGTAGTCAACATATTTTGGCCTTCTGGACTCCATCCACATCTTCGTTCAGCTCGTAGAGTTCCCGGTTATATCTTCTCCTCCATTTGTCATCGGAGCACATAGGATAAAAAGTTTGAGAAGAATTTTATCATTCAAATGCGGTATTGAGCGCTCTGTTATCCTGCCTTAAGCCCAAAACTCGGCATCGTTAAGCAGAACTGGTAAAATTAGCGTTGTATAGAGCACTAATTTTGTCCTGCAAGTTTAGAATGGTTGGCCCTATATCTTTTCACTGGTTTGCAAGGGTCAGTTTCAAGTACAAGATAGCAACAAATTCGTCCAAATGCGGAGGAAGTAAGCTCAGCAGAAGCTTGATCCTCAGATCAATAGCGCGTTAACATTTCTGTCTACGGCACTGTTGTGAATATATACCCCCATTAGCCCCTATCATTGTAATTCTATGTAAGGCAAGGATATCATCGACCAAACCTAGAATTTAAGGCCGATGGTGATGGTTTTTTATTGATTTTAAAATCGCATCACAGCTGAATTCGTCTGGGGTGGATGATGGTAGCGAAGAACAAGAGAGATTGGTAACGATTTAATCGATATCTTCAATTTACGAAAATAGATTAGAAAGGAAGAACAAGTTGGCACAATTGAAGGAACACATCTTACTGTCAATGGAGGCAAAGCAGATGCATGAAAATTGGATGCAATATTGAATAGGAGTAAAGTGAAATATGTGCTATAACCAGGAAAGGATACTCAACTTCGTAGACCTGAGCAGAACCTTGCAATATTCGAGTACAGCTAAAATTTGTAGGTAGTTAGGGACTCCATATACTACTACTCTAGACTCTGTTGGAAACTCTCAAAATGTCTTCAGCACTAAATTTAGGGAAACATATTACTGAGTGAAGAAGCTTCAATTATGTTTCTTTTTTTTATACAGTGCCTTTGGTGTCTGTTTTTCTGTGCGATGTGAACCTACATCGGCCGCATGACACTGTTTCTTTGAACTACAAAGCCAAATTAATAGCAAAGCCTTCACATGAATTACTAAGGAAACTTTATATAACACTCTTCCTCATCATTCCAATCATGCTCCACATAGCATCAATTTTAAAATTTTGAGCATATTTCGATGTACTGACTGCACAGCAAATTAGCGAAGTCAAAATAAGTGTGCTTCCTGAGATGTCAGAAAGAACCTGTTAGGAAAAGTTTACGATGTGAGGAAGGACAGTAAACGGGAATGCTCTAGCTCGAAGGGTTACCACTGACTTTTAAGAGCTCCATTTCAAAGCAGCCCTATGTACTGGAAGCATTCCTATTATAAGACATACATATGTACTTCATCTTCTAATATTGTGTGAAATTCAGCGCTTATGTCTATTCTGCATCAATGACTTGTTTCAATTTTATCCTAAAAAAAAAATATATTTTCATAGCTCCGCCCATATTGATAACCCGGAAAGCATATGTGACAAATTGGGGAAAAATTCGACTACATTTCGGACCCAATGAAATTGCTATAGTACGCATGAGGGTGTTATTAACTTTTGAAGACTTAACATTAGCAAACTTCACATGATTTTGGAACAATAGTCTCGTGGCTATTATAAGACGGACTTTCGATGTAATTTGGTATTGTTTCGTCGTGAAGGTGCTTATTTTCTTTTTACATACTCGTATATACATACACACATATGTAGCCTGATTATCGCTTCACACATAATGTGTATGACCCACAACTGAACCCTACAGTATGCTTCCAGTAGCCGTGCATCTCGGGAACCTCCAATTTAAAGACTAAAGCTATGCGCACAGTGATGCGAGAAAGCTATGCGAGTTTTGCTATAAAACTATTTAATTGCAGTCTTATTAACGTGCGTACAGCACCTAAGCGAATGCCAGAACATTTAGCCTTGACAATTAGAAGCAGCGTGCTTAGGATTGGCGAAGATGGAAGGCTCCACGGTCCGGGCGCCCGATAAGTAAGTACCGAATTACAAAGCTGATTGGAATACTTGTACAATTCCCTTGAAGGCTCACGTTTAAGATGTTACTTACTTACTACTTACTTAAATCCTTTAACCCCTCGGGGGGCATAGGGCCTCAACAACGCCTGCGCGCCATCTTGTTCGGAGTTCTGCAACTCGTTTCAACTCTCTCCAACTTATTCCTAAAGAGCTCGATTCCTCTTCGACTGTTCTGCGCCACGTATGCCTAGGGCGTCCCGCTGTTCTGCCAGCCTGGGTGAGCGGATTCCACTGCATGGCGTACTTCGCAATGGAATTGTCTTCGCGCCGTAGGGTGTGTCCAATGCACTGCCACTTTCTCCTCCGTATAGTAAAGTTTATACGTTCTTGGCCCGTTCTCTGATAAAGCTGTTCGTTGGAGATACGGTTCGGCCAAAAAATCCTCGGGATGATTCTTAAACATTTATTTACGAAGACTTGCAGCTTGCGGGTGTTAGTCGTGTCCACCTTCCAGGTACTGCACCCATAAAGCAGCACCGATTCTACGTTGGAGCGGAACAGTCGTAGCTTGGTTCTTAAGCTGATAACATTGCTTTTCCAGAGTTTGGATAGCATTCCGAACGCAGCTTTAGCCTTCCCGATTCTGCTGCACACATCCAGTTCGGTGCCACCGCGGTTAGCCGAGACCACACTTCCTAGATAAAGAAAGTTGTCAACTTTCTCGACTTCCTGTCCGGCAATGTTGAGTTGAGCGCGGGTGACAGAAGTACTTAGGGCTTTTGTTTTGGCTGTGTTTATTTTGAGCCCCACTTTGTTGGCCTCAGCTTCTAGATTGTGGGCCATCATACGAAGGTCCATTATCCGATGTGAAAGTAGGCAAACATCGTCAGCGTAGTCTAGGTGTTTAAGGTAAGATGTCATTGTCCAACGAATTCCATAGTTGCCTTTTGTCACTGCTGCATGGAGTACATCGCTGATAACCACCAGGAACAGTAGTGGTGACAGTATGCACCCCTGACGTACTCCACTTTGGATTTCAGAATCCTCCGACACCTCACCATTGTGTAAAACGTGACACTTACCACCCTCGTATGTAGCCTTGATAATAGCTATGAGTTTTTCTGGAATGCCTCTCCTGCGCAAAGCCAACCATATAGCATCTCGATTCAAGCTGTAGAAAGCCTTTTCGAAGTCGATAAACAGTAGATGTAACGGAGACCTGTACTCAACGCATTGCTCTATTATGATCCGTAAGGTGTTTATGTGGTCTATGCAGGAGGATCCAGCGTGAAAGCCTGCCTGTTCGACGTCGAGAGTTGAATGATGTTCTTTGATTCGTTCCAGAATTATTCTAGCTATTATTTTAGCTACGGCCGGGAGAACGCATATACCTCTCCAGTTTCCACAGTCCTTCAAATTTCCCTTTTTTGGAAGCTTAAGATGTTTAAGATGTTAAAAGGTACAATCGATCGGCGTCCCTCGGTCTTGGTTATCGAGGAGAATTGTGCTTTCTGTTCTAGTCCAGTATAGGGAATGAAAATAGGAGGAACTCGGTTGTGTTGGGTGCCTTGGAAAGTCATTGGCAGTAAAGGCGAATACAGAAGCAATTTTGACTCAAACTCCATTTAAGCAATTAATAATAATTCTCGTGTACGACATGGTGGGTGATTGGTTGGCTATGAACGGCTAGCTTCCGCTCATTACTAAGGCCGCTGGTGGGCCAATTGCATTCCCCTCTGTGTTCTATTGGAGTAGAATTAGGTATAAGACAATAAATCCATAAAAACTATTGTAAGCAATAAATCCCTCCTTATAAGCCATTACAATTTCACGGATACGCCGGCCAACATAAATTCCTTTTTTTATTACCCATTTCCTTATCTATGTAGGCCGGTAAATAGACATTGGAAAAACCTGTGTAGTACCCCTGGATCCCATTGCACTTTAAATCCAAAGATTTCTGTCAGGTAGGCACTTTTTCTCTCCATTTCGAGATACACTACCAGCAAAACATGTTGCTCTTTCAATTCACGACTGAATACACAGACAGGTCTTGAGTCAACACCATCTCAACTCTGTTCAATACAAAGCGCCAGTGTTGTTTCCTTTTTTTTTTTAACGTTTGCTGTATTCCACCAAATCTACCGGTTTTTCCTCTTTTTTCCTATCCCTGCTGCTAGAATTTCTTCAAAAACATTTTTCATTTTTATTTATTTTTTAGTATTTAATTTAAATGCGCATGCCAATCGTATGAAGTAGACCCGACGGTTTTGTTCCTCTCTATGTGTTAGTGAGTGTATCTATATTATTCCATAATTTGTATACACTGCTGGATTAGACACAGCAGCGTTATTGGGCGTACTGTTGCCGTTGTTGTAGAATCCAGAGAAAAAAAAAAACAACAACTTGTCTGCGGAATACTCCTTTTTTTTTGTTTTTTCCTCCTTCTTATTCCCTTTTGGTTTTTTTCTTTTTTGTTTTCTTTTCCATTTGTCGATTTTCTGTGAAAACAAATTCTCTATTCTCTTTTCGTCTGCTTTGTTTTTCTCTTGGGGTATTTTCTTTTCAAGTTCTTTCCTTTACTGGTTTGCTTTCTTTCTAAATCGTAGTCGTACTCTATTACGTATTCAGATATCGCCAATTTATTCACACATACATGGTACACAGAGTACACGAATCTCTTTATGGATGTTATTCCGATAAGGTTTGGAATTTAATTGCATTCGTTGTTTGGCAAATTTGAAGAAAAAGAAAACAAAAAAAAGTTGTGTGGAGAAAAAAAAAATAAACGAAAGAGTTGAGGTGCAAACTTGATAGAATTTTTATTTGCATTCCTTGTTAATTAATTGTTTTGGGGGAGGTGTGAACGGGGGTCATTTGTATTTGTGGTTAGTATGTGAAGGAGAATTAAAAGCTTTTGTTCCATTGAATATTCGATTTCCTTGGGAACACATGCAGAACACGGGGTGGATTAGTTATGGTAAATCAGCAGGTTTTTTTCATTGCTGGCACGCCTTGCGTTTATTGTGCAGAATTCCTCTTTCTCAACAATGGTTAAGTTCAAAAATCGAAAATGACGGCTTATGATAAAAATTGTTTCCTCTTTAGCCCAAAGATGATGATCATACGTATTTGATTGAACTGGATTGAAAAGCTGCACCCACAGTCCTTTAATTCTACATCATAATCCCCAGAGACAATTCCAATGTGTAGGACTTAAGAATTTTATCCATCCATCAAGTGACACTTGAATAAGAAAGAAATTCTTGAGAGACTCGTCATCGAATAAAATATGGGTGTAACACTAAGATTCGAAAACAATAAAACGAGCATCTTTGCAGACAAGACCAACAACACCGCGGAGATGAGGTTCGATGGTACAGAAAAAAAAAGAGACTCCACACACAAGTTGGGAACAAGTTTCATGCTCAAAGGAATCACACAGCGCACATCGTTTGCAAGTGATGCTGATGAGTTGCTGTTAGCTAACAACGTACGAGTACATAGCGCGCGACTCATCAATGAGATAATTCTCCCCCTACAATGTGCATTCTTAGATACAATTTTTTTTTTTTAATCTTGTCTTACCAAGTGCAGGAGTTACGCCGTGTGGTTGGTTCGAAAAGTGTACAGACAAGTATTTTATGATACAGCTGGGAGTGCTAGATTGAAATTCAGACATAAAAACGGGCCATAAAGCTTGTCATGTGGAGATCAAATGGAGATTCGTTGACAGTGATATTCTTTTAATAGGATCTGGAAAGGTTTTATGTTTGGGGTCAGCCAGGTGTCGAAGATAATTTGTGTTAAAGGTGTTCTGACGTGTGAGGTGTAAAAATGCCTTATTCTTTGACTTGTGTGGCAGGAGTCCTACGCATTCAACGTCACGTAATACAGGGCTACTCCATGTTCTTCGTCTTTTTCAAAAGCCTTTCACACAAATATCGATTTTGTACAACCTACGATGTATGTATACCGCAGTGTAGTATGTTAATCAATTTTGGTTGACGTTATTTGTATGAGATTTCATGATGGCACACGCATCGTGTGCGATTTCTGCTAATGTACCGAATTTTCCTTTTTGACAGAAACCGCACTGCAACATTTTTCCGATATGGGAACAGGATAAGAAGCTTAAATACCGCAAAGTGTATAAAAATACTATCAGTAATGACAATTTCGAAGGAATCCGACGATTCGGACTCGGAAACTTCGATTGGCTAAAAAAAAATTGGCTGCATCAGCCCATATACAGCCTAGGACGTACATACCTTCTCGCTACCTTATGCCGCATCTGAAGGGTGAAAAAACTCTGATAACGGGTACAACTCTCAGACGTTTGTCAGAGATTCGCGAGAGGTTGGCTTGTGAAATAACATTTTAGACCATTTCCTGCGATTTGAACGCCGTATCTCCCACTCAATAGTCCAACCACTGTGCCACGGCATAGACTTGGCAAAACAACTGGGCTTAGCTACAAAAACTAAATTTATGCTCTGAACGACTTTTAGGGCGAATGGAGGGTAAGATTTGACATAAACTCTACGAGATCTGGAAAGACACGGCTTTGTGAAAAAAAGGCGAGGCCAAATGACAATTTTAAAACACTATCACATTGGATGAAGGGACAGGGATGCTCCAGCCCAGGCACTTCAAAGAGACCGAGCTTCCGCTTCCAAGGCTAGACCTAGCTATTCCTGATATTAGACAACTTGGTCTAGGCAAATGAAAGCTATCTGTTCAGGACTATAATTTGGGGGTGAGGATGAGTTGAGACTGCTACCGTCGCCACTTTAATGGGCATATTGCCATTTCTTCATACGAGTATTTAGAACTCATGTATGATCTCTGAGTCAATAGTGCAGCTATGTTGTCTGTTTTAAGGCAAGAATTTCCTAAATGGCGGTAACGCGTTCCCTGCCAGTTTCAAAAAAGTGGTGTCAACACGAAATATGGGAAGATCCCAAAGGACCTTCTAGGCAGCCAGAAGTGCAGCTTATGTCCAACTCTAAACGAGAAAAGAACTAAACGCCTTTTGACATTGATTAAAAAAGGAACCAGCATCATGGTAGGTATACTAGGTTAGGTTAGGTTGAAGTGGCTGGCAGCTAGGAGTCGCCAGCACACTTAGACCAATGGTAGGTCCATTGTGCTACCACGTGGATCATGGGGGAAAGTTTCTCTCTACCTACTCGTTAAAACCAATTTGAGCTTCTTATGAAGCGTAGGAGGCTCTCAGTATCACTATTCATCAGGTCACCTATGTATATCGTTGTAATAGGGAGCTCCTAAGTGAAGCTTCTTTCTACGGGAGAGAGCTGGGCTGGGAAACGAAGAAGGTGAGGGATAGTTTCCTCCTCTTCTCCATCCATGCAGCTGCTACAAAGGTCGTTCGCAAAGTAGGTGTACTAACTGGGCATTGTCTGATAGGCACAATGGTTGCCAGACTAGGCATCAACTCACCTGACTACTGCAGGAGCTCTCATGATATAGAGGAAGTCGTAGCTATCAAACGCCGAAAGGCTTCGAAGACTTCTAATGCCTGTATTACTCTCGGACGTTTGGCAGATATTCGCGAGGGGTGGGACAGTGAAAAAACTTATTGGCGTTCTTTTGGGATTCGAGACACGAACTTTCTGCTCAGTAATCCAACGTACTAACCACTGAGCCACGGCGCCGACTGCTGTGTGATTGTCCCAATCTTTAAATTCATCTCTTTCTCTGCATGGGAAATAAATATTTGGAAGAACTGGATGAGGCGGTACCACAATATAAAGGCAATCACAAAGGACCAAAAGGCTCCGTCTAAGTGCATTTCCCCCACACGCCATAACATACCATACCATACCCTCAAAAAAAATTTCGAACAATTTTCGGCTTTCTATTTGGACATAATGAAGGCTACTCTTCCGCCACATTAGGGGTCTCGATGACTACTGCGCATGTCTTATGTACATAACTTAGAAGTTCTCATCTTCTCTGTCGAAATGACACCTATTAACGTGAAGTTTTCAATCCGTGAACTAAACCAGTAACATAAATAGCAAATGAAGTACTTCCCACAAACATAACCTTTAGCATCCGATGCTACTTAACAAGGCCTCAACATTTTAAGTTCCTCACAACATCGTCAATCAAAACTGATTAATTACCAATCATTTCACCGACAAAAAACAGAACACCGACATTCCAAAGTGTTTTGGCCACTCAATCAACGAAAATCTATTTTCGTCAATGAAAGCGAGTTCATTCCCATTAAAGGCATCCCGCCAGCAGCACATACAAATGCCCCGCAGACTTCACTTTTCATTTCATTTCGAATTCATTATAAATACAAAAAATAAAAAAAATATAAAAACTTAATCAATGAATTTCTTCGCCTCAAACCCGCCGCCAACATACCCACATGTAGTTTATGGCTGACTAATTAGAAAGTTGCAACCGCATTCAAAAATTTGTTCCATACCATCATATTGAACAAATAAAATTATGGCAATAAAATAGTTAGGCCCCCCAAAAAGCCCCCCCAAAGTAAAAGACAAGAACCAACCTTCAGAGGCTGGCCACGACACCATGTTAACCCGAAATGCTCAACCGAGAAGGTGAACTCTACGAAAAAAAATCTCTGTCCCTCTGAGAAAAAAGACTTTCTCTGATAAGAAAACCAAAAAATAAAGAAAAAACCACGAAAAGATGAAACTCTCAGAATGAAAGAGAAAAACTTTGTTTGGAACGAAATCGCAAGATTCATGACCAAGCCAAGTCGATGGCACTTTTTGGCCAAGTGACCCATATTGAGCTCATATTTCCATCAACCACTCACACATTCAGACGAGAAACAATTTCTTCTTCTTCTTCTTTGTGTCGTTTTGTTGTTGCTTTTTTTTTGGTCGATGATTTTGGAATTCACATGTTGTACTTACCACTTCCAGCACTTACCACAGCAGTCACTTTGGCATCTTGTCGAGAGTTATCTTAGCGACCAGTCAGCAACACGTTCAACAGACTATGCACACGAGGCGGGTTATCGCCACTCCTTAATCTGGTGACGAGGCCGACAGTCGAAACGACACACAGAGTGAAAAGTCAAAAAAAAAACTAAAAATGTTTAAAACCCCAAAATAAGGTAATAGTGGGCCCACGAGATGCAGGTACAGTGTGGCCAACAAGAAAGCGAAACCAAATTCGTCTGAGTTTAGGGTTCGTATATTTTTTTTTTTTTTTGACGATGAAGGCATTGCACACTTCGCGAATGTGGTCCTTAGGGATTTGTGATCATTGACTCCTTAGCCTATGGAGACTTCCATCGAACTCAAACTGTGGAACGTGATCATGTAAAAATTGTTGTGTGAGACGAGCCTAATGAGACAGTGCTGAGCCCTGTTGGAATGTCCAGCGGTTGCCACCGAATTATTTACGTGCCTAAAGGACGCATAATTTAGGACCTTTTGTTGGTACACTTGCTGATCGCTCTAGTGACAAAAACGAGCGGAGAGCGTCCGTGAATTTCAGTAACCACGTAGGTTTCAGTAACCACACACGGCACGCGATGCACTGATCATCATAAGACACCATTCGATCAAGCTCTGATGGGTTTCTGGACATAACAATATAGAAGGGAACGAAATAGCCGATGCCTTGGCAAGAAGGAGGTCAGAAATGAACTTCGGGGAGGGTCATCGTAATAGAGAAAGAAGCTAAGTCTTCCTGGTCATCCAGGGAGGACTGGGCCACGTCTCGTACATTATGGCCGGAGTAATCATAGGAAATTGTGCCATCGGAGCTATGCTTAGCAAATGGAATGCAAGATCTATGTAAAAGCTGCGGTGACGAGGAGGAAGTGGAATCCATCCAACATTTGCTATGCCACTGCTCCGCCCTGCAAGAATGACGCCTACTTACTTTAGGATCAAGGATCAAGGTTCTTCGCAAGTAACGCAGAGGTAGCAGTAGTCCAGATACCGGATCTCCTACACTTCTTAAAAGCAGCAAATTAGATAGCTTCCACCGCGAGTTACCTCCCACCAAAAAAGGGGATTCACAATTGACCACCGAGTGGACGTGATGAGTTTTATCCATCACACACCCTTCCTAACCTAACCTAACCCCACACGATCATTTCGCTTGTCTACTTATTGCTGAAGGGAACAAATTTTTTCGTCAGAAAATGCCAAATTCTGAAGATTCCCGCTGCTTGTAACGCTTACAGTGCTTTTGATTTTGAAGGGGAACCACCGTTTGTGCCGGTGGCAAATCCTGTACATTATGTATCTTGTAGGGCTTCAATTTATGTTCATATTCCAGTGTGCGCCGTATGCTTGAGTAGGACACGTTCAGTCGTTGAGACAGGTTCGCTGCGGTCCAACGTAGATTGCTTTCAATTTGAGCCTTTTGGACCATTTCTGATGATGTTGATGTTTTTCTACGATCTCTTCAAGATCAATAATAAGCTTCCTTATGCTCGTACACAACTCGATAGACTGGCAATAGATGTAAAATATCAATCAGCAATTATCGCTGTCATCAGCACTGCCAATGTAACCCCGCATATCCTCGAAAATTGCAAGCCTTTCGATCCGAGAAGTTATACGTCAGTTCATTGTTTGTCTTAGGAAAGATGTAAAGAGTATAATCTACCCTTTGATCAACTGATTTGGGAAGCACTCGATAGGCACTGATGGAACTTAATCTTGAGCGATCATAACTTGCAGTTTGATAATGGAAACTTGAGATTGAAACACACTGGTAGAGTTCTCGTGTAATTTTTAATTGTTTTACCTTTCGAAGCGCTGCTTTTTGTGCATCGTATAGCGTGATTTCACTTACTCTTCTTAACAAACAAGCCTCGCATCTCTTAGCCCTTAGCCCTTAGCTAACTGCCTCCAGTTACGCACTCCAAGTTGGTTTAGGCGAGGTCGTCCTCTACTCAGGATGTCGCATCGAGTTAAATTTGGAAACTCTGCGCTCTGCGTCCTAGCCCTTTAAGGCGACTTCTGGCCAGTTTTGGACTTCTTGATATACAGCTCGTATATTTCGACGTTGAATCATCGCCTCTAAAGCCCGTCACCGGAGCGGGACCCAGTATCTTACGAAAAATGTTTTCTCTCGAAACGACATCGCATATCTTTATCAACTGCCAACAGTGTCCAACGTCTTAAGACAGGACTTTGATGATTAAGGTATTGTAGAGAGTCTCCTTAATAGTTCGGTATAGGTTGATAAAGTCCCTTACTACCTCAAAAGTTGCAGCTGTCCACTGTGACGTTCTGTCTGATTCCCCGATATTGCGTTTCCCTTCTTCTTAACATCAAAATCTTTATTCTGTCTCCTTTTAGCGCTAGATTTATTTTAGCCACTTCCATGTCTTTCTTCCACAACTTTTCTGAGCTTTTTCAGAAGTTTAGTAGGCCAACAGTAGAGGTACCAATTTTTTTAAAAAAAAAAGTCCCACTCCCACATCTTGTTCGACACACTACAGCCTCCAAGCAGACAAGACCTTATCAACGATCTACGAATTTAATTTCGTCGGCAAATCATGCAAGTGCGTCAAAAGTTTCCACCCAAAACGGGCCGAGCAGAGGCCGAGCGGGGGACCACAGCAACAAGAACTCGAAATTCCTGTTTACAATTTGAAATATTTTAAATAACAATCCATAAATATGGCGACTAAACATGTAAGACTCCCTTGTTACCGCAGCCATGAACAATAAAAACAACAACGCTGGCTGACACTTGCAGCGGAAACCACAACAACACACGGGCTGACAGGTCGTATGCGCAACCAACTTACTGCCTCAACCTCAACCAACCTGCTGCAGCATTCCTTATACATTTCATCGATTTCTTCGTCTTCTCTTCAATTTGTGTGCGTGATTTTGTTTTCTTTTTCCCTTTTCCTCCTCTTCTTCTTCTTCATTGAATTGGAATGCAGTAAATTTACCCACTTTTTTTTCGAAATAAACACACAAAGAAACTCACAGACAGAGACTCGTACTCAACATGGAGTACGAGTACAGTAAGACACCATCGGGAGCTCGCACCAAAGAGGAAGTAGGTACTCGAACCATTGACAAGAAGTCAAGTGGGTCTGTGTGTTGTATCTCAGAGTGTAAGCAGGATATTATTCGCCGAAGGAAGGGGGTGGTTGTGGGCAAATGTTTGGCATGCATTTAGTTCCACATCTGCATTACGACGACGACGATGATAAAATGCGAATGCGGTCGGTGTGGGCAAACAAGGTCGCCACGGTATACCCAGTGTGCGATTATTCTTGTTAATAATATTTCTTTCGTCGATTTATTCATTTTTTGCAGTTTGTTGATATACATATCGTTTGGTGAGGCACTTTAAAGAGATGAAAAGAAATCGAGTTCCGATATTGATTAATGGCAACGAAAAAACGCTTAATGGTAGTTTAATGGTTTCTTAGTTGAGTGTGGTAATGGCCATTTAATTGCGGGGAATGTGTTTCCGTTAAAGTGTGTGTTTGGAGATCAGGAAACTTGAAATGGTTCTTTGACTTGAAATTGGATTGAGAGTGGTGCTGTGGAGTGGTCGGGGGATGACCTCGCTGAACTGTGCAAAATGTACAAAGACTCGAGGATGGTGCATGGTACCGTGGTGTTTTTCAAGTTCAAAAGTGTACTCTATGGGATTTTTGAACCAAGCTAGGGGTGAAATAGTCACGAGGGCTATTGGCTGAACCAATTTAGATGTGGGGTTTAGCCAATTAATAAGTTATGAATGATAGGAGTGCGAAAACTCAATTGTTAGCTCCATGCGGCGCCATATCGGGAAACCCTGAGGCGAACAAGCCATGAACGTTGTCGACAACATGTCTTCTGAGAAGCGTTAGAAGTCTTAAGCTATTTATATCACAAACGATAGGATTAGTAGATGCCACAACCCAGTCTTCTTTTCTGAAAGCAAGGAATCGTGGAAATGTCTTACAAGTCACTGTATTTGAATGGATTGCATGGCGTTATTCCATCTTCTTCTTCTTCTTCTTCTTCTTCTTTTCCTTTTGTTCGGCGAGATTATGATCAGGATTATAGGGATCATAACTCTCCCACTTACTGCATCGATCTCAAAAAATATCTGCAGGCCTCCCGGTTTCGGATCACTTCGGATCACTTGCATTTGTGTGATCCAGGAGTTTTTTGGCCTGCCTCTCTTCCGTGCTTCTATAGCAACGTTGATTGACATCACCTTTTTGACAGGGTTCGTAAGATTCCTCCTTTGAACATGGCAATACCAACTGATCCGGTCGTGCTCCCATTTATTGCTTGACGTGAAGGCTTCCTCGGATCTGCGAACTTCTAATAAAAAGACGTTATTCCACCGATTAAGACAAAATGAATGCCTGCTTTGTTAGTTTCCTTACTCCATCTACCAAGCTCAACTGTAGAACATATTTGCGCCACACGAACGAAACCTTCACCCTTCTGCTTTTTTAGACTATGGCTCTTAGTCAGGGCTCATCAAAGTATGCCACTTCTGGTACTCGTTTAGCAGGGTCTTCTCGAGGCAGACCATCAATGACAGCACGGCGATCGACTGTCAGACTATGTTGAGAGAGACTTAGCATTCAGGGGAAAACCTTTCCGCCAGTATATCCTTGCTTTCAGTCCATTCTCATGAGCAAGTCGAAGAGTGAACCGCAGAAGTCTTCAGAGACGAGCACAGTGCCGAGCCGAGACGTACCTTAAACGTATGAGGTATGAACCTTCATAATCCTTGCCCTGACCGCAGTCGAAAAAACCACGGGTGAATTTTTGCCTTCGCAACAATGACCTCACCGAGACCTTCGATGTCCAAAAAGGATTTAGATAAGGTGATGCGCTGTCATGTGACTTCTTTAAGATCATACTTGAAAGAATCGTGCAAAACTCAAAAGCCAACATGGGAGGCGCAATTCTTCAAAAGTCTGTGCAATTACTAGTGTACGCCGGCGACATTTGGAAGAACACAGCGGGCTGTCACTGGTGCGTTCCTCATCATCGAAACAGAAGCTGCCAAAATGGGTTTATTTGTAGATGAGGGCAAAACCAAACATATACTGTCAACAAGAAGGGCACACAACAACAACGAATTGGACAGAACGTCGCAGTCGACAGCTTACTGTGAGGTACTAAGGGACTTCGTCGATCTTGACTCTGCTATGAACTCTGGAATTCAATTGAGTAGTAGACTCTATACAAGACCCAGTCCTGCTTTATGACGCTGAAGCATGGACTCTGTCTGCCTGAAGCGGATGAAGATATCATCGGTTGTTTCGAGAGAAAAATTCTTCGTAAGATATTCAGTCCCATTTGTACAGCGACATCGAATAGGTCAACCTAGAACTGCGCATGAGTCGCTTGAGATGATAAAGACATGTGGAGTGAATGGACACCAATGCTCCGGCTTCTAATCTTCGAATCTAACGCGGAGGGACAACGCAGTAGAGGAATACCTCGCCTAATGTGGTGCGCACAAGTAGAATGGAACCTCAACCAACTCGGAGTGTGCAACTGGAGGCAGTCTAAGGATCGGGCTACCTGGAGAGGCTTGTTGATTGAGGTCCAGGTTCACCCCGCACTGTAGCGCGACCGAAGTAAGTGAGTAAGTGTGAACCTAGAGTACGCAAATTCTTTGGTTTGTCCGATGTACTTTTAAAATATTTGACAGAGTTTTCGTCGTAGTCAAGACGTCTTCAGCCTTTAGTTCGATGTGTCACTTGGGAACTTTGCAGAACCTTAGGATCTTTATATCTTTAAGCCCTTCCGCCCCCAGCAAAGCCGCTGAAGATTGGGGGAGATTCAGATTCGCAGGTTTGCACTGAAGATGCACCCTCTATCTGAGATGCAACACGCATACCAAAATGGAAAATTATGGGAGACTGTGCTTCAAAAGTTAGTTGCTAGGATTGAATGCGCGCTTGACAGGAAACAATACGCTGTCGTCATCTTCATCGACAGAGAAGCCCCTTCGACAATACGAGCTTTGACGGCATGTGTGACTCTGCAAGACAACTCGGGGTAGATGAGACCATGTGTAACCTACGAGTAGCATTCCTCCCACCTATCCACTGTATCTGTTGCCTAATTAAAACAAAAGTTTAATTAAGAACTTCTTCTTCTTTTTTTTTCACTTCTCATTGTGGTTTCCATTTTTATTTTACTTTTTTCATTCCCAGACAAAGACAATGAAAGACGGCACATCTCCTCACTTTTTTTTTTTTTTTCGGTGAGAACTTCCCACGATTGTTATTAAGATACTAAATGCTGAGTGCAGTGACTGCGTCTACAACCTCACCGAACGAGCACACAACAAGGCAAGCTCACACACAATGCTACGAGAGTACGAGCACGAGTAACTAGCGTAAACGGAAAATGGAAAATATTATTTCCTCAAAATAAAAATTTTCAAGTGCATTGTTGTCAGCGGAATGAAGCAGTTTCGTTGTAGGAAATGAAATGACTGAACTTGAATAGAAAGTGCAGTGTTCGCTTCGTGATATAATGCAGATACATTCATCAGCTCAACTATGAATGGGTTAGTGTGGTACTGGGTTGAGAAGACGGGAAGTCTGTTGTGAGTTTTTATTTTTTTTAATGAAACGCTTGAGATGAAAATTTAGTGTTAACAGTTCTCATTGTCTTTCATAATTTATTGTAATACAGGTCTAAGGCTTTTTTACTATTTGCCTATAAAATACAATTAACAATGCAGTTCGAAGATTTAGTGAAATTTACTTTCTATTTGAAACAATTGAACTCTTTCTAGAGGCTTTAATCAGCACAAAAGCGCTTGAACTTATATCGGTGATATATACAAGATCGTTTGATTTTCCATTGTAATATGTGCGCTGCTGTCGGGTAGGACAATGGCTAGTCTTGAGTCTGAAAGGTTCAGTGCGGTGCTTACAAACAAGCAAACGCCTTACATTGCAGTAGCTACATATGAACGTACACGTTTTTGTTTGCGCTGGAAGGTGGTAATCTTCAAAAGACGAAACTGAGCCCGTACTCAGTAACAATGTGTTACCCTTCTAATCCTTCCTCTCTATGGTATTTTTATTTATTTTATTTTTATTTTTCAAAAACCATAGCCAGAGCATCGAAGGCCTTCGGCTAGCCTCTCTATGGTAATCTTTCGGAGTTAGATGTCATTTGGATTCGCGTTAGTCCCTTGGACTCATTACTCTCACGTTGCAGTATTCTTAGCTTGGTAATGACAATCTTTGCTTTTTCAGCTTTTAAGCATTTCACCAACTCTGCTTTCTGGGGTTGGTGCCCCGACTAGTTCTTCCCTCAATGTTTCCCTCTCGTCTTGAAACTATTGGCATCAGAAAAATACATTTCCGACCTTTTCGATGCAGTTAACACGTCATCATGCTTGAATTTATGCAGCTAGGATCGAAAGAATCCATGACCTGTTAGTAAACTCTACTTCGCTACTGTCTATCTTTCCATAGCTGAATTTGTGGTATAAACACGTGCTTCCGTCTACCTTTTTCAGAGGCACTTCAGTATTCTTGCCGTTCTCCTATGTTATGTATCTTTAATGGCATTTGCTGGGTTTCACCGGTTTGAGGAGTTTACTTTTGTTTTGAGTGCCTTAGCTGGTATTGATTTCGCAGCTCTTTTACCAGGATGTGTCTTGGTAAGGTTCTGTTTGCTCTACTTGTCATCGCTCTAGCCCAGATTTGTGCAGCGAAGAGCATTACAGACGCTATTACTCTGGCCAAAAGTAATCTTCGACTGCGTCTAGGCTTCGACGTGCGAGAGGAACGCTGGCGTTCTCTGCTTTGTGACTCACTCACCGAAGGTGTTCCATGAAAGATAACCTCGTATCTAGTACGACTCCAAGGTATTTTATGTGCGGCTTTGACATTATTGTCCTCATTGTTCCACTAGTCACGGCAATTGCATTTTCGTCGGTAAAACCGATAATTTTGTCTCCTCAGCTATTGGCAGACGTAAGACCCCGTCATACATCACAGAGTAAACGATCTAGCACTGAGCCATGTGCTACTCCGCCGGTAATCTTATATTCTTTGCATCCATTGTCTGTGCCGTAGGCTGTGTCTCTGAAGTAGCTCGACCCGATCTTAATGAGATTCCCTGGAACTCGTTTAGCGGCGCAATCAGTTTTATGATATAAGCTAAGCACCATGGATGAAGGTAAGCGGGTATGACAGGGGGTCTTTTTAAATGAAAAGTGAATATTATTTCTACGTTTGCATCTAGATCATTCCAGCTTTTAGCACGGCCGAAATAAATCTGCTGTCCACCAAATAGCATCTATCCTCTACTATCGAAACTATACGTCCTAAGCCCAAAGAATTGAATTCAAAACTATTTTACTCGAAAAGTTGTTGTCCGTGCGACCGAGTCAAAGCAGTCGTTGGAACTTTTTTGATTACGTCCAAAGTCCACATAGGTCATTAGCTCCTGTTTAGACTTACTGCCTTGGCAACGTATACCACAGAAATGATCCGTGTCCTATAGAGCATCCGTCGAAGTGGTATGTACTTGTTATTTTAAATACGTTTTGGTTAATTTTCTACAATTTTTTTCTTATACTTATTGTGAATGGTCGAGACACCTAAGCTATTTATTGCATACTGTTAGGAGCAATATAGGGGAATTCAGCTAAAACGTAGAATATCGTAAATCTATCAATGACATCCACCACGGTAGCGGAACATTGAAGTATATTTTTAGGGTTCTAAAAAATTAAATTAATTTCGATTGCATTCTAAAAGTATACCAGTTTTAATTGCTGCGAAGACATTTATTTATTGCTGGTAATCACTCATCACTCACTGGTCATCACTCCTAAGACCTGCAGCAATGTAAAGAACGATCCAGCAAGGCACGTTCCTCATTTTCTCCCATCAGATATATTTACAAATGGGACTGATACAAAAGGAGCCTGGAAGGACAAAGGCAGATCATCATATTCACGCGATGCTCAGTGGGTAAGTATTTTGTTGCGAAAATCGATGAACGACCTACTGTTCAGTCCCGTGCGAGCTTATTTGCAGAACATACGAAATATGAGCCTCTACATATCAGAGTGCCTAAGTGCGTCCTTCGATGTAAACGAGAGTTAAGATGTAAAAGACATCTCTTGTTGACAAGAGTGGCTTAAGTGCGTCTTCTTAGAAAACAAAGAATCTTTAGAATGAGGTAGTGTGCATCAACTACAAAATTTACACAGAGTACGGATTTGTCATTAAGAACGAAATCTTAACCTTTGGCATGCGAGCAAGTTGCTTATGACATTTCCGAACTAAAGAAATTTGTAACATATCTACATAAGTCTCATTTGTACCCTCTTTTGTACAGACAAGGGAGGATTGCTTCTACGAGCACATTGACAAATATGTGAGCATAGATCTTGTTATGACATTAGAATCGTCATTAGTGATGTGAACGCAAAGATGAGGTAGGGCCGCCGAAAAATGCAGCTTACATGGCAACACATCGAAGAACGAACTTAGACCGGTAACAATTCAACATTTACAATGGAACTTGGTGGTCTCCAAATCAAAGCCAGAAGACTGCAAGAACAAAGAGGGAAGTCTTTGTTTTAGACGAGGAAATGTATTAATTAAGCATCAAAATGCAAATTCCACGACGAACTTTACCAGGTGTACAGCACCATTAAACAAATCAAACGGATTGGAATACGTCGATTGAGATGCTAGAGACATGTAGAGCGAAGTCGTTTTAAGAGGTCACATAATTCTTTCTTCAAGATATGGAAAGTCATTCTGAAATTCCATTCATATAGCACACTTTCATTCGACCAAATTTTGCAGATGAGTTACTGGTTGCTCCTTACTAAACCACCTCG
The DNA here is from genome assembly GCA_946965025.1 of Blera fallax. Taxonomy (NCBI): domain Eukaryota; kingdom Metazoa; phylum Arthropoda; class Insecta; order Diptera; family Syrphidae; genus Blera; species Blera fallax. The sequence continues at coordinate 118,623,949 of OX337244.1, forward strand.
TCCAGCTTTGAATAGTTCCACAGATAGGTCATCGGGACAAAACTTTTTTTCTGCGATTCGAACTTTGAACTTTTTGTAGTTCTACGAACTAACCACTGAGTCACGGAACCCATGGGACTGCGGCTACTTGGAAGAATTCCTTCTCCAACCAGGAGTTTCATTGCGGTAAGCGAGAGAAACTCAGCATATCTTTGACAAATTTGATGTCTTGACAGCGATGCCACTGATTTTCCACTGGCGGCATACCGCTTTGCTGGAGATTCAAATACTCGATCTACAAAGGCTCTAGCGATCATTGGTTCGAATCTGTTCTGGATATCCGCACACGTTCATGACAGGAGTGCGCAAATTCATTATACTAGACGAATGCCTCGCAATAGGATTGATTAGGTTGACTGTCCACCCCTTTCCAAGTATTAATGGAAACCACGTGCTAGACAACGTTTCGACCCGCCGCAAAATCCAATGGCTCGAATCTGTTGCCCAGTGTACTGTCGTGCAGGCTGCTTTTTCTAACCACTCTACCAAAGATGTCCTCTTTAGCCGGCTTTGCATTCAACTCGCCTAAGACAATTTCAACGTCATGGCTAGAGCTTCGCTCAAAAGTTTAACCAGAAACTCATGCAAATAGTCTTTCACTGCATCATCGATGTCCTCGCAAGGGTCTGGAGTGCATATTAGTCTAAAATTGACGAATTTAGCTTGTTCCCATGCTGAAAATTGAAGATTTGCTCCCTGAGTTTGCCTCTAAAAACGAATTTGTCTGCAGAAATCTCCGTGGTATATATCGAGTTCTATCATTATCCTCTTGCCTTACCCATCACATAACATAGCATTTCCTTGACGGCAGTGGTGTGATTATGTCTTATGACAGTCAATGATCAACAGCTTTGCCAGAAAAGAACTTCTGCAAATGATGCACCCTTTCAACACGTTTCCACAATCCTGAAAAGAAAGATCCAAATCTGCATCTCAGGTATCATTTGAATAATCCTGTGGAGGTATTCCTGGGTTTTCCTTTTTTTGAAAAAATACTCTAATCTTGGAAACCAACCCTCCTACCTCCATAAGGCACAATCCGCAGCTTACCGCAAGCAATCCTTTGCCTAAAAAGGTCAACATCTATATATCTGCCAATCCCTTTTTCAACACACAGTATTTAACGTGCCAACTGCCAATCCGCTCCATTAAACCATGTTTACATCGAAGTTACAACACATTTCGTGTGCCTTTACCTGTAGGCCACCATAAACCACCATCCATCGAGGAACAATCATCTCAATTCCCAACAAAATTGCGTACGCCGGCTCCACCACCACCACCACCAAGTCTCAAACAAATCATTCTCTCATTCCAAGCCAACCAATTTTTCCCATTCGACCCACAAGAAGAAGGAGAAAAAAAAAACACGTTGCACAATAAAAATCGCAACTTCCAACGCGCGCGCCATGTGCGCTGAATCTGGCGACGCGACGATCCAAATATCCCCAGAAGCGCTTGATCAATTTCATGCTCCAACAATTTAGACGCAAAAACTTCAATTTTCACACGTACCCCAGCCGGTCAGGTTGTGTGGGTACACATCATCCAATGTATCTCAGACTCAGCCCATTGCCTAGGGATGCAGAATGCGAACAATGCAAACTTCGAAGCTTCGGAGTTGTAAACTGTCAACGCGACGCCACCACTTGGCTGATTTTGCAATTTGACAAATCGCCGCTACTGTGAATTATCCCAAAAATATCGATCCATAGCGAGCGGTGGCGAAATTCCTTTTTTTTCATGTTCAGATACTTTTTTCCGTCCGCAGATACTTTTTCGTGCAAACTACGGATAGGGAAGACTGTTTTGGTAATGCCTAGCTTCGGAAATGGGCTTTCGATTTAGATTTTTTCACATGCTCTGTCTATGGCTAAGACTATGTCTGTGGTTATGAGTCTGTGAAGATGTCGGTGGGCCGGAGCGCATACATGCGCCGGCCGTCCGTTTTGTTTCATTTTGCCATGCACTAGGCTTGTAGCTGTAGAACAATTGAGGTAGTACTCGTACTATGTGGTATAACTGCATTAGCAGAGGCGAAACATGACAGCAAACAATGTTGCTGCGGTTGTTTTGGCATCGACGGTGTAATGCATGGCTAAGATGGTTGTGGTACACATGTAGCCGCCTGCTGTTGCGGTAGGAAGCTCAAGTTTTGTGGCAGATATGCGAGTAAGGGGTCAGTGTTAGGTATGGAGCGTCTCTGCGTTGGTGGTGTCGTAAGAGATTTCAATTTCAGCTAATGCACTCGTACTCGTAATTGTTTTGGCTAAATTTCCAATATTGCCGCGAGTGGTTGGTTTGTATGGGAATTACTGAGTGCTCGTCGGGCATGCTGTGGGAAAATTTGATTTTTGGACGGATTTGCGGGTTTGATTGCATGAGATGTGATTGGTTCGTACTTAATCGTGGAATGGAATTTTTAATCATCGTGTTACTAATTCTAACCACGAGTGTGGTGTTCAGATATTCTTGTTTGCAATAAGAACTCAAATTATGACGAAATTGTCGGAGATCTAAACACAGAGCACGCTTGTGTTAATGGATTTAACGTGGAATGAAATCGACGATTACGATTATTTTGGTGGACCGTACAGGAGTTGGCATACTTTTTGTACTGACACTTCAAGAGGGTTAGGATAAATTCGTTGGATGGCCTTTAAGGGATTGTTCCCAACCGCTGTTGGCTCCAGTCAATTTTTACAACTGAATCTGTATGTTAAGTTATGGAAGGGTATGTGATGGATAAGGACCTACCATGTTTATTCGGAGGTCTAATGGCTTATTGGAAATCTCGTAAACAAATGATCCAGAATCAACTGACGTATTTAGGGAAAACATCCATAAAGCTATTAAAGCTAGAAATAAGGCCACAAGCCATCGAAAATGAACTGCGAAATAGGGTTGACAGGATGGGCTACTGTGAGTCCAGCCACAGCAGCTATTTGAATGAAGTTATTTTTTGTAGATAATCGGAAGATATGCTCTTTCTTTTACAGTACTTATCGTTGAAAAATACTAAGCAGTGGAGTCCTAACAGGTATTTCAAAAAGAAACCTACGAGTGGCTTATTTTTAAAGCGGACTTCTTAAAAGGGATATCGTTCTGTAATCTTTGAAAAACTTTGGATCGGGGATGGGGTGTATATAAAACTCATATTTTATTCATAAAGCTTTCGTCTACCAGAACTTGTGCATAAGTCCTGTCACTATCACCTTCATCGTGAAGCATTGTTGGATATTTTTTATAAACTCTTTCATAGATGCACTGGATTCTTCTACATTTCAAACGTGGAATAGCTGCCTAGACATTTCAATTATTCTTTGCAAAGTTGAGGCAACATTTAATTCAGTTGTCCAAGATCATGCGTTCTACGCTGAGTACCAGCTGAATGATATTCAGCACTCTGTTAAGATCTGCGGATGATGTTCTTATCGTGTGACGCCTTAATCTGAGAGCTGAAAGATTGCATTTTCATGCGTTGCTCATCTATTTCATTCATTCCGCTCTTTCGTTAACGATTCTATCTCACAATCTCAACGATAAGTAGCTTCTGGCAATAAAAAGCACCGTAGGTACGATGGAGAGTTATTCTCAGGATTCTGCAGCTATTCTTAGACCTTCAATACTGATCTACATTTTCAATGCGGACTGAGATCCGCAATCGAGCCGCTGTCTAGAAAAGATCCATCTTAATCTTTGAATTGTTTCACAAATGGGCTTTACGAGCCCTGTCAAGGATGTAGTACCATTTTCTTTGATCCCTTTTCAGCTTCTGAAGAGAGATGGACATTAAAAAATTCTGATGCTGTAAAATGCAGCTTTTGTCAGCATTTTCAGGAGTTGATACATAAAAAAGTGATATACCGGGGAATCTAGTTCTCTTCTAAATTTCTAGATCACATGGCTCCTCTTTGCTTTAGGAGGCGCTTGCATAAAACCCCTTTCACAAAAAGGTCCTGAGAATGATATATCCACCAATTACTAAACTCTTCTGCGTACCATAGCTCAATTATTCATTAAAATCTATCAGTAAAGCCTTCGATTATATCTCGCATGGAAAGATTTTTTTTAAACTTAAAGTATTTTCCTTTCCAAGGACGCCGTGGCTCAGTGGTTAGTGCGTTGAACTACTGGCAGGGGGATCAAAGTTCGAATCCCAAAAAAAAGTTTTTTTCACGGTTCAACCTCTCTCGCATGTCTGACGAGCGTTCGAGAGGAATAACTGTCATGAGAAAGGTTCTAAAAGTCTTGCGAATATGGCTCTAAACTGTATAAAAAAATATAACGCGCACAACACGAACGACCGCGAGAAGCTGGGCTCTGGACCACATGCAGTCTGCTGCGCCAAGTGCTTAGTTGCTTAGACCGAATCCTTTCTAATAAAACTGCAATTCCAAAACCTCTTTCGATGTTCTGTATTCGACTCTTTTATTGCCGCATCCGAAGTACCTCAAGGTGGCCATCTTGGTCCTCTGCTTTACGTTTTATCTATTAACGACGTTGACTGTATCATCGAGAACATATCTGTCTACGCTGGAGAGATAAAAAAAAACTTTAACACCCCGCTGTCTCTAGCCCACTTCAAGGTGGTTTGAACCACTGTTCAACCTTGTTCTGTGAGCCAACTCCAAGCCTAAGAAATTCTCCAACCGTTATGTCATGAAAATCCCTGTTTTTCAAATTTGTTAGGACAGTCTTCGAACCAGGTATGGTCGCCTTATCACAATACCCATTCCCTTCAAATTAAGGCTTAATCATCCGTTTTACTCTACGTGGTCTTCCCGAATGATCGACAAATGTAACCCACTGATGAGGATCTTTGAAAATCAATAAACCTACGATCACTCGGAAAGCATTATGAAATTGCCGACATCTTCTTTGTATTTCAGTTATTGGCAGAAAATATTCACAGCGCTGCTCTGCTACAAATGGTATCCCTCAACGCCAACTCAACCAGTGAGGAGGATTAGAGCGACGAATCAATAAATCACGGGCTAAATACAGACGGCTTGAGAACTGAAGAAGGAAGAGGGGCAGGTGTATACGGACCAAGATAAGAACAGTCACAATCTATGGGCAGAAGTATCAGTATCTTTTAAGCTAAAATACATTTGAGCTATAGATAGATGCATCGAACGCAATCTGGATATAAGGTACAATAGCAATACTGCCAGACAGTCGAGCAGTAATAAAAGCACTTGACTCTCATGTGTGGTGATGCCTACAAAAACTCAATGAACTGGAAAAAAAAAGGTACCTAAGCCTCTATTGGGTACCCGGTCGTGGCAGAATAGAGGGTAACAAAGAAGCAGACTCTTTGGCAAGATAAGGGGCAGCAGAACTCTTCATTAGACCCGAACCATCCTGCGGAATAAGGAATCACACCATATGCGAGAAATTCAGGAAGATGGAGAAAGAAGACCAGACGAGAACCTGGATTAACACTCCTGGCATGAGGAAAGCTGAGAAACTACTGGGATCCTACGGAAAAGATTCAAAGCATGTATCTGCCACACACGTATCCTAAGAGGCTCTCTAACGGGGTACTGCAGACCCGGGGAGCATCTAAGGAAACTAGGTATTGCAAATGAAAGCCTTTGCAGATTCTGCAATAAGTCCAGCGAGACTCCAGAGCATCTTATCACTCTTGGCCATACGCAGTTTCACTTCATGAATTCTCTTCAGTCTTAGGCAAAGCCTTCAAATAATAAAGTGTGAGGTTTATATCGTAGAAAATCTCGAAATATCAGATCAAAAGTATAAAAAAAGTCGTCTTAACGCCAGCCCCAGCACATTGTCTAGTTTTATTTGAACTCCTTACATTGAAACTTTTATTAAAATTAACGTACAAGACACAGCCAAATAGGTTTTAAAGCTCAACACTTTCAAAAGACTCTCATTAGATCCAAATCAACTCATGATTGGCAGCATCATCGGCATCTACTTCCTGTAACTCTCTTGAAACCGAATCCTCATGACTAAGGCGATGATAATTTACCAAAGCAACAATTGCCACCGCAGCCAACAACACCAACAGATGGCGCATTCTAAACAAAATCGACTCTTACAACGTTACCTGATGAAACCTGGTTAGAAACTAAAGCATCAGACGGGTGCAGACTAGTTTAGGGCTCAAAGATTCATGCGAAATCAAGGAAAAACCCAAAAATGTAAAGCTTGCACTATTTTGAATAGTTTCTGTTTTTTTTTTTCCTTCCATTGATAAGAAGGTCACCAGGCAAACTTAATTAACCGAAGCTGAAACGTGCCTGGGAATAATGAGTCTTATCATGATTAACTGGAAAAACGCGCATATGTACGTCAAATCGATGTATAACCACTTCACCGTCGGTTTTGGAACTGCATGTGATAGCTTCACTTTTAAGAGCAGCTCTTGCGTTTCTTAGATGACTCTAGGGGAGAATAGCCCAAGCTCTGAAGACCGTTCTGAAATGAATGCCACGCTGGTACGATCCTTTAAAAGTAAGGTCAACTTCCCCTCTCCTAACGATGCCCTCTGTTTCTTTGCGTTAGTTTGACAGCGAAACTAGCTTTTGGATGGAACTTAGTGGGAATGATCCCACCAAAGAGGAAAGGTAACTAGAGAACGGACGAGGATGTGCACCCAAAGGTAGCTAAAGGCAATGATGACATATCGGTGGTGGGTTTATGTAATAAGAACCACGCAAGCCAATTTCTCTGCCCAAACCGATAAGTCTTAGCTGCAATGGTATTCAACTTGTTCATCGCTGACTTGACTTAAACAACCAGAAGAAGTGCGGATATGCTGATGACCTAGCCATAGCCATTCAACACAAGCCCATTCTAAGCACAGAATAATCTCTCAACGCAGATCTGAGTTTACTGCGCTTATACTTCAAGAAGTGGAGACTCCGCCCGACTTACTTATTTAACCGGGCCCTGCCTGAGTCAAAGCAGCCCTCTATCCTCTTCGCAGAGCATGCTGATTCTAGTTCTTGAGACCAAGTACTCTGGCATCCACAATTGCTTCGTCCTTAGAACGGAGATGCGGTCTTCCTTGTCTTTTCGAACCTGGGGGCTGGGTTTCGAGAATCCTCGTATTGTTCATTCGCTAGATATGGCCGAGCCAGTGTAGTCGAAGTATTTTGGCTTTTCGGACTACATCCACACCTTGATACAGCTCATAGAGCTCGGGATTGTATCTTCTCCATTCGCTCTCCTCGCCGAATAGGACCGAATAATCGACGAAGCATTTTTCCTTCAAAAGTATTCGAAATCTGCTCTGCTTTCCTGCTTATCGAACTCGATACCAGAGAGCAGAACTGCTAGGATCAATGTTTTGTAAAGCGCACGCAAGTTAGGAGTTTTGAGCCCAATTGCTTCGCCAAACCAAAGTAGACCCGAGCTTAACCAAAACCAGTGAGGTCAATAAAATGAGCGAAAGTCTAGACATCCTTCTTGAAACCAGCTTCAGTGAACGTTGTGAGCGATAGGACTTGGTCCGAATAGTTACGTCCAGGGAGGAAGCCGGCTTGTTTGTCTGTGGAAAGTATCGCTCATGGTGTTCTTTTTTATATGGTTTGCGCCAATGGATGCGGAATCTTCATAGATACCAGTAGCCCGTACTACACAAATCTGTACTCATCAACCACTCTCCCCGCGGGGCTGCCTTTAGGTATTGCATACTTGTCGGGGCTGGTTAGCAATTATGCTCTTGTCTTCGCTTCTGTACGGCTTCTGCTCTTCGGAGCTCGTTCTGCACACACACTATGAAGGAGCAGATCTCCATCCACTCGCATTCGTCATTGACTTACGAGATTGACTGGACTTGGCAGGTTTGTTCTGAATTCCTTCTACGCCACCAAACCCACCACCCCTCCTACCCCTGATCCTCACGGCACTATTGTCGTTGTTCTTTCATGGCGGTAGTCACAGTATCGCTTACTGCTTCCCATGTTTCTTGCGTACTCAGCATCTATCTGGAGATGTATTCGGGTGTTAACCCGCACCCAGTCCTTTCACCAATAAGCTCCGTTCTTCGTGATATTGTCCACAATGGAACATGATGTGTTGCGCATCCTCGACTACTTCCATGCACGTTGGGCAATAAAATTTGTTCTCTTGTTCAAATCTGTGGAGGTAGGCTTTGAAACATCCATGACTAGTAAGCATTTGCATCAGGTCACTTCGACTCATCTCTGTTGACACCATTGTCCGGCTGGCACGGTATTTCCGTTCGGCTATTTTAAAGAGGAGGTATTGGCAACATTCCAACCGTTGCTGGTGCACGAAATGCGATTGGCTATCAGCCTTCCCAGAAGTTTGTAACAAACACTCAGCAGTGCTATAGCACTGCAGCTCTCACTGAGGATTGGAATTTTACCGATTGGTCGATGATAAAGTGCTGGGAGAATGAGGACGAAAGAGGAGTCTTACGTTTCAGGTCCTCTTAAAGCACGCCCGACATATACATATGCTGGGTTCCTCATTGAATTGGTCTTGGGAAACATCTACTATTTGGTTATCAATTGCATCTGGAGTAATAAGTGTTGAATCTGATGAAGGATTACCACTTTCTAACTTTCGGACTAAGGGTCAAGTGTTGCAACTGGAATGGATGAAGTTAAAGTTCTTCGTCATTGACATCCTTATTCGTTTCCGGTTTTTACCCCGGGATTTCGAAGAATCAGCAATATTGGCACCACCAGACCCTTCTAAATCCTTTGTTAGCTGTCACTTTCTTCGTATCAACCAGCGATGTATTCTTTCTGTGGAATATATTGTTTGCCAGTAGCTATGACAGTTCCCACGAACTTCTCCCTAGTCTAGAGCGAGCTACAGATTGAAAACAGTCGTTAAAGGCACAAGTATCGCAGAACGGGAGACACTAAAGAATGCCTTCAATTCTGTAAAGTGGAACCATGTTCTGGAATATGAGAATGTCAGCGTGTAGCATCAGGATAATGACTATCAACAACGGGCACAGGATATTATTCTATCATAAGAATTATGAAGCAAAGAGACTTTAATCATGGAGGGCCATAGGGGTCGATCTTTGGTCCCCTAAGGGCAAAGGAGTACAAGCAATACAAGCAATGATGGAACTATGTATGTACATAGTGGGGAACAGTCAGCTGAAATCCATCCCAGGGAATTAAAACTTGATAACTAAAGTCACACGGTAAGTAAGAAAAGTTAGGATAGTACTGACAACTTCGGTCCCACAGGATATACCTAAGGTTCCCAGAATAAAATACAAAGTACACTTCAGCTATTCACTCACGCGTAGCTCTAGTATCTCATGGAAAGGACTTGCAAGAAAGCAACTCGGTTTATCTCAATGATTTCAACTACTCCCAATAGCCCCATTCAAAGTGACAACAAGCCCTCGAATCACCTGCACACATCTCCAAGCCTGTCTGCTGTAGAATAAAACCATTTTAATCGAAATGTCTCAATACATCGATTGCGTCGATACCAATCTCCAACGACAAACACTCCTAATCCACACACAAATCAGTGGCACAATCCTCACAATTCTCACACATAGCACCCATGGAAGCGGAATTCTACGCAAAAACCTTCACATCCTCATTCCACGCTTAGAATTTCGATTCCAAGATAAAACCCCAAGATACATCCCAATTCGCATCCTAAATGCCAGTGCTCAGCCGCAACCACTGTGTACGAGAGCACAGTTTGTGCTTCCATTTGTCTCTGTTGTTCCTGCACCCATCAACTCCACCAGAGCGACATTGTACAAAACATTTAGAAACATTCTCCTCCCGTGATTGGGCAGAGATTTGCAATCTCCCCGCGTCCAATCGCCCATATATTTCCCTCAATGAGTGGGAATTCCCTCTGTCCCGCTGTCGCTCTGCGGTGCCTTGACAGGCCAAATAGGCAAATAACGCTCGCAACTTCCTAAATGGCAAATGGGACGAACGATTACGAATAAATATATCGGCATTAGAAGTAATCACATGCCAGAGTTGCAGGCCCGAACCTCATGGATACTCGACTGCGCGCCGTCATAACTATCGCAATTTATTGGCTGCATGAAAGAACATATTATTTCAAATGTGCGCCGGAGAAATTACGGCCAGGGCAAGCGGGCGCTGGGATGGTCAGCTGTCGGGAGAGCTACCCGCCCCAGACCCCCATTCATCTGGCCGGCCAGAGTGCCGGCAATAAACTTATTTCCTACTGAAGATGAATTTTATGAGAACCATCTTCGTTTCGCATTTTGTTGCACTCCACTAGCACTCATGTGTGTGCGATATACCATGATGGAGTGGACGGACTGGCGCATCTACTGGAGCATAAGCAGAAGTTTTCTCAGCGAAAGTTTGTGCGCTCTGACGCTAGGCTAGGGGTCTATACTACGAGACCTTTTGGACTTTGTGCTAGGCTATAGCCGCTATACTAGTAGAAGAGAGGTTCATTGCATCATTGATGAGCTCGGCCCGCAAACTATGCTTGGCTGGCAAAAATTTATGGCAAAGTGTGAATTTTTCGTGTTGCAACTCTGCAACACATCCGGGTTCATCGGTATGCGTATTGGATGCTTCTAACTGACCGCCGCGCCGCGCCGCGCAACCATGTTTAGAATCGGTTTTGTAGTCTTCTTCTTCTTCGTTTAGTTTGACTTAATCAACACGTGCGTGCTTGGTAGAGGATATCTAATGCAAGGTTACCCTCTCGGTCGAATTATAGTGTGTCCTTCAATAGCTTATCGTCACCACGTCGATGGTACTCGTGTTCTTTAGTATGCACGAGGAGTGTAGTTGGTTACGATTTCACTTATGGAAATTTTTGGTTCTAAGACGTTTATGTGAGCTTTGGACGGAATTTTCTTGAACGCATCTTGTTTGCTAAGTGTCTAAGCATGTTAACCCAGTTTAAGCCGTACAACTGGCAGACAGATGTACATATGTGATTGCGTACTGAATAGCTGATGAGAACCTTTTTTTTTTGCGCTATTTTTCTTCCGTATTTTCTTAGTTTATTGATCGCGCATCGATTATTCGCTGGAATAACAGAATAAATAGGGTTGAGTGTGGTCATCGATAAGTCGAGTTGTTTACTACTAATCCAAAAAAAAAAAATAAAAATTCGTTTTGATAAGAAAATTTGTTTGAATCCGGATGTGGCTTCATTGATGTGCTTGACGTGATTGTTTGCTCATGCAACGGAGCTGTAACTCAGGCACCAACTAATCGGATCTGCACGTTGAATATTTGAATCTTCAATGGACTTCGTGCAGCTGAAAACTAAGCGGAGGCACTCCAAAAGGAGGATAAACACTGTAGTCTTAAGGAGCACCTCAGGAAGCTGGGTATAGAGCAACGTAGAGACTGCGGATTCTGCAGTGACGTTGAGGAAACCCTATGGAACCTTCTAAAGGAACGTGAAGTACTGAAAGCAACGCCTGAATACCTACCAACTATCAGAAGACTGTCTACCATTGTTAGATCCACTTCAGGTACTTCAGAGATGCTCTGAGTCGAGTATTTTACCGACTAGAGCTCGAAGTCGGGGGAGCCCCCTATAGCCCCTATAGCCAATCTAATCTAATCTGAGGATGGAGGATGAAACTTAGACAAGAGTTTTGTACTTTAGATGTGTAGGTTGTTAAGGTTGTTCTCCTTTCGAATCTGACCGACCTTGGTTGGGTTAGGTACATATATGGGTGCCCGTGCTGGGTATGCGTCAACGGCTCACTTAGATCATGTAGAGTCTGTGCATTGTGCCCAGTTATTAAAAAAACCCCGGGGATTTTAAGCTTAGTGTCGACCGCTAACTTAACCAGCCGGAAAGGTATTTATCTCAGGAGTTTGTTTAGATCAGTGTTTCGTAGCCTATTTAGCTCTGAAAATAAGTGGCTGCCAACAGTATCATTAATTTTTTGGGCAAGTGCAAATCTGTCGTAGCAGGTGGCGAATAGATTTTATTTATTTTTCATCCCTGCAGCTGATAGGGTAGTCGTAGCCGGGCTGCATCGTTGCCGATTACACAGGCTGTATGGTTGCCTATTACACAGTTCCTTGTCAATATGCCGATAGCAATGCGAATGTCCTTGAGGCCTAACTTCAGTAGAATGATAGATCTCTTCTTATCGAAGACTGGTCACAACGATCTAGTAACAGCGCATACATCCAATCGACACCAACGTTTGTAAGCTTTCTCGGACGACTTTTTGTCTATTTCCGTGTGCATTCTGACCTCATCTACAGCTAGATGAAGGATTCATATCCAACCCATTGCTGGCTAGTTCATCCCCTTTTTCTTCTCCAGAGACGTCCATGTGTCTCCGCACCCGGCAGGGGGTCACCTTGTTGATTGTTGATAACATGACTGAGGACTATTTTCTCTTTTATTGTTCCACATTTGCTTCCACCAGCTGGCAGATCCTCGGGGTCGACGTCGTAAATGTTGATCATTTAAGCTCTTCATCACTTAAGCCCGTTCCCGTCCTTTTTTCGAAATTCGGAAGAAAAATTTTAAGTAAACTAGCTGCATGTGGATCTCCAAAACAAAAACAATGTATGCCAGGCTATCACCACAGCTAGTACATTCATACTTCCTAACCTCAATATCTACAATGGGAGCTAGTTGGTCTATTGTCTACCACATTGACCGCATTGATGCAAAGCCGAACTTTGAGGTCCGACTATATACATATACATAGACTCGAGCACTACTTTCTTACCCTTAAGGAAGTCGGTATACCGAACTCCACGAAATTTGACATGCACATGGGAAAGCTTGACATAGAACGCTTGCCATTGCAATGACCCTTTAGTGTCATCACGAACATATCGTATGAACACTTCGAATAGCTTTATGCTGTTGAAATGCTCTGAAGTCAAAAGTCTACAGTTTGACGCTAAGGATGCCAGCTCTCTTCGACCTGAACGTTGTCAAAGGGACTGCAACTCCGATCTTACATTCATGAGGTTCAACTACGGCTAAAAACGGCTGAATATACAGCCCAACCAAGGTGGAATGACAACAAAGTCTTCTGGGACTAGTTCTCAAAAACTCTGGACGCGAATATAAGTCAAAATGGATTGATACCACCAAACTACAATTATCTAGCCGGTGTCATTTTTGAAACACAAAACACACCAGGGATGGCCTTTACGAAGACTTCGAGGCTATTCACTTCCAAGGCAACCTGTCAAAGCCTCGTTCACGCAGAACTGAAAGCAAATTTATCAAGAAGGAGCTAAAGTTGCCAAAAAAAAGAGTCACACCAACTGGTAGAGCTTTCAAACCAATTTAACCTTGAGGAAGTGTCTTGGCTAAAACACAGGACTTGTAAAAATTGCGAACGAATCAAACACCAATGGTTCAAGGGACCCCTAACGAGTTAGTTCATACGATCCACGATATGCTATGTTCATCAGTTGCCCCCGGATTCCTTCTTGAAATGTTCATCTGCCATTCTTCGCACTGTGGAAGGTAGCTCTAGACCCTATAAGTCTGTTGCACCAAATTTTTGGAATTCTTTATTTAAATTTATCCTTTACTGTGTTGATTTTGAAGTTTTAGTTTCATATCCCTAGCATCAGTAATCAGATGGTCATGGACATGACGGGGCAAAGACAATAGCTTACCCCGCCGGAGTAACCGAAGAGTTCCCAATTAAAGTCGGTCTGCACAAAGGAAGCGTCTTAAGTCCTTTGCTATCTATTACAGTCCAGGATTATTTGCTTAATGGAAAAGTGACGGATCTCAAAGTGCATCAGTTATTCTTTGCAGACGGTGAAGCCATCATAAGCGACGATCAAACGTCCCTGCAATGAGCACTTGATGTATGGATGGATGTTTTGGAGGCAAATGGGTATCGAATCAGTCCAAAAAAGACAGAGTACCTGTACTGCCCATTCTTTGATCCAACCCAACCTAGTCCAGGCATTTATTTGAATGAAAAAGTGATTCCCAAGTGCGAAAAGTTCAAGTGTCTGGGATCTACGATCAATAGCGAGCAACGCGTAAGCGTAGGATGGATGAAGTGGCAGGAAAACTCTGCTTTCTTCTGTGACCAAAAGTGCCCCCTTAGCTGAAAGGAAGGCTCTACACCGCAGTTCTTCATCCGGCGCCCACATACAGTTCGCAATGCTGTAGAATGTACAAAAAGTATGAGGGCAAATTAACGGTAGCTCAGATTGAGATGCTTCGCATGATAGCAGGAGTAACAAAGCTTAATCCAATTAGAAGTTCGAGGATCCGAAAACCTTCACGTCAAAGAACCCATCTCGAAAAGATAGCAGCACGACCGGCTCAGTTGGTATTGAAATGTTCAAGGAAGGGATCCTACGAACCCTGTCAAAAAGGCGGAAGAGAGGCAGGCTAAAAATACTCCTGGATCACATAAATGCAAAAACAGCAGCATTTGATTGGCCTCAGTGACAAAGTAATCCGACCAGGAGTCCTGCAGATACTTTCTGAAGTCGTATCGGCGAACTCCACAGGCGAACCAGTAGGGATGCAACAAAGTAGGAGGAATCCTTATAATCCTGATCATAACGTCGCCGAACAAAAAGGAAAAAGAAGAAGAAGAAGATCCCTAGCCTCAGTAACAACAAAACAATAATTCTTCCTCAATAAAGGCCATGGAATCCATCGAGTTTTCAGGCAGACGATAATGCCATAACAGTCTGCCGTCGAAAGACATAAGTTAGTCATCTGCCTGTCCTTATAACTCCTCCGTATGCAACTTTGGTCAAATCTTTCATCATCACACAGACAGTATCTGCCCGGAATATGTATCTCAAACCAGCAGCACAACATAAACACATCACAGCTCGTGCAAAAAATTATAGTTTGTTGTTATTTACCCGAAAACCCCCAATTATGGCCTTGAAAAGTCCACCACATGCACCAGTTAGTCAACCATGATAACAACCTCTTTGTCATCCCTTGCCTTGCTTGACACATCATCCATTGAGCTGTCTGTTGAACTCATTATCACTTAAAGCGAAAATATTTCGAGGGTAAAAAGTTTACGACCTACATCCACCGACAGATAACAAGGCATCCAACCGATAACACCTAACCGCATACACCATCTCGCGAAAACCCAATTTAAACGCCAAGACTCAGCTTCTCTCGGTTCGATTTGAAAAACAATTTCAAATTCAATCCGATCGCAAATCCGCGATACGTAATAGAACCGAAATAAAAGCGAGTATCGTGATAAGAATCGCATTACATCGCGGTGCACTGCAGTTGTTTTGGTGTTTATTTCCCCCCGGATTGGCTTTGATTTCGTATAAATCTTTTGGCCGTAAATTAATTGTTATCACGGTCAGGCTTTTCAGTTTCTATCAACGTTTCATCGCGAAAAGTTCTACAGAAGTGAAAAGTTCTTTTTTTTGGTTCGAGATGCGCATCGCTTTGGTATTGTTGGCTGTGGTGCTGGGATTTGTTGGTTTGGCGACTTGCTATCCTGTTAGTGGAGAGGAATCACCATCGGCAGAGTTGGATGGATTCGAAATCACTGATGTCGAGAATCAAGATGAGATTCCGGTGGTAGATCTTAGAAAGCGAGAAGCAGATCCAAATTCATCAGCAACGTCTGAGGAGTCCAATGAATCCAAGAAGCCTGCTCAATCGAATCCTGCACGTCGTAGAAGATCTATAACAAGCTCTGGCGAGTCTGATGAGCATTCGATTAGAGCTGTAAACAGTATGTGGGAAAACAGTTCAGAGTCTAAGGAAAGTAACGAGGCTTAAGGGTCGTTGTTAGCTTGTGAAATAAGTTGTATTCAAGAAATATTATGTTGAAATAAAATGTGATTATTTTATACTTAAACGTGCCGAGGTAGGGCGGAGGAGGTTTCTTTTTCTCTCCTGTTGTAGGTGGTAGCGTGAATTTTTTGATTTAAAGTGACCTCGTATGCCAAGGACGAGTGTTGACCACTGGTGTTTAGTAGAGCTGTGTACCTTCTTTGGAAGCTTGATGCTTTTGAAGAGTCTTTATATGCAGTATGCACAGGCAAGGGTGGATCTGCACTAACGAATGAAGCGAGCTACCAAGGTTGCGAGTATGTAAGGAAAATTCATGAATCCTGATATTGAAGCCATAAAAGGTGATAATCTGTAAGGAGATGTCAGGGTAGAGCCGATCCGATAGAGATATAAATTCACACGATGTCGCCCAGGTCACTATTTGCCATGGCCATCTGTTGGTTTCTTTTTGATGTGCATCTTATTTCAACTTTGGTAGCAGTAAAACCCCTGAATTATAGACAAGTATGTAACGCAAAGTCTCCACGGTACGAAATATATCACCTTACACTTGAACAATGCTAGAAAATATTGAAAAATTATTTCCAAAGTGAGTATAAACTGTGCGAGATTTGAAAATAATTTTTGGCCGAATTGAACCACTTCAGCAGCTACAAATACAGATATACGGCCCAACAGACCATATGTGGTCCAGGGTCCAGCTTCTCGCGACCATGCTTGGTATAAGAGCTCCAGTTTAAGGTCACATCCGAGCGGCAAATTGAAAAACTTTCTCGTTTGTCAGGCATTGGCGGGAGGTGAAACCATGATTGTTGGTGTGTTTTCTGGGATTCGAACTTCGAACCTTCCGTTCAGTAGCCCAATGCACTAACCTCTGAGTCACGGCGTCCACCCCTTCGGAGACTGGTGTAAAGAAAATCTATCTACGTGCTTGTCCGGTGAGCACAGCAAGACTTACTTGAACTAATGAGTTCGATGCGATAGTCTTAGTTTTTTCATTGAATTTTTAGCCCCATAACGCCTTCCTCTTTTCCCGCACCTCCTGACATTTGGTGAAGGTTCATAATTCTGTCAGAAGTTAGCTAATCAAGTTTGAGTTTGCGTTTTGGCCATCAACAAATTAAAACAGGGCACATCGCTAGGAACCAATAAAAGAATATCGGTGAAAGAATTCAGCCTTGTCGCTATCCACCGTGGACATCGAATTCCTTAGACAACCTTTGCAGAATACGTTACGTGAACTCAGCGTACGTAGCCATGTTAAAGATATAAATTTGTAGGGAGATACTTCTCTTGGGTAGGTTAGGTTAGGTTGGCTGATACTACTAACAAAACCAACCTTTTAATAAAGCGATGGATGCACATGACGCCTAAAGACGCCACATCGCCAAGGTCTTCAAGGAAGGGGGACCGTAAATGGAGCATTCTTTTATGCGACAAAGTTGGGCAATTACATAGGAGGTGAATGATGGTTTCCTCCTCCTCCTTTTCCCAAAAGCTCTTGCAGAAATCGTTAGAAAAGAGGCCAAGTGTTCTGGAATGTTGGCCTATAAGACAGTCCAGTAAGAATACCGACAACGCAGCTAATCTGTGATCGCTTTAGTTTGACCAACTCGGCACTACGTTTATGATCTACCCTAGGCCCGATCTGTGTCCAAATGTGACAAGTTGAGCCGGTTTCCCATCTGAGGTTCTAATTTTGTTCAGAACTAATGCTAGGGATTGCCTATCAGGCAAAATCCTTAGAGTAGTACCCCGTCTGGCCAGCTCGTCTGCCATGCAGTTGCCTGGGATATTTCTGTGGCCTGGCACCCAGCATAGGTGAATGTTGAACTGCTCTGTCATCTCCATAGACGGCAGTTGAAGGCAGCCTTACATCTTGGGTAAGACAATCCAAATAAGTTTTCTGTTGTGATTTGTATCTGAGCATACTTGCACCACCTTGGGGTGCTATGATAAGATGGCAAAAAAGACAGGACTAAGCGTCACCGCATTCAGGGAAGATTCCTCAACACATTATGCGAATGAATCGAATCAGTTCTTAACCTCGGAAGTTGGGTTAGAGATTGTGGACTTCAAGTCGAACTGGAACTGGTAGAGTGTACAAGATACCACCCTTCAAACTACCAAAGCTGGCAGGGGTAGAGCTATTCATTTCGGATGGCGCTACATATCTTTGAGACGTGCTAGATAAGAAGCTAAACTGGAAGCTTAACATACAGGAAAAAGTCCGAAAGGCATCAATGCTTTCGAAAGAGAGAGCAACGGGAAAGAATTGAGACTTGAAACCGGCAATGATGCACTGGCTACACGTCATGGTAGCCCATGATCTATTCTCATGTATGGGGCTCTTGTATGGTGGAAAGTAACGATTAAGAAGAATATGTTAGTCAAAGTACTAAGATCAACCTGTACTGCCCTCACAGAAGCTCTGCGCACTACGTCCACGGCTGTATTTGAGGTGTTCCCGCATCTACGGGAATCGGGAATCAAAACCCAAAGTCCCTGATAAACCCTATGAAACTTCGACACATCACAAGAAGTACGGTATCCTAATAGGGACGACTTTCAAAGAAAGGCTTTTCCTTTCCTTAATGAAATTGAAGTCTACACGGATGATTCCAAGGCCAGTGAGAGCACAGGGCAAAGTATATACTCGAGGGATATAAAGTTATAGATGGACCCTGAGACTTTTGGACTTGTTCCAAGCAGAAGTTCTAGCCCTGCTTAAAGTTGCGGAATCACGGTAGATGGGGTCAATATCCAATAAGAATATCGCCTTCAAGATCGACAGTCAGACTGCACTTAGGGCTTTAGAGTCCTACATCACAAACTTGAACTTGAACTTGTGAGGAATTGCCGCACAATACTCCGGGCACTATGTATGCAGAATGGTGTCAGACTATGTTGGGTATCTGGACATGCTATATAGAGGATAATGAAAGTGCTGACATACTGGCCAAAAAAGGAGCTTTGCTCCCCATAGTGATATAATTGGGGGCATAAAACCGCGAATGTGTGTGGCTTGGAGAGTTATTCTTGAAAGAATTTTCAATATTTCTGACCAACACTGGTCTTACTAAGATGAGCATAGGGTGTCCAATGCCGGTGTTGGATTGGGAAATTTAAAAGCCAAGTAGATCGAGGTTGAGAACAGCAATAGGGAGCAATAGAAAAGCTATCTGGTCTTTGCCTTTCGAGGAAGCACGCAATGAGATTAAGCTTATCGAATACTGATATATGCAGATACTGTAGTGGCCTACACGTCTCAGAGGACACAACGCATCTGCTGTGTGAATGCCAGGGCTAGCAAGGAGATAACTAAAATACGACTAATGGCAAAATGGGAAATTTGGTTCGGGGTTCATTGCCATTGTGGAAGGTTTTACAACACACCTCGCATACAACAGACAGTTTTGTTGATAGGGATGCACAAAATATCCCAATCGTTCAACCAGTACGAACGAGCTTCGACGGCCCTGCTACTAGTGTTTGACCAGATAAAGTCGTAAACCCCACTGCTCAGAAATAGACAGATTCCATAGATCGCCGTTTAGGCATCAACTTGGAGTTCGTAAATTCTGAAGATGCCAGTGTAGAGAAAAGTATAAAACCAATCTCAACTTTCTGAATCGTATCTAAAGTCCCACAACTCTCTTTACACAAATATCTATCAAGATGCCTAGGCGGCGTACATCCGCTTTGATTTGTCTTGAGAAACTACACTATAACCCTACTAAATTATTCCCCATCATTGTTCCAAATCACTTGTGTATCTCAACGTTCACTCACCGATAGATCACTCTCCCTTCATCATGCATTCATTCACACCCAACAATTCAACCGAAATACCGGATCACGGATCAACAAAATATTACATTAACCACTCAACCGGATGATAAGTTCATTAATTGCTATACAAATACTTCACGGCGAACACACCTACAGCATCCGCACCGCACCACCATACTCGTAGATACAACAATCGATGAAGTATCTCACCATCTCACCATACATCATGTGCCTGAGAGTCTCTCAAGAAATTTTTTTTCAATTTCACTTTCTTTTTTCCTCCACGAAATTTCTATCACACCAGCCGCAGCAGCAGCACCTACAGCTCGGATAATTGAAGTGATTTTATGCAAATTACTTCCCAATATCTGATGTATCTGACCCTGCCACCTGCCACCTGCCAGCATATCCCATCGAAATAGTCACAATGAATGAGGAAGCGTGCGTGTGCCGGCAGCTCCAAACAATCAGCGCATTGTAGTAGCCTAGCCGGTCTCTCTATCTAGTTGAGGTGACAAAAATACCGCGATAAGATACCTGGATGCCATGAGGAAGCAGTAGCATCTGTAGATATGAGCTCCTTTGGCGGCATGAGATCAGCTGTAATGTTGCGCCTGCGGAAATTGTGCCAGCGCAGGACAAAGTACGGAGGCTGCGTATCGGTGTTTTTATTGTCCTATATCGGCTTTCCGATGTCAACATTCGTACATTTGCATGGGAAGCGAATGGTACGTGGCGTGAATCTAATACAAATGCGACAGCGAGGAGGTGTTCAAATGAGGCGCTCGACTATCTTTGTATCTACAACAGTTTTCCAACAGAATCAAATGACGGAACTAATAGACGTGTGTGACAAGAATTGCAGTCGGAAGGTGTTAAGTGAAAAGAGTTGGGTGGGATTCCGGCAAAACTCAATGAATGCGTCTGATTGTTCGAGCGTTTTATGTCACAGAATAAAATTTATTTAATCGTCGTTTGTATTTGGGGGTAAGGCTGACTTAGAATAGTCTTCCGCATTTTTACGACTATAAAATGTATGAGAAGCACTTTAGACTTTTGTCATACATCGGATGGGTTGACCTTGGAAGTAGCATGCCGGGAGGAAGCCCCTCCCACGTCACCCCTAAATAAGTGAACAATAGGAAGTTGGAACGAAAAACAGAATTTCCTCGATGAAGCTATTTTGGAGGCAGATACATACAGTGGGTTGGATTTATCCTCGATCAAGTTGACGCATAGTTCTACCTCATTCACTTGCTGTAGAATCTGCTACGGCCATCCTCCATCGTTCATTTAGGTACAGTAAGCCTAAAGTACCTGTTAGGATAGGTAGGTCACTCTTGTTTATACCGACGCATGCTATGAATCTTTTTCCATCCTAAGGGATGGGATAGGAGGGGATTCTTAGTTTGGATACATCATTAGTGACTGGTTGTAGGTAAGATGGTTATGAGACAATGTGTCTCTGCCAAAGTGATCCTGGCTGACATAGCATTAAAGCTTCTTAGACCAAGTTCAGGTAGCTGCTAGAAGGGGGTCAGTCAAGAGGGATGGAATACCCTTCTTTCGTAGGTAAATCTGCTGGTCTTTATCTAACTGCCTCCAGTTGCGCACTCCAAGTTGGTTGAGATGCTCCTCTACTTTTGCTTGCCATCTTTTCCAGGGTTATCTCTAAAATTGGGAACAATAGAATTTGCGTGGTCTAAATGAGCCGCTGATACGTCAGTAGGGGCAATCATATATCTAACCCAACCTAATCTGTTCACGCCACCTACGGCGAGGTCGTCCTTTACTTCGTTATTCCGTCGAGTTAGATTCGAAGACTCTACATGTCCTAGCCATCTTAAGCGACTATCGATGTCGATGTATAGTTCGTATATTTTGTCATTGAATCTTCTCCTCCAAAATCAGTAAACCCAAACGGGACCGAATATTTCACGAAGAACTTTTCTCTCGAAACGACAGAGGATATCTTCACCCGCTTTCGATTGTGTCCATGCTTCAACGCCATAAAGCAGGACAGGGATGATTAAGATCTTGTATAGAGTCTCGTTAGTTGTGCAGGAAAGGGTCTTACAACTCAATTGTCTTCTCAGCTCAAAGAAACAGCGATTGGCAAAGGTTATTCTTCGTTGAGATGTTGCTGTCAGAGTTTACAGCAGAGCCAAGCTACAAAAGTTGACTGTGACGTTCTGTTCAGTTGTGTGTGTCGATGTTGTGTGTCAGTTCTTGTTGACAGCATTTTTGATAGGTTTTGCCCTCATGATGTTGAAGAAGTCACATGACAGCGCATCACTTTGTCTAAATGCCTTTTTGACATCAAAGGTTTCAGTGAGGCACTGACCTTGACGGAACAGCGAGCGTTCTCCATCGTTAACCTGCATAGATGGACGAGTTTTGCAGGGATACTTAAACTAGACGTGGCTTTGTATAGCTAAGCGACCTTAACATTGATAAATGATGGTTGATATCGATTTACACTTCTTGGGCTTTCTCCAGGATCTGCTGAGTTGTGACTAAGAGGCCAAAGACGTTGCTGATGAAGGATTTCAGGCGTTCACACAATGTTGCAGATAAGGTCTTGTACGGGATGTTGTGGAGACTGATGCCTCTATAATTGGCGCAGTTGAGGTGGACTCCTTTGTTGTGCGATGCTGAGATTTCATTCATTAGACATACACTCGTCTGACCAAATGTTGGAAATGAGTAAGTATATGCACTCTACCAAGTTGGTAACTACATGGCAGGGAAGTTTCCCTGACAGCAAAACCTACAACCTGGATGCCCATTTAGTGTCCGCTAGTGAAAAATACCAAAAGGCACCAAGTAGCTCGGGTTTCCGATCCATTTTCCTTGATGCTTTTAAGAGTGAATTTCGTAACTAAGGTTTTCTAAGACACAACTGCTTTCCCTAAGGAGAAGTCGATGGACATATCCGTCGTTGAACTTCGTAGAAATCTACTAAGTGAATCATTTCTGAACAACTGCTAAATGGAAATGAAAAAGTACAAATGTGAGATACAAAAGGAAGGCATGTGACTCAGCCAGCGAAGAAACGTCTTCTCTTTCCTGCACGACTATCATCACGACAGCTGTTGAACGATATCTCCTTAAGCGTGTTACGTTTAATAACAAAACCAGTTCCGCGAAATATTATTTTCTAAAAAGATGTCAGCTATCATCACCCAAGGTGTCTACCAATCTATCCGCTTGTCTTAGCCACAATTAACACCTCAACTGTGCTCCGCGAAATCCCACTCATTCGACTACCAAATTTCTTCGATTAATCGAACGAAATTTTTTAAACAAACACAAGTGGCCATCCTAAGACGCGTAAACAAATTACTATGCACGTGTAAATTAAATGCTAAAAAATATCCCATCATCACCGAGAGATTTATCATCAATTGTTTAATTACCATTTCATTTCCAGCCACTTCCTATAACCAACTCAGTTTTTAAGTGCTCAGAACGCAAAGCATTCAAAATTTGCATATTTGCAACCGATTTTCGCACGATTATACCGCAATTACACGCGAAAGCTTTTTGAGAGTCCAAAGAAATTCACCCACAATTCAGGAAACTCCCATATTTGGTGTTTGTCCGACGCTTCCCTCATAATAATCGCTGCCAACCGACAGCAGATACTAAAAATATCTTCTTACGCAAATCGTAGATAAATGTTTGGATTGCTCATTCGTTAGTTTTGGAACGAAAAATGGGCGTTGTCTTAACTAAACATAGTCGCAGCAGAGTTACGGCGAAAAACAAATCTTCTGTACCTCAGACCTTCTGCTGAATAGAAAACAAATAAAGGACGCGCAGCATGCTTGCATAATACTGCTGCAACTGTACGCTGTGTGTTGCAAGAGAAATCTTTCGAAATTCTTATTTGAAAATCAACAGAAAACGGTAGCTGGCTGGAAAGTGCATACAGCTGGTTTGGTATGTCAATATTGACATACCCTCCAGCAAATAGGCATGCGCCAGAGTCTTAAGTGCACATTACATCGCTTGACAATACTGACGGCCGGGTGCTGAAATAAGGTCAGTAGTTGTAAGCTGGCAGGCGTGCTTGCAGCTGACAACAGACTTTGACGTCTGTGTCAATATTTTTTTCGAAAGAATATTTGCAAGAAAAATGGTGATAGATAGTCGTATGTGTGGTATGATGAGATTGGGAGAATTGGATCATTCGGCTCGCTGTACTGTTAAAAGGTAAATGTTTTGATGAGATTGTTATTGACTGGCGGGCCTGAAAGCGGTCAGATCAACTGATCGGATGATACAGATCGATAAATATTTGTACACTTGCTTTGTGGCTATTTTCTGCATGACCGGCTTTGTTGGGTGAGTTTTTACTTATTTTTTTGAAGGCGATAAACATGCAAATATTTGCAAGGCAAGCAACGAACTCTGTGCAAACAGTTTTCTAAAAAAAAAAATTTTAGAAACTTTTCGCGGAAATTTATTGTTGTTGCCATGCGCTTTGATTATTTCGTCAGAATTTGAAGTGCACGTTTCGGTGAGGTGTAATATTTGTTTTTTTTTTTTACGTTATTTTGATTGTAAAATCCTTGAGTTTAGAGCGGAAGATGTAGTAATGACCACTATAATGGACCTTGAAAGTGAACACCTGGAAATATAGCTTTTGGGTAGCAGTTACTAGTATTAGGCTTCGTAGAGGCAGTAACTGACGACGGCTTTTGATTCGCTTTGAAGCCGAATACCTTGCAGCTTTGGTAGTAAGCCCTACTTCACGCCGTTCTATGGTGTAGAGAATGAGAATTTATTTAGAAATTGGAAGGTCAAGAGGTCGAATAACAAGAATCCCGCGTCAAAAAATAGGATAAGTGCCAGTTGGTCTGTGTCCCAGCAAGCCTGGAAGCAAAACAACGCGTTGGATACGGAGAGCTACTTGGCTGACTTCCTTTGACTGTCGAATGCAAAAAATGAACGACTTATAAGACGAACGTCCTCAAAAGCCATATTCCTTTGATTTCACTGGGAATTAATGCTGTAAAAGAGGGCTGAGTGAAATTAGATGGTTGGTTCCTGATGAGTACACGTCCTTCATTACACTGTCTTACTCTGTTCTGGAAAAGACGATGGAAGTGCACTGAAATCCGGTGTAGAGCTGATGCTCAAAGTAGCAGGATATAGGAGCGTCGTATCCGGTAAACCTAATAGCGACCGGATACTGGCAGAAATACCACCATTACTCAGTGTCACGTATCGAGCCGCAACTGCGTGACTATGGAAGTGAAGGATACCCCTTACAACCAAATAGGCGCCGCCTACATCGTAACGTTTAATGGTGATATCGTAATAGTGGAAGGAGATTTGAAGGCTAAGGAAGGAAGCGACAATAATGTGCTCGGACATGGATGGGAGCTCTCGGCCTTGAAGATAGAAACAACAATGGCGACCGATCTATCGTTTTTTGCAATTACAATCGCTTAGTTATCGGAGGAGCACTGTTTGAGTATCGGACATGCCACAAGATCAAATGATTGGCAGTGAACATCTTACCAGATAGACCGCATTGAAAAATGCCGATTCTTTAAAATATGTCTTTGCCGCATCCGAAACAGACATGAAGCTACTGCCTTAGGAGCACTCATACCAACATGCTTACTGTATCCAGGTATAATACTGACGGCCTTCGGAATCCTGTACGCACCAACAATTCAGGGACTTTCTTAAGGTGGGCGTGGAAATAATCATCAGTTTTGAGCACAAAAGCTTGGACGACCAATGAAGATCAGTAGGAAATGTGTTCGTAACCTTAGCTCAGAGGTTTATCTTTGAAACCACAGCATATGCCTATCTGGAGGTGAACCAAAAAGCATATTTTCATCAAACCTCGGACTGCAGCAGCCTCTGGCAGAGGTCTGAGCTTCAAGCCCAGTACCCTATGAAAAGAAAGGAAGACCACGTGATAAGCGAAACTTCATGAACCTGTATTGATGGAGTAACTTAGGACTTACTTGATTTTTCTTTCGATGGCGGTACAATTCTGGGTAAACCAGAGCCTCAGATAACAAGCTGTCTTCAGCTGGGTGCATCAAGTTGGTTGAGGCGACCCTCGACCTACACATGCCATGAAGATGAAGTAATTTTGTTCTGCTTAGTTCCTCAGGAATGGAGACAAAGTTTTTTCAGGCTGGAGCATCGGTGTTCATCTGCTATAGATGATCTGGCCGTCTAAGGTTACTACTCCTTTCCACTTCCTTTAACGAAGTTGATGTCGCTGTGAAGCTGCTTCACTATATAGAGTTAACACAGATGGGACTGTAGATCAAGCGAAGGATGCAAAACCACTTGTGCTGCTCCAAACAAAGGAGCTGTCTTCCTAAATCTCATGAAATCAGATACAGTCTTGATAATGATGCTTTGACTGTTATTTTCGAGTAACAATTCCTACACGTAGTTAGTGGGATATCACTGCTAATAGAGAACTAGATGCAGTTCACTTCCGTAGAGACATGAACTAGAGGTGTCTTCTCTGAAAGTTTTAACTTCATCATCTCTTTTCGCCTCCTAGATCGTTGTAGCGTTTTTCAAGTGAATAACAAGGCGATAAAGGGAGCCTGGCTGAGATGTAAAGTTAGTATCTGTCGATGGTATTAACATATCAGCCAAGCAGCGCTCATTCCTATCGAAGACCGAGCTAGATTGCCACTTGGGCTGGCACGCAGATGGCAAAGAAACTCAATATTCAGTGGCAGGGCAGAGAAACATTTCGGGTTTCTATAAGGCTGAGGAATTCGCCACACTCAGAATTCTGCCGGATAGACAAAGGCATAGCTCTTGCTCTTATAATCTTTTACTTAAGCTGAATGCAATTAGCAAAGCAAATTACAGAAGGACACAACGTGCCAAACTTCAAATCAGATCTCGGTTCAACTTGGCCAGAAACGGTCCCATGGATTGGTTTCGCTTGAGCGGCCGCAAATCAACATCGTTGTGGGTATCCTTACACGCCACTATTCGATAGATCTACACGTTAAGTGGCCTTGTCTCAAATGGCTTATGCAGGAGCTACAGAGACGAGTAGAAGGAGGAAACTATTCCAAGTACTCTGTACTGCTCAGTCCTGTCCTCATCTCCATCTGGGAGCCCTTCTCTTTAACAATTTTGGCGATGTGGCGAATACTAACGTCAACAGAAGCTGATTCAATCAACCTGTGGGTAGCGAAAAATAGGAATAAATCCGATGGTATCACAATGGACCTTACTTAAGGTGGCGCTACAGTCCGGGGTGGCAAGCGTATCCAGCTAGCTCGATCTTTAGCCAGCTGCTTCCAGTTTCGCACGCTAAGTTAGTTGAGGTCCCCTTCCACTTGCGTGCTCCATCTGAGACGCGGTCTTCCTCTACTGTGCCGTCCCTCGGTACTGGTTTCGACGATTTTCCGGGCCGGAGCATTTGTGTCCTAGCCACCTCAGCACAGTTCGTCATTGTATCTCCTCCTCCACTCACCGTCTATGCAGACAGGACCAAAAATCACCGAAAAATTTTCCTCTCGAAACATCCAAAAGCAACCTCATTCGCTTTTGACAAAGTCCATGCCTCTGCGCCATAAAGCAGGACTGGGATGATCACAATGGACCTCCTTTGGTTAAAGTGTATCTGTACCTCTCAACAGAGAACCGCTCGAACCAAACCTAACCTGATTGTGACGCTATTAGTATATGCGGATGTCCAAGGTTCTATGTAACACCTTGGACACGCGTTGCATAACAAGTGAATTACGACGACCTGCCAGGTTAGATTCACGTACTCTTGGTGAAGGGTTGCTCAAAAATCAAAGTGCCTTCGGAGTGAATACATAACTTTTACCACCGAAGCGCCTTTATTGCATCATGATCGTATTTCAAAGCTTCCATCTTCTAGTTGTCTTGTCTGCTTGTGAACTTCCGGCACTCAAGACCTGGAACCGGCTGAAAACCCCTTCTTGCAGGACTTCCTTATGACTTGACTTCTGGCCTTTTTCCTAAGCCCAATTACGCTACAAAGTCTTTCAGTATCAATCTCATTTTAATTACGCTACTGCTTTGCAAATCCTGTATAAATCACCCCGACATTTGGTCAGCCTATCTCCCACAAGACCGATTCTACGATGCAATACCTCTTGAGGTCGTAAAATAAATAATTACTTGTTATGAAATTTTTTTCCAACCATCGATTTTCCGTGCTCATTTTCCATCCATCTAATGAGAAACATCGTGTCGGTCCTCTGCGGCTAGAGAAGGCATACATCGCGGAAGGCAGTCGAAGCAGTAAAAAAAATAATAGACTGCGAAAAAAATTAAAAAAAAAAAAAAAAACTGCAGAAAATGAATCTCATCTCTCGTGGAAAGCCGCAAATCTATCAGAGTAACTTTTCATTTTCCCGTGCGCTGTTGTTTTCATTTTGCGATGTTTTTTTTGTTTTTGTTGTTGTTTGCGTTCTCCTCCACACACGTTCTGCGAGAGAATGGGGAAAAAGAAAGTTTTCCAACGACCGAGCGCGCACATCGTTAATGGTTCCAGGAAAATGCGAAGATTCTTCTCCAAAAATACCCGTCCACCGATAGCTGTGGTGTATTGTTTTGGGTGCGCGGCCTAAGCTGTGGCCAAGCCAAAGTCAAGTGCGCCTCAATCAGTACTTCCACACAGCAGCATGGTGCTCCTCATGTCTGCCTCTTTCTAAATGAGATTCAATTTTTCACTATCAAGATGCAGAAGCAGCGGCAGCAGTAGCAAGAAGCAGAAGATTCACAGCGAAAATTTCAACAGTTGCGGTGCGGAGCCCTGAGGATCATGTGTGGCGGAACACCTGTGTTGTATGCTTGCATGACATCACCTTTAAAGCCACCACTGCCACCACCACCACCACCACAATTCAGGAAGAACAATTTTCAATTGCGTATCTTTTTTTCTTTTGGGAGACAGATATCTATTAGAAGAAACAGCAGCGAAAAGCGCATAAAGATTGATGGATACTTTGGTGAGGAACGTTTGGCATTTGTCAGGTTTTCAGGCGAAATGCATTTGAATTTGAATGTGCG
This sequence comes from Blera fallax, assembly GCA_946965025.1. Classification (NCBI taxonomy): domain Eukaryota; kingdom Metazoa; phylum Arthropoda; class Insecta; order Diptera; family Syrphidae; genus Blera; species Blera fallax. The sequence goes on from OX337244.1 coordinate 118,652,578, forward strand.
ACAAAATGTCACCGAGAAGGGAAGGAAGCGATGTGCCACCCATATCTAGCGGCTGTAGCGCCTGCTGCATGGAGGTCAGGCTTGGCGTGGAAAGGTTCCTTTTGGGGTGAGGAAAAATTTGTCAGATTGGCCATCGCATTTCTGGTTGGTGCCTGTGGGGAGGCGTTTTGTGCCTTGGTGATGTGTGCTGTTAGAGAGATGGGATAGATAAGCTCGCTGATTGATTGTAGGCATCGGTGAGAGAGAGGAACATATTTGGGATTCACAGAAGAATTATGCTGAGGCTAACAGTGTCATGCATTGTGAATGGGCAGCAGGAAGTCGGCTTCGGATCTTTTGGTTCAGAGTTCGATTACTCAGTGTTGTCTTAAGCTGACGCGAGATAAGAATGATTTAGTGCTATCGAGCATATAGCTGTCTGGTGGGACCGTTAGCAAAGGCTTGAGAAAGGAGTGTACGGGCCGTGATGCAAGGTATGGATATCTTAGATACTTTTTTCCACCTGGCAGTTGGTGTCGACTCGGTGCAAGGTTTTAAAGCGGGATCAATTGGAATCTGAGAAATATTATGGCAAGTGTTTTACAAGTGTTTGCTCAAGCGTTTTCTTCGCAGCATTCATTCACGTCCTTGTCATCACTAAGAGAATAACGGAAAAAAACAGCAAGTAACTTCAAATGAGACAGTTAAATGACAATGTCCAGGATCGGGTGAAGTCCCAAACAGTCCCACAATGTTCATAAGAAGTATCTAACTTTACATGGAAAACTGTACCTTTTCTCGGTGTGGGAGAGACAGAGACTAGTACTGATACCTAAAACAGGGAAAAGTGCCGTCATCATCCATCATCAACCATCATCCTATCACCCAATCTATCGTCTTGATCAGCGGAAAAGATATCAGAACGCTTGATGCCAAGAACGCGTTCAGTACATAAAATTGGTGCCACATAATAGAGGCACCTCGAAATATGAGTGCATTCAGATGCATTCTTTTAAATGTTAACAACTATCTTAACCAAAGTGTCCTGCAGTGGAAAACTGGCCAAAAGACAAAATAGTTCTCTATATCCATCGGTGCTCCGCAGGTTTCTGTTCTAGGGCCACGTCTATTGAATATTTTTTAAGAGGGTATTCTGAAACTGCGAATGCCCTACGAGACACAAATAATAGGTGATTGGATTCCCCGACGACATCGCAACGGGAAAACACATCGACGAATCAGGTTGACTGCAAATTGCGATGGCATCTGTCAAAGGCTAGAATCGGAAGGGTTAGCATTAGTCGAACACATCACAGAGGCAGTGCTTATAAGTAGCAAGTAGTAGTAAAGTAAGAAAATATGATAAAGTAAGAGCTGGGAACTACTTAGAGCATTCGAAGTAGGGTATCAGGTACCTTGGTATCAAGATAGACGACTCGTTCTCAGTTTTCGAAGTCATATGAAGAGCACTGCAGGAAAGGGCTCCAAAGTCCTTTCAGTGCCTTCGAGAAAGAACCGATGCCTGATGAACAGCGTCTGTAGATTAGCCGCATTAAGAGGTCTATGTGACTAAAGAACTATATCTGACGAAGTGGCGTTTATTATCGGAGGAATGATTATGGAGTTCGCCATAGTAAGTAGGTGGTTAGATGAGTACCTTGTGGCTTTTATCACTGCTGAAGCATGTGGAAATCTCTAGTTTAGACGCACCCAAGTAAGAAGGTCAGAAGGTCTTTCAGATCGACTTTATATACGCAAGTAGTCGAGCTACGTAAAAAACGACTTGCAAGAGTCCTTATTCTTCTGTTTACAAGGTAAGATTGATTACACAACAGGTGATGGACAGATTCAATTTTGTCTGGAGCTCTGCAGCTTTTGCAGTAGTCCTTGTGAAGTACCATAAACTGATTTGGTTCAGCGATCACCAATCAGCAAGAGACGAATCAGGTATCAATGCGACTAAGTACAACCAAAGGAGCCTATCTATTCTTGAAGCAAGCCCACCGCAACCATCTAGCTGTGCTGCATGTTTCTAGGTGAATCCAGCGCCTATTGCCTTTGCTAGTGACTTTAATAGAAACTATCGCGTAGCGGAAAGACAATCTCATCTTAACACGTTTGTCAGCTCTTTCATTACCTTCTCGTAAAATATTCATATGATATTCATTCATATATTGTGGTAGCATGGATCTTTCCACTTTGTCTAACCAAGGACTCATAAAACCAAACTTTAAATGAAGCGAAAGATGCTCATGATGTCTAAGGACGCCAGTTCACTGAGGTCATAGAAGAAAGTGCCCCTAAGTCAAGCAGTCTTCTTTGGCAATGTGCCGGATAGGTGCATAGGAAGCGATGGATGGATTCTTCCTTGTCTTCGTTCCGACTCCTGTAGAAGTCATTTAAAAAGAAGCCCAACCTTTAGCCATGTTGGACTATTACACAGAGTCTAGTGAAGACATCAATCGTCAGATCAGCTACGTATCTGTGATCGATTTAGCATACTCCACCCGAAAGTACGTTTTGGATCCAGCTAGGACTAGATCCGTCTATATAAATACATATATAACGCGTCGAGCCATTTTCCTATCTTAGTTGGTCCTGCTAAAAAAGTCCAGTTTGAGTAGATGTTTACACACAGCGAGGTTTACACCTAGGTTTTCCCATTTAGGCAGAATCGTATGTCATTCTCCTTCTGGCGAGCCCATCAACCTCCCAGTTTCTCGGAACGTCTCTATGACCAGGCACCTAGCAGACGTGAATGTTTAAATCCTCTGTCATCGCCAAAAAAGTCGAACGGCAGGTTAAAGTCAAGTTGAACGATTCCGGGGACTTGATTGTCGCTGTCAGTGAAAATGCTAAAATCAGGAGAAGACTTCTTTCATCGCCATGTTTACCACCTACAAAACGTTATAGTGATCTGGGATGCGGAAAAAGATACTCAGATTTAGCTTTAAGGAGACATCACAACCCACCACGTTTTGGGTCCTGAAGCAGTCTATGTAGAAGTGAACTGAACTACACATCCAACCTGGCAAACAGACAAATTTTAGTTTCAACTAGATGTAGCCGATGTTTCCATGGGGGTAGAATTAAATAAATCGAGGATCGAAGAGTGGCCAGCGTCGTAGATGCCCTACCGATACCACCCACTGCGGTTCCTCTGAAGAAGATGTCCTACACTTATAGTCGACCTTTTGTAGTGCCTGACTTTAAGGGTAGTAGTAGTAGTGATCGTGTGAGGACCTCAACACCCAAATGTCAACCTGATGAAGAAGACGAAATCTCAAAAAAGGCGACAAATGCCTGGTGGTACAATGGAAGGAGATTCAATTTTTTCTCACTCCAACAAAAAAGCGCAAAGTTGTAAGGACTGCACCTACATCTTCATACTCATGGAGGCAGACGTTGTTGGAGATCTAAGTTGATGGCTACTACCAACGTGAATCATTTCACCCATCGCGGCGCTACGCTCACACACAGGGACGTCGACGAAATGCAAACATTAAGGCGAAGGATTTATTGTGACGGCCAAGATGGACACTTATGGTCATCAGTCTCTATAGCTTTAAAGTTTTCGCATAAATCCCAACCTGACCCTGACTATCAACCCGACAATTCATTTGAACCTTCACCCTGTCATACTACCCTCAACTGCCATCATACCCTCATCCAATACTAAACATCCGCCGATAACCCACAAGGAAGTGCTCTGCATTCAAGTTTATGATGCGCTCAGCCAAGTGATTACAAGATTTTACTTCCCGCTAACTTTGTTCTTTCCGACATTTATAAAGTAACGGTACACCCCAACGAGACTACGAGTACATATATCATATCCAGGATACATTTCCAAAATCACGCACATTTCACTCACCTACTCCCTCGAAACGATATGACACGTGGTGAAGCATAATTTCCGTGATTCCGACACATCTCGCTGGTATACGAGTATCTACTGACACCTCTTTCGATGTATCTTTCTCTTTCTCGACGGAACTGTAGCGCACGCTTGGAATCAAAAACTCGTAACATAAAACTTAACGTAATCTCTTTCCAGCCACCAGCATACCACGTGCTTAGTATCTTCGCACCTCACTCAGACGACTCAGTGACGGCGTATCTACGAGTATTGCTGCAGCCGTGTAGGTAATCATAAAACCGCATGTGTCCTTTGGTTCCCAGTCAAGCGGGAGGGCTTCGTTTGAATCTGCCGCTGTTGTGGCTAAGTAAAAGGCTCTTTCCCTATCTGACGCATAATTATAGCGAGCGCGCGTGTGAAAAGGGCGCAATAATTTCACTCGAGAGTGATAAGATGCGGGCAACAAGTTTTTTTCGGTCAAGTCGTGCTTTACGAGTATCTGCATCCGGGCTCACGGTATCTGCATCCGCGGGAGGGGAGGAAGCAGAAATAGACTGCCTTGTTGCCTCTGGTGATTAATAAGCCGCATTTGCGCGACAACAAGTCGTTGAAGATGCGATTTACACGGTTGCATGAGTCGTCTTGACATCAACTGTCTGTCTACCGGTGGTGGTTGACTATGGATGCTTTGCCGGCAGGTACGCCTCCGCTAGCAGAGCACCGTCTGGCTTGTAACGACAAATGATGGATGAGGAAAATTGATATGACGCCAATGTTGATGCAAATGTTTAGCGCTCTGTCATTGGCGGCACCGTTGTCGTCGAGATGATGGTGGAAGTGGTGCCAGTGCACAGCCACCACAATGTTGGCCTTCATCGACCGTGAAAGTTGCATTTAATTACTTTCAGTTTTGTGCGGCATCTCTTCTTCGGTGTGGATTTTTTTCTTTTTTTTTTTGATGCTCTTTTAATAAATTCATTTGGGAACCAAGCGGTCTTCTTTTTTTTCCAAGCTATTTAATTTTTTTATGTGCTGCCTTCTGGTTTAATGGTGTAGTTATGGGCTTTTGCGAAAAGGAATGATGGTGAATGCAGATCGCTCGGTTGGAAGTCACCATCGGTGGGATTTTTTTTTTTGTTTAACGTCGACCGCTTAATGAAAGTGAAATGAGAATTCTTGTGGTGGTGGAAACAACTTTCTTTCAGTTACGTGGTTCCGTTCACATAATGGGCTTAATGCGAATTAACTGTGGGTACCCTTTATAGGATCGTATCCTGTTGGTCATTCGAAATTGCTGGTGCCCAACAGTACGATTGGTATCTATACCGACAAGGTGGACACTTGCATGGGGTGAAGGCTGTTGAAGAAAGCTCCCTCATGTCAAGTCTAACATATGTAGATCCAAAGATAGATAGATATAGACTGCAAGTCACTCCTAACCCTCTGCTGGGTACCAGGGCACATGGATATCGAAGGAAATAAAATGGCTAACAAGCTTGCTAGAAAAGGGTCGGTGCTTCACTTATCGCGGGCCCCCCCTTTTGTGGTAACTCCAATCAGTTCCTTACAGAAGAAAAGAGAAGATGAAGCCACCGGTCGAGCAAACAGACGCTGGGTTCATCTGGAAACATGCGCAACGGCTAGGGCGCTATGGCCGGCCTTCAGCAAGAAGAGATCAACCTCTCTGGTAAAACTTAATCGTTATAACGCACGGGTTGTTTCTGGCATAATTACTGGGCACTATGCTATCGGCTACATAACGACTTTTGCAGAAATTGCAGGGACGAAGAAGAAATTGAATCTGTTTGTCATCTGCTGTGTGATTGTCCTGCCCTATCCGTCATAAGAATGAGGACTCTTAGAAGTTACTTCTTTACGGAACTGGAGGACTTAGGAAATGTAGAGCTGAAGGACCTCCTGAGATTCATATCATTATCTGGGTGGTTCTAACAGCGGTTTCACATGTTTCCAGGGTTTAAAAGATTGGGCCCAATGAATCGACCTGGTCTAAGTGAGCAGTGACCATATGTCACAAGGCACCCATCTACCTAACCTAACCTAACCTACGGCAGGTACGGGAGCAGGGTTTTACTCAGAGGCATTGCAAAATCAGGAATTTTTTAGAGTACCAGTAGAGTCAGGCTGAAATCCTGGAAATGGGAAATGCTTCAAAATATATAGAAGACAGTCACATTCTTTCGTCAGACACACATATCATCTTTGACTGTCAAGCAGCTTTTGATGAACACCAATGCAATCAAGCGAAAGGCGGCTAAGAAATGTCGCGAAGCGCTGATGGTGATCAGACACCTTTCGGTCAAACTTTGCTGGGCCTGCGGACGTACCAGTATAGAAGCTAACGATAAGGCGAATACTTTAGCAAGGATCTGGTTGGCGACGAGCATGAGTCAAGTGGACTCATCTATACTGCCAGCGATTATTCAATTGTATAGTATAATAGGCGGCATAATAGAGAAAGAGGCCAACTCGTCCTGGCTATCCAAGGAGAACTATACCGCCTCTCAAATGTAATGGCCGAAACTAAATATAACGACGCTGCTCTGGGTAAGAGGACACGTAGGGACTGAAGGCAATGAAAGGCGGTATCCCTAGCAAAGTAAGGCTCAACCTCGGACTTCCCTGACCCGGAACCATTTGCTGCAATTGGCAGAGGAATGGTGGAGCAGCTGATTGACAAGTGGGCCGCAGTGGAATACCAGAAAAGGTTGTCAACCGTGGAAGGTTGTAATGGCGACTGGCACTATTCATAGGGCAGTTCGAAGTTTGGGGTGAAAAGCAGTGAAATGGATGGTAGCCCTATCATGAAAATTTCGGGTATCACCTAAAGAAGATGGGTCTTCTGGAGGATGACACCTGTGAACTATGCCTGGAGCAAATCAAGACGGCGGCACATACATACAAATATTGTGTCAATGTCCGATATAAGCTAGAAGAAGAAGCGAGGTCTTGGGGCGCCACTGAGTAGGAACCCAAAAGGGGAACCAAATTTCTGTTAAGCAGATACTAGCGTTGACACAACGGATCAAAGCCAGAGAAGAACTGTGGAGAAATCTAGAGAGTCTCTCGGGCTAAGATGGATCGTGGAAGAGAGGCGAAAAGGGACCCATCACTGCGGTCTGGTTCGGAATCTCTCGAAATATTATAAATAAATAAAACGAAAACTAAGGGCCTTCTAGCACTAGATCGATCTTCTATCCTAGCGGAAATAATCACAGGACACTCCATCAGAGTCAAGCTCCGCAAATGGAAAGTAGAGTCTTCCGATTCCTGCAGAAACTGCAGAGATGGAGTAAAAGTGGAGTCGATCCAACATCTGCTATGCCACTGCCCCGCCCTACAAGAACGGCGTCTACTTACCCTAGGATCCAGGTTTTTCGCGAGCACCTCAGATAACAGATCTTCTTTATTTCGTAAAGGGTATCAACTGGTTTTCAAGTTAGCCTTTATCCTTTTTTCATGACCATTAGGTCTCCTTACATAACCTAAGTTTTATTGTTACTAAGATCCAGGGATCAACTTGCTTCGTTCTCGGGTTTAGTAAACGGCAGTTAGAGGTTTTAATTTCGAGAGTCCCTTCTCAAGTCATGCCATATTGGTAATAGCGAGTCCTGTTAAATCATTTTGCTCAAGACTAGCCACAGACTGGCGTAACCGAATGAAGTCTATTTGATTCGACGTGGCAAAGCTGATTGTCATCCATCTTAGACGTGCACAGTCGGAAGCCCCATACAATGGACTCGGATTTCGTGACAAGGTCTACGTCTGAGTCGACTACGAGCGGTTCTAAGACATGTGGGCACAATGACACTACACCGTCTCCCATTAGAAGTAAGAGCAGAAATAAGTGGCAGTTATGTTGCGATTGCTGATAACCCAATTTCGATGAACCGGTTATCGATGTAAGTTTTTTTTCTTGTTTGAGAAGGAAGGAAAAGTCATAAGATCCACCTTGTGGATTTCATTCATTTGATCAAATTTGCTTTCTTTAATATTTCTGCGATGTCATTGAAGAATGCTTCAACGGTGTCGGGCCAGCTATTACCGGACATCCAGAGAGGAAGTGGAATGCCTTATGTATCTGTCAATTTATCTGTTTTATTAGTCTATCCGCTTTTGTTGGGGTTCCTTAGCTACATATTTCACAGACTCATGTGCTTACATGTTGTTTTCCCCTTTCACTACGAGTCCTACAGTTTTGCAGATCATCGATGACATCTTCCTTCGAGCATAAAGTACGGAACTCGTATCGGCCTTAAAGTATTATTCACTAGATTGCTTCAGTATTTAGTTTGTGACATACTCAGCAATAACCCTTGGTGTCTGAGAATGACGCGCCACAGTACCTACGTCTGTTTTAGAGGTGCGGTTAGCTGTCCCATGATCTTACTTTGGCACCATCCTAAGCCAGAGAATTCCTCAAAAAGACAGTCTCTGCAGCGACCTTCTACTTCTGTTATTCTAGTGAGAAAAGGGTCCATGCTTCAGATTCGGATTTGTTCGATAAATGTGCAAGAACGCCCCTCTGCCTTGGAAAACATCACACATCGTTGACTGAATGGTCCTTCATTAAATAATGTGATTTTTCTATAATGAGCGGCTTTATAAAAGAACGGGTCAGGAACCAGTCATTCTCTGGCTGGTTCACAAACGTGCCATGCAATGGAATTCACTCACCCAAGATCGCAAACGGGTGGGGTGTCCTTGGCGAAGGTGATGCATGACGGAAGAGGGGAATCCAGAAGAGTTAGAGGGAGAGTTGCAGAACTCCGCAGATAATGGTACGCAGGTGTTGTTGGCCGCTTTTGCGTTACAGGACCTAAGTATGCCAGAAGTAAAGAATGTTTCGGAGCCTTACGCAACTATACGTTCGTATTTAAAATTTGGATTTAGCAGAGCGTTTAGCCTTACATCACCCGTCGAAATATAAAATTCCACTTCTGACCCATGCTACTCCATAAATTATCCTTAGATGAAGTACAAGGTTTCGGTTTCCCATGGTCTTTGCTTGGGGTGTCCGACTGCTTTTACGACAAAAGCGTTACGTCTTTTAAGAGCGATAGAAATATGACCCACACAAGGGAAATAGCGAACAAACATGATACTCCTCTGTCTCTTAGCTAAACTTGGGTTGTGGATAAAAGAAATTAACACAAAGGTTGTCAAAAAGATACAATAAATCCCAACGTGCGAGTAACTCAAATAAATCTTTAAAAACATTCCACCCGCCTCTCTAAAAAAAAAAAAATATTTTAAAGTAATTAGTAACACAATCCATGGAATGTTTTTCAAAACAAACATTTTTCTAACACGAGGTGGACTTTATCAACCCAGCTAGCCTTCAAAATCTAATGATGTGCGCGCTAATTGATGATCTAAGACGATGAAGACCCTTTTCCCAAAAAAACTACACTAAAACGCTAAAACCTTCATTTACAGTAATGGAATAATGACCGTCCAGAGAAGATTTCCATGCGAATACCATGACGAAACCATCTTCCAGTAGCGATTTCACGCCACAAACAACAAGCAAACAACCAAACACACACCAAACAAGCACACAACACGAAAACACGAATACACTTTGCTAATTTGGTGTTTTCCATTCGCAAATTGTTGTTGTATCCAGTGGACCACTTAACAGACACCTGTTAATTAAAAGCAATTTTCGCCCTCCTAACAGTAACAAAAACAACAACAACAACAACAACAACGACGAGGAGAACTGAAGATGAATCCCATCTTTATGGTGTGTTTTGTATCTGGCCAAGTACGCCCAAACCAAATAGAAATCTCCGGTGCCAATTGAGTAGCCACTCTAGCCTCGAAGTTCAAATGGAAATCCATTTGGAGGTGGCAAGCACCTTGTTACTGCAAATCATCGACAAAGCCAAAGTTAAGTGGTACAACCATTCCCCCCACAGGCACCCCAATCTGAGAGTAGCTATACGTATGCAGCGTGCATGCATAATTGGGTGCCAATGTGCTATTCGTATCTATAGCATCATCATCATCATTGGTATCTCTCCATTGATGATAACTATCATCGTAACCTGCCACAGATACGTAGGTATATTACCTATGCCTATGCCAGTCCAGTCCAGATCTTCCGCATTGCTCAACACACCGCTGATGTTGATGGCGGTGGGGGTTGTAAAACAAACGAGGATGAGGCTCAGCTGCGCAGACACGTTTAGAAGGTGGTTCGCGGGAACACCGAATCCATCTAGATAATTAAATTTAATTAGAACATAAAAGATACATTATTAGGTGTACCGGTGGTGTTGGGACTAGTGTAATCGCAGCCAAATGACGTAACCAAAGCTCGGGTTTTATTGGCTGCCCTTGTATCTAATCAATTTCAGTGCCATTAAATGTGGCAAGCGCAAGGCCCCGCTGCACGTTCTTAGACTCTGCAATTATCCCGTCTATATAGCTGCGGTACGGTAAGTAATGAAAACTTTAGTTATTGTAATGCTGGCCGACTTGTAATTAGGTTTAGTACTTGTGTATGCGTTGCATACTGAATGCGCAAGGATATGAGTATGGCTACAGCATCGTTTCCGCATCTTTAAGGTGGTTTGGTTTATGAACCATTTGCTGCTAAAGGGACAATAAAATGGAATGTATCAGAGTTTCTTTAATGGGCTGCAGTTGGCTATGAAGTTTTAATTTGCAACAGAAGGTTATGGCGCCTGTAAAATGCAGAAGCACTGAGAAGGAGTCATTTGCTTGGTTGTTGGGATATAATGCCAGTGCCTAATGGCACGGAAGGAATCGAAAAACAATTTTATACAGGCTCCACTGAGACTTACTTACCGGAAGGCCAAAAGAACGTGAGTTTCTGCTTAGGACGTTGACGTGTTTTGCATTCGACGAAAGGAGCACAACCCGACTTTAAATATTTGCTTAGCCATAAAGACGTCCATATGAGGCAATCAATCCGTGATCGGAAACAGCGGTTATTTTGGTGTAATTTTGCTAACTTAAGCAAGAAGTCCTGCGTTTCCGACATAGTGCGGAATAATTGATGACGAATATGGACAATATTTTGCCTTAGTGGCGCTTTTTGCGATGGAAGACGATACTACCACGCCCACTAGATTACCCATACTGCAATCGACAAAAGACTCAATCGAACTAGAGCACCTCATCCAGTCCAGATACGTGTTTAGCGTCTGGTGGGAATCCAGAGATGGTAGATCTTGCTCTAGTATTCGAGAAGCTCTAAGGCACTCGCATCTTTGTAGATCACTAATTTACATGTGTCGCTCAAGATACGTCCATTTTCTGCAGTCTCTGTTTACCTCTGTACCCAGTTGCCTGAAATATTCCTAAAGTATACAGTGATCCGTAAGAGTACTCAGCCAAGAAAGGGACGAGAAAATTTATTGTGAATTCATCGAAGGATAAGGCGATCCGTTCCGCTTTCGAGCCTAATGAAACGAAGACCCGTGATTGACACAGCATCGAGATGTTCTGCAAAAAAGTGCCAGGTAATTGGAGGCTCACTTTAAGCATTGAATTCCAAAAAGAGCCCAACTCCAGTCATTAAAAAAGCAGCCCCGTCTCTCCTATAGAAAAGGTCGACGAAGTTTTTTCTTGAGCCTGAGACCTTAGCTCTTATTTTATGGATGGTAAGCTTCGCCCGGCCTATCAGTCTGCACGATTCGTAAACCCGAATAATCGATGCCGGGAGTACTCCTACGTATTAATCCGCACCCCGCACAATTCTACCGATCTCTCCGCGGAACTGCCATCAGGTATTACCTTGCGGGGCTGGTTACCCACTTATGCTTTGTGCTCTATATCTGCCTTTTCAACTCTCCCTATTCTTTCTCATTCTGCCCGCTCATTATGAAGAAACAGATTTCCAATCAGTCGTCTCCTGACCTTGCCATTTGGCTTACTAGAAGCTCCGGGGTAGATAGCTTCATTCTTCCCTCTGCGAAACATCTGAAGTGGAACATTTGCTCTGACTTTTCCTCTTCATCTGGACATTCTGGACAGAAGGGCAAGCTATCGTGTTTAAATCTTTGGATGCTTCCCATAGCTGCCCTGAGCGGACAGGAATTTCATAAGGTAATAGTTGGAGCCCCGTGTGTTCTCTTTGTCCCGGCCTCGATTCTGGGGATCAGCTTGGGAATCGATCTGCGTTTTGCCATGTTATCTAACCTGGCTTGTCACTGTACTATAGATGTTGCCCTTTCTTCTGCTTTTATCCTCCTTGTAACGTTAGTCTCTGGTCGATTCGAAGTTCATCTTAGGTAAAACATTTACATCGCGTTAGCGAGAATGTTGATGTCAGGACTATACTCGCTACAACACAGACTGAGTTGTCAAAAATTGTTCGGAAACCGCAAATGGTTCGCAGAGCCTGTACGCAGATGAGAGCTGTCCTTTTGTCTGCTTCATTGTAAGTGCTTCTGCCCAAACCGGGAGAGCGTATAGAAGGATTGAGCTTACCACTCTGGGTAGCAGAATCCTTCTGGCGTATCCAAGTCCACTGACATTTGGCAGAATCCGGAAAAGCGCTGCCTGCATCCCTGACGCTTTTGTACTGCAGTAGTCGACGTGGGTTTTAAAGCTCAGTCTGTTGTCGCCCATTACACCCAAGTTTTTCAACGCCTCTTTAGACCTAATTGTTGGGCTACAAATTTCTACGAAATCCTTTCGTGTATTTGTGGCTCTTTCTCTAAGGAGGACAATAAAAGGAGAAGATACAATCGCGAACTCTACAAGCTTAACCAAGATATTTATGTAGTCGAAAAAGCCGAGTCATAGGACCGAAGAGTATGTAAGACAGTTGTAGCTTAAGCAAAGACTCTGCACCGGTCGGGGGTCCTTTAAGAAGAAGTATGTATTTTAGCCCTCTTCGGATGATGCTCGTATGTAGGTATGCCATCCCTCAATCTTTCACTTCAACCAACGCTCTCTCGAGCTAGCAAGTAAGTGCTCTGGTGAATACCAAACATACGTCCTCAACATTGACGAGCCCCTCTATGGAAAAAGCTGCGACTCTGGACGTCCAACCCGTCCCAGCTAAAGCTGACCGAGTAAGCTACTTACGGGAAGAATACTTCCACTTTTCTTCTTTCTTTTCAGAAGTTTTCCCCAGAGTTCCTACCGTCTTCACACCTTGACTTTCCCTTAAGTAGAAATTCAAATTACTTCCTTAGGAGATGCTCCATGAAATTGTCTCTCTCGATTCCTCCTCTGAGGATAGTAATCAGCAATAAATTTCTAGCAATTAGCAACTCCTCCAGCTCTAACCTAAATTCCGGTCTCACCAGCCCAAGACCGACAGTTGTATACACCTACCATGTGCCCATTTCGTATCCACCAAGATAATGCACCCAATTTCATGTCTCTCTCTGCATTTGTCATTGCATCAGTGGAGTGGTAGACTGCTAAGCGTTCATGTCTAATGTGCGCTGCTTCCCAAAACGCACAACTCTCACTGTCCCGCCCTCCTGCCCCACCTACTCCCCCCGACCTGGCAGTTCCAACTAACAAAGCATATTCAAAAGAATGCGACTGGCATTCAGTCCTTCCCCCAATCACCACCAACACCATCATCACCATTTATGGGAACTATTGTCACTGCACAGAGTGCATAAGACCCTAACATTGGCCAGGAAATTAACCCACTTGGCTATGGAGTGCGCTAGGCTATAGGTAGGCCTTCGCGCTAGGTTTTTCTCTTAGGCGCTTGCGCGCCCCATTGTTCATGCGATTTCACACCGACACCGAACCAGGCATAGCCACAAACAATTTGTGAATTGCGGTTCCACGACATTTGTGTAGCACCGGGCTGGATTGTTTGAAGATCAAGTTCGCAAACTTTGCCGCTGACTGCTTCCATAGTTATGAATCATGTTGTTATCCGGGCTTGTATTGTTGGCGTTGTTGTTGTTGGGTGAACCTTTTGTGTGCGATTTCAGTTTTCCATTTTCTTTTCTTTGAAATTTTTTTTTTTTTTTTTTTTTTAATATCTAAGGTGCACTGGGTGTGCAGGCATTGTTGTGCGGATTGAGATTAGGCAGGTAAGAGACCATTCAACTCAAGTGCATTGGCATTGTTAAGGTGTCAACGTGCTGCACCTGAGCATTTAGGTCTCTATTTGTTGATTAGATGTTACTGATGGTGTCTTGTTGTTGGATTGGATTTCCAAGGGTGGTAGGGGGAGGAAGGTCACGCTTTTACTTTGGAATTACAGTCCACTTAGAGTCTGTTAGAGAAAAGCTCTCTAGTTTTACTGACTTTGACAACTGCAAAGGTTCTATGGCAGAGAAACTTTCAGCCTAGAGACTAAGCTAATTTTGGGATAGCCGCCAGAAAGTGATCGACTTTTAACTTCAGACGTTCGAGAGACCGCGTTTCCTGGGATTTATCCACCTACTAGATTACAGACCACAAGATTTAGGGACAAGACTGTACATCATTTGGCTTCCAATGGAGTTTTTCTTAAGAATTCCTTACCATCGACGGAATGGCGGAAGTCAGGAAGAAAATAAGGCCTTGACTACTACAACCGAATCGGTGTCGAGGGTAATCATTTTTCGAGAATTTGTTGATCGAGGGCTTATTGTTGTTGAGATCAATTTCATAACCATCTCCTCCTTAGAAGACGGACTAGTCTGGTGTGGACCTAGATCTTGTCCAGTAAACCTCTCCAGTCAGCTCGATTCCTAGCTAGCTTCATCCAGTTTCGCACACTAACTGGGTTTGTGTCCCTTTCCACTTGTGCGCGCCACCTAAAGCGAGATCTTCCTCGACTGTGCAGCCCGTCTGCGATGAATTCGAAGACTGTCTTGAAGGAGCGGCGTGCATTGTCCATCGGAGACCTGCTCAGTCGAAAAAATTTGGCAGGAATGCCAAAACTAGACACTGCTCAATATAGTTCGTTAAAATCGGTGTATCAATCCTAGGTCTCTTCAAGATCGGTCGTGGGAATTTCTGGTCACCATCTTATGCTAGCTCACATTCGTCTTCGCACGGTATCCGTCCAAAGCAGTAACGCGAACATGTGTCGCCTTTTTAGGTACAGTACCGACATGTCAACCCGCGAGTAATCTAGGGAACATTTTGCGATAGAACCGAAATGATTAGCAGTTCAGCTAAACCAAGTGCAAAGGAACACTGATGAGCCTTGAAAAACGTATTTGCAGCACCAGCAGAATGTTTTATCGGCAAAAGTCGGAAACACGTCATTAAGGCTACCTAAGAGGATCCTTTTTGTCGCGTTATGCATAATGGTAAGCTGTCTGATGATTTTGAAGTCGTCCAAAGGGATGTGCAACAAGAGTGCATAGCCAGTGATGTTCTTTGTGCAGCTCTGGCAGTGACAATGACATCTTACCTTAAACACCTCAATTACGTTGACGACATCTAAATGGAATAATGGATCTTAATAAAGTGGCACACAGCCTGGAAGCAGAACTGGACTGAAGGTTAGTACGTCCAAAGTAGTACGTCCCCAAACCGTTCAAACTTCACCGTTCAGTCAAGCTTTTTTGGACAGCAGATCGAGAAGTTTTTCATTTTATATGAGACTGGGTCAGGAACCTATCCACATAATAATCAGATGAAAAAAGTGGTAAGGGATTGGTCACATCTTGTAGCTTGAATATTACTTCCTTGCAAACGTGCCATGCAATGGAATTCAGTCACTGAATTTTGCAATAGATTGGGTTGCTCTAGACCAATGTATCACACACCACTAGAGGAGGAAGCGAATTGAAGAGAGTTAAATTGCATTGCATACTACGCTCTGCCCCAGAAAGGATGATTTGGTTGACTGTTCAACCATCTGAGTACATCCATTTTGCTGGAGAACTAGTGCTGATTATTGAGCTTCGCCAGCTTCTCTAAAATTGCTTAGACGAAAGCTGTTGTTTGTTGTCCTGTCATGGATGCTGAACTTTCCAACTAACCCTCCAAAGACCTTTACCTTTCTGATTTTAGCACTGAAGTGCCCACTAACTCCCAAAGCATAGCCTCCCCGATACTGGAACAGATAAAAGCTTCCCAAGACTGTGAACTCACACAGTGACCTGAGTGTCTCCAGACGGTCGATCAAATCACATTGACGATGCCCTGATCGATGCAAGATAGGCATTAAATATTCTGCACTTATTCAGAGGGGGAACTGTCGACTCTGACAACTATCTCATAGAACCAAATTCAGAGTTTGTCTGTTTAACGAGACGAAGTGAGTGGCCCAAAAGAGAAGACTAAGCACGTTTGGAATCACGAAATACTAGTCTACAGTTTTTCTGCTGAGAGACAGCAAGATGTTCAAGCTGTCAAGCGATCGTTAAGTCCACCTGTATCTTGTAGAGCAGTGACACACACATTTGTGTTCGCGAGAAACCTAATCGTCAATAGAGACCTAGAAGATGCAACTTAGGTTCAGGTCCTGAGAAAACATCCCCTAAGCTTTGCTTAGCAATCTCATCAGAGATCTCATTTCCGCAATCCCATTATAACATGGGACCCACACAAGAGTCAGAGAGTTCAGTCCTTGGAGCATTCAAAGAGTTCCTGCATTCGCGAACTATTTTGAAACGAATTCAAGGGTTGAGCTAGGCCTTAAGGGTAGCCCCACTATCACTACAGACGCAAATACCCCGACCAAGCCACCTCGTCTGCGACAGTAGATTGCTTTCATGATACATCTAGGTATCATGAGGAAGTTGTTCAAGCAGACCGTCTAGAGCAGGGCCAGGCGTACTAAGAATTTTTGATTTGACGCCCCCAGGGGCATAATACAAGCCAAGAACTTACAGAAACTAAACTTACAAACTAAAGCCTTATAAACTAAAAAAATCATTAAAGCTAAGGAGAGAAGACCTTAGAAGTCCGTGCTTTGAAGTTAAGTTCAGAAGACAGTTACGTACTTGCGCGAGAGCCCCCTCAATCAGATAACTGACACTGAAGCTAGAAAATGTCTCATCATAGCCGTCTAGATACAGAGAACCTTTTTTGGTGATAAGCCTCATGTGTTGCTGAAAGCACCCTTACACTGCCAGGAGACTGAGAGCACCCTGCTATATAATATCCTATCCAATGTACTGTGATATCTTCTAAAACCTTTTTGTAACTCACTGATCGGGAGGCTTTCGCTCCAAGTATTTAACTCCAGATATGAAGTCAATCTGAGCATAACCTCATCGTTGATTCACTGTCAGATAGCTACCAACAACCCCACACTCTAAACCCCTCGACAAAATACTTGACTGCAATGCTGTGGAAGATATTGAGACCATTACACCTGGAGGGGAATGCTGCTGAGCACGTGGCCAATAAAATTTGTGTCCACATTCCATTACCCAGGATGTGCCTCCTACGATCATTGAATGACAACTGGACCAGCATTCATAAAATCACACCTGTCGCGATAAGCTGACGTTGTAATGCCGGCCTTCTGCCATCCACAGTTACATTTTATTTGTACATCTAGTTATACCCAATCCAGTTAATTATATTTCCCTTGTAATTTACTCGACCAATTCAAATAAACAGTTCCACGCAATGTCACTCCAACTCAGACCTCTGGGTTTTATGGCTTTATTATCACCACACCAAACGAGAGAGAAAGAGAGGACGATTATATAAATGCCATTTCACATAACTTCCTGATGGTTTCCCACCTTGAGCTTGACTATAAAATTTAACGAATAACCCGTACACACTGGGCTTCTCTTGCTTTATATAATAAACACCATAAATGTCCCACATTGCGGCCTAAATCCTGCATTCAAACGAGTTTCCCATCGCACCAAGTCGCACTTCTCCTGTGGAAAAGATCTCATTTCGGTTTAAGATCCCCCCTCACAGGAGGAACACAGGACTCGAGGCAATCCACCCCGCTGTGGAATAGAATCATCACCGCAGGCTATAATTTAGGATAGCAGACAAAGAGACGATGAGGCCGATAGTTTCTATTGCAGATCTTCGCCTGGAACTGCAAGGCGCGACTAATTAAAGGAGAATCACACGCATCCACAGTGAAACAAGTGCACACAAATAGCACGAGTATGCGCTAGCGGACCGTAATTGACTTTAGAAAGCCACAGCGGTCTTGCCTAATCCCAACCTAAGTGGTGTTATCCTATGTCATCTCCAGCTGGGCGAATTAAAAAGATGCAAGTAATAATCGCTGCACAGAGCATAGAACGCTAGTGGTGCGAGGATTAAACTATTAAAATCTAATTTTTGAAACCTTCAATTGAAACATGAGCTGCGGGATAGGTCGGGAGTTTTGGAGCACCTTTTGTATCTGAGAATGGAACAGTTTTTGTGCAATTAGCAAGCTAATACTTACGTCAGTGATTGCTTTTGGATTGAGATGAGATAAGCCGGGAGACAGATAGAGAGAGATCTTTGATTGCAATCAGGTGGAATTGAAGGCAGGTGTTTATTGAATGGGTTTGTGATGAGGCTACTTTGTCTTTGGGGTGTGTAATGTGGCTATTTTGTGCTTTAACATTGTTGCATCGTGAGTAAGAGGCTTTGCAGATTCTACTAGGAGTGAGGGTCTTTTTTTTGTTCAACCCTTCCCCGCATGGCATTGACACTGCGTCCTGAAAGGTCTAGCGTATCGAGAGGTTGCAGTTAATCCAAAAGACGTACTATCTCCCTTATGAAGGTAACTAGGTCCTTGGTCTACTACCAGAAGTACGTTTCCTTAACCAAAGCAGAGCCGGGCATTCGGCAACAGTGTGATCGGATGCTTCATCTTCTTCGAGGCGGAATCGACAATCTGTAACCTGGCACAGATGCATCTTGCTAAGGTGGTATCTCAAGCTGCAGTGGCCAGTTAGGAAGCTTGCTAATTTACTAATGCTTTCCTTATCTAAGTTAAGTATTTCCTTATAGGACTAAGGTTGCTTGGATTGTCTTAGACCAGGGACATTTTCCCAATGGTCAAGAAGAAGTTGGTGATCCCAGTCGTTGACTTGCCCTAAGGCAGCAGCGCAATTGACTCTGTAATACGGTTCTAGTCCTATGAACGCGGATTCTGATCCAGCCCTAGCTAGTTCGTCCGCCGATTAATAAAATGGTGAACGGGTACTCGTCCATGTTTAACCTTATTTGGTCTGGTCAGGGTCTGTAAGGCAGCATAGTAGCATTTAATTGTCAAGGAGTCTATCGTATTAGAAGACAGTCCTAGCCGTGCGCTTGACTATCCAAAAGGATACGACTTTTGGCGCCTTTAATACCCTTTTTGGATATTAAATCGGCACAGATCTCAATGACATGGACTTCTGCCTGGAATACCGTGGGACACTTTGGTGTTGGGTCCAAAGAAGCCAGCTTCAACTCCAGAATCCATATTCGATCTGTCGGTGTACCAGGTTAAGCTTTTGTGGCCTCGTTGCAGATCACCATTGACCCATTTGGCGCGGTCTGGTATTTCTAACTCAAAAAGTTTCTCAAAACTTTTTCCCTAATCGTAGTGTCTGGGATGGACAGAAACCTGTCCATATTTGGGATTGAGTTAAGTATTTTCAGGTGACCCCCATACATACATATATTCAAGCAGCAATTTGATGGCGCATCTAGCAGTCGTCTTCCTTATGAAGATTTGTAAGAGTGAGAGCCCTACTATGGCGTGTAGTGCTGTAGTTGGGCAGATGCTCATTGCGCCTGTAATGCCTAGACAGGCAATACGCTGAAGCTTCTGGGGCTTATTTACCGTTGTCTGATCAAGAGTTTTTGGCCACCAGAGGACAGCAGCGTACGTAAGAATAGGTCTTACCATCATGGTATACAACCAGTACATCATTTAATATCAGTTCTGCTATAAAGACGCCTACTGACCCACATGGCCTTAATGGCACGCTCAGTGGCTGACTTGATGTGTGGGTTCTAATTTTATTTTTTCTATCTAGGATGGTCCTTGTGCCTTTTATGGTAATAAGTTCAAGATTAACCAGTCTCTTTTGCAGAGATTTATAGGTAATCCTTCATTGGTGCACCATTCTAAGACGCGTACCAGTGCATCCTGCATGCCACCAGTAATGGCTGCGCTAAGCTTAGCACTACAAAGAATCGCCAGGTCATCTGCATATCCGATGGTACTATAGCCTACTCTGTGAAGACTGACTAAAAGATTATCGATGATAGGAGTGAGGATACATCGATCATGTGTGCACCTGCTAAAAAAGAGTGATGCACTGAAATTGTTAGTCCTGGAGTCAATTTGAAATGAGTCACTCACCAAGAGCTTCACGCTAATTAAGTTGGCTTCATTTTGCCCAAGAGTTTTGAGATTCAGAATAAACTCAAAAAGTGCCTAAAGACTCGCCGCAGAAGCTAAGTAATTAAGAGTCAACCTGTATCACCCTGAATCCTATGGATCTGCAAGGCAATTTTCAGATATATGTGCCTGTTATTTGGTGAAGAAAGCCTTCAGGTTACTATGTCACAGCTTCTTTCACTAAAATTTACAAAAACGAATAAATTCGGGTGTGGATTTACTTATGTTCAGGATGGGGTTGGATTTTTTTTACGGATTTCTCCAAAGAGCCGACAGTCTGTGTTTTTGTTCGGGAGCCTTCAAATCGAAGACCTCCGCTCCGAATAACTAGCAACTATATTGTGAACGAAAGCAATACCTAGGCTAAGACTTTGCCTTTCAACCGCTTTCAAGCAATTTAACCTTAAGGCCCTTGGTCAAAATAGATTTACGAAAATTAAGATCTTTGGTGATCTTGCCGGACAAAGCTTGCCAGTAGCACATATATTAAGTCTTCCTGTGTCTTCGGTCATGCCTTTCACTGCGACTGACTGCGACTCTCCAAGATGCAGCGACGAATACTTCTCGATGTGAAAATTAACCAGAAAGCACACCATTTAAACAATGTAAAGATCGGGCTCAACCGGACCTTGCCTCACTACCAGAAATTAAGAGAAACCAGTCTTCGAATATCAAAGAGCTTCAATTGGGACGAAAGCTTGAACTGAAGCTCTAGGAAATTCGTGGAAGCGCTTTACTTAGAGGATATACAACCATAATGCTTGCCAGTTGAGCTCATGCCGAACCGACCGCTCTGTCGCATTAGCACAGCACAAGCATTCAAATCTCCGATGGATTTCTGAGAGTTCATCTTTACAAACCAAAGCGCTGTCTGCTTTCTGGCACTGTAGAGATGCCTTTGGCAGGACATAGGACTTATCGTCAAAAAGTGTTGTTCGCATCTGCTGTTGATGCCATGCTACCTCTCCTTGATTTATATAGTATGAGCTGCATACAGAAAGGTTTTTGGTACCACTCGCAATGGAGCTTCGAGGACCTTTTACAACAAATAGCCTATGACGCACTTTTTTTTTTTTAGTTAAAACCCTTGCCCATGTGGCAGATACTGCGACTTAAAAGATCTATTGTATCATAAGGGTATGGTTAGTCTAAGAGACGTACTACCTCCCTAATGAAGGATAGTATATGCTTAGTAGTAGAGTTTTTCATTTCCCCTGGCGTACATATTTCTTTATAGGAAAATACGTCTCCTTAACCAATATAAAGCTGCAGAGAATGTGTTCGTCCTCCTCCGAGCAGAACCTACACTCCGTGTCTGAGCTCAGGTTAAGTTTGCACTTAGACCGGAAATTAAATTTCGACACAGCTTCACACCCTATGAGGCGGGGAAAGAATGCAATTGTATATTCCCAGATGGCTTAAAAACTAGGTAGAAGTCCAGTTATGGGGTCTTCGTGGAGAGCGGAAACATAAGACTTCATTCCCCGTTAGGTCAATAGACATCTATCTTCTAAATGGAGATCTTAGCAATCGTAAGGGCCATGTGAATGGTGAAGATGACCAGGCTGCTTTCAACGGGCTACTAAATCCCTTTGCCACTTCTAAAATAGTATATGAACTCAAGATGTCTCTGAATCTTGGTGGTAGACTAAATTAAGTTCCAAGTTACACTGGATCCCTATGAACCTGCAGGACAAATCTCAGAGGAAGTTTACTCTGGATGAGAATCAGCGCTGGGTTTGCCTGTTTCTGCGAATAGTAGTAGTAGATGACTAGATTTCTCGTGAACACAATTGTCGATGGCATAGCTCTGCTGATTACAGAAATATCAAGTGTATATATGTGCCTGGATATCTACAGCATATCCATGGCTCTTCTTCCGTCCCTTAGGAGAACTGACAGCAACCAACATTCAGGCGATCTTACAGGGCACTTCGTTTGTGGTTGAAATTGTGCCAGTCTTTCAGGCACCATTTTCATCTCGAAGTGCTAGGCAGCCATTCACAAGTTTTGTCTTGTGACTTCAAAGGTCATTGCAAACTGTACTGTACCCTCCCACATGAGGAATAAGCCTACAATTAGGAAGCACATTCAGCGATTCACCTTTGGATTCCGCTCAGGATCCGCTGGGATATCTCAGAACATTTCATATGATTCTTGCTTTTGATAGCACTTAGTAGGATAGCCTATAGGATTGCTTTGTATTACCAATACTTAAACAGGATAAGCATCAAGATTGCAGATGGGCTTTTCTACCCTATAATCTGAAAATTGAGCTCTGCTTAGGTTCCTTCTGCTCTTGCAACGAAGACTACGAAATTCAGCATTCTACTAGGGAGGACTTGCGGGTACCTTCTTTCTGGTGGTCAAACGAGTCCTCGAGCTGAGCTAAAGGCAGAGGAAGGAACAGTGCTTGCCGCATCTTATTCCGACCTACTCCGCAGCGGAGTAGGTCAGTTAAATGGTGTGAATTGTTCTGCCTTATTGCGGGAAACTTATTTAATTGCAGACCTTGACAATTTTGCAAATAACGTCCTTCCCCTTTCCTCACCTTTCATCCTCTATCATTACTTGTGGGATAGCTCTCCGATTAAAGCATATAAGAGTTGTTGACTACATGTCTACTCAATAACATTCGGGTGTCGGTTTTATGGGAATTTAACGATCGAATCCTTTCTGAAGGCTTTACAAATTTAAAGCCTCTCAACTTCTTATTGTAGATATTTGATAGCAAAGCTGATCGCTTGAGCTTCTTCCTTAATTTTTGAGTAATCGTTCAGGATCTGCGCTTATGGGATGCAGAATCACTTTAAAATCTGAACGTTCGTGGCTTATATAAAAACATTCCCTCGTTCTGGCCATATCCGTACCTCATTTCACTATGGGGCCTACCATGGAGTTGAACAAAGAAATGAGTCGAAACCCTTGTGTCTGAGTGCTTATGGTAAAGCAATCTCTAACCCCGCCATCGCAATTCAGCTCAACTCGAATCTGCTTTTGCTGAGCCAAACCATGACTAGAATAAAATTACCTACGGCTTGAGTTGAACTGTCATATTCTCAAGAACCCTTGTAGTTTTGGTGACTATGCTGAAGGATGTTGAGGAAACCCTAACAAAGTTTCGTTGTTGCATAAATATCTCAAAATTATAACACAGCCCTCCTCAATTCCTCTCCACAATTAAATCCGTGAAACAATTTAAGTCATGAGCCCGTCAATTCGAAAATCGGTGCTTTCATTTCTAGCCAACCACACGTGTCTAATTATCTATGCCGCCGATAAACTCCAACCTTCAAGAAAATCCCGGAAATCCTATTTAACCGATCTGTTATGCAAGAAGTCGGCAAATCAGGGAAATTGCCTCCAATTCATTCATAAATTACACCAAACAACATCAGCCGATGGCCATATGCCAAAGATACATCGCAAGCGCTATGTTAATAGTTTTGTTGTTGCCATTTAAAGGTTCTTTGCTAACCTAACAACGTCGTCGACTTAGGAAGTTCCTTTCGGGAAAATTAACTTGTGCTCCTGTCTTACCGCCAAATATGACCCCAACCAACAAATGTGTTTGACTGTGTTCTTTGCATTCACAATAAATTCTCACCGCGGAAGGAGGGCAGAAGCAGAAAAAAAAAGATACAAAACCATGCACATAATGCCTTCCTTGCTCATACCTTTGTAGGACCTGAATGAGTCGTCGCCGGTCGCGGTCGTCGTTGTAGTCGAATGATATGAGAACCAGGATAAAAAGCTGCAAATTACTTTAATCGTTTGTGCTTAAATATAAATATGAGCTTGCATGATCATTTGTAACACTAAAGAGTGGAGAGGAACGTCCAATGGACCGCACATACGCTGAAAGCGGCATAGGCTCCGCGACTCTTGTGTGTCCTATCTCAATGTGAGATTTGTGAGAGAGAAACAGCAAATTATCGGCACATGTGCACAGGACTTGACATAAGTCTCTTGAGCGTCGGCTGAGAGGAGGTTGAGATTGTCCCTCATTTCCGTTGAAACTCATAAATAACTGCCGCAAAGGCAGACATACACACACGTCAGTTGGACAGACTTGCATGCTTTTTTTTGCGTCGCCGAAGTGATATAACAGAGATAGTAATGTTAAGCGCGGCGCGGAGGATAATATTGTGGCAATGACCATTAGAGGATTATAAGACGGGCGTGCGCGCGCCTATCACACACAAAAGCGACGACGACTCTCGCGGGCAAAAGAATTAACGTAACGACATCATTTCGAGGCCATTCTGTGTTAAAGAGTTGAATTGTATTGAAGTGATATGATTTTGTTTGCCTGTGCACAGCCACCGCTGGCGGCGGCAAGGATATCTACATTATGAAGACCTCACGCACTCAATTACTTAACGTATGCACGTCAAGTTACGACGGCACGATAGGAAGACACAGAAAAACTTGCGTAATTTACGAGGCCATAATTGTGAATTGTTGGCCAGGAAATTAGCGCTGAGATGAAGTAATTTCAAAGCACAATCAGTGATCAGAGAATGAAAGGTGAGAGGTGAAGGGGGGAGCTAACGATTACATTTGGGATGCAATGGAATGTGATTTGTAGTTAGCAAAACAAAAGAGTTGACTAGCGAACTTAGTTGTTGCCTGTCGGAGTTGCTTGGAATGAGGTACACAGGAATGAGGAAAATGCGCATTAGATTCAGTAAGTGGAAGGGAGAGGATGAAAGCACTGCATTCTAATTACATTTTCAGCCAGAGAGCATATAGAGAAAGTCGTTGCTATGTCAAAGCAGGGTGATATGGTTCTGGAAAGAGATTGGGTTGTGAGTGGACGTAGTGTAGAGACAGAGAGACTTTTAGCTCGAATTCCTTTTCAATTAAGTATGTTTTGGTTTAGATAGCGATACCTGAGGACATTGCGTTGCTGCATTCTTAGAAGCAGTTCGGTGACGGTTCTGTCATGTTTGCAGTGAAACTGAATAGCGGACGACATACTGTTAGCATACCGCACATTCTGATGGTGGTTGCAAGAATCTTCTGATTATTTCAAAGACTCCCGGGTTTGATTTTAAGGCCCAGCATCGTATTTTTCGATATAGAAAGGACATATCCATTTAACGTCAGCATGCTAATTTATTGGTGATCCTTGACCGACCTTTATGCCTGAACCTGAAGTGAACTGAGATTCTATGACCCGTCTACGCATCATATTGAAGATTTTTTAGCCAAATCGTGTCACAAACGAAATGCTCCATATGAGAGGAGGTCAAGAGCCAATAAATATCACTATATGGCCAAGGAAGTGGCAGTAGATCGGTCGCAGTTTACGAGACATCTCTATTGCGAAATATGCCACACTTTTCCAGTTTGGCAGAAGACCGGGCTATCCTAAGAAAAAGTGGCGCAGGAGAGCGGAAAAAACGAAGTCATTTGGGACGAGCTGAGTCATTTCGGACGCGCTGAGATAAGTTGCAGAAGGTCTATGCCCTTTCGTACGTCCTCAGTAACAGAGATTTTTAACTCCACTGTCGGAAGTGTTTCTTGTTGTGTTGATAACTCGTTTCCTTATCCAAAGTAATGCTGAGTATTCACACAGAACCTTTTCGGATTATTCATCCTCCCTCAAATAGAATCGACATTCCGTGTCTGATTTGCGAAGGTAGCTTCAAGAGGTACCTCAAGCGGCCTGTGAGAAAGCTCATCAGCTTCCTTTTTTTAGTAAAGCAGTTTCTTATAGGAATAAAGCTTGATCAATTGGTTGGTATTCCCAGTCTGCTACACAAAGTTCATATCGCCAGTCATTCATCATCGTCAGTTCATCGGCATAACCAAGGGCTATGTACCCTCCGTAGATCGATTAAAAGATTGTAGGTGAATAAAGACCACAAGAGTGAAGAGAGGACTCCTCCTTCGGAACAGTATTCAAGTGCTTCTGTTACAGACACCGACAGTCCTCAGGAGAAGGAAGTAATAATTGGACTTTATAGCATGGCTCTTATGCATTTGTTAGCCGAATCTTCGGTACCTCTACTACTACATAACTGCTCTTGCTATCCAGCCGTAGCCAGTATTAGCGAACGCACCCTCGATACCTACGAAGGCACACATGTAAGTGGAGTGGAGTGTTCCCTCTATCTTTTTGATGACGTGCTGCAGAGAACCTTCCGTGGACTCGGTTGAAGAGGGGTAAGCAGATCTAACCGTCGTCCAATATGAAGGTTAATGAGTCTCCTAATAGTTTTAAGGACAAACGCTGTTAGACTTGTAGGTCTATAGGACTTAGGCAACTCACTAGGCCTATTGTCTTCCTTGAATATGAAGATCACATTTGCCTGACTCCAGATCGACGGAATATATAAAATGAGACCGATTACTTTTTTTAAATAGAAGTGCCGCCCATTTAACCTCATCTCGACTAAAGATCTCGCCTCTCTGCTCTAATCTACTAGCGATACAAACCTTGTGGTCAGTTGCCTTTGCATACGTGTGGAGTACACGAATAGATGGAACTGGGAAGTAGATGAGAAGTAATAAAACCTTACTTCACGATAGTATTATTTCCACAGTGATGGATCCCTTTTTGTCTATCTTCTACGATCCATCTTAGCCCGAGAGGATCTCTAGAATTCTCCACAGTTCTTCTCTGGCTTTGATTCCTCGTATCAATGTTAGCATCTGTTTAATAGATATCTAGTTTATCTTCTGGGTTTCTATCCAGTGGCGCCCCAAAGACCTCCCTTCTTCTGCTAGCTAATGCCGGACATTGACGGATATATGCCGAATATATGCCGCCGTCTCGATTCACAGGTATCATCCTTCAGAAGACGCATCCTCCTTAGATAATGCACAAAATTTCCATGACTTGTGGATAAGGCCACCACCCATTTCAGTGCTCTTTGCTCCAACCCTAGAACTTCTCTATGAGAAGTAAGGTCTTAAGTGTATCCGCAGGTCCAAGGTGTAGGTGCTGCACAATTTACGTCATCTTTTGCGATCACCTTATGAATTCGTGCCACTACTGGTATCTCGGTAATGATTTCGCAGCATTTTCTCCATGTACCGCGTTTAAATCGTCTCGGGGGTATGAGCAGCAAAAAGGTGCTTACACGGTGGCCTATTGATCCATAGTGATACCCCTTACGTTGTGTTACCACATCTAACATTATTATCAGTTAGCCGGTCCTTGCTCGAACTAGCGTGTACTCCTTATAAATCTTGTTAACCCCATCAACGATGCTTGTGCCAATTCGTCCAGTTCTCCAAAGAATCTGTTCCCCATATGTAGCAGGCGACGGTTTTGGAGATTTGAGCATTCGCAGAACAAGTGTTTGATGGTCTCTGCATCTTCCCCATCTTGACTGCTCCTACAGAAGTCCGAGGAGTTTATGCCCACCCTATTGGTCATAGTGCCGATCGTGCAATGTCCCATCAGTACACCTATTAAGATAGGAATTTCATTTTTCCTAATGGCTAGTTCGCATTTGGTTCTACCCTCGTTTAGCTGTGACCATAGGCTTCGGGCAATCACACATTCTCCTCTTGATAACCAAGCGTTCTGAAATTCATTCTTTTTTTCACTGAATGTCCACGAGTGTGTATGTATGTTCTGTACCTAGTGCTGATCCTTTCCTGGCTAGTTCATCTGCTATCTCGTTCCCTTCTATATTGCTATGTCCAGGAACCCAGCAGAGATTGACCACGTGGATGTTGCTAAGCTTATTCAACTTACAAACTGTTCCAGATCTTATTGTCTCACTATCCAGTGCCTTGATTGCTGCCTAACTGCCCACGAAAATTGTATTCTGAGATGGATTCATTTTCTTTGTGAGGATTGTCAATGCTGCTCTATCGCTGGCAAAGATTTCAGCTTGAGGGTCACTGCATTCATTTGAGAGTTTGTGTGAGTCCTTAATCTGTAAGCATTTGCAGAATAGTCCTGCATCGGTTCCTATTTCCATCTTAGACCCATCAGTGTAGACCTGGATGTCCTGTTCATTTATTAATGTGCTGGACTCCCGATCGTGTCTTTTGGGAATAAGGATGGAGTAATTATTACTGAAATCTTGGTATGGAATAACAAAGTCAGAGTTTTGATTGGGTCTCCGATTCCATGGCTATGAAGTACATGTCCCACCTCTCTGTTCGTTTCGAGAAGTTTTCTATGTAGCTTAGCAAGCTTAGTACTTAGCAAAGCAAATCGGTTAAGGTGCACATTCACTACAATCTGAGTGACGTCTCTTCTCTTGCAAGCATCGCAACCAGTCATTGGGCATTCTGCTAGCCTTATAGAAATTAACCAGAAACTCTTCTTTCATTTGCAGGAAGGAAATGCATGCAAATACTGTCACGAAGGAAACAACATCTGGTCCTGCGGTACTACCACAGTAACGGCAAGCCTTGACATAGTACAATACCTAATTCTATCCCCAAAGGTATGCCACATTCTAGAACACAGCCATGCTCTCTGCTAGCTTTGTAGATCCTTCCTCCAAAAATCTAGATCTCTTACAGCAGAACTTTTTCAAAATTATCCTCCACAAGAAATCTTTTTGTTGTGCTGAATTATAAATTGGGACAGACTTAGTCTTTGAAGCAAGTATCTCGTAGGAGAGATGTTTGGATGGGAAAAAAATAATAATCCACACTCTTCACCGACCAACACGTAGTTTCTTAAGTCAAAAAAATACCAGATAAAAGTTCGTTTCTGCCACAACATACCACTCATGAGTAAGAAAATCAAGATCAGTGATCCTTGCCATCAATCCAAACAAAACCAGACCATCAACTTGTCGCTGCATCTAAATCAACTTTCATTTACAAAAAAAAATAGCCAACCGCACTCATATGGAATCCTTCACGACTTCCTCGATCTCGATCGCATCACCACCGCACATTACATCACATCTCACGACGCGCGTACAATTGATCACGTCAAAACCATTGACACATTCATTGCACAATCATAATCACACAAGCTGCCGCCGCATTTCTACAGTTCCTTCCGCGATCCAACAGCTCGCCTTCCAGATGCCTTATGTATCATTCCTTCCTGAATCAGAGAAACCACTGCCCCAAACGGCTGTTCCCCACAGACCAGGTTACGGCGCAAATGGGCCCATCAAAGTTGGCATCGTGAGAGAAACAGTCTTCTCTTCCAATCGGAATCGATTTTACATTCTCAGCTCCTGTATTACCCTAAGGATTCGTATTAAATCGCGCGATTATGGACAAAGTTCAGCACAGATTGCCCGCAGAGTAGGTGTCCAAGATGACTTTCTAATCAAGAAGAGATTTCCATCGCGCAATGGCCATACCACATACCCGAAGCTATCGCCATCCACACATTCCTATTCTCGAAGTCAAAGATCCAAGGAGGCCTACATCGAGAGATGATTAATGGTAATTTAGTTACGAGTGGATGGTCTAAAACGTTTCGCTAAGTACTACTTTATGAGATTACTCACAGCGAGCGAAAGAGAGAGGGAGCCACTTACCATCCTCTTGATGGCGATGGAGAAGAACCGAATTTGTCGACGTGAATTTTTACCTGTGAGGTGCATTATGGCCGCTTGATTGGTAATAAAAAACACCAAAGTGATGTGCCTTAGTGGCGGTGTGGCCTGTGCGTTCGATAGCCTGTCTTCGACGGCGTAAATCTTCATGAAAATTATCCGGAAGAGCTGTATACGCCATGTTGGCGATGGGAAATATTAAATTTGATTGAAATAGGATTGATGGACATGCGTGCGTAGTATCTTTTGGATGCGAGATTGCTGGTAATTATTTAGGTGAGGCTTTGGGTTTGACGAAATAAATTTTTAGAGCAGGTGAGAGGTTATGGGAAAATGGTGCAATAAGATACATTGGAAGGTTTACCTCACAGGAAGTTGTGGGAAAATGCCAGTGAGCCTTTGATGGGTTGGGTGGGCCTTAAATGGGATATGAAAGGTGGAGTTTGAGTGTTTACGTAATTTGTAGCCGAAGAGTGTCCTTAAAATAGGAAAAGGGGACTTTTTTGGTAGTAAACGAACTTAGACTAATTAACTTTGCTGGTGGACGAAACGTGACTGCAGCCAGTATGCGGTCTCTCCACCTCAATATCCGCAAAGGTACATGACGGTATTCTAATCAAGAAACCGTCAACCAAATCGATCACTTTGAGATCGAAGCTAGACATGCCTCCAGTAATAGCGATGCCCGACACTTCTAAGCGGCGAACATAAACTCGAATCTTTGTCGATCGAGTATTTCTCGAGAAGTCCTATGGTTCCAGTACCAACTATCGAAGAACAGTGGCAACGCTGCCAAGAAGCCATCGAGGAAGTCGCAACTGATATGCTTGGTTACACCAGGCGTCCACTAGGAAATGCCTGGTCTGACGAGCGATTCCTGCAAGCACATGCAGTAAGACAATGGGCATATGGAGCGGTGCTGCGAAGAAGGACGAGAGATGTCCGCCAGCAAAATAGATGGAAAGAACATCGACTTCTCAGAAACAAAAGAAGAACATAAAAAACGCAGGGCATCAAGGCATGAAGAGAAACCTGTATAGGTGAAGAGGGAAGCCTTATAGTAGAGTCACTAATGATAGGAAAGGCCAACATTCTTCCTTCAGACAGAATTAATTAACCAACCTAGACGATGATTGCCAAAATTTTTGTCCACCTGACCAAACTAATAAAAGCATCTAAAATGAAGCCCAACAGGACGATAGTCGCGCTGGCCTGCCGAGCTATTTAACGCAGCTGAAAGTGCATAGAGTGCACACTAATGAATGGCATCTCAGCATTGTTTGTCTGACCAACAAGAAAGGAGACCCTCTCATTCGTGCCAATTACAGAGGCATCAGCCTCCCTGATATCAGATATCAGATTTTATCTGTATATTGTACGAGCACCTGAAGCCTTTCGCCAACAATATGATCGGCCCCTATCAGTGCCAGAAAACAAACAATCGACCCAGAAGATCCTGCAGAAAACCCAAGATGTCCAACTCGATACCCACCATCTCTCTACGGATTTCAAGGCTGCATATGACAGCATATATGGAGACGAGCTATACAGAGTCATGCCTGGTTAGACAATTCCATAAAACTCGCTGGTCCATCAAGGCAGTAATGAGAGCAACGACACCTTCGATGTCAAAAAAGGATTTAGACAAGGAGATGGTCTGTCACTGCTTCAATAACATCCTTGAAGAGAATGTTTTAAACTCGCAAGCCAACACTGGAGGCACAATCTACTACTAGCGTACGCTGACGACATTGACATTATTCTCAGAACACAACGGGCTATCACTGGTGCTAGTATTTAAATGAAAGCCAAAACAGGTTTAGCGGGAAATGCGGATAAAACCAAGTATATCCTGTAAACAAGAAGGGACACGCGACATAGGCGTACCGTACAAACGTCACAATGGACAACTTCTAGATCCAGTTTGTCTTCTTTTCTCTATCTTGAAGAATAACTTCGCTGGTTTTTCAAAGCCATTTATGAATAACTAGGACCAGTCCAATAATCGATCTGCATCAACCTGGAAGCCATACTTAACTATTGAGAACGAACTACCTTCCGCACTATACTACAAAAGCGGATATCTATAGCTATCCAGCAGTCCTTACAAGACATGAAATAACTTTTTTATAGAGAGACGGTATTCTAGGATGCCTTTTGGTTCAGACAGACTTAACTGATGTCATGAGGCACCTTCTAAATTACACAGAATTGAGGGACTTTCCTTTTATTCACTGAACTTGTCTTCGAGGCATAATACTGCTCCCACCAGATGCTCACTTGACAGATTTTTGAAGTCCTGTCCAAATGCATCTATTATTCTCCGCGTTTCCTTCATTTTTCTTTGAATAATAAAAAAAGCTTGCATTCTGAGCTTAAAGTCAACTGCCCCTCGCTGCTATATTTATAAATTCTCCAGGGTTTTCCCATCTTGAGATGCTTCAATCTTCTACAGCTGGGACCCAATATCTTCTCAATTCAAATTCTGACTTGAAACTCACTCCATTCGTTTCGAGTGGCAGGGTTTGCTTGTCACCTCTCATCTATGCTGGCCCCTGACTGGACTCATTTATGACGGGTGTTTACATATTGCAGTCTTCTGTTCTGGGACTTCCTGTTCCAATAATAGTAAGACTCACACTGATACGGTCCGTCTTCTAAGCAGGGCACAGCCAATTAATTATCAAAAGCCATGCCTTGCCTCCTATAAACGTTGCGTACATGGCATGCGTGCATGAAATTAGTGTGCAGTGGATTTGGTGGGTGGATCCAAATGGTGCACAAAACATTTATCACCTATCGTCATCCAATTATCACAGCCGGTGTAAAATTCTTGGTTGATCGGTAGTCGCTACCTGCCGTGCTGGAGATGGTGTGCTTTCGAATCACTCACTAGATTGGCATTGACAGCAATGTTGTTAACTGGTCTTGCTTGCATGCTTACTTGATGGCTCTTCGGTTTTGTTATACTGGGCCCTTCAAAAATGAGTCTATTCAACCAGCTTGGGGGTACTAGCCAAATACTTTCAATTGTGGACACCACGTTGGTTAGGTTTCTTCAGCCTCCTACATAAGGTAAAGCCTTCCTCTTCACCACTACCCATAAGAATGATTCATCCATCTGAGGCGGATTCTAAGTGCCTTTGAGCCGGAGAATTAATACCGATGTGGTCTACATGCTCCACCTATCTCTTAGTCGTTCTATTGGGATTCTTCTGATCAAGTGGATGCTGCTCTACAGGCTGTTATTGCCGTCTACATAGCCTTAATCAAAAATAAATCAAAAAATTTTTCTCTCGAAACCACCAGTGGCATAATCATCCACTTTTGTACATGTCCATGCCTCTACGCCATAGAGCTAAACTGGGATGAGCGAAGCCAAAACCGACCTCGGGTATGGAAACCACCATCTCTCCTTCGAAATTCCCGATGCCACTGTAGGCTCTTATTAGATCTGAGCCTGGAATATGTCGAGGTTGCTTTATAAGGAAAACAAGAGATCTGCTGGATAGTAAGAGCAGCGGCTCTGGAAGCTCATAAAATGTTCCCCGTTTAGGTTTTTCTACTTACTGGCGATCACTTTTGTACAGATGAGAGTAGGAGCTAGTATCTTAAACGTCATTGAAGCCAAATAGACATCTTTTAATAGAGGATCTTTGCAAAATACCGAATTCTCGAGACGCACAATATTGAAGGCTTCCAGTTAAGCATTCAATTTGAGAACTCACTCGCTCCCAGGACATCAACCGAGCTAACGTGCCATCGTGTTCGGTTGCTGGGAATGTGGTTCCACTCCATCCAATTCTTTCCTTTTCCATTGTTTTGCGCTATGTCAAACGAGGACCTCGCCATATTCGCCCTTGTTATCTAATTTTTACGGCACACAACTTTCATCCTTACGTAAGTTGTGGCCATTCCATTGCCAATTTCGCCCTATACTTTCCAGACCCGTTCTCTCATAAAGCTGATCATTTAAGGTACGATTTGGCCAGAAGACTCGTAATATGTTTCTTAGACAGCGATTGTCATAAGCTTGCAGCTTTTTATGACATTAACGTCGCTTTCCAGACACTGCGACCATGTAACCGGTGCTCCACAGTAGACCAAAATACTCAAAGCTTGATGTTTAAGGTGCTTCTCAGCATTTTCGAAAACATACCGAATGCTTCAGATATGCGGCTGCTAAGGTCTAATTCTGTACCACTGACAATGGAGACGGTACTTCCATGGTATCGTGGTGATAATGAAAGTAAGTTATCTACTCTCCCAACTTATTGGCCGCAGTACCGATTTAATTTATTGATTTGCTGAAGGAAAGTTAGTTCTCAGTCCTATTCTGTTAATAGGGACAAACTTTGTTAGCAAAGTTGAGGTGCTGAAGATAATTTGTAAGGTTCCAGTACATTACGCCACTTCTTGTCCACAGAGCCCTCTGCATCAACACAATGGCGGCGATAGTAGGCAACCTTGCTGAAAACCGATTCAGATTTCAAATTCTTCCGACAACCTTTGGAAATTTGACAAGAATTCTATCCATCATTCTTCAGTAAAGATGCCGCTGTTCCAAACCTTCTCCACTGATAAAAGCAATAAGTCTGCAGTTAATGGTTTCTGCTGATGAAATTTTGTAGAGTTCCGCAGGAGAACGGTCAAGCCCTGCCACCTTCTTCGGCTAAAGTGTTTTAACTGGGGCAATGGTTTTATCCTTACTGGGCATGAGGCGAGGTCTGTAATTTTAGGCATATCGAACAACTTGGCTTAGTTTTGGCTTAGTTTTGGGACCAACATTCCAAAACATGTCGTCCAAAACAGCGAAAAAGTGCTCTCTCCATCTTCTTGGCCGATCCTCATAAGAAATCAGCAGAGACAAACTCCTTACCGAGCGCTCACCATCCATCACCTCCGTGGTGATTCTGCACACGATTCTGCTGTCGTACACATTGCAGCTTCTTCGGCGTGTTTAGACAGTGTGTCGATGGAATTTCCTTTCTCACGACGCAAATATACTAAACAACTCGATGACTTAGACGGTTTCTCATCGCGAGCTGTTACTACCTTCGACCACGTATGCATAGCATCACAAAGAAAACGAGGAGAATAAGCAAAATTTCGACCAAACATTCGACCAAGTTTCAAAACATCTTGTGATCAAATATCCCGAGGATCTCAAAATATCGGAAAAAATACTAATCCATCCAAAAGTTGAAATTTTATCAGGAAAACCACTTCAACAGTACCATTGAAATTAAACTTGAGATACTTTAGAAGCACATCTCCTGCTAACTATCTGAGTTAAGACTCCAAATTGTCCTTTCGTTCACTCGAACTGCCACTAAAATCTGACCTATAACCCCTTCAAATGCTTACATATATTCGTCTTAAATACAACACAATTCATCGTACAAAAGAATTTTTTAATAACAATCTCAGTTCCGTGGAACCATCCATTGCTGGACAGAAAAATGTGGAAACCTCCCAAGAAGACACAATTCACTAAATTTCACCTCACATCAATTCCAAACGAAATCAAATCCAATCTTTACAACCTCTAAGCTCCCAATTACATTCACGTTAACACTGGTAATCCATTTTAACCACCAACGTGTAAGCCTTTTACTGCACCCAAACTAATGACAACCTCCATGTTGTGGTCCGATTCCATCGCACTTCAAACCCAAATCACTGTACTTTCTCTAAATAGATAAAAATTACCAAAGTCGTTGATAGCCCATCATTATTCGCTCACTTTAAGAATGTTCTGGGGCTATCGCCCCAACACCGATACCGAGGCACACACTATGCCAGTCATGAGGAAGTGAAGCACGAAAGTGCAGCAGTGCCATTTTGCTGATGCATGATGATGCCACATCGGAGGATCTTTAATATCGTGCTGCTAAATGATGTAAGCGTAGCAGTACATCCATCTCCCAGAACCGCCAAACTGCAGTTGTGCCGCTTACTGCTGCAGCAGAAGAGGAACTCCTAAAGGCGGAAACCGGTATCACTTGTTTTGGAGTTTGGTTCGTTTTCTATTATATACGTCTATGGATGAAAGTAACATATAATTGTTAGATAAATATAAGTTATGCGCTACAAATGAAAAGGAAAAGAACAACCACGACAGATAGAAGCCGCACCGCGCCCCTGCGCCTTGTAAAGAGTTAGAGAAACAATTGGCATCGGCTTGCTAGAGCATTAATTATGGCTAAAAATGCAATGAAATCCACAACACTTTTGTTCTGTGATGAGCTTTGTTTCTTTGTCTGATGAATGGAAGAGTTGAAGATTAGGATGATAAAGTGTTTGAGATACGAATTTAAGCAGGAAATGATGTTGGTTCTTTCGCTGTAATGCGCTTAATTATTGAAGTGCAATGAACAACCGTATTGTGTGCCTAGAGTGATCGAAATCTCTGCTTTCGTCAGAAAGGGTACTTGTATCTCCTATCTATTAGCAGACTTTATTAAGTTTATAATGACAGAAATTACAAAAGAATCTAGCAATGGCCACAATTCAATGGCGGCCCATCTCAGGAAAATGGGAATCAGCACCACCGACCTATGCAGAGGCTGTGGCGACACAAAGGTAGAGGAAAACTCAACACACTTCCTCTGCGAATGGCCAAGCCTCATCAGAACCAGACTCTCAACCCTCGGAAAACCACAGTTCAAAGACCTAAGTGAACTAGCAAACACGCCACCTAAAATCACCCTAAAATTCATCATGAAATCGGGCTGGTTCAGGAGGGCCACCCCTGCTACTAACCAAACAGCTAACCCACTGCTTATTTCTCTTCTCCTTTCCTTTTTCTTTTATTTACAGGTATCCCACACCGGGGGAACACAATGGATCCGTTGAGACCCGAGTGAGACTGCACCCTTGCTGATGCAGTCACCCCCCCCTACCTAACCTAACTATACCTTCCATAGTTCCTAAATACTGGCAAAAGGCAGGGATTGTATTCAGAGCTTAGTTATTTAAGTCGAACACAAACCTTTTTCCTTCTGAGATTATAGCTACGAGTTTGGGTAAAATTGTGCAAAAATAAAACCAATCAAGGCTCAAATTAGACGCCAGAGAGAATGATTAAGAGCCTCACGTTGGGCGCCAATTATTTGACTTTCTTGCATTATGAAGTTGAATGGAAATGAAATGAAACAGAGTCCCGATGTATTTAGTAACACAATGTGGAGACTTCCCAAATATAGGGCGTAGAGGAGTTAAAATTGTTTGCTGTTTGTTGGTTTGGGTTCGGAAATTTAACATAAAAGTCACATGCGGCTTATTTACAACGGCGATGTGGAACAGCTTTTAACTGTTGGGATGAATGGATGGAATCAATATTCGGAAAGAATATCGCCATCTTCATTGACAGTCAGGCTGCGCTAAGGGCGCTAGAATCTTGTGCCACTAAATCTCAGATCGTCAGGAATTGCCGAACAATGCTTAAGGCATTATGTACACAGAACCGTGTCAGATTATGTTGGGTACCTGGACACTGCGATATAGAAGGCAACGGAAAGACCGACGTGCTAGCCAAAAGACGGGCGAAACTCCTGCGAAGGGACATAATCGGTAACATTAAACCACCAAGGTGTGTGACAAGGGTAATTATTTGTGATAGAATCATTAACATGGCTAATTCAAGATGGTTCAACTTAGATGACGATAAGGTGTCCAACGCCTTGTTGCACCGCGGGAAATCTGGTGAGATTATAAAACTGGAAATGTCAGGGCTAAGAACAGCGATAGGAATACTCTCTGGCCACTGTCTTCTAAGGAAGCATGCTATGAGATTAGGTTTATCAAATACAGATGTCTGTAGGTACTGCAACGGCCTACATGCCTCAGAGGATATAACACACATACTCTGTGAATGCCAGGGCGTTGCCAGGACAAGGCTAAAGTACCTTTGAAGATACTTCTCCGATAACTTAGAAGAGCTAAGGTCTCGGAACCACAATAGTGATATCTTCAAATTCTGTAGAATTGCTTTTAAAACTGTTCATTTAATTTTTTTCAGAACAGGGCAGAGAAGCAGTCAAATTTAGAATATTTATTTGGGATCTCATTCCTGCTTGTTTTCTAGAGGAACTTGCTAACTCTATGGTACTTGCGCACGCAAAAGAATGTCATCTTGAGTATACATTCCGAATCTCTATCGCAGTTGAAGCTTTGAATAGGTATAAAAGGCCTTTTCCATCCAAAATATGTCGACTGACGACAAGAAAGGCTGGAGGATTCAAAAACTTCGTCAATTGCTTAATCACTTTGCCCGATATGCAGACGAATTTGAATTTGAAATGAGGACTGAAACAAGGTACAAAATATTTACAGAATCGTCATGTAATAATATTCCAGTCAAACCCGTTACCCAAACTTTTAGATTCTAAGCGGAGGTCTTTACCTCGTTAGTGAGTTCGAATAGCACCCTAGAAGCTGGACCCATTAAACGTCATAACACCTGCTTGTGTGCGACATTAGGCCAGGGTATGATCACCGATGAAAGGGTTTCTACCAAAAAGCTTGCTTCATCCATTCGGGCTAATAAAAGAGGAGCCATTGTTGGTCGATTTCAGCTAAAGTACCTCCAGCCATCATAGTTCTCTCTCTCGTCAGCACGAAGGAAGGGCTTCTATCAGCACATGCACCCTTTACTGAATCTACAGGAGCTTTGCGCCGTAAGGTAACCTCCCCTCCTTATTCTACTCTTTCGCTAAGTCAGGAGCTACACAGAATGCTCCATTTCAGGGACTATTAAGCCAGTGCGTTAATTCTTCCGAACATTGACGTTCCTATGCGTAATACAAACGTTTTTTTGATGGCGCTAAGGTTCGGAGTGCACACGGATCTTGTCTATCAAACTCCTTCGGCCAACTCAATCATTAGCCGGCTGTCTTGTCTGATCGCCATCCACTTGAGCACAGGGTTCCATGACATGAGGGTATAGAGGGCAACAAAATTGCTGATGAGCTAGCCAGACTACGATCGCAATCTTCATTTATTGGCCCGTCTCCCTTTTGTGCTTATCCACTAGCCACATAACGATGGAGCTTACCTCATGGGATCACCAAGAGAGAATATTAAAATGGAACTCAACAACTGGGCTACGTCAAGACAAGAGATTCATCAATGCTTCCAATTGCAAGAGAAGTCAGTTGTTCTCACACTGAACAAGCGTGTTGGTAAGCTCGTCACGGACTTCCTCACAAGACACTGTTCACTCAACTACCATGTGCCGATTTTGTCTGGATGATCAAGAGACTGCCGGGCATATCCTGTGTGATTGTTTCGCTATGGCTCGAAGCTCTCCAAACATAGACAACCAGTCACCCGCATAAACGATCCTAAGGTTCCTCCACGACCTTGATCTTTGATCGGGATAATTACTCTCTCCATTACAAGGGGAACTTAGGGATTGCACAAACGATCTGTCTAGGTCGCAGCGCTTATCTGGCATTTCTAAGGATAGGCAGAAGAGCCTTCAGAGCCTAATTCTGGTTATCCAGGATAGGTGCCTTCCGGCTTTTGCCGCGAAGAAAGCAGTTCTATTACTATCCACTTGAGTATGCTACCAAAGATGAGGTTATTCTCTTTTGCGTGGTTAGTCAGAGGAATCTAAGTTTTTGGTGTTCATCTTCTCTGCATAGCCATGCAGTAAGCAACCGTAAATCGAACTTAGGACTCAAAAGCTCCAAGTACATTGTCAGCTTATAACAAAGTCCATGCTTCTGTGGTGTTCAGCTGGACGGGTTTTCCAATATTTCCTTGGTTCTTCTAGGGCCTTACTAAACTACGTTGGATCAATCTGCTGAAGTCGATGTCAAAGTTAATAGCGGACCCTACATAGACAAATTCCTTCACTGCCTCGAAAGTTAAGTTGTTCATCGTAACATTATGGTCAAGACGTCAGCATTGCAAGTCGATGCTGGTAGACAGCAGTTACATACTTAAATCTAGCCACGTTTACAAGCTGATGCAGTTTAGCATTTTCTCTTTGGATGTTTGCGAAGGAGTCAAGGAATGCTGGCTTCATTCTACCGATGATGTCAAAATCATCTACGTAAACATGTGCCAGTCTTGTTGCCCTGTACACTTAACACTACTATCTCCAGTATGAGGTTGAAGAAGCTACATGACATGGCTTCGCCTTGTTTGAAGCCTTATTTTGTAGATGCTCTCAGCCTGCGGCTATTGGCTTCTTACTTACTATGGCTGCCTAAATTTCCTTCCGATCCGAAAATTGTACTGATTGGTTTTTCGTACATCAGAACCGATATTTTAGTCCTCCGTTTTGGGTGAGGAAACCTTGTGTTGCTTCCTTTACCCTTGTAGATATTCCCTTGACTTCGCTTTTGTCAGACATTCGCAAGAGGTGGAGCAGTGAATATACTTTTTAGTCTTTTTTGGGACTCGAACCTGGAACCTCCCGCTCGATTTATGGTAGCATCCGCCACAGTAGATCTTGCAGTTTATTCGGCCTCCGGCCCACCCAGTTCCTATTACCGCTTAGTTACTATCCTTCGTCGTAGGCAACGGCAACCAAAAGAATTGGATATCTCGCCGGTTAGGTTAGGTTAGGTGAGCGGACTGGCAGAGAGAGGGAGGCCTCCTGCCGCACTCAGGCCAGGGTTGATCCATTGTGTTACCCATAGTGGGGAAAGGTGTTCCCGCGCCCATTGAAACCCTGTAATCTAATCTACTCTAATTACTGACTTCTTTTCGAGTACAAACCACTTTGATGACTTGACAAAGTTCAGCATCTTGCCTGTAGGTACGCCAGAGAGCTCTTCAAGATTATAGAAGAAGTATTTACCGAGGAATTTGTTTCTGGAATGTTGGGGTCCAGGACAATGGCAGAGGAAGTGGGTGGTGTCCTCAAAAACTCCCTCGTCGTCACTATCTCTGCAATGTTCTTCTTCCGTTCGGCGTAGTTTCTTCATGTGGTACCGCAGACTATAATGCACTGTGATGATACCCACGAGGAGAGAAAGGGATCCTCTGTTCTTTCGTATAACTCTCTCGATCCTTGTTCTATCGAAGGACGGCCATAGTTTTCTTGCGATGTTACACGTTTCCATGGACTTCCATCTTAGGTTCGCCTCTCTTGTGGCTGAATTCCCTGCTTCAAGCTTCAGCATGCAAGGCGGGATGCTTATAGAGAGATCAGTTGGTTCTATTAAATCTGTTGAGCCTTTCCTAGCTAGTTCAGCAGCTTTTTTATTGCCTGGGATACCCTCATGTCCAGGAATCCAGCAGAGCGATACCTTGTGCTGTATTCCAAGAACCTTAAGCTCTTCGCGACAGCATCTCACAAACTTGGATTGAATTTCAGTATCAGTAACAGTGTGGGTGCTCGTTGTTCATAAGAAGTAAACTCAGATAGCTCTTATAATGGGACCCATAGCTTGTCCGTTGGTTCGCCTGTCGGTTTATCCTTGGGGCACCACGCCTTCATCCACACAACAAATATAATAAAGCCACGAGCAATCGAAAAGCGTTTGTCCTAGATTGCTTACGCGCCCAATGAACCTTTATTAAAAATTCCAAATATCGCAATACAATCCATATTTACTCTGCATAATTATACATATTTCCCCCAAAAATATTGGGGAAAAAAAATCCAAATTAGCATGATTTCGAAAAAAAAACAAAAGCCTTCACATGGTTAACCTCAAGCATTTGCATACGCTTCACTACGAGCAACATCCATGAAGAGTACTTAAAATGTGTATCTCGCCAATTAAATTGTGCATTAAACTCATCAATGTTAGAGTGCGCGATCGGTGTACAGATCCCCGATGCCATCATCACTTCATACGAGCCTCAGACGTGCATAGATACTCGTACTTTCCTCTTTCATTTCATTTCAGTTGAAGAAAAATTATTAATAAATCAGCAAACGAGCAAACGCACTAAAGTGCCATAACATCCGCAGCGGTATCTTCTAAACTACCGCGCGTTGCATTTTGCCGCTTGGATTCACACGAGGAGCGCAAATGAGCACGACTTCCCAAGAAGATACTGCGA
Organism: Blera fallax; assembly: GCA_946965025.1. Taxonomy (NCBI): domain Eukaryota; kingdom Metazoa; phylum Arthropoda; class Insecta; order Diptera; family Syrphidae; genus Blera; species Blera fallax. The sequence continues at coordinate 118,694,231 of OX337244.1, forward strand.
TCCATATGCCTTGGCTTAGCTTGCCAAAAGGCAATAAATCTCCCTACCCAAACGAGCATGAATACGAGTACGAGTATCATGGGAGAGCGAGATACTTTGTGTGTAGCATAACGTTCTAATCAAAGCATAACGGCGGTTCTAGTAGGCGTGAGCCGTACTTAAAAGCGTCGCAGAAAAACAAACATTCAACTCTGTGACTGGTATTCTTTTACCGCGCGATGTCCTATCCCACTGCTGATGGTGGTGCACACTTCTATTGCTTTAATTAAATACCATAGCGGTAACGGAGTCAATAATGGAAGTTACAGATGTATCTGAAGATGCTCATTGAGCAACAAAGAGAAGAAAAGAAAGAAACTGAAAAAGATGAATAAAAGTATCTCTCTCTCTCCGTTAGGCGACAGAAATCAATTAAAAACGAAACAGCGGTGAGAACACCGATCAACAGGTGCGGCTGAGTATACCACGACCACCATGGCACCAACATCTACCACTCTACCACTCACCTGTTCATTGATGAAAATCAACAGTGGCGCTCAAAAGAGAGAGATAGAGAGGTGGTAAGAGCAGCAGGTAAAGCTATAGATACAGATACGGCAGCAGTTGCTTTTAAAGTTAAATTCATTGAAAAACGGCAGAGCACGAGAAAGAGATTTTGGAGAGAAGAAGTAAAAGTCGCTGCTACCACAGAGGAGAGTGAGTGTCGGAAACGAGTGAAATGGTTTGTTTTGAGTGAATTTTCCAATACAGTAGTGGGTATTCAAAGTAAACCGCTGCCAAGTTGAAGAAACCTTTTCTACTTCTGCCGGGGGTTGCGCGTTCCTCTATTCATTCGTTCTTCATTGGTTTCTGCTATGATCTTCTTTGCTGACTTTTCAGTTGGAGGTGTATGTTTTCCTTTAGGAATTCAGCGCGGATCCAAGGTTTGTTGCATTGGTAATAGGTTTGGGTACAGAGCTTGACATTGCCGGGATGCGTAGGCAGTTTGGGAGTTCAAGGTTGTCGAGTGAAGGCAAAATTAGATATTGAAGGAAGAATAGAATCGCTAAAGCTCACTCTCAATAACAGAACGTTTATCAGTGCTCCGAGACGTCGTAACCAAGGAAGCCAACTGACGATATGAGACAACATGCCATCCAGTGGAAAAAGCTGAGCATAGTGCTGGGAAATATAAGAGCGAACCATTCCTAGTGTTGCAGTCGTTAAGAAATGTTGCTAGCTTGGCCCTGGAAACGGGATCCTTAACCCTCAGGTTCCGTGAAAATTCAAGTGTGGTTCAGTCATTCGAGGTGTGGTCTTCCTTATTGGACATCCAACAAATGGCCATTCGACGGAGTCAGAAAGAGAAAGGATCAACGGCTTGCAATACTACTCTGAGGCAAGCTCTTTGTGTATGAAGTGCACTTTTCGCGGGAAGCTTCCCAGTTAACTTTTGCAGTAGCAGGCTTGGGTGACTGTTTCTGCCAAAGAAGTTGGCAGTGGCCGCCTTCAACCACTAAGCAAGAAATAAGATGATCTAGGAGATAAAACTAAGCCAATTCCTTAAAGTCTTTTGAGGCAGACAGGTCTAAATTTTAGTAGCTTTTGACCATCTTCGATACATTTGAGACTAGAACGGTGCGATTGCCGCAGTGTATTCATGGATTCTGCTGGTTCAAATGAGACTGCGGCGGCGGGAGTGCATATTAACTTCCGGTAAAGTAACAACCCCTGAACGAAATGAGCAGGAGTCCGCTAGTGGTACCTTTGCACAAGACAGCTCCCTCCCTGCTTCCACAAAACAAAGACCAGAGACAAGCATGACGACCGGCCATATGAGGGTAAGAACGCGGAGTCACGAAAGTTCAGCAATATTGGTTGACGACCGTTAAATTCAATGCCCGAGGCTCCACCAAAAAGGATTACAGGGTTTTTAGAAGCTTTGGTCTCCGAGAAATGAGCAAGAAGATCAGTTAAGTGATGCACTGCTAAGAGTTTCCTCACTCCTTCGCTGCAATAAGATGCAATGTGCCCAACATGCTGAGGATAACATCTTATCCTGTGTATATGTATACGAGTTTATTCAAGACGTCTACTCGGGAAGTGTTATTGAGGCAGTATTGGAAGTATTGATCCAGCTCCGTCAACTCATAGCTTTGTTTAGAGCGGAAGTAGTTTTGAAGAGGATCGTAGGCCAACCAATTACCAAGGAAATATATGTGCGGGTGGTCAACATGTGTTGGTTAGAGCCAAACATGGCTGAGGACAGAGTAACAAGTGTAGAGGACCGAGTAGACATGTTTTAGTTGACGATAACGGACAGTGATGTCTAGGACTCTGAGATCATCGAGATCGGCAAAAAGGGGAACTCGATCTAATCAGAAGACAGTTGGTCGATCTGTACACCACATCAACCTGAATAGACACGCCTACAGACCCGGACTGGTGACATCTAGCATTTGCTCGCGATGCGAGAAAGATAAAGAAAGCCTCAAACACTTCCTCTGCCAATGCCCGATAATAGGGGTGTTGAGATGCAAGCACCTGGGAAGACACGTCCTGACCGAGCCAAATTATCGTAGACGTTACAGTTCCGGAAAAATCCTAAAGTCTTAGTAGAAACTTCTACATTTTTAAATAGGCACTGAAAGTTCCTGTGCCCACACCAACCCGACCTAGCGAAAAGGTAAAAAGCTTCAAAAGGTCTGCCTTGCATCACTTACAGAAGTTCACAGATAGCAACAAATGGAAAGGAAAAGATACCCACAACCAGTAGTCCTGACATACATATCACATTGCAGAGCTGGCGACGACTGAGTGTTTTCAGCGAAGTCGAATCAGTCCCTGCTGACTAGGAGACATCAGCTCCAAAGAATCTACAACGACGCATGGACCAACCTACACATCGTCACGGATTCCATGATGAAAAGGTTTAAACTCAAAATTAGCACTGTTTACTTGGAAGCAATTGAATATATGTACATATGTATAGAAAAGGTTGCACCAAAGGAAAAGCCTAAAGAACTTTGCCACCTAAATTTAAGGCGTTTGTGAGAGACCCGCTGAGGTGGTGAAGCTTATACCGAGAGCAGTAAGATAATAAATGTAAACTGATTCGCAGACTGTTGGAACTTTCAGTCCTAAAAAGAAGAAAGGTGCTGACACTGAGTAGTCGGAAAAGATACTTTCACTTAGATGCAATTTGCTCATTGCGAAGGAGCAGTACTGCGATATCCTTTATAATTAATAACCAAACCCAAGCCAAGATTTAATGAGATCACAAGGGATCAACATACCACAGTGGGGCAGGCTTTACTTGAGCTACCTGCCTCTTTAATAAATTTCAGTAACTTTGTGGAAGAGTGGGGATCTGGTTACCCATTGTACCAAAACTTTGGCCAGACGAAGCACGAAAAAAAAACACAGGCTTCTTCCAAAAGTTCTGTGATGAAATCTACAGATTTTCTGATGCAATCATCTTACACGAAACTCTAGTATTGCCCTTCATGCCTCCCTTCAGTTAAGTGATCAGTGGGACGTAATAGCTTTTTAGTCTTTGCGTTCGATGAACCTCCTCTTTGTGCCTTCCACACAAGACCTTGGAATCGACGTCACAGTCCTTAACCTCCACTTTAAACAAAAGAACTATTTCCGCTTGCAGGTTAAAAGACTAATGGAAGGCTAATGCCAACTATCGAATTCCAATTTAAATCCCACAGTCTTCTGGTCCTTTACATTCTTGAACATCATTTCGAGAGAAATAAAGCCTGACAGTATCATTTGTCAAAATTGACACCTCTGTGCCTTGAGCTCTCTTGTATTTTCCCTCAGATCTATTTATTCCGAACGCAGTTAAAAGTAGCTAATCCAGAATTATGTAAACATGCCAAAAACTTGTCAAAATAAAAACAACAATTTATTAGAAATATGACATAAACAACACAACGCGTTACAAACGAACGAAAAAAAAAAGTTATTAATCGTGTTGTTTACCACTTGGGAAATTACCAGATTACCATCTACCAAAATCGTGTAGCACCTCAAAAACACATACGAAAGGTGGCTCGACTAATTAAAATAATAATTAAGCCAGCAAAGACAGTAATCAAGCAAACAATAACCTTTTCGCCAAATTAACTACGGCTTTTCCAAAATTATGAGACGGGGTTCCGCTAAAAAAAAAAGAAACCCTTACCAACCTGCAGCAGAGAAATGCATCCACCCATCGACCAGAAAAAAATCCATCAAAGCAAAGAAAACGAGAAGCACTCAGATGCTTCTCGTTCGAGTGCTACAACCTGCGAGAGTATCTATCACAATTCACAACCACCACCTGACTACTCCAGGCAGATACTTTCAATTGAGATACTCACTCTTTTTGTTTTCGCTGTCGTCGTCGAAGCGACTTCAACGGTGAAGCAGATGATATTCATTTGCCGGATCGGTTAGTATGAATCAGTCAGCCGCATTGAACGGACTACCTAAGCTCTCGCTCTTCTCAAGAGACACTCTGATCGCGTGAATTTGTTTCTCTCTTCTTCGGTAATTTTTTTTTTATTTTCATTTTATCGTGGTTTTTGTGTGGAGAAAAAAAAATCGTTGATATCTGAAAGAATTCAAGTGAAAGATACAGTATCTGTATCTTAAAAGTGAATTTTCAGTTTCGTTTGATTTTGAAAATGATTTCAAGTGAATAGAATTCCCAGTGAAACAGTTTCGTCCCTTTCGTAAGAAAACAGTGAAAAACTTAGCAAGTTTCGCAGAAAAAAAAAAAAAAAAAAAAAAACTGATAAAGTCGCCCAAAATGGATAACAAGCTCGAGCAACACTCCAAGCCGATCCTTAGCCCGACTCGATCGCTCGATGAAGGCTTCGAAAGCGATCCGGATCGCATATCAACTGACTCGGAACAGATTCTACCAACACCGCCACCAACACACCAAACATCATCCTCATCGTCGTCACCACTGTCTGGACAGAAAAATGATAACAGAATCTCAACCGGATCAATGTCCCTGGCGCAATTGTCATCTGCATCGACGATGTCATACGAATCGTCAAAAGTTGACAAACTTCAACAGCAGCAGCACTCCTCAAACCATGATGTCCCACAACTGCGTTCTCAGGTTTCACGTCGCAATCGCACCAACACCACATCGTCGTCGGCTCACCAAGGTGACATGGAATCCGAGAAATACTTCAAAGACAACAACAGCAATAGGCCAACATCATCATCGTCGTTGGATAGTAAATTGGCAGCATTACCGCGTGCCACCCATCAACTGCTTGGTGGCAGCAATTTCAATCCCATTTCAATGACAGCCGCGTCGTCTGGCTCTCCTCCACCGACGCCTACCAGCTCAAGTACCACCACTCCAGGCAATCGCCTTCAGTACCAATATCAGAAGAATCGTCAAGGAACGCACACGAATAATCGATTTAACGCCAGTAACGTCGGTTATCGACGTTCACGGACACGCGCCCTAGCCCCGGCCATCATTAAGACATCTTCATTTCCATCATCAGCGCCAGCTACATCATTATCATCGGCATCTGCGACGGCAGCGGGAGCGGCTGGGACGTCAGTGTTGGCGGCCGTTAATATGATCCCCTCGAGCAATAATGGCCCGACAAGCCTGCCTACGTCGATTAACGCGGTTACTCCTGTTGTTGGCCAGCTAGCGAACGTCAACGCTGTGGGTGGTGGTGGTGGTGGCGGCGGCACAACCATGATGATGATACCAGTCGGTTCAAGTTCTAGATCGCATTCCATGGATGCAATTAGGCAGCGTGATGCCTTGTTGCTGAAGCATGAGCCAACTCCGGTTGTGGCCATCTATAAGGGCACCACAGATCGACTCATGAACTACAACAAATTCACCAAATTCACTCCGAGCTCTGTTGGGGGTGGTGGTGTTAACCAAAGTCAAAGTATGCCATTAGCCCAAACGATTTTACTGCAACCCTTGTCCAGTTCATCGTTATTGGCCTCATCTTCATCAGCTGCGCCGACCAGTGGCGGCGGCGGTTCAAATTTAATTGATTTGCGATCCAATCACCTGATGGCTTCGACAAACAGCTTATACACCTTCTATCCAGCCGAGGGAAGTCTCCAAGTGTGGCAATCGGAATGTGGTGACTTGACATACAAGTCCAGTCGTAATCAACAATCGCACAAAGCTCCGGTCTGTTGGACACAATCTATACCAAGGCAAACAAGACGGTAAGTCGTAGAGAAGATGTTGCATATTGTTCTGTGAGGTGATGGGATTCCTCAGGTGTGAAAAATTGGTCAGTCTTGGGTTTTTCTTTCGCTCTCTGCTCTGCAACAAAGGGAGACGATGTTGGATAATTAATAAAGTGAATGGGAATGGGATGGTAGGTGGTGATTGCAGAAATCCGGTGTGATTTATGCGTCTGATTAGGGGGGATGTCGTTACGTGGGTCAGTACCATGAACGGGGGCTTACATTAGTCTTAAAGGGTTCTAATGAGAATGAGATTAGGTACAGTTGCTAAGATTAGATGTCGTCGAAATTGCTGGTTTGGTGGGTGTAGTAAAGGTTTTTCTTTTCAAAAAATTGTACAAATTTTCTTCTTCTTTTTTTTTGTGAGATTTGTTCCGGCGTTTCTGAGGAGAATATTTGTAAGGAAAAAATTGAGCATAAGCCAGGAGTTCAGGTTCAAATTTTAACAGGTTCACGAAAAAAAGCAACCAAAAGTCTCTGTAGTTATAATTGACGACGTAGATACATAAACAGATACAAATTTCATTTCAGTAAAAGCAGACGAAAAGGTTCGGTCATCTGTTTTGCTGAATATGTACTGCCGCAGAAAAACATTCACTACTTCATGAAACCTGGTTGTGATATCCGCTAATTGAAAATTGATGTTTTACTTGATGAAAAAATCTATTTCATTTTGCTTATATCTCAGCTTCAAAACAATGTGCAGAAATTATTTTAAGTCCAAAATGTTCGAAAACTAGTACCTTTTCGAAGAGAGTACATACATATGGCATGCCGTCGCTGAAGGGCTGATATAAATACTGCAAATTAAAGCAGTGTTTTGCATTGCCCTTCTGGTGTCAACCTGGGCTATTATTTTTTTCAGCTTTTATGTAAGTCATTCTTTTGCCCTACTGTAGAAATAGTTAAAACACGTCCAAGGATAAAAATTAGGAAAGCAATTGGGCGGAATATGATTTTCATAGTCTAACCACCATAGTCGTTTTTACTCTGGGTGTATCTGTGTCCATTTTCGACGTCAATTCGCGGCCGATTTTTATTCTGGATATTTATAAAAACTCCAAGAAATACGTTCACTCATTTCCATAGTTGCCTCGTTCATTAATTCTAATTGGTAACCAGTCAAACGTCCCTTAGTCGAAAAAGAAGATATTGAGCATCGATTTGCAATTCCTTTGATTTCCAACACATTTACACCATTCAGCTACTAATTCTCACTTCTTGAGATATTTTAATATTTTCTGTTCCGAAATTAGTTAAATATTTTCATATTTATACATAAATATTATTTTGGCCATAACTTGAAAAATCGGTTCTCTAAATTCATTTAAAATATCAAAAAATGCTAATCAGGTCCTTGAGAGTTTGGAACCCCCTACAGACGATCTGACATTCTCATAGCGACAGTCAACTTCTACAAATCCGGTACTGCATATGGCCGGCATGACTTAGCATCTAATTTACGTTATCGATACATGCCAAACGACATATCAACACAGCACACACGACTCACTGCATTGGACCAACTCCGCCTGGACATAGAAACCAAACAGTTCATGCCAAAGTAAGTTTGTAAACCTAAAGATACAAGCTTCACACATCAAAGATACACTTCCATAAAATTTTGTCAGCGTCTTTTTTTTCACTTTTTTGAAATACTATGCGCCATACTAACCAGCAGCCAGTATGCTGACAAACGTTTTAGATACTTCGTCATTCGCCGATTTTAATGAAATTAGAATATTCGTAAACTAGTTAAAGATACACATGAAACAAAGAACGTGTTACTAACAAAATAACCTATTCACATGCAAATTATCAAGTTGACGCATTTGAAATAGAATTTGTGAATAGAATTGACCTTGCCGTGGACATCGTATTTCGTTTTAAAATTTCATCCGAATCGTTCAAACGTGATTCTGAAATTTGTTTCCAAAAATTATTCATATTCGTAAGTAATATTCGTAATGTGATTCTCAAGAATCATAAGGAATAGGGTATGCTTGGCAACAGGAAGAGGCCTGACCTAATGAGACTGACTGGAAAAAAGACTGAGAAACAGAAAAGTCATAGACTGTCGGATCGAATAATGTGTACCGTGTTTCCTTCATTTTTCAAGCTAGGCTTAAGAAAATAGGCGTACCGAGCTGGAAAATGAGAACATTTTGGAAAAAGTGGGCGTATCTGTCAATGTTTTTACCCCGAATCATGATTTTTGATGAGATTGTAGATTTTTGAACTCAAGTTTAAAACTATCTTGATAAGTGTCCTTGCAAAAGTAAATTTTTTTAACAAGGGGTCCCCCAAAATATGGGAGCATCCTTATTAAATTTAAGCTCGCATTCGAGAGAAAGTCAGCATCTATATATTTTGTAAAAGTGCTTTTGAAGCCTCCAGTAAGAATGCTTAAAAACTGGCGGACTAACACTTAAATTACTGTTTTGCGTGGAATATAAAATCCACATGCAGACTTACTTTAGTTGTTAACGCTAATTATTTATGCGAAAGGTGTTTAAAGCTGAATGGAAAGAGCTATACGTGAGGTGTGGCCGAAATATTTATTGCGAAGTACATATATTCAGCGTCCATATGTTCTGCAAATAATATCATTCCATGGCTTCAGTTGCAGGAGACAACATGTGAGACCCACTTTTTGATAATTCGTCCACATAAACCGAGCGGATTATTAGCAATGGCAATGACGTTGTTTCCCAGTTCTCGAGAACTCGTACTGGTTTATTGCCACTAGGCAGAGGCTTAACGTAGCCCCAAAGATTAAAGTCTAAGGGCGGTATATCACACGATTACTGGGTAACCTGAAAGCTTTTCTGAAACCACATACTGTCCATGTGCACATTTTATAATTTGGCCCAACAAAATCGATTATCTTCTCCCGGCATCTCCTGCCATTGGCAGATGACCTCATCTCCCTCATTACAGAAGACTTATAGTCCGTTGAGCCGGTTGACCAAATTCCCTCCGATAGAACCAATTTTGAAAGACTCTTCTCATAAATTGTACACGATTCCAGCATTGCCTTGAATGACGTCGTTCTCTACCTCGTGAATTGCGCCAAAATAAGTGTGAAAACCACCAATTTTTTTTAAAAATAACGCCATAGCGAACATTGTCCGTCAGTAGGGCGATTATTTAACTGTGTGTTCCAAAAAATTAAACCATCGTCCCTTGACACACTTCGCTGTTGAAAATAACCACCTCGCCTCCCTCATTTCGGAAGATGTTTGGCCCAATAACGCCGAGATTTTCAGATGGTTCTGAAGCTCATGTGGATTAAGATCGTCACATATCCCACTTCCAGCCATTGAGTCGAAAATGCCATTCGTCGCTAATGATGATTTTCTCCACTAAATTGAAATCCGTTTTCGACTGTTCAAGCGCAAGCCAGCTAACGTCCGACGCATGATGTGGTCTTGTGGCTTTAGTTCTTATTGAATCTTGAAATCGATAAAGTGGATAAAAATTCCAGTCTTCCCGTAAAATTGATCAATTTAAGGGCGCCAAAAATGCTTACTTGAAAAATTGTAAGATTTCTGTTTCATTTGTAAGAGCAGCTCTCTTTCAAACGAGCGTTCCTCGAATTTCGCGATGATTGAGCTTTCGGCAGGACACCATGGCAACCATATAGCACATGAATAGAATCCGAATTTTTATCTGAATTCCGAATTTTTTCACCATTTTGACGCGTTATTGAAGCATAAAATTCTGCACAATTGAATGACAGCTACATACGTCCGAATACAAGGGTCATAAATAGCAGCGCTGTCGTTTGAAACAAAATCACAATTTTTGGTCGAAATTCAGACGAGGCTAGATTGAAAGATCTCGTAGTTTGGAGTCAAAACTTCGCTTAACTTAACTTAACACGGGGACTGTGCTTCTTCATACATATTGAGTTATAAGAAATTTGGAACTTTTTCTCTATTGTACACCTAAGGCATATTTATCACTCGGGGACTGACACCCTAGTGTGTATACGTCGGCAGTTTGCTACCTAAATTTTGCAAATGGCAAAGAAAACAAATTTATTCAAATTTTATTGTTTTCGAAATGTTCGTCCTGCAGTTGTAAACAGTGAGCCACGTCGGTCACTTTTATTTTAGTTGTAAACAGTTTAAACCAGTTCTGAAAGCACTAATCTCACCGTTTCAAAGCCACCTCAGAACCGAGACTATCGTTGCCGCTAAATGTCAAAAAAATCATTTTATTGTTTATGAAAATGATTAAAATTAAATCATAAGGTGCTAAGACTAGATTCTAGGACCGATGAGTCACCAACTCCTTAGTTAAAGCGGTCACAAACTCGATAGTTTAAGATGTGGTGATGTTATGTTGTGGTGATGAATTGTTGTGATGGAGAAAAATCGTTTTTAAAGCGCTGGCTTATAACCCGTGGTATAACATTCAGCATCGACCATAAAATGATCCTCCAGTGACGTAGTAGCAAAATAGCCCGTGCGTTCAAAGAATGTGGCAACAATGTTATCGGCAAAGTTCCATGCACGCTTAACTCTTGTTGGCTTATTGTTGTTTGGGAAGATTAAAGCTGTAACAATGTCGTAAACGTCTTTTGATCGCCTTTGATTGAACTTTTTAAGCCTTTTCTTGCTCCAGTCCAGTCGCGTCTTCTTGTGAGCATCGATTAAATTGTGTAGTATCCACCAATCATGGAGGAGTTTTTGAATATGGGTCTCGACTCGATATCCTTGTATTTATGTGCATCGATTGTCCTCTACCAAGATATAACAACCGACGTCGACAATTTCTGGGACGACGGTAATGCTAGGACGTCCCTCCAGTGGCACATACGTCAGTGTTGAAACTCCTTAAGCCATAGTTCTACAGCACTGTTATCGAGCCAATCGGTCTACAAAATCGTACAAAATCTTGGCCCGAAAATGTTCACTAGTTATACCTACTAACAGAGGACAAGTAAGTGTTTGGCGCAAACAGCCCACAAAGTGGTAAAGGGCCTAACTTCTCGCAGTCATTGTTGTGGATGTGATATTTTTGGCACGATTGGCAGGAACCTACAGTTTAATACCGTATCTGAAAGGCTTAGGTTAGGTTAGGTAGGGGGGGTGACTGCATCATCAAGGGTGCAGTCTCACTCGGGTATCAACGGATCCATTGTGTTCCCCCGGTGTGGGATACCTGTAAATAAAAGAAAAAAGGAGAAGAGAAATAAGCAGTGGGTTAGCTGTTTGGTTAGTAGCAGGGGTGGCCCTCCTGAACCAGCCCGATTTCATGATGAATTTTAGGGTGATTTTAGGTGGCGTGTTTGCTAGTTCACTAAGGTTTTTGAACTGTGGTTTTCCGAGGGTTGAGAGTCTGGTTCTGAAGAGGCTTGGGCATTCGCAGAGGAAGTGTGTTGAGTTTTCCTCTACCTCTGTGTCGCCACAGCCTCTGCATAGGTCGGTAGTGCTGATTCTCATTTTCCTGAGATGGGCCGCCATTGAATTGTGACCAGCAAGGATTCCAATGAGGAGTGACGGCTGTGGTCTGTTTAATGATAGGAGTTCTTTGGTCCTCTTTTTGTCAAATTGGGTCCAAAGTTTTCTAGAGACTCGGCATGCGTTGATGGTATTCCACCTTGCGTTGGCCTTATTTAAGAAGTCTGTAGAGATTTTGGACATGAGGAGACTAATGGGCAATAGTACAGAGTTGTCAGCGTGTAGGTCATCTGATTCTGAGCCTTTCCTGGCCAGTTCGTCGGCCATTTCGTTCCCGTGGATACCCATATGGACCGGGATCCGGCAAAGCGAGATTTTATGTCTCGAGCTGAGGGATTTGAGTTCCTCTTTGCAACTTTGGACCAATTTAGATTTGGTGGTGATGGAGGTTATGGCTTTGATGGCTGCTTGGCTGTCTATGTAAAAGTCAACCTTGTCTGTTGTTGTTCAGTGTGGAGAGGTGTCGGCAGGCCTCGGTGATACCATGAATTTTCGCTTGGAACACACTTGCGTGGTTCGGAAGTTTCATGGACCGGGCAATTGAGGGTTCCACTGAGAAGATGCCGGATCCCGTACCTACGTCCATTTTTGATCCATCCGTGAAGATAGATATGAAGGTGGGGTCTATGATCTCACCATTTGTCCAGCTTTCCCTGGAGGGGAATTTGGAGGCTTAATTGAGTAGATTTTGGTGATTGCTTTTGGACATTTGTCAAATATTTGCGAGAGGTAGAACCGTGAAGAAAATTCTTGGTCGAACCTGCAGCTCACAGTAACCGCTGAAGCACGGCAAAACCTAACTGCTAAACCTTTGGTAATGAAAGAGTTGCTTAGCATCTGTTGCCATTGGACAACGTCCTAATTTTCTTAGTCACTCGAAGGATGTGCGTTTTATTGAAATTTCGTTTAGTTAAATACTTTTTCTGGTGACTCAAATATATTGATTAAGGTTACCCACAAATGGGAACTCTTTCTCTTTCATAAGTAACAAAAAAATGAGAGTAGATGAACCAGAAATTATCTCTCCTATATCTACGAGGTTGGTTATATTGCTCCTTAAAAAAATGAACTCAATCCTTTCACCGATCTGCAATAAATGCCAATCTGGTGTGTTTAGAGCCGAAGAGTTTACGCCACTAAACGAAACACCTTTTCTGAAAGTCATTTGTCAAAATGGAGACGTGATCTCCTTCTCTGGGACCCCAATATACCTTCGCTAACTTCTATATTCAATTTCACATCCAGGAAAAAGTAGTAAGAACATGATGGATTGCAAATCTAACGCTCCAAACGCTGTATTTCTTTGTGAAATAGAAGCCTACTCCAAGATGTCCAAGAGTCATGCGATCAATGCATCTCAGCCGTCGAAATTGTCATAAAATTTTGAATTATTTACATAGTATGTGCGCAAGAAGTGAAAAGGCTTGCGTTTAAGAGAAACGTCGAAGTGAATATGGCCAGATTCAGTTAACACACTTTTACTTTAACTGCGCCTTCAAACGAACTATTTCTGATGGCTTAAAAGTGGTCCTCTGTCTAAGAATATACACTCCTGATGCAGAGAAATAAAAGAATAGTTCATAACAGTCAATTACGTCCTATAGATACGCATTTCCACTAAACCAATAAAGTTGCTCTGAAAACATGGAGAAAGGTTTGGTTGATCTAATCCTTCCCTCAGCTTGGGAAGTCTTATCTTCTCCGGCATTTCTGTTGTGCAAATTCGACAAGATCACATTGATGCCGCCTGTAATTAGCTTTCACTTTCTGCACAACACATCACTGTCAATTCCATGAGCAATCTCTACCACGAAACGCCACTTCTCCTTATGTAACTAACAGCGACCTATATTCATCTTACATCATACCCTCTCCAAAACCGTCAAAATCTCCTCCTGATCTCATTTGCCAAAAATTCAAATTTTCAAACAACACCGAAAAAAAACTGCAAACCACCCAAAACCCACAGCAAATTCAGTTGAATTGTACCCCCACATGCCGAAATTACGAAACCACAACACCACAACACCGTCATCTTCAAGTCGACAACAACACGCGTGTATGCAAAAAGATCCCCATCCCACACAAAAATAAATAAATAACAAAATTAAGAGCTCATCAACCGGCCTAATTAATTCATCAAAATTTTGACCAAAAATGTCAAAACACCAAGTGCAATTGGTCCGAAAGATGACTTAACACCAAGCCGCCGCCATTTGGTTCCGAAAAATTGCGGAAGACATTTCAGTTAAGGTGATGTGGATTTATCAACAAAAAAAGATACATCTTATCACCATAAACTGAGGAAAACGTATCTCCCACGGTTAAGTGAATGGTTGAAAAGGCCTTGAGGCTATTTTTATTCGCCTTACCGTCGCGTCGAGGAGGAAAAGTATCGTGACAGAAATTTGCAAGCATCTCCGACCGTGAATTGTCACTTTGAAATTGATTTGGATGCATACTATCTTTTGCCGATAATACTCATATGTGTGCTAAAAGAATGTTCTAATGAATATTCAGGCTTTTGGTGGTGTTTATCTAGAGAGGATTATCATAAGCTCGTAGATTAGTATGGCCTTGGTGTCACGCAGCTGGAGATGCGATTCATATGATAATTTTGAAGATGAGATGTGGTGTTTCATAATTTTGAAATAGATTAGCGCAGCATTTGAATATTTTGAAACGGAAATTGTCCGTGGAGTTTGAGAATATTAAAAATGGAATGCAAAGTGGTGATGGGACTGGTTTTTTCAGCTCACTCTTTGGCCTAGTTTTGGTCCGTTTGTGTTGCATGCACAATGGAGACTTTCAGCTATAAAACTGCGGAAAGACTTTGACTTGGAGAGAGTCTTCTAAGGAATGTGATGTGAGATCCCTCACGCGTTCTGATTTCGCGAAATTGTTAGGACCTAATGGCATCGGTAATCATTGTCACCGCTTTGAGTGATTTGGGTGCCATTCATTATGATTCTTAGGTGAACTTTCCATCTTTCTCGATTCTCTGCCACTGACTTCAATTCAGATGTAAAACTTGATCTAACCATCTCATCAGAAGCACGGCACTATCAAATTTTGTGGTCGGGCCCCATGTAGGGCGCCATTTTAGGGCCACAGGACGTATCTTACACAACTTTCGGCCAGAAAATTAGCGTTTGGTTTGTGTCGCAATGCATAAAAGGTAGGCTGGCCAACCTTTGCCTCGGGTTCACGACAAACCTATGGAAAAGGGAGACGCTTGGATGGTGTAACAGCGATTAGGGAGTAGGTTAGGTTAATTATAAGATAGTTTAAGTATAGGTTAGGTGAGGTGTTGATTATTTTAGTTAGGTTAGCACCACGAACTCCTTCCCGGTCTTTCTCTTGGCCATAAGTATTAGCACTTATACATTTTTTTTCTCCTCTCTTTTGTATTCCGTCCGTGGTCAGAGCAGAGTTATTTTCTTCTTTAATTTTTGGATTATCTGTTTCATGCAGAAAAATTTTGTATGCTAAGCAGGTTGTGTACGGTGGAAGGTGACAAAAACCACCTAGTCCGAGGAGCTAAACCGTGCAACCGCGAGCATGCCGCCGTCCTCTTCACCTACACCGAAGTTGCCTCCGTGGCCTCATCCTACCTCAAAACAATTTTCGACCCACGTTCTAGGCTCTTTTTCTGATATAGTTGTTCGTTGGATATACGATTCGGCCAAAATCCGCAAGATTTTGGATCGTCAGACGAGAAGGCCTATTTTTGAGGTGTTTAAGGTGAGATGTCATAGTCCATCGAATACCATGGTTACCTTCTGTCAATGTTGCACGGAGTACATCGTTGATGACCACTAAGAAGAACAGTGGTGATAGTATGTACCCCTGACGTACTCCACTTTGAACTTCGAATATAACTTAAGCAAGGCAAATAAATTTTTTCTGAGAACTCAGTCCGTCTTTTCAAGTTGATGCTTTAGCTGCTCGTTTCCATTTCTAATCGATTGGCAACTAGTGTCGTGATTTTATTAATTTGGGTGCACTAGTATAGGTTGAACTAGATACCAGATACAACCTCACTCAGACCAGTAAGGTCCATTGTGTTATTACGGGATTAACATCTCCAAAAAGCTACCCACTGAACCAGGAGGATCTGGAAGCCACTAGTTTCTGATCGAGCTTAGGCCAGATATGTCTAGTGATGAGCCACCTGCACGTCTTCAATTGGTTACGTTGACAGTGTTCGGCAACGCTCAACTTGTTATGGATTATCTTTCAGTGAATCCACTATCAAACCATGCGGCCCTATCCCAACTCTCTGCGAGTGGTTCGATGACAATATTCAGCAGATTTTCAGTATGTTTCAGTGCCCATTGTAGAGTACCTCAGCTGTTCAAAGCTTGGAGCTAAGACATGTCTTGTTCATGATGACAGTTCTGATAGAATTTTCAGTCGTTTTTTAGAATACTTTGCTTTCCACTGGTCATCTCGTTTGACTTCAGCACTCCTGTCGTTTCCAAAGTTGATAGAAAAATTGACTAACTTTATCGATCGCTGATGCCTGAGGCGACTCAAATTGGAATCCACATTATGCCATGCTTGGTGTGGTTATACAAGAAGTCCCAAGGGATTTTCTTAATTTTGTGTTTCATATTCCTACAGGATGCACCGCAAATCAGTTAGATACGGTTTGAGATAGTAAATCTTGGCATATGTCCTGTGCTTAACCATCTGTCATCACTTTTCTTAGAATCAGCAGTTCAAAGTAGTGTTCGTTCGCCCAGTCTGGTAGGCAAAGTATGGTATCCACGTACCCCTAATTCCTTGAGAAAGCTGCAAGTCCCCATCACTCTCCCAATCTGTGTCAAGAATGCATTTCTCTCATGCGAATCCGCAGACCTCATTTCGAGAACTATAAACTCCGAAGCTTCTTAAAATATTCCATGCGAAAATCATTAATTGAAAGTCTACTATTCCCATAGCGCTTATATGCCTTTGCTGACCCCCTGAAGCACCACTAAAACCTAAATTACTCTCAATTAACTTATTTTTTTCGTTTTTAATGTTCTTCCCCGGCAAAACTCAAAGGCACAGCATTCACATGGCTATCGTCCAGCGTCTAGCTTCCCACCAATGAATCTAAAAAATATGCAAAAACTTTAAAAAACAATCAATGTTTCAGAGTTTTCGCGTATTCGTATTCATTAATCCACCTAAATGACTCTTTATTGTCTCTGCCTGCCGCTGTGCGCTGTTGACCCCTCTGTATCTCTCGGATCCGTGATTAATGACACCATGTGCGCATGGGTTTAATGCGAAAATGACACTTCAACGCTTCGCGTACTGTGACTACAGGTCCGAAAGGTGCGATTAAAATTCTTCAAAAAAAAAAAAAAACTAGAAAAAAACTAAGAAAAAGGTGTCAATAGCTTGGTTGGCCATTATATAACGGGGATTATTGCCTCTACTATTACGCGAATGGCAAAAGGTACGAGTATATAGCGTGCGCCCTTCTTCGTTCATTGATTTCCATGGATAGATACTTTTTCACTTTTACTTCGTCGCAGTGTATTGATCTTTTATTACCCACGGTTTGCTACTTGAGATGTGAGTGTTTTTCTTTTTTTATTTTGCAAAACAATCGACAGATATAAAGATCTCCCAGAGATATGAAAGATGAAGATACAAATACTCGTATACTGAGATACAGATACATAATTATGCAGAGGAAAAAAATTTCATTAACCTCAACAGAGAGATAGAAGAGAAAGTGCGTGTGAGTAATAATTCTTCTGCTTTTTTTTATCTTTTCTGCTGTTCAGATACTTTGGTGATATTTTCGCGTAATTAATTCACTGAGTCTCTCTGTGCACAGGATGGCTGGTTGAAAATAATTGTGTTCCCACAATGCACGGCGGATGGTTCAATAGATCACGCTGTCGTCTAATGAAAGGCTTCACGCCAGTGAAGTGGCATTTCCTCCCGACATAATTTGAGACATTTGAGGGTGACTTTGTCACCTGACAAGTTCAATGTCCACAGCAGCAGGCGAGACACAACAGGTGTATGTATGTGGGGGAGAGCCCACATGTCGTAGTCACCCTTTAGAACAATGCACGACACTGTTTGGCTTAATTTTGCGGCGGAGTTATATACTTTTTTACGGACCAAGTAATTTGGAATAATTTCGTTCTGCTGCAAAGGAAATGCATTGTTTTTTACTGTCAACAATTTTGTGGGGTGTTTTTTTTTTTTTGGTTGTTGACTCTGTGCTGTGTTCCGACATTTAGCGTCGCTTGAAAGGAAATGAGGGAGGCACTCTGAGTCATCGGTATTTTAAG
This sequence comes from Blera fallax, assembly GCA_946965025.1. Taxonomy (NCBI): domain Eukaryota; kingdom Metazoa; phylum Arthropoda; class Insecta; order Diptera; family Syrphidae; genus Blera; species Blera fallax. Next base: position 118,712,232 of record OX337244.1, read on the forward strand.
TAGGAGACCATGTGGTGGGAATAGAGAGGGTCTTTGTAGAGGCATTTGTTCGAAAAGAAGTACTTTTTGGAGAGAATTTGGTGGTTATGTAAAGAAATGTTCAAACTACGTTTCTTATGTTGCTTAGATATGATTCTCCGAGGCCTTCCATATCACTAGTGAGGTTGAGCAGAACGAATTTTTTTGTCGGATTAGGAAACACGTCACCCAAGCACGCAACTGGTCCATTATCCTACCAGCAAGACCCAGTCTCACCCATTTTACTATAAATTCTTCGACTTTCGGAGAAAGCTGAGAAGGCTTCAGTGATGCAGAGCTAACAGTATCAGCGCTCACCACATCAGGTCCAAAGATCTGCGCCTTGACCCGAGCAAAGGCAGGACAATAACAAAGAAAGTGATCCGAAGTATCGTCACCCTCTCCACAAGTGTTGCAGACAGTTGTGTCTCTTAGGTTAGTTAGGTTAGGTATGTGGGCAGTCGAGTTTGAAGTAATTCACCACGCCGCACCCAGACCCACTGCCATACCCTTAGGGGAGATATGTCTGCCCCTTGCTCATTGGATAATCTTTTCATGGCCATGCCATGGTCCAACCTCTTACTTGAGATAAACTAGCAAGCCATCCAATTGATTGGACATCGTTCAAAATGTCGTTAACTGATCTGCTGGAAATTTCTTCAAGGTCCTAGAAGACGTGGATGAGAACTGGGCAGTGGCCTCGCTGACTTTGTCATCCTCCTATCCTCGACATCGGTCTTTTTCCGTTGGTCGTAGTTTTTCATGTAGTACCGCAGAGTATTAATCCCCATGATGACTCCTTCAGGGACAGAAAGGGTTGTCCTGTTAGTCCTTGATTTTTCAAAGTAAGGCCGAATACCTATTGTCAAAGTGTCTAAGGACAACCATTTGATGTTTGCCTTCTTTAGAGTCTTGAACCCTACTTTGAGGTTAAGTGTGGAAGGAGGGATGTTTACCGAGGAGTATTTTTGATCGGATCGAGACTTCGGGACTCTTCCAACCAATTCGTCAGCCTTCTCATTGCCTAGTATCCCTTCATGTGCGGGTATCCAGCACTGTGTAGTCTTGTGCTGTATAACAGGCACTTTTAGCTCTTCTCGATAGTACTTCACAAGCTTGGATTTGATTTCAGTAGCAGTAATCGCTTTTGTTCCTGCCTGGCTGTCGATGAAAAAAGTGATACCTTCTAGCCTAGCATGCTAAGATGCTTAGCAAATGGAAAATGCCTCGTAAGAACGCCAACAAGAATGCCGCTGCTTTCTTACAAATGTTCGGGAGCAATCGTTTAGTCCATCTGCATCTTGGAGAGTCGATCCACACGCTATTAAGTTCATGAGGAACCCAATAGTCAATGGTGGCCCTAACAGGGGACGCAGGAAGGCCCAACGCACGTCCAGGTCCTGAGAAAACAACCTCTGAGCATTGCTTAGCAATCTTATCGGAGATCTCATTTCCCGCAGTCCCAGTGTGACCAGGCATCCAGACAAGAGTCAAAAAGTTCAGTCTTGCGACCAAATTCAAAGATTTTTTGCATTCTCGAACTATTTTGGTGGTTTATAAGGTCGACTCAACAGTCTAGGAGTAGAGAGTCGATTCATTACACCCTCGAGGTATCTTTCTATTACAGACAATCACAAAAACCAATCGCTAATGAGGCGAGGCGCTAATAAATATTCAAACACTTAGGCACCTCAGTACCGCCAGTTAGCTAAAATGTCGCTCCTAAGGACTACTTCATCTACGTTTTCCAAATTTTTTCTTGTCTTGATGTTTCAATGATCCAAAGAGCCCTCCGATGAAAGACATGTGTACAAAGTCTATCCTAAGCAGGCAACCAACCGAAAGCTGCTACCTATTCAAAGCCACAGCAATGATTACAAATCAGCGCTTAAATTGTAAATGAGTCATACTAAGGGAACACTTTTAACTAATGAGTGCGGTGAACTAAATACTGATTTACAGAAAACAAAGAACAATGGTTAGTAAATGAGTGCAACACCCAGAGATACGCGCCTAATGTGGACATTATGCTAATTTTTTTGTTCCTCTCCTCATTGAATGCGTCAGCTACCATTTGAGAGACTACCTATCTCTACTCCCCATCTGAACAGACCTCTTTAATAAAAAAAATCCAATTTAATAAATTATTGCCCTCATCTGCACCTAGCGACCAAAGATACCACATCCCCATTAGAGAGACTTCGACGAAGAACAAATTTCTTCTATTAATTTTCTAACTGTAAAACAAACTCAACCCATTTGGCCATTTGCCCACATGCCATAACACCCATAAGTCCCCTTGAACAACCATAACACCAGGCACTGGTGCCAACCATAAGAAGCGGATAGAAAAACACTTTGCTGCTCCCATTCTAATGGGATTCCGTGCACCCAGGAGAGAACTTCCAAGACCAATCGCGAGTGAACTATCAATTGAAATTCATCAATCGTTGCACTAATTCTTAAAAAAAAAAAAAAAAATTACTTTGCACACTATGGTCGGCTCACATGTAGCATGCAATCATTTTGCACCCGGAATGGCCAAGTTTACTTAAGAGGCGAAAGATGAGCTATGAAGGAGCACTTTCAAAGGTATGTGGCCTATCCAGTGAGCCCACCAGATACTCGGATACTCTCTTTCGATTGGCAATTATAAAGTAATTCCTCGTTTCGTTGTTGGGGCTCTCTTCCTGAATCTTCTTCTTCTGTTCTAGTTCCGTCGTCATTACACTGGTGGCCGCCCTGTTGGCACAACTAGTAGCGCTAGCAGCCAGTTTGGCACGTTACCTCATCTCGCATATAGAGAGTATCTATCATTGTGTATCTTTGGTGTATCTGGACTGGATTGTCTTTAAAGAGTCCGTCGGTCTCTAATGCAATTATTAGCGTGTTACATAATTTTCTTCTTTTCCTCTCGGCTACTGGTGGAGGCAGCGTGCGCTCGAAAGCGTTCAAGCTTGCCCCAGTGCACTCACTTTGCTGCTGGCCATCACCACTGCTGCGCTCCGAGTGCATATTGGCTAAGACTATGGCGGAGAAGCCTTGTGCGATTCAATTGTACGATTATGTTGCTACACATATACACGGATAGACAGTCGGGCCATAGGTTTGCATGTAGGTTTATCGAACCGTAAATAGTTCGTCTTTTTGGATCTTTCTGTCGTCGTTGTTTTTGTTGTTATTTTTTCGATTAAAACATAAATTAAGAAAAAAACAAAAAAAAAAGCAGCGAAAGAAATAACGAAAAATACAATCCAAACTCAGCTCAGTGAGCTAATTTTTTTTTTGATGCAATTTAGTGATGATTCCGGACGGACAGCAGCATTTTTGCACGTTCTTCTATGAAATACCTAACAGGTCGGTGGCTTGTTGCTGCTATACTGCTACAGCTACCGCTAGGTATTTCGCAAAATTAAATTTAGATTTTCTTTCGTTTTTTTTTTTCCTTTTTGCAAGTGATGCATTGCCTATGTGTTTGATATGAGGCTTGCAATACGAAACAGATGAGAACGAGTGCGTCTGAGGTTGAAAGAGTTCACGAATGTGGGCAGGTGTCACAAATTTAAACGTCTATCGGAGGAGATTTTTACGACTTACGCTCAATTGCTTTTGGTATCCTGGTGAATGACCCCCCCTTAGATACAATCCACATAAAAATCCACCAATTCACAGACGAAAATGAATGAAGTGAAAGAGCAATAACCCACCCGCAATTGATGCTATCCATTAAAATCAAAGAAAAGAACAACAACGATGACCAAAACTATGCTTGGTGAGAATAACAAGTTTTTTTTTTTATTTATTTTTATTTAACATTAAGTGTAAGAAAATATATTGCCCCTATAAACAGACATGATAATTAATGACGGTAATCAAATTCCTTTTAATCTATTGTTCCTAAGCGTAGTAGCTATGTATAGCCTGGGAACAAGAACCCTTCTTTTGTAAGGCATTCTCCAGTTACTACGATCGATACGTGATCTACAAGTGTCTTATGGGGTTTATCGCATCGGACTGATAATGAACCGGTCACGTATTTGTTGTCATGTTTTGTTATTATTTTTCGAGTGTTAATATATTGAAAATAGAACGAGAAGGAACGTGATACAGAAAGAGGATATAAACAAAATATTAATTAAACTAATTAATCTAGAGTGTGAGACTGGCTTCGTCTTAGATACAAAATAAGATGAGACGGAGAATATTCATGGGGTTTTGCCGGAGCAATACACGTGTCATTGAAATACAATCCGGTGAAATAATATTTAAAGTGAAGGAACACAATCGCGGGGTCATACATAAGTGTTATAGCCTGGTGGAAAAGTCGCAGGGGTCTTACCTTCGTAGATAGTTTAGACTTCTAACAACTGGACTTGCACCATTGTTCATACAGACTCTCAAATTGAGCCTTGATTATATCCTCAACGCTGAAAAGACAGCCAGAGTTAACATCTCTTACACCAAAGAGAGGCTGTTACCACACTCCAAATCTTGGTGTAAAAGATGTTAAATTGGCGGAAAGATATGGATACGACCTTAACTTTGACTGGAATAAACTCAGAATCACTGCTGGCAAAGGTTGCCTCCCAGGTGGAGTTCTTCCCCTCTACTGTGGTCCATCGAAGTAAGGAACTGCTAGTAGTACTCAGCAACTAAGGTTTCCATATCCAAGGCTACGCAGTTGATATTGCGATAATAATGCAGTGCTCCACTAATTGCTTTACTTCCATTGGAGGTATTGTCTCGTCGCCTGCAAAATGTGCTGCAGCTACTATTATGGCGCAATGGACGCGCCCTATATGAATCTGGGCTTATATTGTCGGTTAAGTCCCGCGTCATGAAGTCTGAAAGACATATGTACATATGAAGTTTTAGGAGGAACCCGCATTGATCTCTAAACTACCTTTGCTTACAGAGGGTAATAAATTTAGTGGCAGACTGGTGCCAAGGATTGAACTATAACGTTAATTCCAAAAAGAGCACCATATTCACCCACACTTTTTGGTGAAGCAATAGAACACTCAGGGACATCAGCATACTCAAAACCTGTTACATCAGAAGAAATGTAAAGCTATTGCTATGTCCTTTGTGAAGAAGGAAGTATACCAGACCTAATACACGACGATGACTGGCCCTGTGGCCCTGACGGTGCTCATCGATGCATGGTATGAGAAAATACCCAAAACATCTGTGACGTTCATAGACTTGACAGCTGCGTATGACATGGTTTGGTCTGGAGGCAAGGTCTAATTTATAATACATTATACCCTGTCAAAAAATAGTTTATCTAGTCAGCGGTACACAGTCTAACCGCATATACCAGTCAGTCAATCATGAAAAATGGCACATCGTGCTGACATCTCTTATTTGTTTCTTGCACTATTCTAACGACGGTCTTATTGACGCGTACGTTTGAATATGATGTAATCTCAAATTTGAAAAATTTTGAGTTACGATAGAATTGTATTATTAGTGCGAAGTATTCCTCAACGACACTAAGTGTGACATGAAAAACTTAACAACGGATTACCGCAAGGTTCACTACTAGAGCCGACTCTATTCAGTGTGTACAGCAAGGGGAAAACGACTGCTCTCAGTGGCGTGCCTTTTAATGCCGTGATCCTTAGATTGGCGTCGCTTAGTTTCGCATTGATATTCCTCTTGTTGAGTAGTCTGACGATCACGTTGACGAGGATTTGGTCAACGTTGGGACGATGTCAGGTGCTAGATTTGAAGTAGGATTTTCTCACATTGTTGACATTTGTTTGGGGATTGTCTCCATAGTATAGCTTTTGTCGCTGGTTTATAAGGCACACTAAACTGTCACCGTGATAGATGCAATGTCCTCTTAACAATCACATTTGGTTTTTCAGAACCCCCGCCGACTTAGAACAAGGCGCCTCTGCTCAAGAAAATTTTGTTCAAAGAGTCGGCGTTAATTTGTTCATTTTCCAGAATTCAATTGACTTATATACCAGCCATTCCGAGGCTTCAACCAATAAGGAACTCACCGAGTATCATCCTAGATGCATAGACTCTGTGACAACACAAGCATTACCGATTGTTTTGATTGGGTGGATCGTGTTTCGATTTAATTCCTCAGTTGGGTGATTATGACGACCATTATCTGTCATTAAATCGTGGTACACAGATATTATAGACCTGCCATTTTTGCAGATATGTGAAACGCTTTATAAATGAATCAATTCATACCTTACACACAGGCCACATCTGGGATAAAACCGCCTTCAGAGTCTTTTTCTTTAAGAGCTTTGGCGTACAAATAAGGGCACGGCAAAACTTTTGACGATCCGACCTCAAAAAACGCAAAAAATTGTTTCGCAGACTACGGCAAAATCATTTATACCACACACGGAAAACTTCTTCGTAAAATATGTCCTTCGAACGAGGGTTAACAGTGAAGAAGGTTTAGTGTTGCGAGTATTTGCAGTTCGTGACATTATACCGGAGTGGACAGCATCTGGTGTTTCTTACCAAATTTCTTGTATTGAGTTGGAAAACAAAAAGCTGAAAAATACCAGCGAAAGTATGCAACCTTGTGGTACCCCTCTTTGAAATGCATGTCACTTGATATATCGATACTTCTTATTTAATTTCTTTGTATCTATTCTAATAAGATAAATAAATCTAAAACAAGGAAGCCCTCGCCTCTATATCTAAAGTTCAACAAACCACTTCACAATCATAGATACAATCACCTTAATCAAATGCAAGCCGTTTTGCCTTCATTTTACGTGCAATAACCCATCCAATGCCATAACTAAAACAATCAAAACCGATTTTTCACATTTAACTAACTATCTATCCTAATCGCGACTATCTTCGCCACTCGCATAATAAATCAATTCCAATGCAATCTCCACAGCCTTTCGTTCGGATGACATACTTAAAAAAAATCATGAAACAAGAGAAAATGTAACGATCTCCATTTTCATGTGGAAAAAAAATTGAAACAGATTTTCATATTCACTATCCGATCGGTTATCAATTGGACATTTGTCCGCTTAGTAAAAGTGAATCAAATTGGCGTCTGTATCTTTCCCCATTGAGATGAATTTCAAATTTAGTTTTCTGTATAATTACTGCGTTACTCTGGCCCGCTGGGTTTTTGAATGTGACCAAGTTGAGAGCATAAATTTCCATAAATTTGTTGTCTTTTTTTTTGGTTTTAGAGCTGGTGACATAACTTGTTTGATATTATTAAACTTTTTTTTTTCTGTCATGTTTTTATTTATTCAATTTTGCTTTGACTATATCGTCTTAGATTGCCATCTTACGTAAGAGTCCGTTTGTGTAGTGTGTCTTTTTTGGACATGTAGGCATGTGTGATATTTTTAATTTTTTTTTTACCTTAATAAATATGGTTTTTCTGTCTCAGAAATAAATGAGTCTAATGAGTGAGTAAAAAAATGGAAGGAGGAGAATATTCGTAGATTACAGTCAACCAGCGATACAAGTGTTGGACTCGCCAATAGCTCGATGTAAGTTGGTTAGCAATGCCACGGATCTCTTAACGTGATCTCTGTCAGATGCAGCGTATTTCTATTCTATGTTCCAGGCCACAGGATCGTTCCTGGTAAAAGCGGACGAACTATCTTAGGAGGCTGCAGAGCGTAACTCTACTGATAATGGGGAGAGACTGCCAGCTTCTATAAAATCGATAGAGTCCCAGCAAATAGTTGGTGGAATAGCATCAGTACGTGTCTAAATCAATCTGGCCAAACCTGAATTGTAAGAAAACTGGGAAACTTATCTCCGTTAGTATGAAAAATTTAAGAAATATAGTAGAAGCCGTCACGTAGCACTATGTATCTTAGAGGCAAACATGCCAGGAGGCTGGGTTCACCCTTTCAAAAACTTTGTAGAAGCTGGAGAGACGAGATAGAGGAAGCAACTACGAGCCACAATCTGTGCACTTGCCCTGCCTTTTCGACTTTGAGAGACAAAATGGAAATGTGGTTAAAAGGTGCGTCTAAAAAAGCGCAGTGAAATCATGCTACGGACACAAGACTTTTTGGGAGACACAATACAATTTGCAGTACTCCTCTGAGAAGGAAAATTATTTCACAACCTTCAATGTAACTTTGACGGATTTCCCAACCTGAAAGCCTGTGTAGCTTAGGTTCGGTTAAGTTTGTTTCTTTGTCAAGGAAGGAGGATAAACCTCTTCGCCACACTCAGATCAATGCAGACCCATTGTGATACCCATGGGTGAAACGGACCTCTTAGTCATGGATCGTAACCTGCGTAAAGTATTTTATAAGATCATAGAAAAGTATGAGTGTGTTACTTACTGCGTTAGTAATGCAAACCATTCCGTGGATTTGACAAGTCTGAAGGATGTCGTTCACCGATTTGTCTGCTAGTTTTTCAATGTCCTGGAAGAAGTGCCTACCGAGGAATTTGTTTCTTAGATGATAGAGATATGAGCGATGGCAAAGGAAGTGAGTCATATCGTCATTTCCCTCCTTATCGTCGCAGCCTCTACAAAGGTCCTTCTTCTGTGAGCTGTAGCTTTTCAAATGGTACCGCAGCGTGTTATGTCCCATTATCACTCCTATGAGGGTAGAGACTGTTTTTTTTGTAAATGTCTGTCGGTGTTTCCTTTGTTTAACAGATCCAATTTCCTTGTTGTAGTCCAAGTGCTAAAGGGTCGCCTTGTTCGCCTCTGTTAAGAATTTTTCCCCTCCTTCATGCCTAAGCATGCAAGACGGAATGGTCACTGAGTTATCGGCTTATTCTAACGAACTTTTTCTTGCCAGAAAGGCCTTCTCATTTCCTGGTATTCCTTCAGATCCAGAGACCCAGCAGGGTCTTAGTTTGTTCTGCGTTTAAAGAACCTTGAGCTCTTCACGGCAACACTTCACAAGCTTCAACTTTATTTCTACTTTATCGCTGCTTTGCTGTCAATTAAAAAAAGTGATATCCTTTTGCGATACTACCCTCATTGCAGTCTCACGAACAGCTTTTGTCACGACTACGACCTCCGCCAGGAAGACGCTACTGTGGTTCGGAAGTCCGACTAACTTAGATACATTCAACATAGCAGAGACGATTCATACATGTTTCCTACTCCCATATCAATTTTGGTCCTGTCAGAAAAACACAGATTTGGATTGCATACTTGATATTTCTCCACTTACGCATTTTCCCTACTCGGGTAAAGACATAGAGATATGTAAGCTTTCATGGGACCATAGTATGTCGGTCTCTGAATGCTCTTATAGCCGCCGATTTTTGTACAAAAAGGTTAAGTGGAAGTAGGTTGAGGATGACCTCGAGTCCTGCTTTTGGTGTTGTCTTCATGGCACTGGTAGCTCCAATGCATGCTAACCTTACACATACTTTTCTTATGGCTCTTAAGTTGGAGGCTTTACAATAGACTTCCATAAGTGAGTATAGTTCTCACGATGGCCGTGTACATCCACAGAATAGTTTTAGGGCCTGGTCCTATGTTTTGCCAAATATTCTCTTGCACGAGAAGAAGGCTATCAAGACTTTTTAAATTCTTTCAAAAAGCACCAGGCCAAGGTATTTGGCGCTGTCAGAGATTCTGAGGGGAATACCGCCTACATACCGTGTTGTGTATTCTGGTATCTTAATCTTGTTTGTCTTAGTGATTCTGCACAGGACTGAGTCCAATTACCATCGGTGAGCTGTTGGTTCTCTAACGAGGACTTTCCTCAGCTTCACAGATTCTGTTGTACCCATGATTTCATCAGAGATGTGTTTCTTGTTACTTTGGCTTGTGCAATATCTTAGTGTTCTGATCCATCCTCCTACAGCAACGACATCTTTCGTATGCAATGCTGAATGAATGGTTCATGGCCAAGCTACATCCTAATTAATATACTTTGTATGGTTGTTATATGCGTGTTATCGGCGTATTTTCTTACAAGGAAGCCTTTTATAATGTTTAACAATAAACTTAACACCTAGGCTCGACATTATAACACAAATTTAACGACATTTTCATTTTCTATTTCCAGGTATGTACAAATATAGCTCTAAGCCTGAGTAAGTAAGATAAATCTATTTGCCAAAAGCTAATGTCTTCTACCTAAAATTGCGTAGCATTAATTCTCCCGGTCTTGACCCTGTCAAAAGAAACGAAACACCTGTCTTACAATCTAAAGTTGACCCCACGTCAAAAAACTATACAAAAACCTTAAAACATCACCTCCTAGTGATTGATAATAACATTTCCCTCAAAAGCCAAAAAAAAAAAATAAAAAATTTCAAAGACATTGCAAAACAACAAAAAAAAATACGAGTATCATCCCATTCAACTGTACGACTTGCGAATTACGTGGATCACCTCGGTTTCCTCGAGACATCCGAACACGTTTCTTTTTTTTTCCGCTAATTTTATACTTTCAAGTGAAAAGAGTATCTCTGTTCGAAATCACCTGTCGTTAAGGGATAAATTATTGACCATAATCGATCATCTTTTTTGTTTTTCTTTTGCGCCAAGGATGGAACTCAGAGTCGGCTTAAAAGTTACATAAAACCAATCACCTCTGTTGTCTTGCAAAAAAAAAATTAAGAAGAAGCCTCACCTTATGTAACCCCGAAACACCATGTGATTAAGGTTCATCAAGGTTGAAGCGAATCTGAAATTTTGTGAAATTATTTAAAATAAGACTCTACACTGTGCCATACGCACTAATTTGGAAATTCTTTCCACGTCATGGTTCACACTTTCCCCCAGAAGACGCAAAGAAAACACACAAGCGAATCAGTCTCAATCGGTCAAAGAAAGTCGTCATCAGAAGCATAGAAGAATATACCACGTACTGGTAAAGAAATTCATCAATTAAACGCAAATTAAGAAGAAGAAAAAAAAAAACCTCCACGAAACGTGTGATTCGTATTAAGTTGTCCATGGAGAATCGATCTGCCTCCCAATTAAGATCCATCCATGGATAGTCTTTAGGCAAAATGGTAATAAATCGTAATCACAGTTTAATTCTACGGGATATGCACTTCCAACGTTCACACACATCCTGTTCAATAATTTTGATTTATTGCTCACGATCTTTTTGGTCTGAGTACCTACCATGGTGGTGAGAGGCCCCACCTAACCATTCCGGCGGAAGTAGTACCTTTATGTTCCAATTTGCTTAAAATGTAGTGCAATTAATTTTTTCCCATCGTACCCACCGAAAATGCGCTCTGGATAGCCTCTACCCGGGGATTAAGTACTCATGTGCATGTTGGAATGCTAACAACAACATCTGTGGAGGCTCATAATAATTATAACATTTCATTGCTTACTTGTACAAGTGCTTGTTGTCGCGGGCCACCGTCGCAGCTGAATTCATTAAAGGTGGAAGGCACAGCCGGTTGGTTGGTGAAGTGGCTGTATCCTCCACCACACTTCTAATGTGTAGAGTCTTAGAACCATTAAACACACTTGTAGTGAGCTCCTTTACCTGCAAATTTAATGGTGTTTGCCTCTTTTGTCCGACCGCCTGCCGTCAACCATTTAAATTGGGTGGCTCTGCCGACTATGGCCGACTTCTTGGAACTTCCGTTTGGCGTTTGTGCCTCGCATTTGATATAATTTGACGAACTTCTGTGCTCATGTTATGATGCCAATAAATGTTGGTTCGTCATTTTCGTGAAATTTGAACTTGCCTCGGCGTCTCTGTTGGCTTGTAATTGCATGGCATGGCTTCGACGGTTCATCTTCGGTTTGGGGAACAATTTTGCGTTGTTAGATAGTAAAGTTGGGGTTTTTATGTCTCTGGCAGTTGCTAGGCACATCAAAAAGTGAATTTTATTTTCTAATTAATGCTTTGTCTGTTGATCGGCTTAAATTTTATGCGAATTTTCTGGTTTTAGTGTTTCGGTGGCGCTCCGTGTTTATGCCAGGCAATTACTTTGGTTTGATGGATGTCCAAGAGGATAAGTTGTGCAGCTGCGTGTTACTAACGACGCTGACTGTTGTTCATCAAAGAACATGAACACTTGGGTGCTAAAAACCACAATAGGAGGTTCTTATGCAGACAAAGATTGTGACGATAAGGCATTTTGTATTCAGTAGGCTAACAGGCCAACATTATTCCCTTCTCCCTCTGTTAGGTTGATGCAATTACTGGCAGACCATTAGATTCAGCTATTACCGGCCGTCGTTGGAGTGCCGGATTTTAGTTGCAAGTGAATAGCAGATGATCGTTAATATTCCATCCTTACCATCCTTACCAGTTTCACCTGCTTTTTCATTTACGATCGAGAAAATTCTCTGCAGCACGACGCCTTAGTTAGCCACAGCTAAGTGAAACTGGCCATTCTCCAAATGGGCCCACTAAAAATCGGGACTTATTATGAGTGAATTATAATAATCATTGCTGGAGAGCAGATAATCAGCTCTGCTACTACGGCCTTAATGAGAGGTGTGTACTATGCAGACGCATTTCGAACTGAGAGGGTAGTAAATTGATCTCTTCAAAGGATGTTAGGAGGTCTATGAGACCGTTTAAGCCATTTTGTACATGTAAATAGGTTTCGCCAGTCTCAAAACATTTTTCTTTCGGATCTGGAGCACTTAGACGCAACTGGTCCGTTGTACCACCAAGGGAGCAAGACCTACTATTACCCATTTCACTGGAATTTCTTCCACTTTTGTAGAAAGTCGTAAATTTCTTACAAACGTTATGGAGCAATCGTTTTGTCCACCTGCATCCTGAAGGACCGTCCCACATACTATTGTGGCTAAACATGGTCTGCAGGCTGAATGTGATGAAAGCTTGTGTCAGCTAAGATGCTCTTTAAGGAGTTAGTACCTGCGGACAACATGAGTTAATAAGTGGCTAACATTATAAAAAAAAAAGGGATGAGACAGAGCGGAGAAAATTAGTTTTACGACGATCTATCCTCGAGCGCCTTCCCAGATTGCATTGCGTTTAAAATTGACTAAGTCCTTAACGTCGTGTCTTAGTTGTTAGTGCTTTGAAAATTCTAGAAACCATTAAAAAGGAAATTTCTTGATTGTCTCATCTTTCTGCATCTATCTTACGTCTGAGAGTAAGCTGCTATTTTTCTAGAATTTGGAAAACTATATCTCAGAACATGCAGACTAATCATGGTTGGCTGTACTACTAGGCAATAATCCTTGGTTTATTGGTTGGAGAAACTTAGATTTTATTTATCCTATTTTATGTTTGATGATGTTCCCGGTGGAATTCGGACCTACGCGGGCCGCGTTCCAAGCATACACAATACCACCATATCGTGGCCTCCTAAAGAAGATCCTCAATGCTCCCTTTCAGAAACGGCTTACAACTGCAGATCACTATCCATTTGGGTGGGAAAAACAGTACCTAATACGTCTGTACAAGTAGCTAACCCCTATGATCTGCTTGGTCGAAAATTCCAGTGAATAATTTGGAAAGGACCAACTGCAATAATCTGGGCCCGATAGCCAGCCTTTAAGTACTCAAACTCGTATGCTGTACGTTGTGAGTACCTTGGCCACCAAAGAAAATAAGAAATCGTTTCCCTTCGACAATTTGACTACATGACTGACTACTTCCGCACGAGTTAATAGCAACTAGTTCTGTCACACAGAGGTAAGTCTAGCCCTAGCTTAGCTTAATCTCCTGATTTGTTAGAAGACAACAATTTTGCAAAGTCACTGACAGATCCGCACTCGTCAGTGTTAAATTTCTACGCTTCCTGGCTGCACAACAGAGGGATTCTAGACGAAGTAGTGCTCAGGATTCGTTGCTCTTCTTCTGCATGTTACATTTGCTTTGCCTTCTTTACTATCCTTGACATTTTATTCTGCTTAGGTTGGGAAAGGATATGGAAGATGTGGAGTCCCCTTGGAGACCTGTTGTCATTTTACAAACTTCATCAAGTCCAAACGTCAGTTGATGAAGTACTTTTGATCGCATTGTCTTTGGAATACTTACGAAGAGTCTACGTAGAACCAAGTGCGACTAGACGTACGCGTACACGTTTGTGCCGAGCGGAATGGGGATGAAGCAGTTCTTGATCCTCCTTGCAGTTTCTGCAAAACGTAGTAAACTTCGATCATTCATCTTGGAAGCCTCAGTGAACCGTGTAGGGATGGACATGTCTTTATTTCTTTCAATCAGACTCTCGAGGAAGGACTCAAAGCTAAGTCCACTTGCAACAATATTTTTGAAGCATGACGTCCAATAATACGCTGAATTGTTAATCCCAATGGTAACAAGGAGATACTGAGCAGAGTCAAGTAGATCCTCAGCTTACTCCAACAGACTACCAACTTGGTCTCTAATTTGTTGATGCAAAGTGTTACCAAAACTACTGAAATTCATGGTCAACAGGTGTTGAGGTGGCTCCCCACATGACGATGTTAAGGGGTGAACTTGTCCCAATTTGCAGGACAATGCAATGAGAATATTACGGTTTTAAACCACCATCCACTTTATTTTTTACTAGCTTCTAAGCTTGGGCATATGAGGATGATGTTGCCTTACTTTCTGTCGCACTTTCCCAAAAAACCTTCTGAGTTAATGCTCCAATGTCCATACACGTGAATAATGAATGGTGAACTAGAAAAGGGCTTTCGACCAATCCTCTTAAAACTGAGATTCTTCCTTTTAAGAGAAGGAGGATTGAACCTTCAACTGCTAAAGGACGTTACCATCAGTTTTTCTAGTAAAGCGAAATACTTAGAAGTGATCCGTGAAAGGCACTTTTTTGGTCAAAATGGGTCGAGTCAAGGTGCTTTCCATTTTCTGCCAGTGTAAGGATGCTTTTTAGAAATACATAGAGCTTATCACCGAAAAACATGTTCTAGGCCTGTATGACCTTCATACGGGAACTTATGCAGTCTTTATGGTCATGAACTCAATATGTTGTAAGGAGTAGGTGCAAAGATCACAGTATCTGTCACGGTGGTTATAGTCAAGTTGGGCTTAAGACTTTCTTGGATCACTTTCAAAATAGCTCGAGAGCGCAAAACTCTCAAGATTCTGTAGCAATGCTTATTTTGTTGTCTGGGTCCTAAGACACACTAAATTCATGGGGACTAAGAGATTCCTAAGTAAAGCTCAGATAAATATTTCCAGGATCTCGGCCGGTGTTGAATCTTTCAGACACCGCAGCTGGTGCGATGAAACTGAAGGGCTTACTGAAATTTGAAGTCAAATGGGAACCAGTGACAAATTTTCTACCAAAATAAAAAAAATATAAACACAAAGGGCATCTCTAAGCGGCGAGACTATCCGTCTGCGTTGGTTGTACAAAGAGAATAATATTGTTCCTCCTGAAAACCCAGAAGTAATTGGAAGCACTAGTGACTCATTGGGATTTTAGATCCATGAACAAACATATTTAACTCCAGGATCAGTTTTTCTAGTTCTCTAGAACAAGTTCACTCTCACCACTCCCAATGAGAGATTGGTCCTCTTTTTTGTATCACACTTCTGGGTCTGGGATTCATAGGCGAAGTTAGAGGGTAATAACCGTCATGAAAAAGCATCTGAAATTACTTTTCGGATAAGGGGGTCTAAAGAAAAGGTCCCTGTTTAACAAAAATTCTAATGTCTTGACCGCATCTGCATTGGCTTTACAGTTGGCGTTAATTCAATGTTGCAACCAAATTGCCTACAACAGTGTATAACCAAGAACTTGGTTGGATCCTAAAATCTTAATCCTAGTAACGGTTGATTACAAAACTATGTACTTACTGCGGCACCCTGCAGTGTCTTGATTACTTAGTCTTTGGCTCAACGAATTGGCATTACTCAGCCCACCAACCATGAAGAGAATAACAGGAAGTATCTACTACGTAGCTGTAGTTGTATACACCTTCCTTCATAATTTGAACCCTCCCACCCAAACCGGTTGTCATCTTCTTCGTTGTATTTACGAGCATTTTCATTCACAAAGATATTCTTTCGCTGCTTACTAAACACCACTTCCTGCTCATAATTTGCATATTTCATAGCAATCTCCAAAGCACATCCTCACTTGAATATACAATCAAAAATTTTATGTATCATTCCATGCACTTCTGGACCAGAAGCAACAATATTTCAGAAACACAAAAAAATTCTCCAATAAAACCACCACCAACCAAAGTTATCCCATAAAAATCTCCGTCTTATGCAATTCAAATCGTTTGATTAACATTTCCTAAAACGCAAAACAGTGGTCAAGAATTCACGTCCCTCCTACGACATCGTTTAAAAACCGACCACAAAACAAACTAAAAACCGTCCAAGAAAATAGTCAACGACAACTTAAGCGCTTAAGCGGAAAGTAAAAACAAAATTCCTATTCCAGCCCGGTTTGCTTCTTTTTTATTTCTCGTCTCCTCGTGGAGAGCAAATAAACATAATCGCAAAAGAGCGCGTGCGCGCCCGAAACCTTAACATTCGACTTGGTTTCAGGTTGGTGTTGGATGAGGAGTAAAACAAAAAAAAACAAAAAAAAAAAAGAATCAAGTTCGTAGCTCAACTCTTTTGTATTTTTTTGCACTATTTGTACTTTTTCTTCGTCAGGCGTCAGACGCCTGCTAAATATTTCATTAATTTTTTTTTTACGATTTTTATAACTTATTTAGAGACTTGTCGAAAATTGATACATATCCATATCTGTGTAGACGACAATTCGCCATGGATATCAGACAGTTTTTAGTTCTTTTTCTTGGATTTGTTTGGCCTGATGCGGCTGGTTTTCTGCTAGATCTCGACGTCGAAGAGTAATAAATTTTATCCTCACTATTTGTAAATGCGATCACATTTGAAGCCAATGGCTGTGACCGGTACAGAAGTGACTACAATTCACATTGCAACATTGTTGTAAATTTGCGCACACGCGACTGTTGGTGGACGAAGATTATTATCGTGCAGAACGCCCTTTCGATTGGATGAAGCTTAATACAATAGTTTATGAGATGATGAATGTGGTATAGAGTAGAGAATGCAAATAACAACACTGATATTCATTCGATTCGTACAACGAAGTGAGTTAAGACACCTAAATAAAATATGTTCTTCTATGGTGGTTGGTGTCTGTTATTCTGGCGGCGTTGGTGGAGTCTGTAAATGCCTCGGAGGTGTATCCAATAAAATCGTTCTCTAGGTCGCTGATGGCACCATAATAGCGTTCATAATAATGGTTATAATCCGTGGTAATGATATGTTGATGATTGGTTATCGATGAGATCTTTTGCGAAGTGTTTCTCTCGCTTGCGGGCAGGGAAAATCTTAAGTTGGGAGTATCTAATGAAGTTATATTTAAACATGCGGCATTCTGACCCAATACTGGTGCAATAAATTTCTCCTCAAAAAAGTAGAAGCATGTTTTGCCCTTTTTATCCTCAAAGTTTCACTTATACGATGCACTTCCTCACAACAATTTCCCAATTCAACTTGTTGAACTGGCCATAAAAGTCATCGGACAGCAAAAACAAAAAAAAAAACATGCTTTTGCAAAAATAAACACCGTGTGTGTCCGGTACTTTCTCAAAAAGAATATTCGATAATATTTTCACTTGACCACGACGTCAAGTAGGCCATATCCCCAAAGAAATAAAAAGTGCAAAAACAAATAAAAAACATGTATGAAGATGACAAGCACGACAACGACAACAACACAATCTGTATGCTGCTTAAGAAGGTAATCATCATCTTCAGCATCACCAGCAGTATCATCATCTTCATTACCATCATCTTCACATTGGCGTATAATCACTTGTATCTTCTTCATCTTCTATGTGTTTTGCGAGAAGGAAAACATATTTTTTTTTCTACACAAATGGTAAATCTCACCAAGGAAGTACCGTCATGATGAAGATGAAATATGGCGCGAAGAAGAAAACTCTTTTACCTGTATTCTCCTCCTCATGCTTCATCATCTATCCATTCTACTGATATCTCGTCGATCTTGATAGAAACTGAAAGAGAAATTTTTCGCCCGCTTCAACCATAACTACTAACTGAAAAAAAAATTGAAAATTCAACCATGCAACCATACGATGAGATAAAGATACTGGCCTAAGCACACACTCGTGCTGTTTCATTAAAAAGCAAAAAGTAAAAAATAAATCGTATAATGCGTTGCGTGCCGCTCTTTTGATTCTGTTTTTCGGCAAGCGCGGGTGAGGCGAGTGTGATTTTTCACATCCTAATGGTCTTGATTTATGGTGAATTACAACAACAGTAGTATAAACGAAGAAAAAGTTTAAAAGAAAACTCATCTCTCTTCAACTTCATCTATGCCTGTTGCCACTGCTGGTGTGATGTTAATGCTGATGATCGTCCCTTTTTCTTTGCGCTTTTGTTTGCGGCGTCTAAAATTAAGTATCCAAGTATCTAATGGAATTTTATGCCGCAAAAAAAGAAAAAAAAAAAGCCATTGAACCTCTATCCAAACAAACGTCTATTGTCTGATGATTTTGCTTCCTTCTCTTTGGAGGCTTCTGAACACAATAACTAGAGTATCGCTTCGCAGTTGAATGATATCTTTCACTGGTGCCTCTTCGGTTGCTGGTGTCGAAACAATTCATTTGTGAATTGCAAGTGGATTTCTTTGGAGTGGAAAGCAATTTTTACGCTGATTAGCTTAAAAATTATGTACAATTTAATTAGGGCTTAGTTGTTTGTTGTGGATATGATGTCTTTGATGTTGAATGTGGATTAGCAGTCAAGTGTGAGTATTTCAAGTACGTGACTCTGTCGTTTGAATGGGGTATGATTTCGTAATTTGCTGAGTCTTATGAAATTCGTCACAGAACGGGATTTAAGGGGGCGAGATACGATAGGACATGGAAACTTTTATTAGAGGAGAAATTCGATGGCTTCATTAGGCCTATAGAAAGATTGTTCTTTTGCACATTAATGGCCTGGAGTTTGTAGAAAACAGATGGGAATCTGCTTTGGAGGTTTGCTAGTTAGTTGGGTTGGAAGGATGAGGTATGTCCTCATCATGTTGTGCCCCCCTTTAAAGAAACTGTCTGGTAAATAACAGTAGGGAGAAACTGTAATTGAAGCGAGGTTCCGAGAAACGTCCTGTATTTCCAACAAACCCCAGGATCCTTCCAAAACTGTAACGTCCAAGATAACTCAGCTCGGGTAAGACGTGTCCTCCCTCAAGGTTACTCCTATGCTTGTAACCTTGGGTGTATCCGTGTTATCCGCCCCCTTCCTCGCCAGTTCGTCCGCGGCTTCGTTCCCTGGTTTTTTTTGATTGGCCAGGTACCCAAACCAGGTTGACCTGAGTGGAGGTTGCCAGGATGTTCAGTTTTTCCTTGCATACCCTTACCAACTTTGAGTTGGTTCTTGGGTTTGGTAGTGCCATTAGGGCTGCTTGACTATCCAACCAGATGCTAACGCTATTACCTTGAGTTCCGGTACTAAGTAATAGTTCTGCGGTTAAAATTGTAATGTCTAGTGGCACAGGCCTTATCCAGGAAGCATGGTGGCCTACTTCTTCGGAAAACTAGTATGACTTCAAAATAATCACCATGCCGCGGTGGCAAAAGCTTGGCCGAATTGGTGGTTTGACTATCATGAGAACTCTAGTGGTCTTGTCAACTATTTCCCCACAGAGTTTCAGTAGTCAAGGCGCGTCCATTATGAGACTATATGTGATGTCCATCTCTCCAGCTTCATGTGAGGGGAGACGCTGACGGCTCATTGTGGGACTTTCTTTTTTCATGCAGCCCAGCCACTAGCCTATGCAGATGGGCGTAATAATCTCCCAGTCTTCTCGCCGGTATCTGTTCCTTTCTTCTCTCAACAATTTCGCCAACTGGAGCGGCCGTTGAAAAAGCGTATTCGTAGATCGTTCCTACCTGAATGAAAGGCAGAATCTACCCCTTGTTGCTTATTTGCTAGGTTGGACTTGGGTTGGGCATAGGGCGACAAAACCGCGTGCCTACTATTGTATTTGTATTTCTACCATTCGATCCTTTCTAACACATTTATCCAGAGCAGTTCTACCTCCTATTTGCTTAGTGTGACTCACATGTCTGCTGGATGTGCTGAGTGGATTCCAATTCTGTTGAAGGAATCGCTGCATTGTTTTAAGCATTACACGGTTCTTTGCATATCTTCTGGCATCGAATAGAAGAAAAGACTAAACTAACGATTTAGTTCGGGTTGTCTTTTAAGCCATTACGAATGTTAAGTACCATAACAGTACAAGTTTTTTTCAAACTGCGCAACCTACTACAAGTTTATAAGGTCAACTCCATGACTTTTACTCTTCATTTTATGACAAAATCAAGTTATTCTAAGTAGCTTCTGTGTTATATAATTTAACTGTAAGAAAAAAAAAAAAACATGTTAATATTGCATAACCGTTAGTTATCTAATCAAACTCCGATCTTGATTTGCATAAGAAGACCTCCATAGACCTCCGGCTCCATAGATAAATGATTACCATACCCATTCGATAGCCGTTGTAAAAATTTTCTTAAGCTACTGTCACTTTTACTGCTTGTTAATATAGTTGCTTACATCTTCCTCTGCTGACATTTAAATTTATTATCACTTTAAGTTGTCATGAAACAAAAGAGTTGACCAGCGAACTCGCTTAACACATCTCATCACTTGCTTTGAATTAAAATTCAAAAAAAAAATCCAATAAAAGAACAAAACAAAGCAAAATACAAAAAAAATATATAAATTATTTATTATTATTTAATTTATTCTGCACGTCTTCTTTCCATTTCACTTCCTCGAAAGCAAAGATTGATTTCCGTCTGAAAAGAAAGGAGGAAAAAAAACGATTATTCCTTCTACAGCTTCCCCTTTCATCTTCGGATTACAGTCACCATACACAGCAATAGATGATCGGTTTTCATGTTAATGAACTCAAAGTTCGATCGATCCCAACCTACCTAGTCATCCAACCAGCTAATCCTATCCCGATTGCATTTTTGCGCGCTTTTTTTTTTAAGCAAAAAAAAAGCATTCCATCCACCATTCAAAGAGTGTACACTTCCGATATGGGAATGAAGTGAAAGAAGTTGTTTCTGTTGCTGCTGCTGATGCTGCGCTGCAAGAAGAAAGGCTTTAGATGTACCTACATGAAATCTACAGTTAAGAGCGTATCATTATGACCAGCATCGAAGAGCTGCAACAGCAGCAATGTAATCACCACCACCACCACCAGTACCATCGCCATCGCCATCGCCAAACTAAATAACAACAACAAAAACAACAACAAGCCATCTCCGAACCGGCCACCGGCAAAACGTGATCAATTTGATCTTATACGCGAGTGGGTACACACTTACTTTCTCCTTCGTCGATTATGGCGCGTTTTGATGGCAAATCAATGGTTTGTTGTTATGTGGTTGGATGGGTTTTCGCTTTGTAATGCAGTCATTCAAGAAAACCCGCTAAGGAGTTGATTTTGAATGAAACATTCTATGGTGGCGGCCTGGCCGGCTGGAACCTTTAAGACGGACCAGTGTCGAAAAGAAAATTCGAGTTCGACTCCAACTTTATTCGCCCCCAGGAAGTGTATGGAGAGATGAAAAAGAAAGTGAAATCGATACTTTGAGTACTTACAAAAAATAATTGTATCTCATGGTATAGCCTGGTACTTTGGTGCACAAAAATTAGATTTTATCTTAATGGATAGTCTTGTGTATGAAATAACCTCGGGGTGTCTATCGTCTAGGGCTCTCCATCATCACGCGTTCTATCAGCTGGGTATTGTTTGTTTGCTGTGGCGCTATTTTAACTTGACTGCTTGCTGATGGGAATTGGACTGTGACGAGAAATGGAAGGGTGCGGGCTTAATTTATAGATTAATGGCAGAGCAGCAAGAAAACAATTTGTTCTGACGGTGCTTTGAATTTTATCTGCACAACAACAAACTCTGCACCATAAATGTATTCTTCAAGTTCCAGAAGTCAATCAGCCGTAAGCCTGTCATAACTATGCAGAGTATGGACACAATGTTTTCTCCGTGCCAGCCTTATAGGACCCACCTTTGCTCTGAATTCCTATATATTTCTATGTACCTATTCGTGGACAATACGGTATCCGTAAGGTATCTACCTCGACTTCTATTGCACGTGGTCATAGTCTCCTTCAGCTTCTTTAGCTTGTAGTTTGATGAACCTTCCTGCGCTGGTTAGATCGTCTACTTGCGGCCGCTTATCCTTGCATCCCTGTCCTAGTCTCTACAAATAATCCTCTATTCCTGTAGAAGTATCCTTTATGCAGATGGAGATGAAGGAATACTACTCGACATGCTTTTACAAAAAGAGAAACGTAAAGTGTGTTCCAAGCTAGATCTTAAGCTGCATAGAAGCATGTGCGAGTGAGCGACTTGCATGTAATCAGTTTGGAATCGACCAATTTACAGAAAGGTTTTAACCTATTTAAAGCTATTATCCTACGTTCTAGGAGTTCAATATGACCCAACTGACGCAGGAATGAAATAGGATATCTTCGCTACTATAAGAGCTAAGCTCCGCTACGAGGAGGTATACGTATGACACCGACAAGCTAAGGAATTCCGTAGCGCTACCAGAGGTTTCTGAGCATTTTGCTCAAGGAACAGAAGCAGTCGGTAGCTTTTATGTTATCGAGTACAACTACGGGAAAGTTGTACTTATAAGCGAAGGAAAAAATTCGGTCGAGAAATAGGTTGTACAGCGTGGATATTGACGGATAGGTGAGCGGGAATAGCTTTAAGTTCGCTTTGTAGCCACCCAAGAAGAAGGTATGAGCAGCTTTCCGCCACAGTGCAGTATAAAATATGAGAAGCCTAGCCCAGCATGCAGTGTGAGGAAGTAAATTTCATAAAAATTCGGACTGAACAAGCTGTAGTAGCATCAAACAGGTGCAGCAATAAAATCATGTCCGGGCTCACCAACGAGGTGGAAGGTACATCAACACTAGGTGAAGAATTGGAATTATTCTTTGCTAAGGCAGTTAAAGGGAAAAATTATTCCCTTGTGGAGTTATTTTTTTTATCTAGGCGGCGGTACAGTTCGGGGTGAACCTGGGCCTCATCCAACAAGCATCTCCAGTTCCCTTGTGGACGTATGTCTTCAAGCCAAAACAAGGCGACAGTGCTTGATGGCATATCTGTAAGGCTCTCTAAAACTTCGCCAACAACGCCAGCAGACCTTGTGCTCTAAGAGGAAAGGTTTGAGACAACATGGATCTTCTGCAATTTTTTTAATGAATACATTCCACAGCATTCCATGATTCACTGTGAAACTGCCGTCCTTTCTAGACCAATTCACTGGCACTTTAGACCATATAGGGTCTAGGGCCTAGCTCCTCCCACCTTTTCGTTTTGTGCGTGCTATATTTTTCGCACGAACGAAAGGGCCTACGTTTTTGAGATGCTTCTCATGACAGGTATTACTCTTCTATGCTCTTCAGGTATTTTACGGAGGTATCAGTCTTCTTAGCATCGCATATAGATCTTATTTACCTGATGTGTGAATGCCTAAGGCCGTTCGTCAACAACCTGATCGGTCCATATCAGTGTGGTTTTAGGAAAGTCCACCATCGATATTCACACTACAATAGATCTGGGAAAAAAACCCAGGACCTTCAAATCAAATGAAGACCTCGTCTGACAGCATTTATACAGGCGAGCTATATAGAGCTCGCTTGTGCAGTATGACAATGAAGAATACACGCTGCTCCATCAAGGTTGGTAAAGAACTCACTGAAACCTTTGATGTCAAAAAAAAAAAGATTCACGCTGTCATGCGACTTTTTTTTACATCGTTTCTGAAAGAATAGTGTAAAAGTCACGCCACGCACCAACACCAGATGCACCATCTCTCGGGGAACTAAAGTGATCGTTTATGACCTTAATCATTCTTCTGTTGCTTCTATGGCACAGAGGCATGGAACTTTGCCAAAACTGGATAAGCTTGCCTCGGTTGTTTTGAGAGGAAAATTCTTCGAGTGATTTTCGATCCCGTGAATGGAGCAGGAGATACCCCGACGAGCTGTACGGGCTATATAGCGACATCGACTTAGCCTTATTGACTTACAGAGTACAGGTCCAACGACTGAGGTGGCTTGATCGTGTAGAGCGTATACACTCCAAGGCTTCGGCCCGAAAATCTTAGAATCCACCTGGCTGGAGACGCTTGAAGGTTGACGCTGGGCCTGGGTAAACCCTGGACTGTAGCGTGCTGGCCAGTGCTGGTTATGTCTTCCCCAGTTCCATCACCGAAATATCGTATTGAAAACTATCTACTCCTTACCGGCTCTCTCGGCGAGCTGAAACTGTCCACCTCCTACGTGTTAATCTTCAATCCCACAACCCCGGCATCCCTCTCTACACTTCATAGACTGCTGTTACCTCTTCCGCTGATTTGATTTTTGCAACTTTTATGAGCCTCTTAAGTGCTAATGCAGACGAAACCCCCATTATGACCCTCACGTGTTCCTCAAATATTTACTTTTATTGGCTCCCATCAATCGTAAATCAATTTAATTTATTTAAACTCAAATTCTCCGCCAAAAAAAACACTAAAATGTCAACGAGATCTTGAAAAAATGATTTAAAAAAAAAAACAAATTCTTTTAAAACCCCTTCATAGCATTTCTACGACTGTTGACTCATTCTGAACTTTCCAACAGCGTCGATGATCCAATTAACGTCAAATAAAATAAAAAATCAAACTTATAACTCCCACAAGTCGTCAAATTGCCAAATTACACTTTTGCGACATCTCGATGGCCTTGCAAGGCGCGTGTATGCCATTTCATGCAAACCTCTCGACGGTTTTGTCAAATTTAATTGAAGCCCGCTAATAAGCCACTTGAAACACAAAACACAAATTCAGGTTACACTCTAATTAATCTTTTGATTGATCGATCGAGAAATCCTCCTCCTCTCTGTGTACTGTGTACGGTGCACGTTTGCTGTGTGCACATTTGCATGTCAAAAGGCTTCTTCCAACGAAAGCCGCGCTCTACTGGCCTTGGTGACATAGTCAGCATTTGAAACAAGTGACAGGAGGCTCTCTGACTGCATTGTGGACTTATGCAACCCAAAAAAAAACCTCGTTTGATGGCATTTCTCTTTTTATTTTGCTGTAACTAATTGCATTATAAGGACCGGAGGGGGAGGGCCCTCTATCGGAATCCGTAATTAATACTTATGGCGGTCTGTTCATGCATGAATCTGTAACGTCGGCTGTGTCTATAATTTTGTTTATTTCAATTGTTGCTACGAAAAGATTTGTTACAACGACTGTGAATAGATACTTTCTTAAACGTGCTGTTGTTGCTGCTCCTCCTCTTCCTCCTTTTACTGGGTTTTTTTTTTTTTTGTTTTTCGTTTTGTGTAACAGAAATATGGCATCTTAGAGTCGTATATTAAGCGCGGAGAATATAGTTTGAGGAGAAAAACTTTTACTTTTACTTTACATGAGAGCCGGGGCAGCACACTCGAAAGTAGACGAAAACAAAATGGGAATCAATCAGCGGAAGATAAGACGATGCTATGCTATAATAGTAGGCTTGGAGGTACTCGACTGTGAATCCATTTGGTTTGGGTTGCTGTTGGCATCTTCAATTGAAGAGAATGGTAAAATATGGCAAGACGCCAACGCAATGACGATTTGTTGACGTCAATTGGAGAAACAGACGTAGAAACGTTCAGGGGTGTAGAACCGTTTTTAATAAAGCATTCTTATGGAATTTGTATGATGTATGATGCGGAGATGAAGGTTCGAGGTTTGAGTCCCGAATCCAGAAAGCACCAAAAAAATTATGTTTTCACATTCCCACCTCTCGCGAATGTCTGACAAACGTCTGTGAATCACAACTGTCATGAGTAAACTCTCAATTCTCTGTGCAACTGTCTCGTCATGGTTTGAAGCAGACAAAGGCACTTTGAAAGGGAGTTCAACCAGTCACCCCCAAAAATGATCCTAAGGGTCCTCCACGACCTTGATCTTTGTTCGGGATAACTACTCTCTCCATTACTAGGAGCACTTTGGGATAGTACAAAAGATCTCTCCAGATCGCAGTGCTTGTCTGGCCTTTCTAAGGATCAGCAGAGCCCTTCAGAGCCAAATTCTTGTTAGCCAGGACAGGTTCCGGCTTTTGACACAAAGAAAGCAATCCTATTAAGCTTCTCAATTGAAAAACAGCCTTTCGCTTGTGGTTCTAAACTGTATCCCTTCCATTTGTGTGAAAAAATATAACTCGCACAACATGAATGATCGAGAGAAGCAGGGCTTTGGACCACGTACGGTCTGTTGCGCCAAATATTTGTGCTAGGTCTGGCAGGTTACATGACACGACTCCCTTTCTGTGATAGAATATCATGACCGATACATGAGTCTCAGAAAAGGTGAATTTAAAACCACTGAGCTCTCTTACTAAGAAGTAAGCTGCATTCCAGAGTGATTGTACAATGGAAGAGGACCAATTCCAGAGAGTTTATTGCGGCTTGGCTATGAAGCCGGTAAGGTTTTCGTAATCGTTCCAACCTTTGCCTGAAGTGTGCTATGGGGGCAAGATGGTCTAATCCTTAGAGAAACCACCTTCTTCCATCCATCTTGCGGTCTGAGATCTTTTGGTTTGGAGTTCAAGGATGTTAAGTCCCATGTCCATGACTGTAAGGAGTGGTTAACTCGAACTTTCTTATGGAAGAGCGTCTTAAAAAGGTCGCACTTTTTTACTCTTTTAAATGAGTTGAGTATCCTAAATGTAGGTTGGACTACATTCAGTTGAATGGCTGGCAGAAGCTGTGATTTGTTTTCCAAAGATGTGTAGAGGAAATAGACGAAACAGGATGTCAAGGGAAGCTTAAGGTGCGCTCCTAAGGCAAGCTGTTCTCTGCTCCTATCTAGGTTGTTGTGGTATATGACTCTGTTGCATTGCCTACTGTCTTTCAATGACTTTTTTTTCCACCCTTTGCTGCTCCACAATTTGTGCATTTTGGCTCTCTAATCCCTTGGATTTCAGTTAACATTCAGCAGAGAATATACAGTGTTAGGTAGGTACAAGGGAGTTGAAAAGTTTTAGGTGTTGGATCCTTTGAGCTTCAGTTGAGGTCACCTAACCAGCCACTCCAAGTGAGTAAAAATGCGTGTTCCAATGAGAAAGCATTTCTTTGCATTTCCAATGGTTTAGCTTGTTCCTCATCTGGATTAAGTGTAAACCACAAAAAGGTTCAGGTCCAATGAATGGAGAGTAGGCTCCTAAGCTGGCAAGTTCACCGTTGCTTCATGACCAGAGATGCCTCTATGTCCAGGAACCCATACTAGTCTGATTTTATTATGACTCAATAGACTCTGGAGACAGTACGAAACCAACTTAGACACAAAGTTGAAAGACACGGGACCTTTAAGGACTGCTTAGCTATCTGAACGTAAGTTGATGTCTGATCTGCGAAGGTTCCTTCTGATGCATTTTCGTGCACAGGCCTCGATTCCATGGACCGTTTGTAGTTAGAAGCAAAATTTCCATGTCGTGCCCAATTCGACACTTTAAGCCATGAGTGAACCAGTTGAGTCCCGGACTTGTTTGAGGGATTTGACAATTATCACATAAGCAATGGCCCGAAATGTCAACCTTGAAGGGTGGTTGAGATGGATTCTTTTCGGCATGTAGTCAAAGGCGCATACTACTGGTGAGGATTGCAGCCGAGTCCGACCATGTTATAGTCCCTATTATTATTTAATATGTGAAGCTTTAGTGAGCTAGTTAATTGTAGAGGTGGAAGGTTTAAGAGAGCTTCCAAAGCAGCCGTCCGACAGGCATGCATTGGACTCGTAACTTTTTGTAACCTTTTCCCACAATACAAGCGATGCGTCGGTTATTATTGGAGTGGCGATAGTAAGGTAAGTCCAGTGGACTTTTGGTTTTAAACTCCATTTTCAACCGAAAGGTCTAGAGCAGGGCCGAAGGCCTGTGTTCCCTTGTCAAAGGTGGTTCTGTCAACATGTGGTTAACAAGCTCAGTTTATGGTCTAGAGTTATCCCTCTTTTGAGAAATTGATTTGTACACTATTTGGTGAAAACGTTGGAAGCCTTAAGGGCCCGAACAGCCCGTACCAAACCAACCACCAAAATTTTACAGTTTCTCTCCTAAATTCCTCCACAAAAAATTGGAATCTGATTGAACAAATATGACGAAGTATTTGCCACCGCGTTGAGTCCTTTCTTTCAAAGTTGCTAGTAATACCAAGACTGATCAAAATTTTGCAGAAATTCTCTGAAAGCCCTTTGTAAAGGCGAGAAAAATAATACTTTCGGTCGATGTCCCCAAATTGTCCACTCCACTCCCTTTGATTGCTGGTGCATTGCAACATTCAACTTAAACACCTCGCCCTACGAGTATACTTATGCTGTTTACCGTGACACCTTTACAAAAAAACATGTGAACGTAAACAGCAATATTTTCGTGACACCTGTGACTCTTTGCTTCGAAACATAATTTATTCGAAATTAATTGTTGTTTTTAATTTCGAACCTAAAATAGAACTTTAATTTATGCATCATCTTATTTTAATTACTCCACAGGCATAGGCCTGAGATAGTTTTGGATCTGTCGTAAAACTTTGTCAACTTAATTAATTTTGATTTAATAAAACGTATGTTATTGTACCTTTTGAAATGCAAAAGATGACATTGACAAGTAGTTTAAGCCATTAAGTTGGACTTAAATAGAAATCACTTTCGCTATGTCGTGCGCCAGAAACAAAAGTTATAATTGTTCACGAATAATTCATACTTCCGTGATATTTCTTGTGGATTGGATCTATGAATTGCTAATTTTTTATTTTTGTCAATATTACGCAAACTTTTTGTGTGCATTTATTTGAAATCCACTGTTTGTCAGACGAATTAAATGGGAGATGTTTCACCATGAAAGTGATTTACTATCTGGCGACGCTAAATGTCAAAATTTTGCTTTAATTTAGCTGCTCAGTGTGAATATGAATTTCTTCGATCTGTGACGCAGATGTTATGTTTCCACCTTAAGCAGAGCCAGTATGGAAGAAGGATTACAATTTGAGTAGCATTTCGAAAATCCGGTGAGGTTAGGTACGCTAGGTATATGGGTACCCCTGCTGACTATATGTTAGTGGCTCACTTGAACCACATAGAGTCCATTGTGCCTGTTTATTGAGAAAACCCTTAAAAGCCCTAGAATCAGACCTTTAACTTTAGTATCAATCGCTATTGTATTGTATTGTATAGGGTCATCCATCGTTTAACAACAGCAGCAGCAGAAGGAACATTGTGCTTCGGCCGAAGTCCAACCCATGCAAGGCAGTGCCAATACCCCTTATGTGCTTTGCGTTGTCCACACTCCAAACCTGCCATTGCGCTCTGCAAAACGCTAAAGATCAGCATGGTTGAGCGTAGCTATAACCTCATACTTGAGAATGAAATTACCCATGAAAGTGCCTGATTTAAAAGCAGGACAGTCGCATAGGAAGTATGCGGCGGTTACGTCATCATCCAGGCACATCTCACTAAGGCTCAATTTTGGGTAGATTAAGCAGAAACCCGGCTCAGAGCTCACTTTGTGCGTTGATGCATATCTTCGACTGCCGGCTTGTATCAAGACATCGCCAGCAGTTGAGAAGCTGTTTTAGAAGCAACTCAGCCATTGCTTGCTTGAAGAATGCCAGGCTGCACTCTTCTGATGGCTCAGGACCCACGAATAGGATCACTGATCCTCACTGGCAAGTAAGCATCCCGGAATGTACCAAAACCCAGACCAGCTTCACCAAGTTACACCGCCCGAACTGGTTCAGCTTAATTATTGCCTCACGTAAGCAGAACAACCCTAAATCGTAGCCTGTCGGAGCTATATGTTAATAGCTCTTCCCCTCACCATCTGTTTTAGAACCACCTGAGCTACACTTGCGACACTATGGACTTTGACCTGAAAGACAATAGTATATGTACCCAGTTGAATAGCCTTGTTCACACTCGCTTCCTCCGAATAGATGCCTGCTGCCGAGAGCCCATCAGGGACCCGTTTGTATAGAAGGTAATACTAACTGGTTCAAACCCTGTCCATCTAATTTTTCTCCATTCCGAACGATCCGGAATCTGCGCTCAAAGATAAGTTTCATTCGCATGATATCCATGCTCTTCAGCCTCACCTCCTCTGAGCCCGCTCAAGCGCTCCAATGCGAAATGCTTTCCTTGCTACGCATTTGATGAAGAGATGCAAGGTAGACACACTCAGAAGAGCTTCCATTGCGGCGGCCGGAGTTCCTCTCATCGCGCCAGTACTCCAAACACAGGCAAAGTGCTACACTTTACCGAGCTTGCGTTAGAAAAATTGTTCACTTAACCACCATGAAACCGCACCAAACACAAGATAGGGTCTGATTATGCCAGTGTGTATATGTATGTATATCTAGTGGAGCATGTTAGGACTTAAATTTCAGGTCCTACTGAACATTCTACGGCAGTGCCAAAGGGTGCTGGTGGCGCTTAAGATCTGGTCTCAAGGTGTTCTTTAAAATCGATTTTAGGATCTCAGGTAGCTCCCAAGAACTTAACTTTGTTCGAAAGTTGTTGCTGGGTGCCGAAGAAGAATGGCCATCTCACAGAAAGTAGCTTGGTCCTCATAGTGAACAGCATCAGCTCATTCTTGGCTGGATTGACAGGCAATCACTGTTCACGGTACCAAGTCCCGACAATATTGAGAGTCGCATGCGACAACAAAGAGCCAGTAGGTCGCTGTCGCTACCATAACACACTCATCGTCGTTTCAAAAGTCACTGACTTGTAACAAAAGTCACCGAAAAATACTCAGAAAAACAACAGAGGAGTCTTTGGGTCAAAAAACTAATTTTTTTATGACAAAATTAATATCGAAAGCAATTACCTTAAAAGGAGGTGAAAGGATGAATAAATTGAGTTGTTGACGATCAATTTATCCCAAGTGCTCAGTCAGGAAAGAGGTTCATGGTACTTATACCCCCAAGGGAAATCGAATCTCTAACGCAACGCTGAGCTCCGATTAAGCATAGGGATTAAACTGAGTCCATTTGGAAGGAATTGATGCATAGAGTACGGGATCTCATTTACCCAAAAGCAAGACACTGACAGAGAAAGTGTTTCCTTTTAACTTTAGAGACGTCATACACATAATGGTTGTATTGTGGCCTTAAATTGGCCCAAACGTGGCTCTGTAGTTTGTCCTGCCTACTCGAAGATTAAGAGGATATCTTGTGGCACTGTTATCAAAACCTTTTGCAGATTACTTAGAGGTTCTACGAGATAGGTCAACTTTCTTTGAATCAAGAGACGATGTGCAGAGTGGATCCATTACAATTTTCTTCACCAAACTGACAGCAGTTATCGATTCAGGACCATTCTCCGAGTACTTTTTAGCAAGAGCATCAAAGATTTCCTTGCCTATAATTCCCCTACTTCCTGGACAATTCTGTTTCCTTCTTAAAATCCTATTCTAGTAGTCTCTAGAGCAAACAGACTACCACTGCCATCTACGAATATGGGAGGTACTATCGTTTGAAAGACAGTTTACCGAGAGCTCATCGTTCAAATTCCAACCTATTTCAGTTGTATTTGCTGCCATAATAGGGCCTCCCACGTATAAGACATTAGAGATGAAGCTATACTCTAGCATTGCTAGTACACTATAGGGCATGCCTGGCAAGGTTATCATACCTCCGGCTTGTACACATTTGCATTCAGCGATCTAGTGACACATACATATAATCGTCATCGATATTAAACCTTGTCCAAGACCTCGTACAACGCCAGCCTACACTGAAACTTGTTTGCAAATTTCAACCTCATAACTTCTTCGGCCAGAATATAACATAATCAACCGCACTGCGTTGAATTTTCTAATAAATTTCAACAACATAGAGTCAACCTAGTTTTGCAGTGGCTTACCAATTGCGAGGAACCCCCTTCGTCAGCACAGTTCTACTAGCTTCGCACGCATTTCATTTTCATTTCAACAGCAAGAGTGCACCTATTTTGTCATCACTAAGTGAATGCAGTTGCATCGATTTTAACCTCTAAATAGTGTGTTGACACCACGAAGTCTATTTCATCAAAGCGCGCGCTCACTCTCAAGGCTGCCCAACGTGTCCCAGAACTCAAACTGAATTCTCCACCGTGCAGCAATAAAATTAAAAAAAAATAAAACTCAACTGCATTCGAATGACAGTCAAAGTCTATATTTGGTATCTCGTAACTCAATGACGATGAACTTTAAAATCCAAAAACAGGTAAATTTCGAAAAAAAAAACAAACCAATCCTCCCCGATCCGACAGATTATGACCCAAAAGAAAATAAAAAAGTATCTACGCCTTTTTATTTAGGAAACTTGAACTTGTAGGAGAGTTCGCTTACTCGCTGTTTTTATTGCATCAGGTTTGCAACAGAAATGCATAAATCAATTTAATTCCATCGATGCAACGGCAGACATCTCAATTTTCCTCATTCGCTCATCAATCGCGGCGTGAGGTCAGAAATGGCAGTTACTGCCTGGAATCACCTAGAAACACGATGGTTATCTGGGTTTCTATCTGACCGTGGCCAGTTTTATTATTTCAATTTGATATCCAAATAAATGGGCGATTCCGTTAATTAGCATAAATGTTAATATAATATAAACCACATGTCGTTATACAAAAGAGTTGAGGGGAAAACTCGTTTTCCAACATCACTCTTACTTTCGATAACACAACGAATCGGATTCGAATCGGATGCTTTATCGATGTTAGGTAATTTTTGTTGTGCGGTTTCTGTTTTCGATGTTGAATAATTCCGAAACAGTGGACAGAGTAGATAATTATTTAATAACTTGTATTCCAGAAAATATGACCAAAGGCAACCTCATAGATACACGTACAATTTGGCAATGTGACGAGGCATAAATATGAATAAATTTCCATGAGGCGGATGGAATGTGTTTTTTTCGCGCATTGGAATACCCTCGAGAGGAGCAGAAATGCTCATTAAGTCGATATTTTTCGAAAGGGAAATATCAAATCAAGTGGAAGAAAAAAATTCGAAAGATTGTGCCGAATCGTGTTTGCAAATAAATCACAGACTAATTGGTGGTAATTGGTATGGAAATTTTCATTGAAAGCTTGTGTTGGGTTAGTTTTTTGGGGGCGGAATTACCACATGCTGTGAGCACGAGTGTGAAATGCCTTGAGAGTTGTTTGACATTCCGAATTTATTGACGATTGCAATGGAACCTTTTAAAGGCATTGGTAGCCAGCAATAAGCTTCTGCGTGCCTCTGTTACTCGCATTCTGCACTGTACGGTACCACGAGGGTAGAAACTGATTGCGAATGGATGGAATGTTCATGTTGAGATCTTATTCTTTTTAAAGCAATTTCATATCCGGAGTACATATTTGTGTCGAAGACGTTAAAGGTGGTCTTAGTCTTGTGGCAGTGTAAGGGTGCTTTAACCAAGACATGGGGCGTATTATACGAGGCCACTCTCGCATAAGTATGTGACTGCCTTACGCACTAAGCTTCAAAGAATGGTCTGGAGTACGCCTGGCTCTGCTCCAGACGCTCTTCTTGATTCACCTCCCCTTGATACGTATGTATGTCATGAGCTGTACTATCAAATCAATCTGCCGTCTCAGAAGTGGTGACTTCTGGTATAATTCGCACTGCAGTTTCGATGATCTTGCGCGGCGCTTATCCTACGACCCCGTTCTCACGGGAATGTTGTCTGATGCAATGCCACCAATAACTTTTCCTGCGTTCAGGACTGGCTTCAGCTAGAGTCTTAGCCTAGATTGGGATGTAGTCGAATCTTCACGGCTGGCTCCAAAACTAGTCAAGAGCCGGGTGTGGGTAACTTCGTGGAAACCTAGTGTTATCGTACTTTTTCTACTCGTTAGGTAAGCACACCACGAAAGCGGTGAAGATGGGTCAGTGAGGGCATGACCATGCTGTCAATATGAAAGGAATACCAACACCTACGTCGCGGACAGAACGTCTCATTGAGATAGTTAGGGACCTTGTCTATCTAGGCTCCGCTATTAATTCAGACAAACTACACCAATCGTCGATCAAATGGAGAATAACTCTTGCCAACCACTGTTTCCTTGGGCTAAAAAACAATTGAGTAGCAAAGTTCTCTCTCTAACTACTCAAGTAACCCATTACAAGGCTCCAATTGTCTCTCAGCTTTGGGGCAGAGGCATGAACTTTGTCAAAAGCAGATGAGGTTGCTCCTGGTTGTGTCGAGAGAAAAATTCATCAAGTGATCTCGGTGACTGGAGGAGGAGATGCAAGGACGACCTGTATAAATGTACTCGTATGGCAACATCGACTTATCCAGTGAGACAAGATCCAACGAGTGAGTTGGTTGAGTGATGTAGAGCGTACGGACACCAATGATGCGACCCGGAAAATCTTCGAATCCACTCCCGAGGGACAGCGCAATACAAGAAACCCGCGACGGAAAGGGATCTCAGTCAACTTAGCGTGCTACACTGGAAACAGCTAGCTAGAGGGACACTTGTTGGTTGAGCCCAAGTCCTCCCCGGACCCTAAGTAAATAAGTTTCTTTGCATAATACGAATCGTTCCAACAAAAATTGGATCTTTTGCACAAGGGAGATAAATTTTGTCGCATGCATCATAAGAAAACGTGGAGAGCTAAGATTCTGTTGGACTCGAATGTTGACAGCCTCTGGATGCTTTGGGAACTATTCACACGGGTTTAGCTGCAACAAAAATCGCGATTAGGCAAGCTGCATAGTTCCAACCAACGTTTCGTACATTTTGATATTCTACTACGAGCGATACGAAATTGATCTCGCAGATAAAGCACATGGAAAAGGATTGGAACGTACTGAGTGGCATTAAAGCGACCATCTAGAAGAAGCAGCGCTAACAGGGATGACAAAGACCTTAGCAGTACTCATTCTGAAAACACCTAAAGCCTTCGTATGGCAGCTACAACTCCTTTGTACAGCTGTCCTGAATGTAATAGGATTTGAGTCACTGTGACAGAGTACAAATATGCTTAAGTGCACTACAGTTCGGGCTGAACCTGGTCCTGAGTACTACGTCTACGCCTTGTCTTGCTAGCCTGTTTTGTATAAATCCCATAAGAACAAGTTTTAACAACGTTTCAACACTTTAAATTAATTGTTGTAGGTCCCCCAATCTATCATTCCCAAACACAATTCACTAGATATTTAAAAAAATGCCATAAGCTCCACAACCGAGGTTAAGCCCCTCCTTTCCTTCCCTAATTAAAAAGCATGAAAGAACATTAATAGCCAAAACTTCCTAGCCCTTCGGCTAACCACTTACCAATAAAAATTTAACTAAACAGACAGCTCTGCCCCGCCCCAAGGCTGTAACATAGAATCGACTTTTAATTACCAACAGACATTCATGTCAAACATAGATCGACTGTCTGCCTACACAAGCTCATCTCCGGTCTTCAATCATTTTAACCACACAACTCTCCGACTTTGACTAAACATCTCGAGGGGAATTAGAAACAAAACCAGAAAAAAAGTTTTCCTAATCAATTATGCCACCGATTAAGCGCAACCTATTTCCTCATCGAAACCATTAGGTTTGGGTAGTTCCCTGAATTCTATTCGCTCCTTTGATTTCCACATTGACCACCAAGAGATACCATCCGCGAACACAATAAACAAGATGAATGACAAGCAATTTAGATACGTACCCTTAATCACCCTTTTCTCGTTCGTCTTCATCTTCTGTAGTGGATTCAAGAAAAGAAACTCACAGATTGCATCTTGCGTACTTCCTCCTTCCTTTCATTCAGCCAGCCATTCACCACCACCACCACCATCATCATCATCATCATCATCATCATCATCGCCATCGCGATGTTGATATGGTACCGGCACAGAAAAGAAATGAACACAAGAACTACAAAGTGGAAGGTCACTTCCACAGCAAGAGCGCCTCTTGTACATTTGAAGTACTTTAACGATCATTATAAGTGGATCACCTGGTCACTGGGCCAATTTGGACACATAGCCAACCGCCTAGCCGACTACAAAAGAGCTCCACATTGAGCATGCAAATTGGCGGGCGATAGTGGTACACTTACTTCAGTCGACTCTTCACAGTAAAGTATACCAAAACGCAAGACGCGAAACTTTTGTTTTCCCCATGAGAGATGACGTGAGGAGAATTAATTTAAAGCCGTTGACGCCTAAGAGATATCCATCACCGGTCAGATGATGAAACCTGGTTCAGACCTCAACTTGAGCGCATTTCTAATCTCATCCAAATGTAATGACCTATTTAGGCGCGCTATTGAGTAATTGTGAGTTTTACGATATCATAGTCGCCTACCTCAACTGAGATTAGCGGAACCACTTTGAGATTAACCCAGGAATGCATAAAGACTGAGAGAAAAAATAAAGGAACATGTGTGGGCCCTGGATGGCAAGGAGGAGGATGTGGCCTGCCACAGAGACTACCTTCGGCTTTTTGGGTGAGGTAATTCCATTTCCTTTTCTTGTTTAATAACTTCAATGGCAGGAACAGTTAGACGAGATAAATGTGAAGAATTTACTACCAGGTTAGGTAAGCAGCAATAGGCAGATAGCGACAAGACAGAGAGAGAGTCTGCAGCACAATGGCAGTCTTGAAATGAGCCTTCCTTTATGTGAGTGCAAATCATAGTGTGTCGTGCAAGGAGCGGACAGATGCTTGAGTGAATATATTAATTTGAGACTCATTCGAGGTATGACTTAGGAAGCTTCACGTCATTATTCCCACTTTCACTTGTGTGCATCTATGTATCTACTGAATATTCCAAGCACGTTTTGAGCATAAAAATAGTTTTAAGAGAAATGAGCAATGCTTGTCGCTGCATCTGCAAAGGTTTTCTTACACAATGTGAGTTCGAGGGAAATGAACACTTAACCTGGCTTAGCTTAGCCATGTCATTGAGTGTGGCTAAGGCAGTAAATATTTTAAAGACTCTGTGCGCTATGGAGAACTATTAAGCCAAAGCTTGGATAATGCATTGGATCTTGTTCCATGATAAACTAAAAAATTATTCAATTTAGTTGATCCTTTGAATGCTACTTGAGTCTTACAGATGGGAGAGTCTGAATACACGTAGGCGAATACTTGCTCAGTCGTAGTTATGTATCGATAGAATTGAGAGGAATACAGTACCAAAAGCGGGAAGGAAACAGGACCGAATGGAACCTCATTTCAAGCTAAATTTTCTCCTGATTTAAGGATATGGAATGTTTGGATATTAGATCGGGCAGGCACCCACAAGCGTACTAGAATAAGCTTTCACCAAGCTGAAGTCTTGAACAAAAAACTGCGAAGTAAATGGCAATCCGACTCTAATCATCACCCATCGCAAGCAACCAAGTCCCAGAAGCACTCAGACTCTATACTGTCCATTGTACTTCCAGGCAGCAACTCCTTTTTGGTGTAGTAGTTGAAGAAACTCAGTTTGTATCCTTTTCTCTGTTATGCTTGGTGGCTGTGTTTGCTGTTCCCCTGGCAGGGCTTGAACTTACACTACTACTCCGTACCCACCTTGAAATCGCAAGCTTAATGGTTCCTTTCCGTGTCTCTGACAGAAAATACTTAGCACTCAGAAGAAAACGAAGGCTAACGTGTTGAGAAAACATTGGCGAAATAGATAGAAACCTCATAATTGGCATATTTATGTAAAAAACAAAATGGGTGCTCAAGGTGGTACCCTGTTCTAAGCGGAGGTCTTAGCAGTGACAATAACCACCCGTGACACTGCAATGAGGGTAAAACCACGAGACGATATCACCTTCTTTGCATTACACAGAACGTACGTGATTTTTATTAGGAGTACGTGATTTTAACTCCGAAAGAAATGAAATTCAATAACATCTTATTATCGAGGTAAATGGATGGATTGTCGACGTCTTGCCACAAGATGTAGAGACTAGAGTGGTCCCCAATGAAAACCAGAAAAAAGAATGGCAGCAAAAGGCGATGGGATAGCTCGGAACAAAAGGGCTAGTTCGGAAAACGATGGATTTTGTCGCGGCTTTGTTCACAAGCTGAATCGTTGAAGTGTGGTGAAAATAAGTTGTGGGATCGCCACAGCTTCAGAAACTGAATCAAAAGTTGAAGTGCTGTCGAGAAGTGCCGTCAAAGAAGCTTTTTGGAACGCAGAATGAGATAAGACTCTACACAGTTACTGGGGATTCCAAAGAATAAGAAGTCTAATAAATTTGCAAAAAGGTGCTCGATCCTAAATTCTAAAAAAAATATTATTGTTCGATGAACATCTTGCCTTGCACGTTTTGACGCGAAGCTGATATGAGAGCTCTAAAGGAGATAAACAACAGACGCGGGTCTTTGAAAAGGTAGTTATAGTCTCTGTTTAGTTAAGGAAAAACCAACTGTGTTAAAGAAAAAAACAGGAAATCCATGGCTACCATATTAGAAGTGATCACGGGGCATTAAACTCTACGGTCCCATCTGAAAAATCTATGACTCTTGAGAGGAAGTCTTCTGCAGAGCTTTTGGTAACAAGGAACTTAATGAGAGTACTACCCAAATTTTGCCACCACAGAAATAAATTCCTTCCTCCAGTTCAAAGCCGTATCTGAAAGGCAGATTGAGAAGCTTTCTCTTGACAGTTATTACTCTCGGACGTTTGTCAGACATTCGACAGAGGTAGGACCGTGAAAAAACTTTCCGGAGTTGTTTTGGGACTCGAACTTCAAATCTCCCACTCAGTAGTCCAACGCACTAACCACAGAACCATGGCGCCCACTATTTTCCGTCACTTAATTAAAAATGTAAGCCCCCAGCCATTATTATCAATGAATGGCACTTGTGCTAATGCAAAAGGGGACAGAAACATCGCGGAGTTAATAGACTCGCTTGAACACCGGCGAAATGTTTCTTGCCTGTCTTTGTTCCAATACTTTTCCACAAAAAAAATGCTCCAATGAAATAGCTGGTTGCATTCTGTTCCTCCAACAGTTGTATCGTCACGGGCTGAATACTCATCAGCTTGCCCTCAAGCCTATTTCCGGACGTACTTTGAAACAGAGATTCCTCCCTGAGCCATACAGCACGGATGTGGAATGTTTTATCAAGCTCTAATTTTCCTCTCATTGTAACCCTGAAACGTTTAAGACCAATATGCACCGGTAACTCCTTTAATCTCCTCTTAATTGCCTAACCGCCTGCGCTGTGTTTTAACATTCTTAGGCAAGTCATAACCCCTTGATTCGCGTAGGAACTACAATATAAAGAAAAAAATTAAGAAGCTCTCCTTTTGCTGGCAATTAGACACATTTTTAGATACAGCGAAACGATCAAAGGAGGTGCAGAGCAAGTGCATTGACCATCCATTAGCATCGGACATCTGAAGTCCGGCTAAGGTCAGCTAGAACGAAATCAAAACGATTAGACACCTTATGATCAGCAGTACTTAAAGTTAAGGTCATTAAGCTCTGTCATCATGGCACAATCGTGCGCCACTATTTCGAACGCACTTCCAATTAAGCTCATTAGATAGCTCCCACAACCCTACTTTACTACAATGATGCCATTAGTATGCCGGAACCTTGAAGGGTCCAATTATATCCAAAGGTAATGCCCTTTCGAAGGTTAAGTGGTGTTGTACATGCACTATAACCTCGACCATCTTTTACTTGGAAGCAGTGATTGTCGAGCAATCTGTTGCTCCATTTACATGAGAGGTTAGTCTAGGCATTTCGTAGGTCGTAGATACTCATTTAGAAAACCGCCATCATTTTCATCGACCCAATGAGGTACTATCTGTCATTTATAAGATCATGCATATGACTAAAATAAAGTACCACTCAAAAATGTTGATCCACGGATCTGTATGAGTTAACGACCCAAAGTAGGAGTCCCATTTGCACCACACACTGTTCTGTCAGGTTGATGATCTCGCGTGCCATGCCAACCCACATTTTAAGGAATTTTCACCGTAGGAACCTTCTTTTTTTCTATTCTCCTTCTCTCTCTCCATCTTTGTATTCTTTCATCTCACAAAGAATATTTTATTAAATCGTAATTTGCACACAAATTGCCATCTGATACGTTCTATCCGCTTACATCTCCTCGCCAGAACCGATGAAGATTCTACATATTCCAGCAATCAGATAAGACCAACCACAGTGGCGCTCGTTTGTTTCAATTTGAAATCAAAATGCAAAGTCAACAGACTCGTAGTACACGCTTGCATAAGTACTCCTTACTCCCAAATGGCCACCTAATAACTTAAACTCATTTATTGACCAACCCAGAGTCAATAATGATGATGATGGGACCATGGAACTACAAGATTATAAGACCATGAGACTTCAACGTTTTCATGAGTTAGTATTTCATTTTGAAGACCGCATAGATACATAGATACTCGTACGAGTATAATGGGATCATAACAGTGATAGAAGGTACACATGCACAGTGCAGCTCGTTCTACTCTCGTGCGGCGTATTATTTATTGACCCAGCCTAAGAAAAACTATTTCCGGTTCTCAGAACGAGCTGGGGCTTAGACTGGGGAGAAGGTTAATGGGTGCTATATGTGTGATAATTTCAACTCGTGGCTTGATTCTTCCTGTTTAAGGCTTTTTTTTCTCTCTCTCTACCGATGCGCTGGTAGAGTAGTAGATTATGCATTAGATTGCACAATGCTAGAGGTTGTCCGGGGTATATATTGGCTGCCGGCGGCAGTGCAATCGGGGCTGGATGATCTTGAGATAACATCTGTGGGGCTCTCTGTATCTGTTAATTGAGTACGGAGGGGGCTATGAAAATCTATTTCCTCTGTTGGGTGGGGTTATCGAATTGCATACGAAATGGATTCGAATGGTGTGTGGAGATCAGCCGGGAAGTGTATCATGTGGGTTTCAGAGACAGAAGGAAAAAAAGTTCTTGGAAGTGATCTTGTAAACTAGTTGGCGTACAGCTGAAGCTGGTTTTTTATAAAACGATTATTGTTTCGGCTAAGTAAAATGATTACTTGCAGTTGCATTTCCGCTTTCCAAGAGCTGGTCGATTGGGGCTATTTAATGAGTGCCAGGGAAAGGCTAAGATGTTGTACATGCAATACAATGTATTCAGCTGAAAAGCCAGTGCAATAGGAGCAAAAGCAGAAGATTCGTCAACTCACAGTTCAGAACGGTATTCAATTTTAAAGAGGCAGAGGAGCTGCAATATTTAATGCCTCTGTATATGTGACAATGACTTAAATAGGTCTCAAGTTTCTGGTGATTTAAGTTTATAGTCACAGCATTTATAGAGAATCCAACTTGGGGGAGAAGACGCCCTATGGATATGCCGCGATACAATGAAGGAAATGGGCGCCAAATATAACTCTGAAATCTTCCCAGCTTTGTCGGACTATAAT
Source organism: Blera fallax (assembly GCA_946965025.1). NCBI lineage: Eukaryota > Metazoa > Arthropoda > Insecta > Diptera > Syrphidae > Blera > Blera fallax. The sequence continues at coordinate 118,753,609 of OX337244.1, forward strand.
TGTTTCCTACTCTTTTTCCATTCCCAACCAAAAAAGAGTAGTACTTGAAAAGTGTGACGAAGGACGATGAGATCTCTATTAAAACTGATGGCTTACAACTATCGAAGCTGGTTCCTGCTTAGAAGAACGTTTCCTATTGGAGGCCATGGCAGTGATAATACTTGCCCATGACACCACGATGAAGGAAATACCTTGAGAGGATTTCACCTTTTTCAACCATCAACGATAAAAGTGATATGTGCTGCGAAAATTAAATCGAAGCCGAAGTGTTGTTGAAGCTTCTACCGGGTTCGTGGACATAAAGGCATATCGGAGAATGAGAAGGTTGATCAATTCGGAAGAAGAACCTCTTCACTAAACTCGGAAGGAACCAACCATTCAGTGAACATTCTGCCTTAAATGAAGCACGAAACTGGTGGAGGGAAACAGCAAAAAGAATGTGAATAGCCACGGGAAAAAATAGGAGATCCCTTGCTACCTTCGTAAGAGCGGATATCACTCCCATTTGAAACTCTAAGAGCAAAAGGAGAAGGCATCTGCAGAGATTTCGATAACATGGAAATCCATGAGAATAATGCCCACGTTCCTCGCCATTTCCCAGGTCTCTTCCAACTCAGGAATAAATTCCTCCGCAAAGACTTCTTTTAAGATGTTGAAAAAGTATTCAGCAAACCGCTCAGGATATTTTGTATGTCGGTTAGTTTCTTTCTTTTTATATTTCAAGGGACAAGGTATCCCTTTTTCCTTTTTTTCTAATAAAGACCACAATGGGCGGGCAATGATCTGTATGTGGTGTAAAGGATCATTTTTCTTCCATCAACGAATATATATTTAACTCAAAGCAGAGTTTGCGCGTTACTAATGTATTACATGGCCATTGGATAGCCTGCTTTAAAAATCCCTACGCAGAAGGATTTTCCAATTTGAAATATTGGCAAAAGAAAAAGCAGGAAGACGAATCCTTGTGGACAGTCAAGCAGCTTTAAAGACCTTTAGATCCAACACAATTAAACCAAAGTCAGTTAAGGAACGTCAAGATTCATTGATCACCATTACACATCACCCGACCAAACTTAGCAAAGTTGGGATCATTTATGAACCTCAGAGAAGTAGATAATATAATCGCGATATTGGCACTTTTGGAAACTGTTCCAGAAACAGAGATTCTACCATCTTCCGCATAAAGCATGAATTGAATTGCGTCGTAAAAATTTATAGCAGATTCCGCAGCCTTGTACTAGACTCCTGAGAACGGTCATAAGTGTGTTGTTAGCTCAATAATCCCTCGTGTCAATAGAGTAACTACCATATGGCCCCCGTTTTGTTGCCTAAACCCGCATTTACAAGAAGAGTACAATTGAAATCCTCAGAAGATATAAAGCCTGCGTCTTGGCGATGATCAGATTAGAAAATCCAATGACGCCTACACTGACAGCCTTAGCATGAAAGTTGGTTGGACAATAAAAAAAGATATTGCGGCACTATAGGCAAACTAGGGGCTGCCTTTCCAATGAACGTTTATCACATACCCGGAGTAGCAAACGGGATAATTGAAGGGAGGTGACGTACTACAAGTGACAGTCAGGCACTCAAGACATATGATGCTCGTCGATAATACGAACCTTGTGTCAAGCTCGATATGACATGACGTGTGCATTTTAACAAGGATCGTATTGGAGAATCCAATTTTTCGCTGGACGGTTCTAGCACAGCAGATGAAACAGGACCTGCTTGATATATTTGAATGAGAAGACCAAGTTCTTCGCTTCAGGTTTTTAATTGAAGCGTGGTAGAATTGTTAGCACTTGCAGTGGCAGTCAAGCTGCCCTGAAGATACTCGAGACTTGTACTAAATACTCAAAAATTCTTCTAAAATGTAAGAATAACTGGATGGGATTCCTAAATGATATAAAGTTTATCTTACTTGGCTTCCAGGTCAGTGAGGAATTAGAGGAATCTAGTTCTGTCGCTGGTGATAGAGAGCTCGAAGACTAAGTCGGTAACCAATAATTGTTTTCAGTTTAATAAAGGTTTTGACTTGACTCTTGTGGATTGCAAACTGGTTATAGAGGTGTAAGCGCACTTAAAGCTCTAGTCGATGAGATACTCGACTAAGAGCACCTCCACTAGCCTGTAAGGATGCGTGGCTGTTTTTTGCGTATGTTTATACAGACCTTCTTTGGCCTTTCTTAACCTAGAAAGTTCCTCCCAAAGTGTCGATCTTTTGCGGTCTTAACTTCCTTCCTTAGTTTTTTCCGTATCGTATGCGGCCACAGCCCACAAAATGGTTCCGGACCGGTAAAGATGGTTTCAGAGCTTCCTCTTGCCAGTTTATCAGCTGTTGCACTTGCCTACTCCCACCTGGCCTGGTACACAGAAGAGGGTAACTCGTAGAAGGTGACTCTGTTGTTCTCATTTTGCTTTCACTTTGGATAGGTAAAACTGCGGAGCTACAATCCAGCTATCATGAGATACTAGAATATGGCCAGTAAGAGAATCATTGCAGATCCAATGGGCGGATTCTGTTTTGAAAAACAAAGATACAACAGAGGACTTGGAGAACCGAGATTTTGTACTCCTAGGCTTCGTTGTCTTGACACAGCTCAATCTTCGACTCAAACTAATCTTACTCGCTCCCAGCACAATTGATTGATTTGTTCACTAAAGCTAGAGAAGAAAAGTTCCCTATTTCTTGACTCAATAGAAGGAAAAGTGAAACCACAAAGGGAAGTGATTTTAGAAATCGGAGTAGATCTATCTCTGCCTCAATCTATTCATTCATTCATTCAGGCATATGTATATTTGACAGATCATCGGGGCCATAAAAGACACCACTCCAAGCTGTGATCTTGTCACATTGTAAGGCATTCTATTTACGAAACCTATCAAAGCCGACTCTACATGATTCGGAGTTCCAATTGCAAAATGACGCTACTCATGGTACCCAATTCCCAAAACGTGCCTTACAGTCTTGTTTGTATCCATTTTGCTATGTTTTCTAATCCAATAAAATATTCATCTCCTCTACTCACGAACTAATTTTCTTTTCTTTTTTCTATCTTTCTAGGTAAGTTCCACATCCAACTATCGCTGGACATACAATCTCAAATGATTCAGACCAATAAGTACTGAAAACGAAAAAAAAAACATTTCCCACATCCCAGCAATATGTGGGGCACACCCTTGCACATCGTCCTTATCGTAACAAATGTCCCGTTTGTAGCGGATTACCGAAAAATAAATTTCCCTAAGATTTGTTACGAGATGTCGATAATTGAATGTTCTCTGTTGCGCCTCTTATTCAATGGCTGGACCGCGCCGCCGCCGGCCGTGCTCTTTGTATTGCCATCATCCGATGGCCAACTGCCGAACACAACCGACTTAACCAAAGCGGGAGCAATAAACCAAAAGATATCCATTAGGGTTCGGCCACTGCTCTAGATTCCATTCAACGATTCCACCTCGTAATGTAAAATACTACTGCCACCGCACCCCTGCCACATCCAGAGCCCAATGACGATGCAATGGGCATGAATCCATTCGATTTGCAAAGCGCAATAGCTTTTGTCGAGCGATCTCGTGCCGATTGGACATGATAATCACACACACAGGGAGTTCTAGGCCGCTTCGACTCTCCTGCTCCACATCCCAAGTGCTGGGCAAGGAAATGCATCCGCAATTATTGGCCATTGGTCTATCTTGAACTGAAATCTTCACCTTGACTTTGGTCTCTGTGCACAGTGGTTGCTGGTGCTCTGGCTTTGGCTGCTATACGATCGAACCGCTGATTTTCGGTCGGTTCCTCAATGGGGATCTCTAATTATTCACTAGACACACTAATGTGCCCAGTTTGTGCAGCGCTAGAATTACATTCTTGCTGTGCTCCTCTCTTCCGGCTCCATCTCGGTCTCACTCCTTACCTCCATGGCAGACCTGAGAGGCTTTTGTATTCTTTAGTTGGCCATGAATTTGATTTGGACATCGGCCGATACGATGGGATGTGTACAAGGTGTATCTTTAGGGGGCTGGACGGTGTACAAAAGTTAACAGGAAATCTAATTTAAAGAGATTACCACTAGTAAGCGGTCGGTATGATGGAGGAAAATCTATTTTTTTCATGCTCGATTGGATATTTAGGGCATCGATTAGAATGAAGCATCTGGCGGTTAACATGATGTGACTTTATTTCAGTTTTTCTTGCTACGGCCATTGAAAGTCTTGAGCAAGCTTAGCATGTCCAAGGCATCGATAAATCGATAACATACCAAGCAAGTTGTAGGACATACCAATTATTTAATTTTATTGACATTACCATGATGAATGGACAAGAAATTGTTGACGTGTTGCACACTTAAACATGACAAGAGTGTTGGCTGAGCTTCGCGCCATGGCAGTGTGTCACGTTTGACACGTTCGGTTGCGAAATTACATAAGCGACAGATATTTGCATTACAATTTGTCGAAATGATGATGATCGGCCAGAAATTTATGAATTTTTTTGTTCATGTGAAAGATGTCCCATGAAAGTGGGTCAGATAATAGAGATGTCACACGGTGGGGTAGATTGCAATGCATAAGTCATTCCGTGAAATTGAAGTGACAACACTCACATTTTTTGGTGATTTAAAATGCGGGTTGTACAATGAGTCACAATGATATGCGATCTAGTTTCGCTTCAGTGTGTGATTATCTTGAGATTGTAGGTCATCGTAACTTTGGAAATTCCACTCTTTGCGTGTGTGGTACTTTGGGAAATAATTGCTTGGCGCTTAGGCCTCGAGTGACACACCCTTTCTACGGTAAGTGGCACTCATGACGGATGGGATGAAATCACAGTTTCCGAAGTGGGTTATGAGTCTTGTGGTGTTCCACGTCATCACATTCGGAGACTTTTCGGATCATCTTTTAATAGTTGTTTAAGCAAAAATTTGACCCAAACACCCATATGCGACCTTAAGCCTAGCTTATTACAGACATTCAGTGGAAGGGTCTTCAGGTTTTCATTGCCAAATCCGAACGACTAAATTGAGACAACTTTCATGGCAGTTATAACTCCTAAAGACCTTTCAAACCCGTTATTTAAAGTAAAGATTGAACCGCAGAATACTTTGGTTGACATTAAATAGGGTTGGAGGCTAAGCTATCATAAAACAGGCATGGGACCGGTGATAGATTTTGTCTGTGAAAGTGTCCTTCTAAGAGACGGTGCTTGCTGAAGCCACGCGTTACGATTCTAGGCTTATTTCTGAACACAGGAGTGGTCATAATCGTTCTTAAAAAGGTTTTACTTCTCAGTTGCCTTCTAAACTTCAAGAAACTGCGGAAGGTAAGAATGACTCTTCACATGGTCTGCAGTATTTCCTTTCCTGTGAGGAAGTGAGACTCAATCTCGGGTCGAGGAACCCAGCGTGCGTCGCTGAGACTTAAGTTGCTTTGTGTATTTATATATTGCTCATGCCTATCACTTGAACACCCAATAACAAGAGCAATACACGTAGACAGGTTGCATCCAAATGATATGGAAATGGCGAGGCGCGCGGCCCCAAAATGATGTCAATATCCGGTGCTAGCTGGCAAAAGAAGGCTACTAGTAGTTCGAAAGCAAAAAGATCAGTCAAAGCAAATGCTAAAGCTAACACAAGGAGTAGAGATCAGGAAAAGATTTTGATAAAAAATCCAGTCTGATGAGATAAGATTAAAAGCGAGTGAAAAGGTATTTAGTCGCGTATCTCTCTGAATAGTACTCCAAAACAAAGCGAACAATTCATCGACTTTTGTCAATAAAGAGCAGGCTATCCCTCGGCGAGTACTTTTTCCAACACCTAGGTGACTTTTACGGACTTTAGCTCCACAAAATTAAGAGGAAAATCCTATGTCCGACCATTTCCACACACAACAAAAAGACTTTGGAATAGTTAGGGTGCAGATTTTTGAAATCCCTTCGGATGTACTGCTCTGTCAGCGTAAAGAAAGACAACCCTCTACGAGTACTTTTTCGAATACCTACATATGTGACCTTTGCAAAATTTAGTTCCACAAAATCAAGAGACTGGTCTCTAGATCCGACTGTCTCCACTCTCAACTTAGGGACCTTGGAGTAATAAGCGTTAAGAAACCTTATGGCTGGCTCCCAAAACCTTGAAAGCGTTGACCTGGCAAAACACAAAGCCCTCTTGTCTCAAGTGTCTCTTGCACTACCAAGAGTTGCATCAAAACATTTAAACTACTCCAACCAAACCCTACGTAACAAATGCAAACAAAACCCCCCAGTAGGATGCAATAAACTACCGCACTCATAACACTAGCCCACGAAACAAGAAGTGCATTACTGTTAACACCATGCAATACCAGAAATTATACTACATGCTAATTAAGCCTTCAATAATTTATTTTTTCCACCTTTTTCCATGTGATGTTCCCCCTTTAATGGCACTTAAACAAAAGAAAACAAGAAAAAAATTAAAAAAAAAAAAAGTGAAATAGTTGCGCACTAAGTACTTCACATTCCGCGTTACGTTATTAAATCAAAACATTTCCCTGCGCATTCATTCGTATTCTTGCGGATCACGTAACTCTAAACAAGAACGGCCACTTCAGCCCACCATAGTGATCCTCATCAACATCATCGTCATCATCCACTCATCCGTTGTGGTCTTCCACTTCAGCGATATTGACAAATGGCCAAAAGCCGATGAAGAAGATTTCAACGCTTTTATTTTTTTTTTTTTTATTTAATTTTCGTGTGCCATGGGTGAGATGATGATGAGATGGCAATGCGTCATTCGATAATTAAAACGATGATCGACGGACAACAATAAACACAGACTCACTGGTGACATCTAGTGGGTTATGTAAAGGAAAGTTGCGAGTTAATAATAAATTCGGTGTGACTCCGCAATTTGTCCGAAAGATTATCACATGTGTGTGTATGAGTGGAACGTGTGCTGCTGGTGGTTAGTGATTTACATATCCGTTTTGGGAGTGTTTTGAAATCAATTCGCCTCGAAGTAAATTCGAGGCGAAAATAGAAAATATTATTTTAATGGCGAAAGATCTAATAAAACTTGTTTTTTGCGCTTCTATTTGCATCAGCAGTTAACACTTTGCGGGTTTGCCTAAGCAATTTGTTAAAAAATAATAAAATTTCGCATGGTAACGTGTGTTTTTTTTGCAAGTTTTAAGGTTTGGACGTACGTACTACAAGCAAAGGCGAGTTATTTGCATGAACACTGTTTTAAAATATCAACAGTGGCGTAAATAAATCTAAGGCATGGAGAATACTAAGCAAACTTTTTAGTAAGCCACTTGGGTCTTTTTTTGCATTTTAGGTTTAGATTGTGATGTAATAGTGGGTCGTTAGTCAAGCGTTCGAAGTGGCAATAAAGGTTGATAGCCTTTGCTGTTGTCGATAACGTTCAAGACGCACGAGTAGGGAATATTGGGTGGCGATTAAAAAGCTGTGGAGCAATCTGCAAGCTTCGGCTATAGCCGTTTTCCAGATTTCCCTGAAAAGTAGGAATACCTGCCACCAACTTCACCTCCTCTAACAAATATGGAAATAGACGAGGTTCGGAGTCTAGACCAGGTCAAGTGGACTCCTCCGTAAGCATCCCGCCGGATCCTGGATCAGAAACCGGCTGCGCATTTTTACAGCTTCCTAATAGGTAACTGGAGATTTAAGAAACACCTCAGGAAACTGGGTATAGAGCAACGTGGAGTTTGCAGATTCTGCGGACATGTTAAGGAAACCCCAGGGCACCTCCTAAGTGAATGTGGAACACTGATCCACAAAAGAAGGGGAAGAAGATCTACAAATGTTATATCCACTCCAGGTTCTCCAATTCATCAGGGAATTTGGACAGGACGAGGTGCTCTAAGTCGAGTATTTCATCGATTGGAGCTCCAAGTCGGGGGAGTACAATAGATCTACATAGGTCACAGAGCGCCTATAACCAATCTAATCGAAACACCCCACCTTACATACAAAAGCTCAAAGCAGGATTCAAAGTCCTATACCTAATAAGTCAGCTTATAAAAGGGTTTGTGATAGATAAGGACTCATCATGCCCACTCTAAGACTCAAGGGTCCATTTTAAATCTCCTTCATTGTGAGGAAAAAGTATTAAACATTACGGACTAAACTATTTGGTACTCTAAGCGAAGTAACTCAGATCCGATACCTATGCTTTTGGTATCTATCTGGTACTTGCGAAGAAACTGTGTCCCAAGGTACGTTGCCGTCCTTCCTAGCTAGGTATTCAAAAGATCGATTATTTGACGGCCGATGTGGCACATAGCGCAATTCAGGTGCAATCAAATTACATCAAAGTTCAAATCCTGCAATTCTCCGTTCCTCTTCGGTAATCTTCACAATGCAGCAAATGATTCAGAACCAGGAAATTTCAAAGTTGACCCCGTTTAGCAAGTTGGCCCGCTGCTTTATTTTCTTCCAGCTCCAGTCCCCAGATTCCTCGAATTAAGCCCGGAGGGACGAGACAGTTGAGGAGAACCTCGCCTAAAGTGGCGCGCACAATTAAAAGGGAACCTCAACTGACTTAGAGTGCGCAACTGGATCAGTTCAACATTCATCTCTATTGAGTGTCAGGAGAGAAGAATTCAACAGAATGCTAAATTCTAAAACTAAATTCTCTCAACGGATTGCGTATTTGAGCTAGAAAAGGTATCATCAGTGGATACTGTCTAATAGACAAACATGTAACAAGGCTTAGAGTATATGTACTCGAATGATTCTTGTAGAATCTGTATAGATAAAGAAGGGGAAGAAACAATTCATCACCTTCCTTATACCTGCTCAGCTCCCTCCCAGAGAAGGAATCTTTACTTAGGAGCCGTCTATTTCAACGATCTATTCAATCTTATAAAAGCAGATATTAGGAGCCTCTTTCGCTTGGTCAGAAGATCTCAAATTAGTTTAGCAGTACGAAGGGATTCATGATCCCGTGATCCATGTGGTATCACAGCGATAGCAATCACTTCAACCTTACCTAACCTAAAGTACTATTATCAGCCAACGTAGGTAAAAGAAAATTTCCGAAACTTCCCTTTCGCAACAAATACAACGTGGTGTATATGCTATCTCCGCCAAAACACCTAACCTACAAGACCGCATTACACTTCCACTAAAAATTAAATCCACTTTAATTGAGTGTGAATAATTCTGTGCACCACGAGCTACGAGCTATGGTAAACAATTTCCACGACTTACGCAATCCAAAAATTAGAAATCATTCAATTGAAGTATTTTAATAGTTTCCTCCTAAATTGTTAACCAATTAGTTATAAACATTTGTATTTTCTTCTTTCCCTCATATTTTATTGCGAATCCCATTCGTAATGGTCTACCGGAGCTGCGGCGCATATTATTTTCACCAACAATTTGTCCGAAACATTATAAAAATCTCGGCGAATTAAACTGCAAAGTCACCTTTCGCCGTGTGATGTGTGTAAAATTGTGACGGAGAATTGGAAAATGCAAAAAAAAAAAATTAAAATTTAATGACAGACAATCAGTGTCTCGGCGTGTTCATCAGAAAATAATAAAAAATTGTCATCACAACTTGTTAAGTATTATTAATGATTTTTAATTTTTTTTTTTTTTTAACTTTTATTGTAGGACTTGCAACAGCTTAGGTGCACATGTTGTCCATTTGTACACGAAAATTGCCAACCTCATGTCTGTTGGTCTGTCTGGTAAATTGAATATTTCAGTTCCCCGACAAAAGAAACTCATCATCCAAAGAGATAAGCAGAGAAAGGAATAGTTTGCACCTCTTGGGATTTAATCGGTTTTTTTTTTTTCATTTTGTGGGCTTTCCTGAGGCTTTTCTTGGGTCCATGCAGCACACTAAGCTATTACCGCTAGTTTTAGTGAGTCAAAGTTTTATTGTGTGTTTCGTTGGATGGATCTTAAGCCGATTTTGAACGTTTTTTTTGTACTTTTATTTCTCTTATTGTGCTCGTTTCTCGTTTCTTTTGATTTATTTGTGTATTGTTGAAGGAGAAATGTGCAAAGTTAAATAATTTTCACAGATGCGGATGAAGAGAAGGAGTGGTGTGGTGTGGAGACAATTTGTTTGAGGCAAAATATCTTCATTAAAAAAAATTGCATTTCTTCGCTTTTTTTTTCGCTTCAAGTTGTGTAAGTTAATTATGGATGCGGTGATTTCTTTGTGATTTTAATGGTACAAATTAAGATTTCTAGTTTGAACCATTAGTGAAGTTGTCGTTACCTAATTTGAAAATGAGGGTTCGGCTTGGATTTAAGGGTTGAAAGTGTAAAAATTTGCACGGAAGTACATATGCATGTGCGTTTATGCGAAGGATTTACAAAAAAGGAACCATTCCTGTCCTTTTTGTAAAAAAAATCTTTCTAAGTGTCAGTTGGTTAAATGGAAGACGAGAGAAAAATAAATTCGTTCTTAACGTAGCCCAAGTTTACCAAAAGTGTATATTTGTACAACCCGTGCCAAAAAAGGTGCCCGTACATATGCATCTCTATTCTTGAGAGGTATTATATTTCATTTGGAATTCGGTTTTAAAGAAAGCATCGTTTGCTCTGACATTAATATCTATTTGAGATAAATGAGACAGAATTAGGTGAACGTAGCAAAACAGGCAAAAAATAAGAATTTTTATGAAATTACTCTGCAATTCAGGGTCAGAGGCTATGTGAGGTGAAATTTGAGAAAAAAAAAGAGGAAGTATTCAAAACCTTTGGTCATGTGTGACTACTTTTACGCAGGATTCCATTAAAAAGAAAATGATTTCAATTGTCTAGTCATAAATACTGGTACACGACTAAACGCATTCATTGTGGATGAAGTATTGAACGCATCCATTTCATGTTGACTGCTATTTGACATGTGACATTTATGCAAAATCGCCAGGGAAACATATTTTCTACTGCAGTTGTCTACAATCATGGAATGGAGTAGCCATAGAAAGTCGAGTTTTTGTAGTTGGCCTCCACGAATGGAAAACAGAAAAAGGCTAAATTTTCGCGGTCGCTTGGTCTCTCTCGGTATTTTTTGTCGCTCTAAGTTGGGCGAAGTTCTTTTACACACTTGATGCCTGATTTCCAAACGACAAGTGTTGTCAAAAACTGGTCCTACGTTAAGTGAATAGGTGTCAAATAATTTTAAGAATCCTTCAATAAACAGAACGATCGATTGCTCGACCAACAAGAAAATCATCAGAAACTCATTTCGAGAGCCGAATGTGACCACCATTCCGCGTAGTGGTATGGCGGGGATTGAACTATAATGGCGTTCGTTACCCGCCTTCGTTCAATCCAAAATTCGTCGAAAGTCAAACAACTTTTTTGGAAGACGTTAGGAAGCTTCTTAATAAAACAATGTTCGTCAACGAGCCGTCGACATTCCAACAAGATTCTGCTCCAGCTAAAACAAAAATACAAATACTTGGCGCAACAGACGTATATGGTCCAGGGCGTACCTTCTCGCAACCATTCGTGTTGTGCGTATTATATTTTTCACACAAATGGAAGGGACCTACAGTTTAGAGCCATATCCGAAAGGCAAATTGAGATTCTCTTGACAGTTATTAGTCTCGGACGTTTGTCAGACATTCGCGAGAGGTGGGACCGTCAAAAAACTTTTTGGTCTTTCTGGGATTCGAACGTCGAACCTCCTGCTCAGCGATCCCACGTATTAAACACTTAAGCCACGGCGCCCACTGCTCCAGCTTATTAAGTGAAAACCTCTCAACACCGGCGCAGAACTCTGGTCTTCCCTCACTCACACTTTCTCTCCAGCCCATAACAATTGACACCTCGTTGCATTCGGCGAAATTCAGAACGAGCTTAGAATAATTATATGCTTTATAATCCATATGTCCTTAGAATTTGACGCCTGATAAAGGTAGGCAATATGTCGGCTATCTTCCCGAAAATTGGGAACCCATCTTGCAAGAATGACCAGATTATTATTACCACGAACGATCATCTATTTTATGAACTTGATCTGATCTTCTACAAGAAAACACAGCCTCTGGTGGTGGAAAGTCTTAAGACATTATACAAAAGATAATTTCTTTGGTCTGTCGAAAACCTTTAATGTTCCCTTGCAATAGAAATAGTAATGGCTATTCGATAAATTAGAAGAAGGCACAGTGGACATCGTTTTCTTCTATCGGCTATCATTATCATTAGGTTGATTACGACAGTTTGAAAAGTCCCTTACAAAGAACACCAGCGTCTCTTACTCATTAACCTTAATTGTATAGCAGTTTATGGCTGCATTTTGTCAAAGTTGTCGTAAAGGTTCACTTAAGATATCGTATTAGAAATGCTTTCACGCGGAAGTGGCAATGAAGAGAGAGAAAATCTCACCAAATCTCATTTGGTCGGAACCTTAAACACATTAGAGTCGATTAAGAATTAGTGTCCATCAAATTATTTGGATTTAAGGTGCTGCACTTAGGGTTGTCCTACTTCGGCAATTGGAGCATTGGTATTAGCAGATATTTCGGGGATTCTTTTCCTTCTGCAAAAGGGGAGCCAAATCTCAGAGCACCCACACTTGTCTGGCCCATTTTACTTCCAGGCAGTGACCACTTTCTTGTCTAGTAGTTAGAGAAACTACACCTGTAGTAAAACTGATCGTTCTGCATTTAACACTCATCAACATCGCCGAGTCATGAGCATAACCAATGGCGATGTAGCCTAGCCTCTGTAAATCGAACAGAAAATTGTCGATGACTAGTGGCCACAAAAGAGGAGATAGTACTCCTCCTTGTGGACACCCTTTAACTACTGGTACATACACCGACACACCTCCGGAGGACAAAGTAATAATTTTGGCTTTCTAGCATGACTCCTTGCTTGGACCTCTTCTAGTGATTGCTCTTGCAATCGATCACGATATTATCGATGTCTAGGAAGGCACATAGAGCTATTTCCTTGAAGTGGAGTGGACCTGCCTCCAGGTGAACGGAATGTATCCCAAGTTGTAGCTGGCACTAAATAAAGCGATCATTACTGGGAGAATGAAATCGATTACATTTTGTAGAAGAGTTGACCGCCGCCGGAGGCTTTAAATGGCTTAAAGATCCTACCGCTCATTACTCTACCGGTAGTGCAGATCTGTTCTGGAAATAAACCATCTCCGTCGGCAGCTTAGAAACACTTCAAAGAGTCTGTCGCTAACTACTCTACCAGCAATGCCGATCCGTTCAAATCCTGTTGCGTCTGGTTACGTGTGGAGTGCACGAGTAGACGATCCTGTGGATTAAATCTTAAGGTTTTAAGTGTATTTCTACAGCTCAACGTGTAGGTACTAGCGGCCTGTTTTAGTAAGCCTACACAATTTTCGTGATCTTTTTTGAGCGCCTTATGAATACATGTTGCTCCTGAAATGTCGGCAATACTTTTGCAGCATTTTCTCCATGGAGTACGTTTAGGTGGATACTACTCACAAATTCATAACTATGTATATCACTCCAGGAATGCTTAGAAATAGCTTTTCAATGTCCGTCTGTGAATCCGCAGCGTAGTCAATTGTAACAGGAAACGAATCGTACACTCTTCATTAAAACCAATCTTGCCGTACACCTGTGGAATGTGTGGTGGATTCTATCCATAACTATGTGTAATTTTTCACAAATTCCGAACCGTCCTCCACTTTATTAATTCACGACTCCATTAAAATCTATTTTCCCTCCCTGGTCCATCTCTAATTGCGTTCTTTAGCTCTCATTACTCTGTTCATCGAACCCACTCACTTTACAAATGTTGGGATAAGCACATGTCCATGGACCATGTGAATCGTTCCCTTAATCCAGCCGCTGGCATTCTTAGTACACTCCCCTTGGAATTATAAACTAATAACTGAACAGTGCCGTAATACCATCCTGCCCACAACAAATTTTTCTCACACGATATAAAAGTATCTCGAGCGGTCAACAAGCTCGGAACTTCAATTTACAGCTTTCTTCTCCTCTATCTTGCAAAAAAAAAATCCGTAGCACATCAAACAAATTGGCCGGCTTCCCAATAAATAGCCTCATATACATATACTCGCAGAGGCTTCATTAAACAATAAATAGCTAGCAACGAATAAATTTGATTGCTCCTCGCAATGGACCACTCATTAGAGAGGTTTTAAGCTAAATTACACGGGATGGGAGTACATTTGGCGAAACTGTGCTTTAAATTGACCAAAAAAAATCGAAAAAAAATCGAAAGATACGTAGTCTAGTGTGTACTTTGTGTGAGTGTTTTTCTTTTCTTTTTTTACGAAACCATTAAGTAAGCAAATACGGGCGAGAGATTGCGCTAGCAGTTGGCTTGAGATACAAAATCTATGAGCAAACCGAAGTGAACTAGATTGGTGTGTTATGGACGAGAGCACTTACAGTCGTCACCAATGAAAACAGCTTTTGCGAGTACCACCTCAGATATCATGTTAACCCTCTAGCCACGCATTGTGCATCTTGGAAAAGACCTCCACCTACATAGTCACAAGCACAAGAAAACCAGTAGCAGTAGCAGTAGCACACCAAAAGGTTCTACACGCCGCCGGAAAAGCGTAACCAAATCCGATTGCAGTGCCATACTGTAACCGATCATATTGTCTGCGGTCATATGTACATTCAGTTCAGATTCTACCTGTCACCTCAGTTCAGTTCGAATTTCCTATTTGCAAACAGTCTTGGCTAAGTGCAGTCTTAGAGAGCTGCACAGCCCAAATCAAACTGCGCAACCGTCCGTCTCAACTGGCCAAACCGCACATTCGCTTAAAAAAAAATTAGCAAATGGAAAACATAGAAAGTCTATGTTTATCTCGGTAATAGATACTCTAAGAGTGTACTACTGGAGACTGGTTACTGCATAATTTCCTTTGTTAGCCGTGTATGATGAAACAGACAATGCTGTGTGAGCATTTAAGCTCGCCCGGTTTTATGACACCCCTTAGGGTTTATTTTTGTTTTGTTTACAACCCTTCAACCATAAAAGCAGAGAACAGTAGAATTTAGTGGCTAAATGTGACGTTAATTTCACATTTTGTGTTTCGCCCGTGATTGCAATGGAGATGTTTTGGAAAGTTGCTGATGCAAGATAAAGGCTTTATAGATACGCTGATTTTGTGAAATTGGCTGCCTTAATGTAAGTGGAACTTAATCCCGGAACTAATGTGTTAATGTAGTCTTGGGACCCAATAAAGTCTGTCAGCACTTTGAAGATTCAGTCCCGATTAGATAACAATCAGTTGAATTACGTTAAATAAAAGTGCTGCTGACAGAGTCACAGATCTAAGCTGATGTTTATTGGAAACTATGCAATCGCTTGGACAAGGCGGAAAATTATCAAGCCACGGGAGACGATCTAATTAGCAACGGGCGAAATTATTTTCGCAGCCGCGCCTTTTAACGCAGATTTTTTAAGGATGTGCAACCCACTTATGCACTTCAACCATCAAAGAGTATGGGGAATCAATATCCGCTGCTCCGAACACAAAAGGATTCAAAAGAGTGTTGGTTAGGTCCTATTAAGAGCAGTAAGATCAAGTGCATTTCTTTCTAAGAATTCGGCTGTAATGGTCTGGAGTGCCACAGGGATCTATATTTTCACCAACTCTCTTCATATTTGATCAGAAACCGGCGGTCTGCAATCGTTAGCAGCTAGTCCATTAGCTGCGTTATTTTCCTTTACTACCTCACGTCCTGGTTCTCAACAGAGAGTGACTCTGTTTCCGGTTGCAGCTTTTTAACTTTTTAAGCTACACCTACCCACGTTTTAAACTAAGTGAACGAGAGGTCAATACTGTGATGACAGCCTTTCCGTCCATGCTCAGTTTGATACATCTGACGCAGGCTACAGCTCCGTCCTTTACAAGTGACCAATCATCATGGTTTACATCCATCTCAGTTCGGCTATGTTAAATGCTCAGATTTAACCTGCAATATTTATTCATATCTAGCAAACAATGATAGTATAACAGCAGTGGTCAGAAAGCCCCACCTTGTGGCAGCCTTCACTTGTGCTCATAGATAGATTTGTGTCCCATCGTAGTCTTCATTCGAATTGCACACCTTCAGTTAGCTATAATTTGGTTCATTCCCCTTTCGAAGTCTCTTCTGATTGCCTCATAGCACATTGGACATCGAAGGATTCCTCAAAATCAGCGCAAATGGTCCTTTCCTTGCAGTCTAAACCATGTACATTTGTACACAGGTTTAGCTTATAAAGCTATTGTAGCGCGTTTGGCAAATGACATGATTCATTGCCTTTATCATAAAGCAAGACCGCCTTAGCTCTTATGAAGTCGGGAAGGTATTCAAACTGATTCCTTGGGCTTGTGTTGTCCAGCACCTGCCGGGTATCCGAAGACAGGGACTGTAACTCTCGCGCCAGTGAGGGACTAAGACACGAATACCATGGAAGACACGTCCTCTTCGGCTTCTGTTAGACTTCTCTTTTTGATTCCTAATACATGGTGTTTTTGGATACCCAGACAACTTTTCTTACCCTCAGAGCCTGTTCATAGCTTTCACCTAGCTCTGTAGCCTTTAATTTATCAGAAAGTTTTTCATAGCACAACAGAAAGACCCGAGTGTTGGGTTAGGTGGTAAGGAAACAATCCTTACCCTTTCAAGCCAATCAATGATGGAAGGCAATAACCATTTCTGGCACATCGAGAAAGCTATGTATGTCCAAAGTACGGGAAAGTCGAAGCCCAAAGGCACAAAAAATTACTACAGCTACTGGTCCTGAAAACAAAAATCTTTGAAGTCATTAGGCAGGTTCAACTCTTGAAACGACAAAACAAAAACACACAAAACTGTATAAATGCATCAAAAACTGTAACATTTACAGTCAGTTAACGAACTGACACAATCGGTGATAGTCAAAAATCTATTTTACTTTGCTTATTGCTTGACTTCAGGACAACGTAAGGCAATGATTTATAGCTAAAAATAATCGGTTAATAAAACACTAATCGACAAAAAAATTTACTAGCATTTTGGACATAAAACTTTATTTTTCTGATTATGTTAATTTCATGGAGCTATGCGGAAACCTTTCCTAAAATATTGACTAACCAACAAATTAAATGGCATCGAAGTCGGTTCAACCGCTAACTCATAGTTATAGCATTGCAGCTCGTTAAACCAATAAATAGACTGTTTAACTTTATATCGGTCCTAAAAACATGAGAACCATAAAAACTATGAAAGCAACCAACAATCCATTGTACACAGACCTGACCACTCACCTTACCACATTGCAAGCAGTAAATAAAAACCAAAAAGAATTTCCTTTGCACATTTTTCACATGATTGACAATTGTGACTGACGGAAAGCAGATTGTCTTCATGTCATCATGTGTTTTTATTCCGCAAATTCTTAATTTTTTTTTTTGCAATTTTTCGGTTTATATCTGTAGCTCAGTGCGCGCCATCACTCAGTCGCCAAGTGGTGTACTTTCACCTTGCGGCGAAGCACGATTGAAATATATGACCAGTTGCAGTACTTTTTCTTCCTTTGAATGTCTGATTTTCCGGTCTAGTAAATCTGCACTACAGGGAAATGTAATTCACGGAATCCACCTAGTTTTTTTTTTGCATTCTTTTAACCGCACTTGTCATTGTAAGCATTCTTTCTCTTTAACTTTTGTATGAGTATCTTTTTATCTTAAAAAAGATTCACAAATGACTTAAAAGTTTCTATTACACGATGCCGGTTGGTTTGTTTTTTTCTGGCGGATTTGTGACTATCTTGATTAATGTCCGGCCAGTGGGTCAGTAGGGATGGTTTGTGATGAATAATTTATTTATTGTCTTGCTTTCATGATTCTTTATTTAGATTTTGTTAATTTTTTTAAGACTTGTGACACTTGTCATGGTGATTATGATCATGAATTTAGTCCTCATCAAGTGCGGGAATTCTTTATGAGATACTTCAGTTAAGACCGTTAAGTGTTTGTAATGTTTTAAGGCGTTACAGTGTTTTCTTTGTTTTAAAATACGTCCTCTATCTTAAAAGATTTGATATGAACTGTCATATGTTATCCAGTATCAGAACCGATTATTTTTTTCTGTTACTTTGCATAGCTGTCACTGATGGGAGTTTTGGGAACTGTCAGTTTATGGCTCAACGTTATGTTCACGAATATTTTTCTGTGACAGGAATGATGGAACTTCGTTCATATTTTGACGTGACTGGCCGCAAGAGTAAACAGCACTGTGTATGCACCTTGATCTTGTATAAATCCAAAGTAAGGAAACTTCGCCGAGACTGGCCAGTTTAGCTGTCCCAGGTGTCCTATGCGCTGCCCAAATGCCTGCCCTAAGAAGCCACAGGCGGCTTAAGCACTGTAAATGAACTCGATACCTATTAGAAACAAGCCAACATATTGTATTTGTAAAAAAAGAATGAGCCGCGCATAGGTTAGACGGCTACCGAAACCGGTGCAGCTTCATCTCCAGGCGTGTAAAGAGCTCTAGCATAATCCTTTGTGAAGGAACCTGAAAATAGTAAAAGTTTAATCGAACACCGCGTGCGTGTAAGGAATTTTTCAAATCATAACTTGCTACAGGATGGGAGGATAGATTTAAATGGTACATATGTCTGCTATTTTGTGCAGTTTCTGTATGGGGTGCTCCCAAAGGAAGTCTACAAAATCTAGGTCAAGACATTCACAAAAGTGGTGGAAGCTGTCTCCGTATACCTCAGGATCACAATAACTTTTGCAAGTTGACTAGTTGTGATCCACATTCGCTTGCTGAAAAAGTTTCGTCCTATTTTTTACTCCGGTTTTTTTTTGTCAACATTGCAAAATTTCGCTGCTAAATGTTATAATATCCGATCATTTCGAGCCTTAAATCTTTTTTATATATTATCCTCAAACTGAGATATAAGCAAAATGAAATAGATTTTTTCAAAGTCAAAAATTATCGTCAATTCACCCTCAAATATTGCGCGGTATGCAAGAAGCGAAGAATTACTCTTGCCAATCTCCGCTTCACTGGGCTAAGATCGCATATAAGGAGTAAAGCCCTCATTTTAACGACCACGGACCTTCTGATCATCCCCGGTCCTGCTATACTGTGTAAAAGCTAAATTCTTTACGTGATATTCGGTCCAATTTGTATCAATGTAGTGTGATGGAAAAAATTCAACGACGAAGGCAGCTAGCTAGGGATAGCTTGCTGAGGGGGCATATTGGTTGAAGATAAGCCTCATCGAGAATTAAGTTTTTAAGTTGCGTTTGGCGTATACTTTAGTCTTAAAATAGGTAAATTAATAGAGAACACATTGGACTTTGCCAACCACTTGAGAAAGATTTGCAGGAACCTGCTTACACCTTAGAGCTTTTTCTCAAGCACTTTGCTCTCCAGTTCAAAAGAACTTCTCTCAGTCGCCTGCTCTTATTCGATGACAAAAATAAGAAGTCACCGTAGGGATTTGCGGAATAGATTACTCAGAATCCCATCTAAAGATACATACCTCGGAAGCACACTCACATCAAAAGCAAACCCACTACACCATCAGAACCAATTATCATCATCTTTCTTTCTTAATTCTTTTTTTCATATTTTTCCTCCATTTTTCTTATCCTGTCATTCATCTCAAAAATTCTGCGAGTAAAAGTCATCTTTGCAGGGTAATTAAAAAAAAAAATCCAACGAATATGAGAAAAGGAAAAGCTAATTCAGAGACTACACATCGTCTGCGATGCTCAACTCACTGGGTACACCAGACGACTTAGTAAGTTGACAACTCGCACAACTTCATTGCTCGACGAGATTGACTTTCTCTGGTTGCGAACGCGATTTTTATGATTTTCAGAATATGTATCTCAGAGATCTACTGCTGGTATCTGCCCTGAGAAATCGTCATCCGGAAAAAAATGTTTTAAATTCTTTATCTTGCGTTCACTTGAAGTTGTCTGCGCGATGTTAAGAATCTAGACCAAGACAATTGACCGTAATTGCCTTGTGCGGGATAAGGGAGCTTCTAGTTTTTTTTTTTTCATTTTTTATTTACCTTGCAAGCGAGAGTAATTAAGAATTTTTGTAGTGATGATCTTTATTTTGTTAATTACCGAGTTAATTGTTTCGCGATATGCTTGGAAGTTTTGGAATTTTTGTAAGAAAAACATTTTTTTATGACAGAAAGAAATGTACTTTGCGGAAGCAATTTGTCGCCTAATGTTTTGGAGTTGCACAGCAATGAAGTTGTGAAGTCCATTTTTCGCTTTAAATTGTTCTAAGTGGAGCAAATCGATCGGTAGCTCTAGTAAGTCTTCAAGGATTGATCACTTTTTGTCATGTTTTTTAAGAGCTGTAAGATTTCAAATTGAAATGAAACGCACTCAAGTTGAGCAAATGAGCCAAGGTATAGCCACAACGGGAAGGTCTCAGGAAGTGCATACTGGGGCTCCAATTTTTACCACTTTTTCGAGCATTTGAGGACGTATCTCATGAATGGTGCGCGCTCGACTTGTCCACATAGACCACCGATTTCAAATATCCCTGCAGAAAATCTTAGAAAATCTGCACAGGCCATGATCAGGCACTTTTGAAAACAGAAAATCATTGATCATAACTCTGTACCGGGCGCCATTTAAGGTTATATTTCGATATTTTTGAAGAAATCCCGCCCGATGATGCCGCAAGTCCATTTTTCAGTGTACATATATCGGTATCTAAATTATCACCTTCGGATTTTCCTCGCTCCAAATTCGACAATTTTGCTTATTTAAAAAAGCCAAAAGTAGGCCTCATCACTGAATGAAATTCGACGATAAAAAAGTGGATCGACTTACAATTATTCAAGCGCCTAATCAGCAAAATCACGCCTGGCTTCAATTCTTGCATCAATTGAATCTTGTAAGCGTGTTAACCAAGATCCTTGCATAAAAACTACCACAAAGCGCTCTGTTTGATGTTGATAAGGGCAACCTTGATATCTAGGAAGGCACATATAACCCCTTCACTGGCGATAGGCAATCAGTTGTAAAGGCGTCAAAGATTCCACCAGTCTTTGTATAAGAGCCATGCTCGTATCCTCCGACGAAATTGACAATTTTATTTGGAACTGAGACAATTCTAGACTTGCTTTCAACTTCTGGGCAGAAAAACATCCTCTTGATTGAGGATCCGTCGTGCCTGAAGTATGCTAAGATCTGCCATATAACAGTAGCACCTACGGCAAATCCAAATATCTGTCACTATTGTAGGACCCTAACGGTTGCTACTTTTTTTTGTGCATCTCTAAAGACAGCATCATCGATTCTACATTCAATCTCAATCAATGTAAGTGTGGTCACTTCTGCCTCTATAAAAATTAAGATACAATGACAACCGCAAGTACTACCAAACTGCAAAAAACCCATACACTTCTGCACCACCCAGGCGCTGATGTCGATTGACTAATTGAAAAAATCAATTTCATTTTGCTTCTTGCTTAACTTCAGGACATCTTACAAAAATGACTTATAGCTTAAAATGAACGTTAACTAAAACCCTAAAGGACAGAAATAGTTTAAAACAAAATTGCATACGTTTTTGTTGCCATTTGCCATGTGTCATAAGTCTATCATAAGTCATTCGATTTTTCAGAGCCGAACGGGATATTTGAGTATCCATAAACTTTTCTTGAGAAATTATTTTATCAAACGGTACTAAAATCGATAGATCTTCGGATAGACCACATAATTTGAAACTAGTATGGAAGTTAACCAAAGTTTTAGTGGAGAGTCGCTGTTAAATTACAAGTACCACTCCTGCCTCCTGTCTCCTTAATGAGTGGGCCACTCCGATCCCATCATAATCATTTCGTTAATTAATACTCAATGCTAGAGGGAAATTCAAAAATACAAGTCAGTTCCCACGGCCTGGCACAAACCTCATAAATCTCTGATCACCTAAGCGTATCTAAAACCCCCTTAAATGGGATAAGCTACCTTTACCCTGATGAAAAATATCCTACCAGCGATTCGGTTACACTTCCGTAAACCGATTGATTTTTACAACCCGAACAAATCCGTTGGCCTTTTCATTTTGTCAATTACCCATGTGCCCAGAGCCAAAATAAAGTCAAGTGTAATGGAAGCCGAAGCCGATGCCGACCAACCACCTCTGTACCATGATCATGGCCATTGTTTCCGACATCAGTAAAATAAAAAAAAAAATATCAATTTGAATAGATAAAATCACAATTAATGCAAGGGGAGGTCTGCAACATATCCCGCTCTGGTGTAGCCTCGACTTCCTTGTGTCGTTAGACGTTTAGCGCAAAAAGAAAGTCTCTACCCCAGCACAATGAGATCGGGAAAATGTATCTTCGCATCTAATTATCGTAAAAAATTATTTTCCTAATAGAAACGTAAAGTCTGCCCATCCTCTTCACAATGCTAAGGTCGGGTGCTGCTGCTGTTGGTGCTGGCAGATAGGTTCCCATGATTACGCATGCAGCACCCGTCGTCGTCGTTGTCGTTGTCGTTATCGTCGACGCGGAGGCAGGTTAAGGTTCCATGTTTCGTGGGGGATTTAAGGAAATCGCTGTAAAATGCGACACCAATAACCGATTTCCGACAATTAGAAGAGACCCAGGGGAAGCGGCGTCCAACACCACTAGCACCATGACTTCGACCATTAAATCGGCATAGAGTCGTCGACGTTTATGATAGGGTCTAATGGGCATTAAGTGTGCGCTGCCTGCGCACTGGTTCATTGATTCCGATTTTGGATCGGTGAGCTGTGATGAGTCGCCTCTTATTCTTGGCGAGGTGTTTGACCACCTCTTTGGTGACGCTGGTAATTGAATTCTTTAACTCGCACCAAATGTGTGTGATGGCCTGATGCGTGCTCATAGTGAGGGGCACGTGGATGAAGGTTGGTCAGGTTGGTGGTGCTCTTTTTTTTTTAATGGAGGCCTTGGAATTAATTGAAAAAAAATTATTTACTTTTAATTTGCATTTTAACTTATTTACAAGTAATTGGTTCGGAATTGACCGGAAAACGTTTTTAATGAGTTGATCTTGATGTCGGCACTATCAGTAGATCACCAGTGGTTTGTAGTTGGAATCTTGTGCGTTTTCTGTATGTACTATATCAGCATTCAACTTCATGTCATCTTTAGCTTGTTTCAGGCTAATTCATCGATTTTTACGATGGGATTAAGCAGGAAATTGATTCACTGTAGGCAATTCTTGGTGGGTAATAAATGGGTGTCTGTTAGTTGGTTGTGTTTTCCACTTGAACCGCAAACCAGTCTATGCCTAGGAGACCCTACAGCGTGATATGCACCAAATGATTTTTGGATTAAGTGCTCTACATTCCAGGTAATTGATATTAGTTAATCGTTGAGAGTAAAGGGGCGCAGGCACTTACAGAGTCTACTGCGTAGTTGCTGTGGAAAATTGATTTAATGTGGATCATTAGGGATTTAGTTTCCTCTATAAAATGTTTTTAATAGGAGGTCTAGTGGGCAAGTTTAATTACATATGTATATAAGACCAACAGCGGTGTGGATATTAAAAAAACTTTTCTAAGGATTTTCAAAGGAAGTGGGTGAAGACGCATGATTATACATATCGTGACGTGTCTACAGCGAACTGTGAAACGTAAGCATGCAATGCTGCCAACGCAAATGAATTGCTTATTGGGTCTTTGGACAAATGTCTGCAAAAGAACTTGAAGGAATTATGTAGATGTCTCTAGTGGACATGGCTACGAAAAAGCGTGGACTTAGTACTTTCAAAATGACGAACAAAGCTACGAACAGAGTGTGTAGACGCTTTCTGCTCGCCTTCTTTACTGACAATCCTTAGAAGCAAAATATGCTCAAATCGTACAATTAAATATCGATATTGGGCTTGAAATGGACACACAATAGCAACGGGGACATTTTTTTACAAGAATATCTTCCTAATTTGTATTCCTAAAGTTACGGCAGTCTGTATTATGGGGAATACGTAGCTTAGGTGCATGGTGTTCTGTACGCATCGCTACAATTCTGGCGATATATACATACATGTATGCGAGTGCCACCTAGAACGTCGTTCGATCTAGCCTTGTTCAAAATTCAGCATACCGTCCTAGAGAAAGCCTTTTGAATGTGAAGTTTTTTTCCCTTAACAGCTACCAAAATCTCAACCTCTTCTGCGAATGAGCCGTTGTTCACGTCACCGTTACGTATCAGGACGCAGAGTGACTTCAGCAAACGAGAAAGCGGGGAATGCACCCACTTCTGAAGTCATTTGTTTCCATCTTTATCACGGGGTGCTAGAATCCACAATTATGGGACTCAAAACTGATCACTTATGCTAGTTATTTCATTGAGGTATTGTTGTGTAAGTTTCAAAATGCAGTAGCCCCAGAATTCAGAGCTGGATGTTCCTAAGTTGATTGCCTACACCAGATACCTTGCTGCGGCTTTGTTGTACAAGTTTGGGGAATCCAGTAGCCGAATCTAGAGCTTCAGTATAGATTTGACTATTGACGATGATAGATAAGCTTTCTAGGATCTTCAAGGAAGGGGGACCTTAGATGGAGCGTTCAGGATGGATAATTTCCTCTTCCTTCCCTTCCTTACAGCTCCTACAGAAGTCGTTAGAGAAGAGACCAAGTCTTCTGACATGTTGGCCTATAACAAAGTGTCCAGTGAGGACACCGACAATGCAGCTGATCTGTGATCGCTTTAGTTTGATCAACTCGGCATTACGCTTATAGTCCAGCGTATGTCAGATCTGCCTCGAGATGTGAGCGGTTTTCCCAACTGAGGGTGGTCTTTGCTAATAGCGATCAGATTTAGTAGATGCTTACATGTAGTGAGGGACATACCCAGGGCTTGCTTTTTAGGCAGAATCCTTAGGATAGTACCCTGTTTGGTAAGCTCGTCTGCCCTGCAGTTTCCTGGAATGTCTCTGTGACCTGGCACCCAGTATAGGTGAATGTTGAACTTCTCTGCCATCTCTATAAGAGGTAAACGGCAGTTGAAAGCGGCCTTTGAAGTGAAGGAGCACGATTCCAGGGACTTGATTGCCACTTGGCTGTCAGTGAAAATGGTAATATTCCTGACAGATAGTAGATTACACTTCAGCCAGGATAAAGCTTCCTTAATCGCCTGAAAAACGCTGCAACGCTAAGCATTGACCCTTATATCCTATCCCAGGACTTTTTAGTTTGCCCTGTTTGGAGAAAGTAGAAATGGTGAACTCATACGTGAACTAACGTGAAAGATGCCCCCTTTTCTTCTCAAGACGAAGAGTCATCCGTTCCTTTATAGAGCCCGTTGTGTTAAGCAGTTGTAGGTCTAGTCAGTGCATTCCTTCTTTCTGAAATATTTCAAATTATCAAGCCCACCACATTGTCAACGACAAAGTTGCGTGATAAAATTGAAATATCAAACCAAGTTGCGTCTCCCTCCATGTGCACATTGCACATACAAGTATCTACACTCTCCTCGACGAGGTGTATGCAAATGATCAAACCAGCAATATCCTTGTATTAAATTACAAAACGCATAGAATTGTCATGCAGATAATTTATCTCCCGACGATTGTGTGCACATTTAATCAACAGAAGGCTTCGCTCGTCCTAACCAGATACACATGCAGCATCCATTTAGTGAAATTGTCGCAACAGATACTCCTCGCGTTATTTTGTTTTAAATAAAAATAATTAACATTTATCTGCTCTATGTGAAGGAGCTGTTGCCGAGGGGAAAAGGTATAGCTCACATTCCTTTAAAACCAGTTACCTCTCGGGGATACTCCAGGGTTTGTTTACATTCGTTTTCGGATTCCAAAGAAATCAATGCACTATTCCGCTGAGAAGCATCCTCCTGCATACCTGGTAATCGCTTCCATCACACAGTTGGCTTCTCTCCAATAAATAGATTCAACCATGCTAATTGGGAAAAGGCAGACGAATTGTTTTCTTGAAACAATAAACGAATTTAAAAAAAAAATACAATTTCCCACCGGATCACGTACCCAGGCGTAAGGTGACGCTGGGTCATTTCATTGTACTCATGGCATTCACAAATTAGTGGCAAAATTAGCACGTAATTATTGAATTGCTGGCAATGCATTCATAAATTAATATTTTTTTTCCCAAGGATGTTAATGAACGCGGTGTCGGTGTGGCTCATCTTCAGAAGGTTTCGCAAATTGCAGTTGCATTGAAAATGCACTCAAATTGCGATGCGTGTGCGGGTAATTAAAGGCAATTAAAAGAGCGATGAGTTTGCATGTAACACACTCTGTCATCGAGCTATGTCATTAGGTATCAACAACACAAATGTGGATTGAATGTAATTGAAAAACAAAACCCATGCAAATGATCAAAAAGCCTTTTTAACCGAATTCGCTGACAGATGAACGCACCTTAGGTCCTGACACCCTTCATAAAACACAGAGCGTCAAAAGGCCTGTGTATTTGGAACTCTGCAACACTTTTTCAAACTCATCGCTAACATTCTAGATTCATTCTCTAGCGTTCTGCAGCACGCTTTCCGGGCTACCCACTCTTCTGCTAGCCAATCTAGTAGAAATGAATTCCAAGGCAAGGCAAGCATGGCGTGGAATGTTTGAACTTTCTTCGCGCCATAAGGAGTGACCTATCCATTGCCGAATTGGTTTTTGAAGCCGTTCTCGTAGAAAGCTGTTCGTTCAAAATGCGTTTACTTAGGTGGTGTTACAGTTCAGGCTAAATGTGGGCTTCAATCAATTCGCCTCTCTAGTTAGCATGTTGTTTAGATAACTGCCTCCACTTACGCACTCCAAGTTGGTTGAGGACCCCTTCTACTTTTGCGCTCCTTCTTAAGACGAAGTCTTCCTCTTCTATGTTGTCCCTCCTGGTCAGATGCGAAGGTTCTACTGGTCGGACCATTGGTGTCCATTAGCTCTACATACACATGCTAACATGCTTAGCAAAAGGACAATGTCCCGTGAAAATGCCAAAAAGTTGTCTGCAGTCTTTTCTGCTGAGAGACAGCAAGAATGCCGCTACTTTCCTACAAAAGTTCGAAGGCACTCATTTAGAGAGTCGTTCCATACACTATTCTGTTCGTGAGAAACGCAATTGCCAATGAAGGCCCTGATCGAGGACGCGGGAAAACTGAACGCAGGTTCAGGTCCCGATAAAAAATCTTCTGATCCTTTATTAGCAATCTCATCGGAGATCTCATTTCCCGCAATCCCAGTGTCACAGATTTCAGCCTTGCGATCGAATTCAAAGAGTTCTCGCATTCCCCAACTACTTTGGATCGGATTAAAGGTTTGAGCAAGGCCTTAAGTGAAGCCTGACTGTCACTAAAGATGCAGATACTCCGATCCCTCCAACTATTCCTTACAACATAGTCGTTAGCCATTAGGATAGCATAGACCACCGGTTGAAAAACAGTGACATGTTTACCTAACAAGTAGTGGAGTCTAATATTGTCGGTCTTCATTAAAAAACCCGAGCCAGGCCTTTGACAAGTTTTGGAGCCATCAATGAAATTCAACTACCGCACAGTCCAGGCTCAGACTCTAACCAAAGCCAGTCCCGATCGAAAGGAAAATCGGCTCTAAATTTGCACAAGAGCAGAAATTCGAGCATCAAAACTCTGGAACTATGGCTTCTCTTCGGCGTCGAATAAATCTTTCACCTTTCACTGTGGGCACACGACTTAGCGGTCCGCTTCCGATACCTGTCTCATAGGCATTGCTTGTGGTAAAAAGTCTAAGCCGCTCTTGGAACATGTTTTTGAATGTTATCGAATCAAAAATACTATTTTGTCCAAATATATCAATTAGCTAATGCACCTAATAAATCATTTATTATAGACAGACTAATAAAAATTATTTCTAATCTTCTTCGCCGCTTAAATAAATCAAAAAAATTTTAAAATCCAACTTTTACAAGACTTAAAGGAGACCCGATAAACAGGTTCCTAGGTTGCGGTTCCCATGAAACAAAAACCAACAAAACCCACCAAAAATAATCACCTTTCTTTGAAACCCCGTAGAAGGTTGCCTATGCATAAGCACTTAAATATATTCTAACCATGACTAACCGCTCATATTGACCATCTCCCGAGAATAAATTAATTTTTTTTTATGGCTTTTATAATGATGTAATTTCAAGTTTAAACAAAAAAAAAATCACTTTTGTTTGCCTTGTTTCGACCAAGACTGAGGCTGAAGAGGTGAAAACAGGTATCGAGGCGCATTTACTGCATTTGGAGCTGAAAAGAAATTAAATAAATTTTTGCAGCAAGTTGCTGTTTGCCGATGACTAAAATATTTATAATTAAATTATGTTAATTACTACGCGAGGTGGTTTATTAATTGTACATGTGTTTAGAGCACTCGTATAGGATTTACTGTGATTAATAATGGATTTATTAATTTTTTTTATAAGGAAATTGCCTACATATGTATACAACAAGTGTATCTTTGACAGCTTATTGCACAATTCTGCGATATTTAGATTCTTGTGATTGAATTCTATTACATAAGTCACGGTGGCCTTTATGGTTAAGTGATAGCAGTCAGTACTTAGAGTAGGTTTCGTAAGCCTAACTTACTTTAATGGGGTTTGTAAAAATTGTTTAGGGTTTTGAGCTGCCTCGATGAATTACGGCTGTTGGCGTACTTATCTCTAAACTTCTTCAAAGATCTTATTTATGGCTTCTCCTTCGGTTAGGTGTTTAAAGATCTCATTTAAAGTTAAGGACCAGCTGAAGTTAAAAAGCCTTCTCAAAAATTCCAACCAGAATCTTCGTTTAATTCTAAGAGACACTAATCGCTTAGCCCTAAGAATTGCTGCAGATGCCAAAGTCATCGACTCACAGACTACCAGGTGAATTTGCTCAGGCTTTGCGGAAATGATTCTGCTTCCACTAAAACTTTTAAAGGTTGCCTTCAAGATGGTGTCCTAACACCTCTACTATGGTGTTTTGCAATGGACACACTTCTGAACGACCTAAGCAATTGCGAATTTCTAACCCAAGGCAATGCAGATGACTTAGTCAAAATATTAAGGGATACAGACGAATCCCACATTACTAGACACATAAATGTAATAATTTCTCATGACAATTATTACTTTCGGACGTTGGTCCGACATTCGCGAGGGTCTTTTCTGAGATTCGAACCTTGAACCTACAGCTCAGTTATCCAACGCTCTAACCACTGAGCCACGGCATCCTCTGATGCCAATCGGTAGGACTAATAGTGAACACAAATAAAACAGACATCAAACCATTCACCACGAGAAAACGATTAAACCTCCAATCACTAACATTAAATGGTGCGTAAATTGAATTCTCAAAAGACACAAAATACCTCGGGGTAACATTAGACCACAAACTCAACTGGAAACCCCATCTAGTCAGAACCATTAAAAAGATGACAAA
Source organism: Blera fallax (assembly GCA_946965025.1). Lineage (NCBI taxonomy): Eukaryota > Metazoa > Arthropoda > Insecta > Diptera > Syrphidae > Blera > Blera fallax. Next base: position 118,783,004 of record OX337244.1, read on the forward strand.
AGCCATCCGGGCCTGCTCTAGACTTCGCAAAAATAGGGTTTGAAACCTAAGATAATCCACTAGACTTACTTCACTATTATCATCCAAATAATAAACTATGCATCGCTGGTATGAAGGGAAAAGGCTAATCAAGCCCAACTCCGACGTTCTACTTCTACCTTCCAAACAGAGGTTTTTCTATAGAGCTCTGTGCCAGAGAGTGCATCAGAAGAAAGTTCCATCTTATCAAACAGCCAAGTAGCCCTAAAAGCTCTGATGCTCTCCAAGTTTGAGTTTTCGAATTGTCTTCAAACTCTTAACAGTTATCTGTACACAATAAAGCCACACGAACTTAGGTCCCAGAACACAAAAGCATATCTGGCAACGATTCTGCTGAAAAAGTTGCCAGATTCGGTGTCCAGTCTCCATTAATTGGTCCTGAATCATTCTATAGTCTGCCTGTTAGCCCAATAGAGTTAGAGCTTAATCACTGGGCACAAAATGAAAATCCCTCTAACTGGGACTCACAAATTGGTGTAAGGCATGCCAAGAAATTTATCAATTTCCGAAAAAATCGAACATATGCCGACCCTGAGGTTACTAAAACTGCTGAACAGAGATTATGTAAAAGTCCCGGTATTGCTAAAGCTAGATTTTTCGGAACGGGAAAGGATTGAGATATATTCAATGTTTCTGGAAGGACTTCCTCTTCAACCCAACATCCTCTCGGTGAAGACAGATTTGTCGAACTTTTCATTTACTTCATCTTTCTTCTATTCCTCTCTACACGGAAAATTTGGATTGAAATCTTTTTGAAGTGGAAGTCGCTGACAAGTCCCTCGGTAGGGAATTGATAAGGCTTAATTGACCGCAAGGCTTAATTCACTACACTGATGGCGCCGTTACTCAGCGATTAGAATCCCAATTGCGATGCTTGTAATGACAGTCATCACTCACGGACATCTGTCACATAGACTTATTAGTGTTTTTTGGGATTCGAACCTGAATTTCCTGATTAGTATGCAATCCTACCCCCACTAAGCACTGAATATGTTCCTTTTTTAGTTTACGACTCCAATCAGATTTTACTGCAAATATTTGTGTGTAAAACAAAAGTTTATTAAAGTTTGTCATCACTGTGTCAGCTCAGAGTAAATTTCACTATTGACACAAATGTCACGTGAAATTCTGTGCTCATAATGAACAGTAGACGATCTGGGTATTGATGAAATGTGTAAACAATCACACTGCTGCGCTTAGTTCATGCAGTCACCTGAAATCTCTATAAACCTAGACTTCTTTTTCCCCATTTACGAATTTATAACCACAACTTTATCGAAAGCCGCAAAGTCTCTATGCAGTCGCAACCAAACACCGTCTATAATTCAGCTGGTCATCACTTAACACCAGCTGTCTAATCAACCACAAAATTTCTCCTCCAATGCTGAACCTTGACACTGAAACTCAATCTCCACGATTAAATTATTAGCAATCAATTAAAAAAGTCTAAATTGTCGAAAAAGTCTCCTTCAACCATTTGCCTAATCTTCCATGTCTCTTTCTCTTTGCAGATACATTACACCGTCTAACCAGCATCACATCACAACAACTGGTGGCAACAGTCTAATCTACCCAACAGCAACGGGCCAAGTATTTCGCCTTCATCCTGCAACATCAACTATTTCCGGTACCGGAATCGCATCACACCAATCGAATTGCAATACCAACGGATCAGCACTATCGTCCGCAACAAATGGAACTGGCAATGGCAATGGTAGCAACAGTAATGGCACCAGCAATAGTAGTGGAGGTTTCTCGCAGAAGCTGCGTGTCTTAGCCGCATCGGCTGGCCTAATGTCGCTGAAACCACGACAGCCATTAAAACCGGTGATTAAGACAAGAGGATCACCGGGACCAGAGTTTCCCAAGAAAGTCACATTTAGTGCGTTCGCCACAGTGCAGGTTGTGTAGATGAGGACGTCGACGACGACCACGACGATTCATTCGTTTCTTTTTTTTTAGAAAGGCTTTGGGAGGTTTACTTTTTTTTATTTTGTTATATGAAATGCCAGTGGCTTTCAACAGTGTCTGGATGTACAGATGTACTTTTCCTTTTAAAGAAAATTAAATAATTTTACGTGACAACAGAATGTCAATTGCCCGGAAGCAATTAAATGCCATTGCTGAAGGTGTTCAGCACTCCCTCAACCTAACCCAACTTAGACTAAAAAAACAACATAAAAATTTTATATAAAAAACAAAATGCTTTGTATAGCAACAACCAACTGACTTAAGACTTGCTTTTAATATTCGAATTGAAATATAAAAAGTAATTTGTCGAAATTTGGCCAACTTCAGCGATGCACGTAGCTGAAGCTTAGTGATGCCAAAGTGCTAATTTTTTATAGCACCTAACAATTCTGACGACTTCTATCGACAAAAAAAAAAAAACAAAAACAAAAAGGAGAACCGCGCACACTCACAACACACAAAAACAAAAATCAAGAAAAACAACAAAACGGAAACGATAAATATATTAATTGTTTGTTTGTATAGTCATTAGGTTAGTTTATGTTTTTATTTTTCTTATATGATTTGTAATCATTTTTTTAGAATTATTTTTTTGTATATACCTATGAAGGAGTGTGTATCTTATTTAAATTTTTTTTCTGTCAAATATTTGATTTAAATAAATGTACCTAGTAAAAGTCTGCCTTAATTAGTCGCTAACTGTAATTAAACAAATATACTTTATACGTACTTTTTTTTTTCTTTTTTGTTTAATTCGTAAATTGTTGATATTTTTTGTAAATAGCCAAACTATTAACTATTAAGAACCAGCAACAACAACACAAAAAAAAAAACAGTAAAACCAAGATGTTTTATTAACGTGAAACTTGAATATTTTATTATAATATTGAATTTTGGAGATGCCGCTGTGCAATAAATATACATATAAATATATTTAACGGTTAAACGAGATGTTTTTTTTATTTTTTTAATTTTGCCAAAATATTTAGATACTGGGGTACAAAAATACTAAAGGGTGTTTCTGAAAAGAGGAGCCGGCTTTCCGATAGGGATACCTGTCAAACTAGCTGTCATTTTTTAAATGGCAATTTTTTCTGTTTTCAATGAAGTCTAACAATTTATCATGGATAGATTAACACCGCAACAATGTCAGCAAATTGTGGAATATTTTTTCAGAAATCAGTATTCTGTTCAGTTACACAAACTTACCAAGCACTTCGTCAATTTTATGAACCGAATAATCGTCCATCTGAACGTGTAATATTGTGGACAGATTTCTCACTAAATTGACGCTAAATGTCTTTAAGACAACAACAAGAATGAGACCATGGCCTTTCGAAGAAAATACCGCCGCCAGTGCTATTGAAGACTCGAATTTGTCAACTCGCAGTGGTTCAGGGAAGCTTAGACTTTGTCCGTCCACAAATTGCAACATTACGTTCTTGATCTAATTCCTTACAAGACTCAATTGGTGCAAGAATTGAAGTCGTGCATCAGGGCATGCCCTTCGCTGAATGGGCTCAAAACCAATTTTATGGTTTTTAGCTCATCGATGAAGCTCACGTTTGGCTCAACGAAACCAATGAACAAAATTGGAGTATTTGCAGTAAGAACAATCAGACACCATTCCATCCATGAAAATGCACTGCATGGTGTGGTTTGTACACTGGTGGCATCATCGGGCCTTATTTCCCTAAAACTGAAACATGAGCTCGCGTTGCAGTCAACCGATAAAAAAATACGTAAAATCGTTTGTTAACGTAGATAAACCAGGAACGATTGAAGCCTTCGAAGAAAATATATGGCGAGTTATTGCGGACATACGGCCCAGATGCTCGAAGAAGTGGTCAAAAATGGACCGGCAGGATACGCTTTGAAATGGCCAGTCGCTCATGTGCCCGAAATTATCCTCGAATGTTAAATGCTAAAAGAATTATCTTTCAAATAAAAGCATTTTTCAGATCAACAGCCAATGTCGTGTATTTTTATTTAAATTTATTTTCCGGTCACAGTTCCAGAGTCCTCCATTGGAATTGTTCGCTACAATAATTATGGTGAAATTATAGGAACATTTCCTTTGCATTAAATTGCAACAGAAATTTTTTATTTTTTTTTTATAATTTACCCGCACTCAAGGGGTTATGAATACCCTTTTAATGTGTATACACAGTGCAGGCGTTGAAAGGAAGATAGAGAGAGAGAGAAAGAGATTCGTGTAGTGGTTTGAAACTCAGGTGTATTAGGTTTCACATATTAGCTCCAGAGGTGGGTGTCCAGATAACTGGGGAGGTTGTTTGATGTCATTCATTTGTTTTGTCTTCGCTTCTGATTCACAGTATATTTTTCGCAGTCCACCTGATGTCATAAGCAGATCAATCATCAACAGATGGAACAATTTCTCCAGCCATATGACAAACCTACTGCCAGTGTTATGCCTTCGCAGTAGTGTTGTCATAAGCTTTCGCAATTGTTCGGAAGAAAAATACCAATCTCCAATAAAGGATGGAGCATCTATTGATTTCCTTTTTAAGTACAACCGGATTGTAAAATACCCGCCGAAGTCCAGGAAGCCTAAAATATGATATTCTTCTTTGAGTCACATCGCCCATTGGTTAGTGCGTTGAACTACTGCACGGTAGGTTAGAAGTTCGAGTCTCAGAAAACGGGCCCACCTCTCGCAAATGTCTACCAAAGTTCCGAGAGTAAGGTCCCTTCCATTTGTGTCAAAAAGTATAACACGCACTACACGAATGGTCGCGAGAAGCTAGGCCCTAGACCACATACGGTGTGATGAGCCAAATATTTCTTTTTGTACAAAAAGAGGTTACCTAAACACTTGTAAGATGTGGACATTGATTATTTGGAAAACCTTGGAGATATTAGTACATCTCCACAATACCACATTCGCTTCAGCTGACCGAGGACCGAACTTATTTACTTTTAACAATTTTGTCTCGGAGGCTATCGCGCGTGCACACTGAAGCTTTATATACTAGTTTGCTGATACTACCACAAGAAGGACGATAAATACCAAACTGAGTGCCACCTCCGCACAAAGATTTGTCAGTAGACGTACATAAGTATTTTTCCAAAAAAAAGTATTTAACCTCTCCTTCTAACCTAACCTAAATTGACATAAACATGGTCATAGACATTGACATAGACATATGTAGATAACTCTAAATCCTAGCTCTTTTGGAAAAGTATAACTCTAAGAAAAGGCGTCAGACTTAAGGGACAAAATCTTGCCGCCATAGTCGTTCCGTCAACCAAGATAACCGAAAAGCCGTCAATGATGAAGTAATCAAATATTTAGAGGCACACCACCTACTAACAGACCGATTTGGGTTTTCGAAATGGTCCTTCAATTGCAGACATGTTGAGTAGTATTACCCACCTCTGGACGATAACTATCGAACAAAACAGGGAATGAAGAAGAAAGGAAACGAAGGACTTCTCGAAGATTTCGATCACATTTCGTATCGTATCCTTTTAGGCAAACTTGTCCCGAAGCTGATTATATATAAGATCTTCTGCATTAGCTCCTCGATGCTCCGCAAAACTGAAATTATTGCTAAGACGAACCCGTCGACTAGGCCTTACGGCTGGAGTGGACAAAATTTTCGACGGTGAGTTACCATTTTTCTCTGCGTGCATTATCGATGGACTGGAGAACTTCATCCGCCTTTTCTGACAGGCCATTCGCTTCGAACTCCTTGTAAAGGCTATCGCTTTCCGACCATACAGGGTTGTATGGTTTCCGATCTCCTCTCAACACGTGTTTCTTGGCTGTGGAAACAATGATGCCGATGAGTCGATCATAGTTCTTAGCTACCGCCTGAATCCATCTTATGTTGGCGTCCAGGAGCAATAGATTCAGCAACAAGAATTTAAATACCGATGCCAGTAACAATGGGTCTAAGCTGGCTATGAGGGAAGTTCAGGAGGCCTTGCCAGCTGGTTTCAAGGGTCCTAGGTCGCGATTGTAGCTCACTAGTTGTAGTCCCTAAGCCACCGTCTGGAGTAAAACGATCCGGTATATTTGACGTCGAAGAAAAGGTGAAGATTGATGACTTCAGACCACTCTAATAGCACAAATCCGTTCAGGTCGTATCTTTAGTATCTCCATGAGGTGTGGCGGCTGTCAAAGTCGCCCAGAGAAAGGATGGTCAAAGACTGGTACGACACTTTGTAACTAGGGCATAGCTGGGGGCTTATATACATATGTACATTGGCGATGAGTGCCGGCTATTTTTCTGTTGATGAAGAACACATTTTCTATGGAGCTTTTCTGGTTTAGCAAGATTATAACGCTTCGGTGACTGTGTACCCACCAATTTTACCCCCTTTTCTAAAGTCAGCTGCCGCAGCCTAATGGGTCTCTTAGATGACAGCTACGCCGATGACTTTGAAAAACCGTTTCTTGTGTTGACTGCATTTAGCTCCGGTAATATCTTGATTGCCAGGAGATCATATGACTGTTTAGCAGCCTTGTTCTGATGGACTATTTAGCGTTTCCGCGGATGCCCCACTTGGATGCGATCTATCATTGCTACCCGTAGGTAGTTAAAAATATCGGTAGAGCCCGTGGTATCACAATGGACTTTTCCGACTAAGTACCTTTCGTCTAAGAGTGTCTGTACATAGGTACAGACAACCACCCTAACCTAACTTAACCATGTACCTGTTAAAAACTACTTCGCCGTAGATCCTTCCCCATTACAAAGTGCAGATTAGACAGTGAATTGAGTACAGCTCTTAGGTATCGAGATGGGCTCAAATAAGTTCTCTTAATTTCTTCGACCAGATCACAAAAATGTGCAGTTTGCTGAATAGAAAGTCCCACACTCAATTCCTATCTTCAAGCGTTGAATGTGCGAAGGATGGTAGCGATTCATGTCTTTGCAATGGATACTAGCATGACAGATATTCTGAAGCACTCAGTGGAATGATCGCTAAAAATACCAGATGTGATCATACCCACCATGCCAAGGTATTATCCTCTCGGAAGAAGCGAGATTGGGATCTGTTGATCTACAGCTAATCAGGAGAGATCGGCATGACAGAAAAAAAATTGCTCTAAACTGGTCACTAACCCGTGCATTATCTGCAAGGATGACGCTATTTCCAGCTAAATAAGAAATTAGTTCAAGAGAAATAGGAAAAGTCCCATCCACGCTGAAAAAGAAAGGCGACTCGTGATTCATCCTCCAATTTGGGGGACATCCCCACTCCCTCCAAGAATCCACAAATATTGCTTCCAGTGTGTAACCACAACAAGCGCCATCAATTACAAGTTCAGCAATCAAAAAAAATTTACAAATTCATTCCTAAAGACAAAGTGCGCGCTCTCAATCCTAAGTGCAGCAACAGAAACCCACGGTCCTCCCCACTTTTATCTCACGCTGTGCAGGAAAATTATGGGAAACTCCACAGGAAAACAAGAAACGCTACACAATGAGCACCCAGCAATGGCGAGGGAGTTGGAAAACGCAAACAAACAATTTGAGGCATTCATCAAAATCGTAGCGCAAATTCTCCATCGTCACGAAAGATAACAACCCATCGGAGCACCACTACCATCACCTGTACTGGGTCACTTCTCAAGCAGCCCATGCAGGTGAATAACACCGGCGGCAGTGCGGCTAGCTCGAGCTCTCTTCTAACACCTTTCTCTTCTTCTTTTAGCTTCTTCAGCCAATTTCTGTATCTGTATCGCATTCGTGTGTCTCGTCTCTGGCATGAATTGTATTCTTTATTAATCACTTCATAATGGTGAAAGAGAAAAGAAAGCATGAGAAATTATTGTCATGTTTATTAACAAATAATAAATTTCACCCCTTCGGCCCCCTTTCAACCCCGGCCTGAGGTATGGGGCTTGAGGCCTGGGGAATGTGTGCAGACACTTTATTGACACTCGAGCAATTGGCTTGCATCTACGGGAATAGCTTGGCTAAAGCTGGAGCAGCAGCTGAAAACTGCGGCGGCTTCGGCCATTGTATGTGATTTATGTGATTGCGCGGAACATCGATCGGAGGAAACGTGCCGCACAGACATATTGAATCGATGATTTATTATGTTTGCGCGTTTGATCTCCATCTTTTATCGTGTCGTCGTCGTCGTCGTTGTAGATACACATAGTCATCGTTGTCGGTCGCCGCAATTTGACTGGATTGGCTGTCGTCGTGAGGTTTCTATTATCGTCGCACAGTGTGGATAGATTTGATTATGGGAATTTGTTCTCCTCAGTGGGATACAGATCGTTTTATAAGAGTGCAGAACGGATTATAGGGAATAATTGGTTGGTTGCTCTTAATTGATCGTTTAGTGGCAATTAACTTCTGAAGGTAGTTTCGCTGATAAATCAAGATGCGGTCAAGAAAAATCTATTGCTGTGGTCGTGTCTGATTGTGGAACCTAGAACGTTTTCTTTTCTCTTTCGTTACGGGTGGATGAAATCCAGCTGAACAAGGAATGTTAATGCAGATGTTACCTGCAGGCTGCACGTCATGGCAGCAGTACACATGATGTGTCTGTAACCGTATCCTTATCCATATGCAAGTATCCGTATCCGTAAACATATCCATATCCGCGACCGTGTCCGTAGAGGTATCAGTGCCCGTATCCACATCTGTGCCCATATCCATATTTGTATTCGTAACCGTATCCCCATCCGTACCCATGCTCCATTTCCGCATCCTAGTACCATGTCTGTATCCATGTTTCATACCCATACCCATGCCCACGTTTATATAAATGGGTATGGATATGGGTATATCAGTTAAAAAATAGGAAGGCTTCTCGAGATCCAAGGGAGGAGTGTAGCGATAGCCAGGCTGCGCTTAAGACCTAGCCCTACCGGCTTTCGTACACATGAGGATGTGGTTCTTGAGGTTGTTGGTTGTGCTGTCAGGGTAACTTCCCTACCACATAAAAAAAGTTAGTTACGAAGCAACCAGCAGCCTCGAATATGGATGGCTCTACTGTTGACGACCCTGGCAAACGAAACAAGGACGGATCTGCACGTGGAATGTTCGGACCCTTAACAGACCGCGTGCAGCGAATAAATTAGCAGAGGCCTTAGACTACTACCAGGCAGATATTACAGGCATGCAGAAAGTGCTTTATCCTCGGTTGTTTCAAGAGGAAAATTTTCGCAAGATATTCGGTCCCGTCGACATCGATCTAGTAAAAACTTCACATCAGTCGCCTAAGATGGCTAGGACAAGTAGAGCGAATGGACATTAATGCTCCGGCCCGCAGAGTCTTCGAATCTAGCACGGAGGAACAACGCAGTAGGGAACGATATAGCCTCAGGTTGCGCGCACAAGTAGAAAGGGACCTCAACAAACTTGGAGTGAGCAACTGGAGGCAGATAGCTAAGGACCGAGCTAAGTGGATAAGCTTGTTGGTTGGTTGAGGCCCATGTTCTCCCCGAACTGTAGCGTCACCTAAGTAAGTAAGTAAAGTAGCAAACTGTATGAACGTCCTGCACATCGCAGTCCAAGAACGCAAATATCTATGACAAGGCTGGACACTACCTTTAAAGTAGTTTATTGCCCACTAAACCCTTTAAGGAGAACAATAACGTCGTGCTTGTCTGTCGAACTCAACCCATTAGTCAAGCAATCCTCGCATGGCAGCCCAACCCCCAACATTCATAAGAAACTAGTTACTCATCAATCTCTCTCCATTACGCCTGTCTTATTTCATATCCAACTGATGGTACTGAAGCGAACTTAACGCAATTTTTATTCATCTCTTCAATCCTGCTACCTATCGTCGACTCAAAACCCATTTATTGCCCACTCTAATGAGTCTTTATGTGGCAATCCACAGACTCTTGATCCTCATTGCCATAAGGTAGCATAGATATCCATGCAAGCGAGACATATTGATGCATGCCAACCATCAATGCTTCTCACAGTAAAAATGTCGTCATTCCACCCAACCCATCACATCCTCTAAGCCTGAGCACCTTACAATGTATTAACAACACCCGCCAGGCAAATAGCTGACGACGACGCCTAACCGTGTGCAGCGACCCCACAATCCTTCAACCCCCAAGCCCAGAAGTCAAAGTAACAAATGGTTTGTTTGGATTTCCAATTTAACCTCTTCTCCCAGCCATACGCGGTGGGTTGCTGCCACACACCTCTTCGTCCTCTTTTCCAATTTTCTTTTCATTAAGTATTTTCATTTCGTTTCGATTTTGTCAATAATTGCCGGCGCAGAGGAGACAGAAAAACGGCAGAAAAGAAACCCACCGCGATTGACCATATCGGCCGACATATTGACTACTTGACTCTGGCAGACGGGAGACGTCGTCCATGCCAAAACCTCATTTATTTAATGAATCCCAAGATAAGGCTCTCGCGCGCCAAATGCTCAAGGCGTGCGCGCCCAGACTCTGTGCGGCACTTCACGTTGTGGTGTGGAGGAGATTTTCTTAAATGGAAAATCCATTTCACTTTTTATATTAATCTTCACCTGCCAGAAGGATGAGTTTTTTTTTCCACCCGTTTTCCAACGCCACCACCACCACCACCAGAAACACCGCTAATAGTGGGTCTGGTCTTCGCGGGTTTTGTGGTGGCCATGATGTAGGGGGAGGAGAAGGTTGTTGTCTGTGTATATTATCGACGCGTCGTTGTTGTCATCTTATTTTCGAACCGGTATGGGAATAGATGGGACATGTGCGTGAGGAATATTTACACCGCTTCAAGCGAAAATGCAAAGAAGGCGAAGAGGAAAAGTGCACTTTCGGTTTTATGGAGAAAATTTGCGGCGGCGCATCGCGATAATTTTTGAATTTTTTTGTTCATTATTTTTTTGAGGCCAAGTGCGCCGCGAGATGAAAATGAAAAGTGTGGTGACATTTTTGCGATGAAAATGCATTGGAAATCCATCAAGCAGGGAGCTGGGTCTACAGGAAGCATTGACATTGAAAAGGGAAACTGATGTGTAATTGATTCCGTGTTACTCTAAGTAGTAAAGGGCTTAAGAAAGCACGTTAACAACCTTCTCGTACCTTCTCTGATGACAGATTACCCATTTTATTGGAATTTTTTCGACGGCATAACCTTGACCAGTTGTTAAGCCATCCGTAAAGATTCAACCACAGCCCAGTCCAGCCTCACACTCTGGCCGAAATCAGTCTTGAACGCAAGGAAAGTCGACTCTAAAATTGCACTGCAGCAGAAGTTCCAGTGTCATTGCATCAGACAGTAGATTGCTCTGATAGTACAACCCGTGATATATGTACATATATATGTACGATGTACTCGGGGTTTTAGAGGGTTGATCGAAAACCTACTCCTAGTATACCATTCATCGATCATATCTAGAGCTATCTGCGCGTTAAGACATGCAGGTTTTAGGCACGGTCCGGCTGAAAATATGGCAACATCATTAGCGTTTGCCTGGGGTAGACATTTGAACAATTGTGAGTATGCAACCCCTATGCACCACAGCAGTGAAGACAGAATATAGCGGCCACAATCCCCATCTACAACCAAAGTTCTGCTCATTAGCATTACTCTAATCCACAATACCAAGTTGTCTAGCAGAATCAAAGGTCACTTTGTCGAAAGCGCGTTCTATATCGATGAAGATGCCCATAGCGTATCCAAGTTCAAATAAGTTTTGATGCGCTACCAAATAATCTTCAGTAAAAAGCCGTGCCTTTAACTAGATGGGTTCGAGATGTGCGACTTCTTTTGTAAAATCTCAGGTCTAACTATTCGAGAACTCAATGCTGCAAATCAACAAGCGATTGATGGGAATATACCACATCCATGCGCAAGTACCATTATAACGTGTGACACCAGAGGCATGGCCATGTCCGACATTTTGTTGAGGAAGAAACACCCTAAACTATTCATTTAATTTGGCATCACCAATAGAAGGTTACCTCAACCGATGCGATGCCACTTGTGCTGCCAAATCTCAGCGTGAAATTTGAACTGTTTTTTTTTTATAATGAAATGCAGTGGCCTATTTTCTGCTACATCTTAAAATGTAATCCTCCCATTATTTACCTTATCATCTAGCATAGTACCACATTTTAATGGCCTATTCAACAAGCTTCGGATCTATCTTTCGTTGTAGGCACGGCTACGTCCAAAGTGCGGGGCATGCTTACATACAAAGTCACTACACTATGTCAACCTTTAGTCACAAAAGCAAATGCTTTATGCAAAGTATTTTATGTAGCACTTCTCATTTACAAGCTCCACTCCAGTGTATTATCGACTTGCAATGAAAAGCAACAAAATCAACCCAAAGATACGTGAAATTCTTCGCTCCTATCCCTGAATTAATGCCTTCGCAGTGTAGCTTAACTTATCTCCCACAAAAAAAAAAAAACATCACCGCTCCTCTTACTAGCCAAGTAGGAGGTTAGTAGGTATTTTTTAAACGTGTTCCTGCAATTTGTTTTCGCAATGACAAACGGAGGCTTAAATTAAACCGAAAAAAACAAAGAAATCACAACCAAAACAATTATGCCTTACAGAAAATGCTAAAAATCGCCGCCATTCAACGAAAGGGAAATTAAATACTTTGCCTTAGCCTTTGCCCAGTCGATGGCATTCCTTAGGTGCATTTCGGTGTTGGCATGAAGATACGATGCCGGTATTTCATTTCGGAGTCAAGTAATTAGCCGTACTAGTGGTCAGTGGAGTAGGAGACAATGTCTGGAGATGGTAGACGGTTTTGTTTTTCAACTCTTAGCCACACAGCAGAAAAGGATTTGAATGTACACACTACGTATTCGGGGAATTTGGCGATAGGCATTTTGCGTACGTAAGGAGATATGCAAAGGATTTCTGGCTATTTTTAGTCATCCATGCAATGGAGCTAAATTGAAATTAGTAATGGAGTGAATGGGACAGTCCTTTCGGTGTCTAGGTAGAAGTACCACATAACCCAATTGGCTTCACCCCAAATACCTCCACTGTCCCAGTCACAAATAAGTTCCAGATCTTCTTAAGTAAATCAATTGGTGCGTTGGTCACACTCTGGGCGGTCACAAGATGCCAAGTGAAAGTACATACACGCACCTCACTATAAAACCTCATCAAAAAGAAAATCACTACCACACCAACTGTAAAATTTCCTCCTCCTCCTCCCCCCACTAACATAGCCAACTGGGTAAAGAACAAGAAGCAAACAAAATTAAAGAAATTGTCACACAAACAAGAAAGTCACGATAACTGAGAGAAATGTGATTCTTATGCCCCCCCCCCTTCCCCCCTTTCCTACCCTCCACTAAACCGTTAACAAATTGGGAAATCCACTACACAAAAAAAAAATTGAAGCGAAATGGTCAATTATTGTTATGCTTGTGGCCTAATTACCGCTAGCATCACTTTCCATTGGCACTTGCTGTAAAAGGTACGGATACACTCCATGAGATGTCTACTGACGTCTGCGTCGAGTGTTTACGTCTCCGCAGTGAGACAAAACGGAAAAAAAAAGACGTAACTGGCTCTCGGAGTTTGAAGAGACACGGTGACCAGTCTTAGTCGCGAGACTAATTAAAAAACGACCAGGTGATCAATAAAAGTGATATTTTCGCATAATGTGCATCAAGTGACTCGCTTCGCACTCTCAGTGGAAACGGAGAGGGGTGACGACTGGGTTGGGTGGAGTGGTAGCGATTTCAACTGGTTCGATGGCTGAACTCTTTCACTACTGCGTGCGCGCTGGGTGGCGAGGAGGGTGGTAACTGTTACCGCTGCTCCTGCTAGCAGACACCTAGTGCACTAATGGCGATTAATCACTTTTACTGAAGAGATTAGCTGCCTACATTAATTGGTTGTAAGCTGTACGCATGATTCGACTCGTCGAACGGGGTTAAATAGTTCAGCCTGGAGACAGGTTCAGTGAGTGGACGTATGGATTTGAGTTTCGAGTATTATTTGTGCGTAATGAGTGCAATATTGACACGCAAGTAGTGGCACTGGAAAGCTTAGATAACTAAGTGGTCATCAAGAGACTTGTAGAAAGAGGTGAATCTTTGGTCAAACAAAAGATGTGTAGTGGGTACTCAGGAGACAGTACTCTTCGCAGTACCACTCATCATAAGCTTAGGTAACAGGTAAAGAGCTTGACTTACGGGTCTAAAGATGTGGATTAGACAAAGTCTGTCCTAGGTTTCCAAAAAAAGCAATGTAATTACACTTACCATCCCTCGGATAAGGGATTGTCAACCATTGGACTGGGCTTCTTTTTGCAAAGAAAGCATGGAAAACCAAAAAGTACTTACTTTTGAGGGGCAGTCTTAGGGATACAGCAAGTTAAGCCCTTTTAATGGCCATCCTGGGAAACAAGTCTTATTAATAGATCAGACTGACAGACTGTCAAAGACGTGGATTAGACTCAAAGCAGACTCCTGGGTTTTCGAAAAAAGCGCTGCAACTTCGAAACTCCATAGCTAGCATGGTTCAAGGAGTAAGGCGTTAGACTACTAAGCAAGAGGGTTGACGTTCAAGTCCCAGGAAAACAGAAAAATAATGCTTCTGTCAAGCCTTCCTGCAACACACTTATCGGTATGTTCCAGTGTGGTTTCCGGCCCTGCGGTTCGACTAATTTCAAGTCGGGACTCATCATCTCTCATCGACTTTAAACCCGCATATGATAGCATTTATCGTTATGAGCTCGACATGGCGATAGCCGAATTCGGGATCCTGCCCAAAATGGTCTAGGTGTGCTGCCTTAAGCTGAAAAACACGTGATGCAATGTGCAGTTCGGAAATAGTACTTCTGAACTATTCCATACTATTCCGGTCGCTCCCAGCGTGCGATTATAGAGCCTATTCGAGAGTTGAAGATTAGGCGAATGAGTTGTCCTTGAAGTAAACGAGGGTAAAACTATGAACGACAAAGCACCATCTGTCCACCGCCTAGAACAGAACGTCACAGTTGACAAAAGTAACTTGTCAGTTGTTAAGGAGTTTACAAACCTCGGAGCAAACCTCAACTCCACGAACGACACCTTAGTAGAGATTAGACAAATACTAACCCAGGGAAACCGTTGCTACTTCGGTTTGGCGAAACAACTGGGTTCACAAGTCCTTACTCGGAGGGCGAAATGCTATCTCTGCGAAATATTGATCCTGCGGGTTCATTACAGTTGTTTTGGTATCACTTGCGTTCATAAACATCAAATGGCGGTCTTTGTTTACAAGCTTGCAGCAATTTTGTGCTGATGCACATCTGCGAGAGTTTCTGTGACATGGTGCTGAGTGCTGGACGATAATCAGGAAAGCAGAGCAGATATTCGGTTACATATGCAAGGAGGGCGAATGAATGGATGTAGTCGAAAAGCCAGAACTACACTGGCTCGTCCACATCGAGTGAATGGACAATAATGCTCCAGCTAAGAGGATCTTCGAATCCCAGCCACTAGGTTGGAAGTGACAAGGAAGACCAAAACTTCGTTTTAAGGGGCAACCTGTTGCAAATGCCAGAACTCTTGGTCAGGAAAACTGGAAGCAGCGTACACAGAATCGAAGAGGATGGTAGACTGGCATGTTTCAGGCGAGGACCTTGGACGGATGGGGAGCTCGTTGAGTAAGTAAGTGCTGTAAAAGGTAAAAAACCCTTATTTGACTTATTTCTATCTAGTTTGTAAAAAGGTTAAAGATTTCAAAGGCACTAACGTTCCAAAAATACATTGAGTTTGCTGAGCAAATGGATCATCATCATCATCAATTGTTTAAAGATCAATTTGGGAACCATACAATCCACGTTAAATAGCTCTCATGCGAACCTAAATTTTTGCACAAATACAATATTTATTATTGAGTAAACAGTGACAGCAAAATAACGATGATAATGACACCCGGCAAGTCATGGTGACTCGAACACCTTCTCTGTACCACCTAGCCAACTGATAGTAAGTAGAATAGCATGTGCCTATTAGGTATTAGTATCAGTTGACCTAGTTGTATTTCACCTGGCGTAGCCTATGTTGCGTCAAATTTATGTTTATATGACGTCGGGGATTAGAGTCCATTCAATGCAAAAATAAACACTGAAAGCTCTGCGTTACCTATTATTTCCAGGAAGATACCGAACAATCTATTTGCGCACATGAAAGCTTACACCTGCGAGACCTCCATGCGTTCTGCAAAACATTTAGTTAATTTCAGCAGTTTGACGAAGAAGTTCGTGTTTTGGTTGTTCTTGTTGCGAAAACGTGAAAAAATATGAGTACCTTCAACACAGATGAATTAGAGCCACCAAAATGGATGGACAACGAATTTATTTTGACAATTCTCAAAAACAGTGAGACTGAACAGCCACTAGAGGTGAGATACGGTATTTATTCTCACAGAAAACTGTACTTAAAAGCGATTATCTTAGATCACAGATCTGACATTCACTCCTGGTTCAGAAAAGGGCGATCACTATGCCAGTATCATGTTCCGTGTCGTAGCTAATTTCACAACCGCCAATGGATCATCGTCAAGATCAATGATAATCAAAACCCTGCCAGAGTTAGACACCTTTAAAGGTGAGATGCTGTCGCAGACAAAGGTTTTCGAAACCGAAATTGGTATGTATTCCGAAATAATACCAAAGTTTGAAGCGGAGCTTAAGAAATATGGAGACAACACACAATTGGGCGCGAAGTAAGATCATAGTCTTTGAAACTCAAAATGGAAGTGTAGAGCTTGTGTTTTTATTTTTCAGAATACTCTACCATTCCCTTTCACCACGGAAAATTATTGTTTTTGAAGATCTTTGCACCTCTGGCTACGATACTATCCGAGGACGTTTTCTCAATATATTCGAGACAAAAGAGATGTTGCTTCTACTAGCCAAATGGCATGCTGTTAGCTTTAAATTAGCTTCAGAACATGATAAAACCGTTAAAGGCTATGATCAAGGAATCTTTAATTCGCCGCTTGCTGAAACATCGCCGTTTTTAAACGGCGGGATTAAGCTTCTTTGTGATGCTGTCTCTAAGTTGGAAGGTTATGAGATCTATGCAGAGAAATTGAAGGACGTTGGAGAAACTATGTTAAAGAATTGTGTGAAGACATTTAATGCTTATCAGAATGGAGATAAACAAAGTATACTCGTCTTAAATCATGGGGATTTCCATATGAAGAACGCAATGTTTAAGTTCAACGAGGATAAACTGGAGAACGTTTTGCTGGTAAGTACCTACAATTTAGGTCAAATTTTTCGAAATAGGCGGTTCATATGTCATTTCACGAACAATTTTCTTAGAAATTTTTCGTACAACACACAAAGAAATTTTGTTTATTAGGGAAGTGTGGCGCGTGACTGATAGACCAAATGTGAGAGTTTATCAGGTTTATTTTCGTCATTTTTTCCCGGCAACTCATTGTAAGAAATCGATTTTATTAGCCAGCACCATATCGAGTGTGATAACGATTGTCTAATTGTCGGATAAATTTCTACAATATGTGGAACCCCTTAACAACAAAACTTGTTCGAGATAACAAACCTTGTCGCTGTTACTCATCCGCCCGTTCACTGATCAATCATTTTCCTCTTGACGTACTTATTGACAAGGTTACGTACCTTAATTAATTGGCACTCTTGGAAGATACCGCCAAAGTAAAAAATTTTATAGAATTTCGGACACACAGGTTGTCAAAGTGCTTAAAAGAGACGTAGAGATTTAGGTTCAGTCACAGACTTTTAGAGGATGGTGCTTCTCAGCCTGTCACAAGGCAGAGCGTCACCTTGTTTAAGTCAATTTTTTCATCAAAGGGCACGGACCTTCATGAAGCAGCGAGCATTCTCTTTCGTTATCCTGCACAGACAGACTAGATATATGTAGCTCTATATAGCTTATAATTGTTGTCATACATATGTGGCTTTAAAATCTATTGAGGGTTTCTTCCACAATCTGATAAAGTGTGTAAATTTGGCCGATTGTGAACTTTTCTGACCTTAAACCTCATAAATAGAAACCCATTAAGTTTTTGAGGAAGGGCATTTTCAGACATTCGCGAAAAGTGCGACCGCTTAAAAACTTTTTGGTGATTTCTGAGATTCAAACCTCCCGCGCAGTAATCCAACACACCAACCACTGAGCCCATAAGATGACATGCTTAGAAGACCGATACTTTTGTACTTGGCGCATTTGAAGAGTTCCCCTTTGGATCGGGTAAACAATTTTGAGATTCAACTCATCAATCATAAACCGTCAGGGTCAACAGATTTGTTGGAGTTAAGTTATGTTTTTATCACGTCGGAGAAAATTGTTGTGCTATAAAAAACTGTTGTTGTATACTCAAAACCAAAATTTT
Source organism: Blera fallax (assembly GCA_946965025.1). NCBI lineage: Eukaryota > Metazoa > Arthropoda > Insecta > Diptera > Syrphidae > Blera > Blera fallax. The sequence continues at coordinate 118,801,312 of OX337244.1, forward strand.
GATTCCCATCTACAGATCGACTTCCAGCTCTGCAGCTATGCTCCTGCGATTATTGACGTCATTTACAGTATTTACATGCTAATGAATCCTGAACTTCGTTTAAATCACCGTGACGAACTCGTTTACTTTTATTTTGATAATTTCTTAAATACCTTGAAAAACATCGAATTTAAAGGACAACCACCAACTCTTGCTGATTTCAACATGGACATGATTAGACATCGAGATTTTGGTAAGAATCCAAATAATTTCGTTTAAAAGAAAATTAATTTAAAAAAAATTACTTCCGTTACAGAATTATTCGTGTTCTCGAATTTCCTTCCAATGTGGTTTAGTTTTATGGAGCCCACAGAACCTTTGGAGGGCGATAAAATACTGCAATCAGCTGACCATCGATCAATACTATATCGTCATCCGAAATATGTAAAGGAAATCAAAGAAATCCTGCCAAAGTTTTTATATAAGGGTTATTTGGACCAGTGCGACCAAAGTATCAACTACACGAGTAGTAGCTTTTTGGAACTCTTGCAAGGATCATGCTAATAAAGTTCAAAATCTATGCAAAATTTAGTCTTTTTAATTCAATGTTGTGACTCTCACTTGTGGAATTTCCAAACGATGGACGGTTTTGGTTGATTGGTGGATTTGGCCACATTAGATGTAAATATTTATGGCAATAAAAGATCCTTTTTCACATATTCTTGAACCTAAACCCTGAAAATTCGAAGCAAATCTTGATTTTGTGGCTTTAGTTGATGGACAATTTGATCTTCCAAAGATTTAGCCCAAGAACTTCTCGTATAATTTTTCACGTATTGGCAAAACAGAGCCCAACTTGTCGAATGGACAAATTTTTCTTATAATTTTTCACGTAGTGAGCAAACACAGAAACCAACTTGCTGCGAAGGACCTCGAAAAGACACATTTTGGATCTTTGAACACATTGTCAAGAGAAGCAACATTTTTTTCAGAACGCACATCAACGTGTTGTTGTTGTCACGGTAATATGTAGCGAATAATTCGAACGGAATCCTCCAATGACTCTTCGAATAAAAAGTCCTAAAGTCCAAATGTTTGGACCATAAAATTTACAAATTTTTCTATAAGTTTGGCAACCAGAAGGTTGATTTTAAAAATTAATTTCTACGATTTGCATGTGTCAAATATACTGAATCCAAAGATCAAATGGAGCCCGCAAATTGACACCTAACACTCTTTACTAAAATATCCGTGAATTAGTTTTGATTGTGCAGATGTGGTTGAATAAATAGAGTTTTCAACTGCGTCAACCCAAAACGATCATTTAACTGATGCTTGCAAGCGCAGCTACATATGTATGTAAGTGCGTTTAAAATGATTTAGCAAAGTGTGATCCCAGCCTTAATGAATACGTGACAGTATACGGATGTTCAAAAGTGAGTGTGCATTAAATTTGGCACAATTATTTGTTAATGAGGAAACAGCAAAAGTAAGCGTGACGCTCGACCACCTTTTATTTGTCCACTTTCCAATGTTTGTAAACAAAATATGAAAAGCTCCCACCCATAAAAGCAGCACGTGCCGCAGCATATACTGCAAAATGTATCGTGTATACACACGAGTAGATGTATCTATGTACAACCAACAATCACTTGTGCTAATGACGTGGGGCAATGGAGACCATTCAATAAACAAACTGAAAGCTTTACCCCCTCAATTATTATTATTTTTTGAAAGATACCGAATTAAGCTAAATGACATAACGCAACAAAATAAGAACAAACCAAAAAGCTCTCCTCCCGCAAGCGTTTCGAACAACATTTATTGTAGTTAAATTCAATAATTCGCCGGGGAGGTTTGCGTTTTGGGTTTCTTCTTGTTTTGTGTTACTGTGTTGTAAAGACGTGAGAGACATGAGTATTTTCAACAAAGATGAGTTAGAGACTCCAAAGTGGATGGACAATGAATTCATTTTGACAATCCTTAAAAACTGTGAGACTGACCAACCGATTGAAGTAAGAAACATTATTTCTCCTTGGAGAAAACCAAATGAAGGATTCATTCTTTTAGATCACTGATCTGAAGTTCAGTCCCGGCTCAGAAAAGGGCGATCACTATGGCAGTATTATGATCAGAGTATTAGCCAAGTTCACAACCGTCAATGGATCATCGTCAAGATCAATGATAATTAAAACCCTGCCAGAGTTAGATACCGTAAAAGGTGCGATGTTAGCTAAGACAAAAATATTTGAAACTGAAATTGGAATGTATTCCGAAATAATACCAAAGTTTGAGGCGGAGCTAAAAAAATATGACGACAATACACAGTTGGGTCCAAAGTAAGCTTACAGTCTTTCGAATCCTAGATAAAAACTCAAGGTTCTCGTTCTTTTCAGAGCTCTCTACTACTCTCTTTCACCAAGAAAAGTTATTGTTCTCGAAGATCTTTGTACATTGGGCTATGCTCCGATCCGAGGACGTTTTCTGAACATGGACGATACAAAGGAGATGTTACTTCTTCTAGCCAAATGGCATGCGGTTAGCTATAAACTGGCTTCACAAGATGATGAACAAGTTAAAAGTTATGCTCAAGGGATCTTTAATTCCCCCATTGAAGCAACATCACAGTTTTTAAATGGCGGAATTAAGAATCTTGCTGATGTAGTCTCAACTTTGGAAGGTTATGAGATGTATGAAGAAAAAGTGAAGGCTATTGGAGGGAATATATTTAAGAACTGTGTGAAGACATTCAATGCTTATAAAAATGGAGATAAGCAAAGTATACTCGTCTTAAATCATGGGGATTTCCATATGAAGAACGCAATGTTTAAGTTCAGTGAGGAGAAACTGGACGATATTTTGTTGGTAAGTTTTTATTTTTATTTAGAAGTAGTTTATAACTTAACGAAACCTAGGCGGGAAGTTTTACAGATGTACATACATATATGTACATATGTACCTTTCAAAATATATTTGTCCTCCCAAATTGTTTTGTGCTAAAATTGCGACGTGTGTCTGATATTATACAAATTTGTCAAGTTTACTTTTGTTTGTTATCTGCAAAACGATTGTTAAAAATCGATTCCCATAGTCAGCCCCCTATCGAGTATGATAACGATAGCTTAATTTTTCTGTCAACAACAAAACAGATACGCGATAAGAAGCCTTGCCCGAGTTACTCATTCAATTACTCACCAATCGATCATTGGCCTTTTTGGCACATTAATTGGCTAGGTTACGTAGCTGAACTGATTACCGCTCTTATCCAAGTCGAGTGGTAATAACAAAGCTGAAAGACACACTAATAACTAGAACGAAAACATGGAACTATCTGTGGTCAAAAACATGTGGTTTGAATCCTTGCTGGAGGGTGATAGATCAGCAGATCAATGAGTTTCAGGGTTCTGTTTTGAAATTTGTAGAATTATCTGGTGTTTAAATTTATGGAAGAAAATTCAAAAATTAATATACATATGTATACTCTACTTCATATTCGTGGGCCACAAAAATGACTGTTATTATCAAACGAACCGTAGCCGTATGATGAAAAGAGGACTGCAAGATATCACATAAGTTCTAATTTTTCGACCACTGTTGTACACCAATTGCATATATCAAGGTGCCCTCTTCTTTGTCCCACGAACTACAACTGTTAAACTTAGTACGCATGCATAGGTAGTCTGCAAAAATTAAAGGGAGCTTGGATGCATACGAATCTACGAACCCCTTTAAATTTGTCAGCTATTCCGGTACCAAATTTTGAGAGAGGAACACTGAAAATAATTTGTGCACTTAAGAGGGCGGAATCGTTTTTTATTCTGTCGCTTCATAAAATTTCTTACTTACCTAACAGGCTTCCAACCCGTGAAGAGTCTCTGATTGAGACAGGGTAGCCTTCGATAAAAGCCTTGAAAAATGAGTCGTTAACTGTCTGTAGGACCCTTTAGTTGTAGCAGAACTGGGGTACACTTAACTTTGTCAACGAGTTGTAACGGCTATATTCCTAATAAAAACTTCAATTCAATTTTTCAGGTTGACTTTCAACTCTGCACATACGCCCCTTCGATCATCGACGTCACTTACAGCATTTACATGCTAATGAATCCCGAACTGCGGTTAAATCACCGTGAAGAGCTGATTTACTTCTACTTTGAGAATTTCTTGGACACCCTTAAGAAAATCAAATTCACAGGAGAAGCACCAACTCTTGCAGACTTCAACATTGACATGATAAAACATCGGGATTTTGGTAAATTTTTGAACAAATTTTTCTATTTTTAAAATTGAAATCCTTTTGTTACAGAAATCTTCATCTTAGCGAATTTCCTGCCAATGTGGTTTAGTCTATTGGAGCCTGAGGAACCTTTAGAGATTAATCAAATAATACAATCAGCGGAGCATAGACCGAAACTATATCGTCATCCGAAATATATAAAAGAACTGAAGGATGGACTGCCAAGGCTTTTATACAAAGGCTATCTGGACCCTGAAATATAAATGAAACCAAAATTCGATTTTGAATTCCATTATTCTACAATTGGGTGCTTTGGGATAGAGACTGCGACCAAAATGGGTCGTTTGCTTTATTCCCTAAGGTCAGCAGCCTTTGGAACTACACGTTTTAATGGAATTGCACTTGGAATAAAAGGTATCTACGGTAATAGCATACTCTATGTAGAGTAAATGTATGTAGTTCTTTTCTTTGAACCATTCTTATGTCTGTTTCACAATGCCCGCAAGAAACGCTCTCGTCTTCTTCCCACTATAAAAGCCTCTGTTAATTCACAATGAGTTCGATGCTTCTTCGAGCAAAAAACTCTGAAGTTGCATTTAATCCTCCTCCATAGTCTGTGCTGAGAATTGGTTGAGGAGGTCCAATAGAATTGCCTCATGATGCCTTGCTTCAGTACGATTAGACACTTTAGCCGCTACAACGCTTTGATTGCAGAACTGTCTCATTATCGAAAAGTATATTTCAGGTTTTTATGGTTTTCGAAAGTTTTCCACCAGAACTCAAATTCAAGTGTGCTTCAGAAGACGATGCTGGAATTGATCTTAACGACGTTCTTTCTCTCCTGGGCTAACACAGATTCAACAGTGATACCAAAGCCATCGAGAAACTAACACGCGAAGAACCAAAATACCTCTACTATCACTTCTCTTTCGAACAATTTCCAATGTTTGTAAACAAAATCTATGAATCTCGCTTTGCATACGCCCAACCTTCTAAACGTACCACGTGTATCTGAATATGAGGTAAAAATGTATCGATAAACTCGTAATGGAATCCATTCAATAAACAAATTTAAAACTTTCCGTTGTCAATTTTATTATTTTTGGAAATGGAAAAAAACAACACAGGGCGTTTCGAACATCATTTGGTAAGATTCAAAAATTTTACGAGGTTGCTTTTGCTTTGTTTTTGTGTTGTTTTGTGCGAAAAGACGAAAAAAATATGAGTACTTTCAACAGATAAATAAGTTCAGCTTTAGGTCCATGATCTGAAATTCACTCTTGGCGAAGAAAAAGGAGATCGCTATGGTAGTATTACGTTTAGAGCCGTAACTAAGTTCAGAAACGCGCAAATGGATCATCACCAAGATCAATCGTAATTAAAACCCTGCCAGAGGTTGGCAGCACAAAAGTTGAATCGATATTCGCAAGCGGACGTGGAGGTCTCCTGATCGTCAACTAAATTTATAACTTTGCGATTGACGCAACTTCCAGCGCGATGGATGTGGGAAGTAATTCTTTTTTTCTGACCAGAAGATAATTAAAAACTGCCTATCGTTATAGAAATTGTCATCCCGACGAATTTCCTACCAAGGTATTTAGTCTCATTTGGAATGAGGAACCTTTGGAAACAATTTCTTAGTACAATGAGAGGACCATCGGTCAAAATTATGTCGCCATCTGCAATATGCAAAGGAACTTAAAGAAGTGCTGCCAAGACTTAAGTACTAGGTGGAGCAACAGTCATCACCCTATGGACGATGGTCTCATTTTTGCAAATGGGGTCTTATGTCATCGCGGCTTTGAAATTTGATGCAGAATATGCGTAGACATACCAGTTATGTCAATATTTGTGACAAATGGATTTATTTAGATTTTACACTCTTAACACTTTATTATTGTCTTCCTTATTTATTCCAAGAATCCGCTGTACAAATATTTCGGTAACAGCCATTTTAATTCCTTTATAAAATCTGAGTGCATGTACATCTTACACTGAGCTTCATCGGAGGAAAAAGCATCTTCAGACTGAAACTTTCCATTTTCTGACATTATCGTATAGACCAATGGCAAGAATGTTGACATAGCCCAGAGTTCTAAGACCAAAAGAAAATGAGTAATAATATTTAAAAATATCGCCTTACAGCACAGAGATCCTTACCATATTCCTTGAATTGATACAAATCAATGTAAAAGTCCGCTAGGGTTGGTAACTCCCCAGAGTACTCAATGTTCCTTAAAGTCTCAAGGAATATCGAGAAATAGTAATAAATCATTTCCTCGCGATTATTTCTGCGCATTTCCTCAGTTAACAACATAATAATACTGTAAGATATATCAACAACTGCCGGCGCGTAACAGGCAATTTGAAAATCAATCTGAAAGCCAAGTAAAGTTAACGGTAATTCCAAAAAATCCTCTGGCCAAACTCACCAACATTACATCCTCGAGTTTGTTGTCAGCATCAAATTTAAACATCATATTTCTCGAATGTAAGTCCCCATGATTCAGCACCATTAAGCCCTTGTGACCTCGACTATAGGCCTTAAAAATATCATTACACTTATCGATTAAAATAGGCTCCAAGGCTTGAAGCTTCTCAGCATAGATTTTTAGCTCCTCCACCTTAGAAATATTTTTTATAAGAAGTTGAAGGCCAGTTGTCATAAATGATGGTAGCTCCTCCTTTCGTTTCACCAGCATACCCTCTTCGTATTGCTTAATAGATTCATCACCTTCTGACGCTAACTTATAGCTAGTCGCATGCAATTTGGCTACTTTCGTAAGGCAAGCTTTCACTTCGTCGACAGTAAATAATCGATCGCGGATGCATGCATACCCCAGGGCTACAAGATCTTCGAAAACTATTACTTTATGTGGTTTCAGAGAATGATAGAGAATTCTGAAAAAAAAAGATTTTAAAGCTTCGATTTTTGATACTCGTACATATATCAACTTCTAACTTACTTCGCGCATAGTTGTGTATTATCTCCGTGTTTTCGGAGAAGATTTTCGAACTTTGGTACTTCTTTCGTGTACATACAAATTTCGGTTTCAAAAACTGGAATTTCTTCTAAAAATTGCTTTTTGAAACCATCCGCTTCTGGAATTGATTTGACAATCATTGATCTTGTATTAGTATCCCTAGAGCTTGACCTGTATTCAGCTACTACTCGAAATAAAATGCTAGCGAAGTGATCACCCTTAGCGGAGCCTGGAGTGATTTTTAAATCACTTATCTAGGAGGAGACACTTTAGCTTGTTCTTTAAAAAAAAAAAAAAAGTTTTTTTGGAAATACCACAATTTTATCATCCTTCTCATATTTCCTTAAGACCATCTCAAAAAATTCCTTGTGCATCCAAGATGGAGGATCCATTTCGTCATTGCTGAACTTCTCCATTTTCCTTCGTTGGATTCGTAGATTCTAGAAAGAAAAATTGGATGAAATTCTTTGGAAAACACAGGTATTAATCGATAACTTTGGAGGTTTCTTATAAAATCGCGTTAGGCTTGAGGCAAAGGCCTTGGGTTTATGCTTCAGTTAACCAAAGAATGATAGAAAATGGGAACGAACAAGTTCTTGTCAGTGCTTACTGCAAGCACTCTAGCTATCCGACATTAAGTAGTTACTTCTCTTCATTTAGGGCAGTTTTTTGAAAACAAGAGATAACTTGTGTAGACCTGCGAAGGCTCATATAAATCGACTTTCAAAGACCCGAATAAAACAATTTTACCGAAGCCTACCACTTACACCCGAATTTAAGTCGAACTCAGCTTTATCTAATTAAATACGAAGCACACTTTATTGACATGCCTATGGCTTAGAAACAAAAAATTTAACACAACGTGTCCTTTGAGATCAAACGAACGCCTCCAGTATTTTGGATGTCTGAACCATTCGAGCGGCGGACTTAGACTCTTGCAGCCAAGATACATATGAATGTGGATATCGAAGCAGCAATCACTGAAACATATTGAACGACTTATTTGTTTTTAAGAGCAATTTAAAAAAGAAGCCAACAGATGACCTTAGTCACATCGAGCGTTTGGACAGCAATGTACAACCGGTCTAAATTCCAGCTCTCAAGTTCAAGGCACACAAGGCGACCAAACCTTCGTTTTAGTGACCAGGCAGTTGAATTCAAAACAAAACAAATACTTGGCCCAACAAACCGTATGTGGTCCCGGGCCTTGCTTCTTGAAACCTTTCATGTTGTTGTAAGTGTTCACCACAAATATAAGGGACCTACAGTTTAGAGCCATTTCGGAATGGCTTTTTTTAGGCAGTAATTACTCTCGGCCGTTCGTCAGACATTCGCGAAAGGTGGGGCTGAGAAAAAACTTGTTGGTGTTCCCTGGGATTCAAACCTGGAACCTCCCACTCAGTAATTCAACGCACTAACCACTGAACCACGGCGCCAGTTGTGTTCACATAAAATCTTACTTTTTTTCGATTTAAAATTAACTTTTTTTGCTTTTAAATTTTCAACACACTTAATACCTTAGACACAAAGTTTAAATAAATGAGAAACGGAACTCTTCCGAGTTCCAAGTTACTAACTTTTATTTAGATATGAAAACTGCTCCTTCCTCTCTACAGATCCAAATGAAATATTGGTTCACGTGAAAGCAGTCATACACTCACACAATACCCACTTAGAAGTTGAATTGCAAATTCTGATAAATCTCTCAGATAAACCAGTTCGACGAACTTACAGATACTAAGGCATGTGATGTCAGGGAAATTCACAGCCGCAAAATATGTACATATGTACATTCGAATAAAGCATCTCTGACTTACTTAAGTGCTTAAGGCCCATACAGATAAGATAAGACTTATGCAAACTCTTTCAGCAATTTGCTTTCTTGATAAGGCTGTTGCACTCGTTCATTATTATTAATCAGAGATTTCCGTTACCGAAAAACGATTCACTTCACCAAATACGTTGTTTTGAAAAAGCAAAATGTTGAAGTATGTGCTTTTCAATAATACTGTTTACGTCCTGTCTATCTCGATCAACTAGTGAAGCGCCAATAGTCTAACTGTCAACAGACTGACTGCAATTTTATTTGTAAATCGCAAAATCTTCTCGGTGGATGAGATACTCCTAGTGTGATTAATTCGCCCTAACAAGTGCGCTAGCGATAAAGCTCCATCTGACGTAATAAAAAATTTCATCAAGTTCAATACCACGAGGGAGAACCAGCTGAGAACCAGTTTGTTTTTTTTGTAATAAAAAGCTTTTTAGTCAATACACTGACTTAGCATCGGCAGAAGTTATGCTAGCGCTCTCAGTCTGTGTTCCCGTCTATGAGTATTGTGCTCGCAACATTTTGTAATTTACTTGCGTTCTGTGGCGAAATACTTTCAAAGTTTATCATTACACGAGGGGAAATATAGACAACATCAATAGCTACACGCAGCGATTAGATAGGCCACCCGAAAATCGATAGATACGCAGTCATATGTTAAGTAAAAGTCTAGTACTTAAGTGGGCGAACCGCGTGTATATGGAACAATAACAAGACTGTGAGTTAAACTAAGAAGATGTCTGATTTCAATGCTGACGAGTTACATGCACCAGAATGGATGGACAAACAGTTTATCCAGGATGTCTTGAGAAGCTCAGAAAAAGATGACACCATTGAGGTAAGAAATTAGAGTTTAAAGTGATCTGATGAAGTCTTAAAAATATGTATCTCTGCATCCATACAGGTGAATGAGTTCAAACTATCTCCCGCGACTGCGAAGGGTGATCACTATGCAACGATAATGTTTCGTGCAGCTGTAGACTATCGGTCTAAGAATGAGGAAACTCTTTTCAAATCGATCATCATCAAGACACTGCCAGACCAAGACTGTCACAAGAAAGAATTTTTCGGTGAATCACAGATTTTTAAGACTGAGATTGGAATGTATCTCGAAACGATCCCAAAATTCGAGGAGCTCTTGAGGAAAGCTGGAGATGACACAAAATTAGGAGCCAGGTATGCAATTTCTTCCCCCAAAAGGTCCATCTAACTAGATTCATTCACTTTTAGAATGTTATACCACTCACTGCGACCAAGACAGATCATCGTCTTTGAAGATCTTGTTCCACAGGGTTATACAGTCATTCGAAATCGCTTGCTCGACTTGGAAGAGACTAAGGCTGCTTTTCTAAAACTCGCCAAATGGCATGCTGTTAGTTATAAGCTAGGACTGGAGTCTGATCCTCTTGTCACAAGGTACGATAAGGGTTTCTTTGATATTCCCAACTTCAAAAACTCTGAATATGCAACCAAAGGGGTGGAACTATTCACAAAAATGCTGTCTACCCTGGAGGGTTATGAAAGCTACATACCTGTGTTAAAAGAAGTCGAAAAAGACTTGGTTTCAAAGTGTGTGGATATATTCCATTCCCAACAGAATGGTGAGAAGGGACTCTATGTGCTAAATCATGGAGACTTTCATTTGAAGAATATAATGTTCAAAAAGAAGGGAGACGGCACCACCGATGATGTTTTGCTGGTAAGCTCTTCAAATCTCTTCTCCTAAGCTAAAGTTCAAGTTTTTGTGTGTTTTCAGCTCGATTTTCAATTGTGTTTCTATGGACCCGCTACAGTTGATCTAACGTACGCAACATTTACATTTTTCAATGAAGACGTTCGAAGGAAGCATCGAGAAGAGGTGATTTATTATTACGTCTCGAATTTTTTGGATACCCTGAGAAAGATTGAATTTACTGAAGAACTTCCAACTTTGGCAGAGTTCTACACAGAATTCATTAAGAATAGAAAGTTTGGTAAGATTGTGAGAGAATATAAACTTGCAGGATATTTAAAGTGATACCATAAATTTTATTTTAGAAATTTTCATGGTGACGACATTTTTCCCGCTATTCCACGCATTCACACATCCAAATGACTATGATATTCCAAAAATCATGCAATCATCAGAGTACCGTGGCCAATTTTACTTTATTCCAAGATTTATTGAGGAGATGAAAGAAGCACTGCCAAAGTATTTATACAGAGGGTACCTAGACTAGGAATTAAATTTAGTGTTCTGTGTAAATGTGTTTGTAACGAAGTAGAAAAATTGTTTGAACAAAATTTGGCTTTCAAATACAAATTCGTCGGGTAGTCCAGCTGAACATTCAGAAGGGACACAGAGACTAGTAGCAAAACGAGTAAAGTTTTGGGATCCAAAAAATTCAAGCAAGTCATTTGGAACCATCATTATAGATATTTATTAGCTTTGGTATTTTCCACAAGGATTAGACCCGGGAAAAAACAAACACGCTAATGCTACTGTCCCTATTAATTCACTTATAGCATTACCTTGTTGAATCGTAAGATTTCTTCTCCAACAACAAAAAAAAAGATCAACACAACGCAGCCCACTTTTCCTTGATTAAACTGAGCCCAATAAAAGAAAATATCAACAACAATGTCCAAACGAACGTCCAGCAACAACTTTCATTCATCAAAACGTCATCAGAGAAATTGATGCACATCGTACTCGTACATCACAACCCATTATTAAACCAGCAAACCTAATAAACGATCTCTTACCTCCATGGCCTATAATTTCGAATAAATATTTATTAATTGAAAGTATCAACACAATCCCAGATTCATCAGTTTTCCAGTTGAAGTTGGACTTGCGAGTTAGAGTACGGATACTCGTACTCGTGCATCTTGTGTACATCATAGCATACATAAGCACTGCCGCCACCACATTCTTCGAATGGAATTGGATAAAAAAAAATACGACCACCATACGCAATGCAACGGCATTTCTCCATAAAAGAGTTCATATCGCCGACGTCTGGTAGTTGCGCCTGGTCAAAGAGCTTAAGTTTCCGAAGTCGAATTCTTCATGAGCTAAGCCACTACCACCACCGCCGCATGGAATCGATTGAATCCAAACTGAATCCGAAACCAATTGGATGCACTTAAGCCGACTACAAATATAGAAAAAAAAGAGTAAATATTGAGTATTTGGCCGACATGTTGTTACCTTAATGGCCAAAATTAGGAAGACCACATGGAATTACTGTTGTTGAAATGAAAGTAAGTCAATCTGTTGTCCGTAAATGGGTTAAACTCTCGATTTGTCGTACATTGATGATGGTGGATCAGAAATGAAAAGGAAAATATTGAGGAGGGCACTTGAAGACGGCTTTTATCAATTTTTAATGTTAATTAGCTTTTGTCACAATTCTTGTGCACTGTACAAGAATATCTAACCTGGGATAAGGTTGACCATCAACACAAATGTTTTATTGGTTAAACAACATCCTTGAAGTGAACTGAATCAAATATTAATCTGCTGATCGATAGTGGAACACTACGAATTCGAACGCCCATATTCACTTCACAAAGAAATACCAAAGTTAAATTAAGGCCGCTCCGCTTAAGAGCCAAAGATCACAGGTGAGACATCGAACCAAGGACTAGAGGCGTCTTGACTGTGACATAAAAATGGTGTTGCTTACAACATAATCGCAAACTCAAAAGATTTAGGCGCTCCAGGCGATATTCGCGAAAGTGATAATCCATCCATGGTCGCCTCGACTATGGATGAAACAAGGATTTTCAAGATCCTTATACCTCTTTATTTCTGTGGCGTCGCTAAGGAGAGTGTAACATGGCCTGCTTCTGAAGACTTCTACAGCTCCTTCTCCGCCAGAAGATTGGGCTGGAATGATAGAAAAAATAGAGGAAAGGTTTTATGCAGTACGTCTAATCTACCTCGCCAAAGACAGGTGGACAGCTGTCGTTGACAAAATGAGTCGAAAAGTCAATAAGACTGAAATGGCTTTTCTTTTTAAGCGGAAGGCGCCTCACAACGAATAATTGAGTAGATAAAGAAAGCCGAACCGAAAATTGCTCACGTCAGGGACACTGACTTGCGGTCCGCACGCCTCCAAAGAGCAAGCGTTTTGTCTCGCTCCTTCAATCTCGGCTTCGATACGAGCGAATGAATTGCTTACTCCCACATTAAGAACTGAGTTAGGAAGTCTTTTCTCTTGTTGACTATGGATAGATCTTTCGATGTCATTAGGTCTACATAAGTACCAACAGCCGCCCTTGCTTGCTCAGGTCCACTTACTTTCCAAATGAGTGCGAAATATCAACAATATTCATTTTAATAATGCTGCATAATTCCAAGGCTGCTTACACTCTTCTAAGTAGCAGACTTTGCGTGACAAATATCAAAGAAACAAGCGCATTTGTGTCTTCGGGGTGACAGACACAGCTTGAACAATTTTATGGCAAAAATCTGGTTGCTGCAGCTATGAGCAAACTACGAAACGAATGGAAACTGGAAAACTCTCACCGTTGAGTCAGCTTATTTCGGTTATGGCTTTAATGCGCCAAAAGCCGTTGCACAATTCATAAGATATTGCGAGGCTCTCGAGATCGAATTAATCGTATGCTGCTATGCTAATGTTCAAAATACAGTCTAGAGCAGCAGAAAGTGCAACATACGAAGAAACCATTTTCTGGATCCCACTCTATCGTAGAAATTTATTTCTTTTAAAGATCCTAGACCCGCAAAGAGTCTTCGTATTGTTAGAAACGATCCCCTTACATGTATCACGGATTTGGATGAGTGCTACTATAAATATACCAGTTAAGCACCAAATCGTCTAAAAAAAATTGCATAATTTAAACATCCGTATACCCGCAGATCTTAACCTTGCAAGGCTACGGAAACATTGCTGGGCTCATGTGATTTCATTTCACGTCTTTAAGCAATTTTTTGCTTAACTCAGGTGGTTTCTCTGTGCCACTGCTTGTTAAAAATTGCTTATTAATCTTATATAGATACATGAAGATCGTATACCATTTCCAAGCACAAATAAAACACATCCGTTAAATGTGTTCACTAAAATCGTTATGCACATGCAATAACCTCTCATCAGCAAAAAGGCAAACCGACCATAACAACCTCATCTGCACTATTATCTCTACACCTACTATTTGTACCGGGACGTTGTCTCAAACCTTTTAATTTGCTCTTTGGATAATTAATTTTTCATCTTCACCACTTGCACTTGCCGTTTAAGTATTTAAATTTCTACTCTATTTCTGCTTAGCTCCGCATAGCGCATCTTCATCTTTATCTACACTATCAATGGGCTTCAGAAAACGAAAGTAAAGCAAATGAAAGACAATAATTTAACGGAAAATTGATTTAATGATTTAATGAGTCTCTCCTTAGATAGTAGAGACAATAGGAAAAAATTTTGTAGTTACATAATAAGTTTTTGATGGCTTTGACTAATTATATTGACATCATGTCAATCACCTTGCCACATGAGCTAAGCTCCAAGCAAGACAAATAGAGGTACTACCCATTAACTGTGGCTAGTCAAGCTGCCAAATTAAGCTGCCAATTCTAGAGAACAACTACTCAGCCACGAGCTGTACGTCAATAAGAGTGCCGGTTGCGTGTTACACACAACTTAAACAAGACTATCGTTGTCACGCTAGACTTTTTAATTAGAAAAAATCCGCTGTTGCTTCTTTTGATTTATAATTTTTATTTTTTTTTTGTAAATAAAATTCTTCTTAGGACTCTGCCGTTGTAAGACGACCGATGATGGCGACGGATTGGTTGATCTCAATTTCCAAATTCGTTTTCAATTAGTTAGCGTGGAATTTGACCAAATCGGGTGAGGAACGGTGGTAATGTCACCCAACAACAAGAGTCCATAGGTGATCACTGAATTTTGAAATGTTTTGATGTAATGGCCCGGTGCGGCGATACGCATTATGAGCCATGTTATATGTCCCTAGGGGATTGTTGTTTAAAATGAATGCAACACAATGGAATTTTAGTGAAGGTTTTGGGATATTTTTGCGAGAAATTAAGTAATGCAGTAGTTCAAGTAATGTAAAATGTGTCCGAGAGTACAATCCTTGGCTTACCTATGCATATAATTTGTTTTATAAAATGTAAAGAAAATAAGCGAAATATTCTATTGAAATATCAGGTCTTTTGCCAAACTCATATGCAAACGCAAGCTTAGAAAGGATATCCCATTATGAAGGCACATATTGAATTGAACTATTATTTTCTGAGATGAAGCCCAGTCAATAGGCGTCGTAGCTCTGTGGTTAGTCCATTAGACTGAATCTAAAATCAAAGGAAAAAAGCGTTGGACTACTTCAATTGATCAAGTTGGTCTCAAATTCGATGGCTTTAATGACCAACTCTTGTTAATTAACATCCCTTCTTCTCCTTTCTGTGGCAGAAACCTTGGATAGAACTTCAAAGTATGTTTAGGGTCGTTATCTTGTTGAAAGACGAACCCTTTTCTGACTAACCGAAGGCCATTTGGAATAAAATTTCCATCTAGAACGATTTTGCAGCCCTCTTTGCTAAAAATATGTACCTTTGCTGCTGTTGATCTCACCGAAGATTTCTGGTACCGTAAGTCTTCGATTACGCTTGCTGCAGCTCTATCCCGAACAACTAAGGAGATTATATTGTAAACCTTTATCATTCCAGTCCCGTTTAATGGGACTGAAGCATGGACACTGTCAAAACGGATGAAGATATCCTCCTAACTCTGGGACGCAGTAGAGGTCGACCTCGCCTAAGATGGCGCGCAAAAATAGAAGGGGACCTCAATAAACTTGGAGTGCGTAACTTCAGGCAGTTCGCTAAGTACCGAACTAACTGGACAGCCTTGTTGGTTGAAGCCCAAGTTAACCCTAAACTGTAGCGCAACCTAAAAAAGCAGCTATTATTTTCATATGGAAATTTTAATTCAAAATTCACAAGTTTTATTTGTTATATGTTTATAAGAAAGTGCAATGTAAAAGGCCTTAACACATTTAAGAAAATTATCATTATTTTTTTTCTTAGTGTAGAAGGCCGGAATATGTACAGTACGGAAGAAATAAACGTCATTATTTTTGACAGCCGTCGTTCATTTTCAGTGTTGGTTTTAAAAGGAAAAGAATCTGAAACCACAAAAGATGACCGAGCTTTTAATTGATCCAAATATTCGTGTTTGGGTATTTTTGCCCATAATCGTGATAACTTTTCTCGTTGGAATAATTCGCCATTACATATCCATCTTGATATCCAGTCAGAAACAAGTTGAATTAAGTCAAATCCAGGATAGTCAGGCGATGATAAGAGCACGCCTGCTGCGTGAAAATGGCAAATATCTTACCGAGTATTCCTACGCTATGCGTAAAAGTTTTTTTAATCACGAGGAATCGGGCTACTTCAAGGCTCCAAAGCCAGCCGCAGCAACAAACACGAATCCTACTGCAATGCTGTCCGAAATGGTGAAAGGAAATTTCACTAATGTTCTACCGATGGTCATTATTGGAGGTTGGATCAATTGGATGTTCTCCGGTTTTGTTACAACAAAAGTTCCATTCCCTCTGACTTTGCGTTTTAAACCGATGCTACAGCGTGGTGTTGAATTGGCTTCATTGGATGCAGCATGGGTATCATCTGCGTCATGGTATTTCCTTAACGTTTTCGGCTTGAGGAGTATCTATTCATTGGTGTTGGGAGAGAATAATCAAGCTGATCAGACACAATTCAGCCAGAATCAAATGTCTGGAGCGGCAATGGCAATGCCACCAGATCCGAAAAACGCATTTAAAGCCGAATGGGAGGCCCTAGAGATTTCCGAGTACAAAAATGCTTTGAAAGACGTAGATGCTGAGCTATTAGCTCGCATTCCAGTAGATAGGTCTTCTGAATAAGTAATTCTGGCTGTAGAAATTTATTTATTTGAATTTTAGAACGTTTGTGGTGTTTTTTATGTTTCATGTAACGGGATTAATAAATTATCCAAGCGCCAGAGAAATTGTTTTATTTACTTTTTTAGAGAAATTTTACCAGAAACTCGCTTCCCTCTGTTTGGGTGTTTTGGAAATCTGATATTTCGTTACAATCCAAAATGTGGTTCTTTTCATCTACCTCGGTGTACATACATAACTTGGCGACTTAGGCATGATCAAATTGCTTTATCTCCAAACTTTTTTTCTCTTCTTATCGACCCCGCGCCTTGTTTGTAAAGGCGGTTAATTTTCCTATTTGGGTTAGTAGGTACCCATCAACATTCATACCCAGATGGTGCTTCAGTCCGCTGGGGACATCGCACTCAGTCAAAAAACAGCTCTTTACTGCGCCGACCTTCCGGGATGGATTCCGAGACTTTAGCGCACTTTACGTCCGAGCCATATGAAAATTCACTCAACGCTTATGCAAACGTGATTGAAGACCAACTTTTCATTTATGAATTCCTCTGTTATGAAACCGCCCAAATTTTAAAGGAGATTCCTCTTTATCAAAATTTTTTACTATTTCTACACCGCTTTAAAGTGGTGCTTAGCATTAAAAATAACCACATTTATGAAATCCTAGCTCAGTGGTTAGTGCTTTGGGCAACTGAGGGGAATGTTGTTCACGGTCCCACTTCTCGCGAATGTCTGACCATCGAGAATAATAATTGTAATGAGAAGGCTTCTCAATTAAGCCGGAAAAGGCCTTTCGGATATGGCTCTTCTCAACTGTAGGTCCCTTCCATTTGTGTGAAAAATTATATTATTATTTTTATTATTATTTTTTTTGCTCTTTCGATAGATTCAATGAGTCAAGTACGCGGTGTTTGATTATGTGAAATGAGATTTCTATACCAGGATAAGTAAGCAGACCTATTTTTTTTGAAAACCGAGAGATTAGCCCTCACAATCTAAAGTGCTATATACTTCCATAAATAATTCCAACAATCCCTTTGAGGAATAAGCGGGCTAAAAACTTATTGACCAAATCGATCGCTTGGACATCAACCATTCAGCCAGGAGACTCTTCAAATCCCAACCCTCAAACCTAGATTTGAAGACAATTAAGAAGACCTAACCACTATGTTGAAGACTTAGCCCAACATAAATGCTTGATAACTTCATCTAGAGAAGACTGTACAGTATCGCAATGTGTATTACATTTTCCAACCTACGACCAATCATTGTCCATTGTGAACTTTCTTTCCATACACGCTTGAATAAATTAGAAAAAAATGTATTTTTCCTTAAAAGAACACAAATCAAATAAAATAAATAAAAAATAATAACAAAAATACTCCGGAAGGTCAATGAAAGACTTGTTTTTAAAACCTTGGTTCAATTTTAAATCCCATGTTTGAGTGGATTGTGGCACTTAATAATTTTTTAAAACATCACTCCTCCTCTTCGAGTTCTTCTAACTTCAGTGCTTCTTTAAAAACATCTGGGATCTCTGCGTTATCTGATTTTTCGATGATTTTGTATTTTTCCGCAGCCACCAGGCACTGTGCAGCAATTTCTCGAGCTTTCGCTCTAGTATCATCAGGCAATTGCGCCAAACCGTTGAGCAGTTCCATGATATCTGTCTCGAACAGCTTCAGTGCGATCTCCTCTCCCGCATTGATCATATTCAAAATCACCACTACACCTCTGTGTTGCACATCTGGGCTTGGATTCGCAATCAATGTGTGCATGTTATCCAGCCATTTGGGATTTTGCAGAATTTTCTGGCAACACGGTTGACTCACTGAAGTAAGCATTGCTAAGGCACCCGAAGCAGCTTTAGCTGTGTCTTCATCTTCCTCTTCACAGAGAAGGGACAAAAATTTAACTCGATCATTTTCACCTTCGTACATTTTAACCACATCTTCAGACATGACGAGGTTACAAATGCACTGAGCAGCAGCGCGAATCAAAAGGAGATGATCTTCCATGAGGTAAAACTCGATCTTTGACAGGCCCTGCTCCTTGATGATCCTCTGTCGAGTGCTTTCGTTCATTGCGGCTAGGTTTGTTAGTGCCATGAGAGCTTCAAAATTTTCCAGGGCGGTGAAGTCTTGATGGAGGAGGTTGAGTAAAGGACGGATGACATCCAAAGAGCGTTGTCCAGCAAAAGCCACCTCTGGATTGATTGTTATACCAATGCGAGCGAGTGCTTGACATGCCTGTCGTTTGCCCTTTTCTGTGCCTTCTAAAGCAAGTTTGAGGAGAGACTTTACACCTCCATCCTGTACCACCTTTCCGCGGAGGTCCTGGAGACCACAAAGCGCGTTTAAGACTCTAGCAATGAGTTCTTGAGAATTATGGCTATCGGTCTTGGAGAGAGCACACAAAGCCGTCGTGATTCCTAGGTTAGCCAATGTAGTTATACGATTATTTATGAAATCAAGATCATCTAATTCATGTTCCTCTGGGATGTGATGCTTTGCAAATTTAGCCAATTCAACCATCTCGGGGAGAAGCTCTTGCTTTTCATAAGCGTTGCACAAATTTACGAATGTCGTAACCACTCCATAAAGGCATGACTGATCTCCACTTCTTGCGAGTTCGATGAGAGCCTGAATAGCACCATGGTCTTCAATAAGTTTCTCCTTTACTTCAGCATCCAGAGTCAAATACGCAAGACCGTCTGCTGCCCACTTGCGAATGTCTTTATCCTTGCCTGGTTTTATAAGAAAACGACGACAGGCTTCAGCGAGTTTCGTTGTGGCGCCATCGGCAAATGGACGAATGCTAGCATCCTGTCCGCCGTAGCTACCTAATTTGCAAAGACCAACCAATGCACGCACACGAACTCCATCGTCCTTTGAGTGATAAAGTTTTTTTAGGATGTCAACGCCCTGAGTGGACAACGCCTTAGCTTTGTCCTTTTTCGAGGACGCGGCGACAATGCATTCACAGGCGACTTTTTGCTGAAGGACGTCGTCTGTAGTAGCCATGACGAGGATCATCTGTAAAATTCCTATAAATAGACTGTAAATAACGTCACGTTTAATTAAGGAACCACTCGCACTCACCTTCCCTTCCTACAATGGCATTTCCTACATCCAAAGGTCCAGTTAGCAGGGATGTTATGGCAACTGTAACCCTCACTTTTGACTCCAAATCAGGAGCCAGTAGCTTATCTTTCACATATTCATCGATCTGCGCTGAGAATTTTGTTTTCAACTCGTCATAGTACATGTTTTCGTATACTCTTGCCAGGCACACCGATGCCACAGTCCTGGACGATGGAGTTATAGCCATCGCACTCTCGTACTTATACTCCTCCAGCTCTGAACAGACATCCAAGAGTCTGCACAATCCTCGAATTTCTACCAACCGTTCAGCCCACTCCAGAGCGGTGTAGTGGACATTCCTGGTCAGCAGTTCTATAACAGCATCCCTCGCCTGTCCAGATATTGTTCGATCTGTGATGGTGTACACCAAACAAGTCAGCAACGTGTCTATCTCCTTTTGGTACCTCTTGCAGAGCTCCTTATCCGGTTTACTATCAGTTTTGTTTTCCATTCCTGACAGAGAATTCAGAATTGTCTGAAGACAGTACTGTGCGGCTGATACCCGTTCTTCATTTTGACTGTCCAGCACTTGCAAAAACCATGGAACGCCCAATTCAGTTAAGACAACCTTCGTTCTGTCTACGCTTTTATTGCACAACTCCGCAATTACCCGAACCACATTAACGTACACCTCTTGATCCTTTTCTGTCTTGGCCAAACTAGCGATTTTCTGAACCACACCCTCCTTAGTTATCAGATCAGCTCCAACCTCCTCTTTAGCCAAAACTAGCAAGTTATTCACAGCACTACGACGTTTGTCTAATGGGGTACCAAAATCAAATGCCAACTCACACATCTGTTTCACTTTAGTTGAAGTTTTGGCATTCTTTTGTGCTCGTTCTTGGACTATTACATGCAACCTAGCCAGAGCTGGTTGAACTGTCTTATTCCCTGGATCAGATTTAAATAGGTCTGTTGCATCTTTATACGCTTCTTCGAACTTTCCTAGTGCTTCGTAGGCCTGCAATCGGCGAAACAACGCCTTTGGATCACTTGGAGCAAGTCTTAGCGACTCTGTGCAGTCATCCACCGCTCTGGCATACTCATTTCTTTTTAAATATGCGGCAGCACGATTCTTATAGAAGATAGCCAAATCCTTGTGCTTTTCACCAGTTTTTATTGCTTCCGAGTAGTACTTGATAGCTTCCTCCCACAGTTCACTTTTGAAGGCATCGTTGCCTTTGTCTTTATAGGTTAGTGCAAGATCTGCGTCGGAATTTGTCATTTTCACCTCGGATGATCTATTTTCTTATAGATTTTTCTATTATAAAACGCTTGAAATAGGAAAAAATATATTTTTCTTACTTAACTTGTTGAATTTTGGATCTAAAATGAGTCACTAGACGTGGTAGACTTCTCTTTATAAATTCCTTGTGGCGTCACACTTTCACTCGATGCTTATGGAGCAAGAATTTTCTGGACTACTCTAGATAAATTTTCGTCTTCACGCGGATGAAAGATATTTTTCTCTAAAAATCTATTTTTAAATCGGCATCTCGAAAAGGCGCAACATGTAAATGAAGAAAAAGGTGTTTTGTGCGAAGTAAAATTGAGAAAAATGTTGATTTGTTATTATGCGCTGGATGCATTCTATTCGGGGAAATGTCAAAAAAGAAAAAAATTACCACGGAGGTGGATATAGTGAATTGCGTTAAGTTGTATGTTGTTGGAGTTACAACTGATTGTGGTAAGTACGTTCAAAAATTTCAAAAATCATATTTTGTCTTTAAAAAAATTAATGCTTTCCTCAGAAGTGGTTGAAAAATATTAGTAATAAAAATAACTGGTGGGAGACATTATTCGGCCTTATAAAACCGGCCAAAGAAAATGAATATAAGTTTTGTCGTGTCCTCATCCTTATCTACATATGTCGCTATAGTCACTAAGTGAACCGCAAGTTGTAGCTCGTAATGATGTCAATTAGAACTGTTAGGTGTGGTCTTCTTAGTACAATGACATCCTTTGTTTTTATTAAGGTTTCACTCGCCCGTCCGTTTAAATTTGATTCCTGTGGATGATATGGGTTTGATGACTGCATGGCTCTATTCAAACATATTCAAACAAAGTGGGCTCAAGAGACAGTCGATTGGAGTAAAATTATCTTCACAATTTGTAATTTCTTTAACACATTTTTAAACAAGTCGTTAATGATTCCCAAACATCACTGCAGACTTTACAGTCAGTAGAAAACCAAAATGGCATCATAGATTGTCCATCACAGTTAGCGGATGCCCATCCAAAAGAAAATGTTTGGGCTCAAACAACCACGGTTCGGCAATTTGTTATAATTTTCGTTTAGAACACACTTCTCTGATTAGCAACAGAAGGTAACCTGTTGCCTTCTTTTATTTAGCGCACCTGCCGACAGTACTATAACCCATAATGTTCGTTATTGAAATAAGTTCGTTATAAGAAATAACGCGAACGTTTCAGAATTCTGAAAAACCGGTCATAACCAGCAAAAAAATGATGACGTGTAAAAAAATAAATTTGCCATTATTTCTATATCAAAACTAATACTCTAGCATGGAAATAAGGCCAATCGCGGACAGTTAGACTGAAAAGCCTTTCAAAGAATCCTCTGTTGCTTTTGGACAACGCCCTGCGGTGGAAAAATCGAAGATAGTGGAATGATTATTATTCAGCAAACTGTAGCTCTATTCTCCAGCCGAGAAGGACCATCTGGAGAAAACCAGGCTACCGTGTAGATTGCTACAACCAAAAAGATTTGCGCAAACAACCCTTATAGAGCCTAGGGTCTAAACGAGCTTCTCCCAACCATTCGTGGGTTGCGTGCTATATTATTCGTACGAATGAGGGGACCTACGCTCAATGTCATATTCGAAAGGTCTAATTGAGAAGCTTCTCATGATTCGCGAGAGATAGGACCGTGAAAAAACTCTTTGAAGTTTCTTGACTTCGTACGTTGAACCTTCGGCGCAATCAACGCACTTACCACTCCGCCACGGCGCCCACAACTATTAACAATTAAAACAAAAACTATTAGCTCTCAAAAAAATCTTTGTTTCATTTATTTCTTTTTTCAATTATAAAGTAATCACTTATGTGGTCCTATTGTACACATTTTCTTTTGTGTTAAATATTTCTTTTTTTTTTTGTATATAAAGTATTACAGAAAAATTATTATTTTGCATTGTGCATAAAACCTCAAATGACTTTTAATGGATTTTATTACAACTTTATAAAAAGTTTACACACAATTTTTGTAGTTTATTGTTTTGTTTTTAAGAGTATCATCATTCATCTGTGAGGTTCTCACGATATACAAGTAGTAAACTAAAACTAAGCAAATAACGTATTTTAAAGGAGAAAACAAAATGGATAACAGTTACCGAATGTTACTGCATAATAGAAAACAAATTTTTGAATTGTAATAGCATTTCTTAATCTGTAATAAATATTAGTAAAATAAAGAGTTGAATAGTTTACTCTCTTTTATTATAATATTTGCTTATATAAGTGTAAATAGAACGATTATTTAGTAGTAATACAAATTTAATTTAAATTTTCTTTGCTTAAGCTTTGATACAAAAATGGTTGTGATTTGCATGCGATTTTTTTTCTTTCAGAAATAAAAATAAAAAATTAAAATTTATATTGCAAATAATAAGAGATTGACTTAAAATATTCTGTACAGAGAAATAGAAAAAATCCATAGAGATGAATATAAAGACACTACAAATTTTGGAATAACTTTTCCTGCAGGCTCTGCATTTCGATTTGAAAGCTACACAAAAGTTTTTGTTGAAATTACAACGCTCATAAAATATCGACTCTTACTGGTGCAACATTTAAAACTTTGCCATTGGAAGTTCGAAGCTTCGAGAGAAGTTTTAATTAAACTTAACTACGGGGACTGGACTATTTGTAGGTAAATATAGTTTTAATGACATATGAAATACCAATTGAGGCGCTACTAATTATCTACACCACTAGGTTAAACGATTCAGAAGAAGGCAATTAAGGCGATATTTCGACCAAGAGAAACCGAAGTCTAACACAAGTTGTAAGCTTACTGAGCAATGTCCTTTGTTTATATTAAACTACATCATCATTTTTCATAGAAAATATCAAGTCGAATATCAATATCGAAAGGATCAAATAAGAATATCCAAATGATTTCTCTTGATTCTTCAATAATGTTTTCTATGCACCCCTAGCACCGGAAATAAAAATGAAACTGGTTAGTATTACCGCAATGAAACCATATCGACAAATTGGAGACTATTTTTCAAAGAGAAAGAATAACAAACTCGTCAATTGAAAAGGTATGCCCATGGGAGAAGTATGTATAAGTATGTATTTATTCACAATTTTATATGTTACCGACTCACTCTTAATTGTTGTCGACTCATTCGTTTTACAGAATTTGGTAGAATTTACAATGTTGACTCGCAAAAGGTGACTCGACTTAGGAAATAGAAATGTTAAAACAACCAAGAGCCGGTATTTTTTATTGTTTAGATTGTTTTATTTCTCAAAAGTTTCTCAAAAGTTTCTACTTCTTTGGGTAAAGCTATGAAAAAAATTGAGAAAAGCAAAATTTGTTTTACTATGCTCATATGGCGAAGAAGTTAGCAAGCCTTTGTTGGGGATTCGTGGAAACTGTCAAACGATGAAAGTTCTATAAGATGTTCATATCCATGGTGTTACCAAGTGTTCATAGAAAAAAATATTTTATTTAATTTTGAATTTATAATGCAAATTCACAACCAAAACGATTATGAAGTAAAGAAATTTAACAATAATTTACTCAAAAAAAAAGTAAAAAAGCAAACAACAAGGAAGACGAAAAAGTTATGGTGAACTAAGAAAACGAAAAATTGCAATTATTTAAAAACCATTAAATACATATAACAAACATAATATAAGGAGCAGGCAAAACCATATATGAGATGTCCAAGTAGATAGAATATTGATTATGGACAGACATTTTTACATTGTATCTCGATTGCCTTAGAAAGCCTTAAGTGCCAATGGTATCAGTTTAACATAACTTTATTGGACATCTAGATGCACTTGCCTGTGTTTAAATAAAAATATGTATACTTACAACTAAATATTTCTCTAACTCAATAGCGCATTTTTGGGTGGAACATTATTATTTTTTAACTAGCGACAAACAGTACTCCATATAGTTGAGTAAGTTTTTGGGTCAACAGAATTTTGTGATCCTTGATTATGAAAAGGTTTACTAAGAGGAATTATGGTCTTGCAATAGAATATAAAGCGCACACATCAGCTTCTACTATTGCACATATGAAAACTTGTTACTCAACATTTACCCAAAATAAAGTATGCCACAAGGCACAATCTTAAGTTATGCTTACAAACAGAGTTTTCCCCACATCCAAAAGACGCGTTTACTCGTGATAAGTCCCGTTCTACACATCACAACTACACATGAATGGCTATGATATCATCGTCCTTAGACGTAAGAAATAATTTGTTTATGGCTGTAACTGATAAATTGTTAAGTTGTTCAACCAAACTAATCGTTCTTTTAAGCTATAGCTGATTCAAAGACTAAAGCTCCAACTACAAATCAACGTAAATGAACTTCAGCTATGGTAAAAAACTTACATTTGTGTTCGTAAGGACCGAATGAAATCACTCTGGGAAGGAAGTTGCAAAAGCAAACGAATTTGAGAAAAAATGCCCATAATGTGTGGCGCAGTATACAGAATCTGTGTATGTTTATAGTTTAGTAAGCTAACTCACGCTTGTAAAAGTAATTAAATTTCTGGTTTAGGTCCGACTAATATTGAAACACGACCTTGTTACTGTTCAGACCGTTATACTGATGATAATTAATTTTGCACTTTGAAATTATTAATGTTGATCGAGGTTCACATTCTACAAAGAAAATGTAGCCATAGAGTGATGATGGAGGACTGGCTTTCCGATAAGCAAGCTAATCATGTTTGGCCCTCAAAATATTTAGCTTCAATAAGATACGGTCAACATAACTCGCACAATAATGGAGGTACAAAAGGAATTTTTCTCAGACTGCACAATCTCTTTGGAGTGAGCTAATGTTAAAAGTGTACATAAAGAAACTGCGTGAATCCAAAATTAAGGCAACCGCTCTACATCATGGACTACACAAATACAAGCATTTGTCACAACCCGTATTTAACTTTCCGCTCGAATGAAAGAGAACTACTGCTTAATGCCGTACACAGAAAATGGCATGACTAATATTAATCCGAAAAACTCTTTTTTCTGGAATTCCAACATAGAACACGCACTATCCACTGAGCCACGACTACCACAGAGTTATGTACCATGTAGTTAAAATGGCTTGAATCTGTCAACACTTTTAAGGTCTGCACTTGTTTCAAAACCTGATAAACCTATTCAAACAAACACATGTTCTTTACAGCTGCTTTTTTCACGTTGGTTCAAAATGTGTAATATAAACAAATGTAGCGATAGATTATGAGAATTTTACGTAATTTTGAAAAAAAAAAATTAAATTGAAAAATTTACATCCATAAATACTTAACTCAATTAAAGTTTAAACACTAGCTCTATGATCCATGATTAAAAAATAGCAAGCATTCCAATTTCTTTAGGACATGTACATGCATTCAATTGCATAGCTCATCAAAGTATGAACTTGATATTAATAAGATGAAGAAGAATCGTGCACTTCAACTTTTTATTCAGTTTTCTTCGTTAACAAAAAAAAAGCATACATACATAAAAAAAAAAATTAAAAAAAATATATAAGCAAAAGAAAAAGCTTAAGGAACATTTTTAAAATGTTCCATATATCCCGCTCTAAAAAGAACGTAACGTTTCTTTTTAAATAATAATATTTTAATTGCAACTGCTGCATTAAGGCGAATAGATAAATAATTTTCCAAATTGTATATCATATCATATTTAAGCTTAAACAAATTTCCAATTTGTCTTTGTCAATCAATACATACATTAAATTAACTTGAGTTAATTTTTTTTTTGTTTTATCCATCAGAGGGCGCACACAAAGTGAATAAGTTCTTAAAAATTACTATTTTTTGTTTTCTTTTAACTTAACGATAACGTTAGCAAAAAATGTTTCATTTAACTCATTCGCTTAACACCGAAACAGAGCTAAAGAGAGACAATAATTGAATGAAGAAAAAATAATCAATAAATAGAGAGTGTGTGTGTTTGTATTGTTATGTGTGAGTGTGAGAGACAAAGAGGACTTGGCCAAGCAACTCTTTGTAGATCTACGCGATCGCTCGAGGCCCATCGATTGGCATTGCATGTAAAACTTCATCAAGTAGCTGTAGAGCACGATGCAAATGCACTTCCACCCAACATGGTGTCTCTTTGATCGATTGTCGTGGATAATCAGGTCCCCAGCCTTTGACGAAACTTAAACGTAGAATACATAAACGTCGCAAATCATCGACACCAATACCTGCGGCCGCTGTAATACCTGCCAACAGCAGGGGAGGACATTAGTAACGTGAAAACAATTATTTAAGAGCTCAATGTGCCATCAATGCTTGATGAATCATTCATGGAGCCCTTTAAAAAGAATAAACAGAAACAGATGATTATTATTCTCAACGAAACTTACCCCGTGGTGGTCCTCCAAGCTGTGTACTGGGTAATCCAGCAACTGCTGCGGCTTGAGCTGCAGCAGCAGCTTGAGCATTAGTTGCAAGTGAATGCATTTGTTGATGGCACTGTCGCAGGTCGAATACCTAACAGAAGGAAATATAAATAAACATTTTAAACAGCAAACGTTATAACCTACTTTTATACAAGCTGCGGGGTAGATTTTATGGACTGCGTCGCCAGGAGTTCGCCCTGCCTCTCTGTCCAGATAATAGCTTTGCACGAATACCGAATTATCACTCAAACATCTCAACCAAACGTCTCCCTCGCCTCGCAAGTCAAGTTGCACACCTTTACCAATGTGTAGCCTAAAGTAAGTTAGTATTATGTATTTGTAATGCTGACATAATCTTGAAGAATAATTTTA
This sequence comes from Blera fallax, assembly GCA_946965025.1. Taxonomy (NCBI): domain Eukaryota; kingdom Metazoa; phylum Arthropoda; class Insecta; order Diptera; family Syrphidae; genus Blera; species Blera fallax. The sequence continues at coordinate 118,829,402 of OX337244.1, forward strand.
TGATTGCGGTTAACAATTTATACTGAGGCAAAGCAATAGCTTGTATATTGCCTAAACAGAAACATCAATCTGCTCAGACTTTCATGCGTAAGGAGAGCTAAACCAATGAGGAAAACAGTTAAAAACTCAAACTACAGTGCATGCCTCTTTGTTGTTACTTGTTAGCGATTTAAAGTAAAAAAATTGATTTGAGTCACGAACTCGCTCACATGAGATTTTCAATCACTTTACAAAAAACAAAAATGCCTCTAGCGGGTCAAACATAGTTTACTAAACCCTACCTTGCTCTTTCGCTTTGCTCCGTTCGATGTACATTGCTGAGGGCGCCCAAACAAAATCTATTCCCGCCAGATGGATCCACATAGCCATCAATAATAACATTTGGCTTTGATGAGGGCACTTTAAATGTTTCTCCTACTTGCGTGTCCAATTCAAAGTAAGCAATGGAACACCAATACTCTGGCGCAGGCTGACGAGACAACAGTCTCGGTTGTCCGGACATATCACCCGAAATCGGTGTATTCCCTACAAAAAAAACCAAACCGTCAATAAATACATCTAGAATCTCCATTTATCTTTACTCACAATAGCCTCCATGATGCGATCGCGGATCGGGCGGTTGCATTGATTGCGTATACGTGAGTGTACTCGATCCGGTCCATGTTCCCTGAGCGGCAGCAGCAACAACTCCGCCAACACCTTGTGGTGGGGGCTGTGTGTATGTCTGTGCTTGCACCGAATTCGGTTGTTGACTAGCCATAGTCACATAACCGTTCTGTTGCATATGGGGTGAAACCGATGACGCGCCAACATTATTCAACGCCGAACCGAACTTTCCTTCCGCATTTGGCATTTGTGACGTGGCCGCCTGTCCATAATACGATCCTTGTCCAGATCCACCAGAAGAACCACTGCCTCCACCTCCACCACCACCACTACCACTACCACCTTGAGATTGTTGATTCGATTCTGTGGGTGATGTTTGTCCAAGATGACTAGCGCCGTCAGAAGCACCGCCACCGCCAGACAAACTCACCTGCAGAGACGACTGAGCTGATTGTGTGGATTGTGCTTGAGGCGGTGGTGGAGGCATCACAGCGGATGGGTTCATCGCCCCTTGAGCTTGCAATGGCATTACGTGTGAAACCGCTGAAAAGAGATCGTACTTCAATAAATGACAAACACGTGTGCTATTTGGCCACTAACAACAGACCGAACAAGGCACCAAAGAAGAAAAAAACAAAACAAAAACGAGAGAAAAATGCAAAAATAAAAAATAAACAATAAATCTTACAGAGCGGATGTGGCGCCAACCGAGGTGGAGGAGCCATCCATGGACTCCGCGGTCCCTCAGTCGGTTCAATTTTTGGTATAGTTCGTCCCGAGAACATTGCACTCATTTGACTTGGATCGGGAACTATATTAGGAAGGAAAAGAAGTCACAGAAAAAAGGAAAATGAAACCATAATAAAAACAAAAAGAAAACCAAAATAACCAATAAGACTCATCTACCGTATGCAACATAAAGTATACAAAATCATAAAGTACGAAGTTCAACGAAATCAACACTTGTTTGACTTACCAGATCCCTGAGGGTAGCCATAACCCTGAGGACCAAGAGGTGACGGGTGATGTTGTATTGTGCCGATGTCATTGCCATCAATATCCATACCTCCGGCAACCACAGGACCAGCTGAATATTCATCCTTAACGATGCGGCTTGGACCCGATTGTAAACTCAAACCCGACAGATCGATTCCTGGTGATACCACACGTTCATAGTGGTAGGGATTTACACAAACTGAGTCGCATTTGAGATCGAACGCATATGAGCAGTATTTTACGTGTTTCAGTTCGTTTTTGTGCAGGTCTGGCCAGCGCCAAATGCGCGCATAGATGACATGAGGGAAACCTTTGCGACCCGCAACCTGAAAGTGATAATTTGAAAATAAATGCATTAAATCAAGCATGAAAGCTATAGTTGGTAGCTATTTAAATCGAGATGCTACGTATGCCAATTAAATAAAGGCCAATCAGCCTCACATTGTTCTTTCTTTAACAATGATATCGGCTGTAGACAACTACTTAAGAGAGGAAGAGCTTAAGGCATTCCCACCTTTTCGTGCATATAGAGCGAGCAAATTAATAGAGACTACTCCACATCAGTTGAACAAAAACATCTAAGACTGCGCGCACAATGATGGGAGAAAACGATGCGTTGCGCGAAGCGTTTGCTTGCGGTAAAACCGTTCACATGAATTCTTATGTACGTACGCACAGTGAACATTCGATGCTGTACGCACCGTAACAATGGAACTACTGTGGCTGGTAGTTTCTGAAGCATAATGGGAAATATACCAGCTAAACCAGATGAAGTATAATGAGCGAAATTGTCGATAGCCCAGGTTATTTTTCTCCTTGCTGATTATTTATATGACCTCATGCACACTCTGGGAATTGAGACTGTTTCTCTAAAATACGATGCATTGCTTTTTCGGAGCTATTCAAGCTGCGGATTAAGCTTTACCTTAAAAGTATCACATAAATCCGAGAATTAAACCTGTAAATGGTTACAGGCACGTGCACTAAAAAAGTTAACAATCAAAATACATATTTTTACGTTTGAAACAATATAATTTCCTCTCCGGGGGTTTTAGAAGTGATATCATCACCTACAGCAGCGATAAAAAAAAAATTAGTTCCACTTTAAGTTTTAATTTTTATGAACACTACCGTACCGTACATAAATTTTCACCTATCAAATGAATTGCATGCATTTCTCAGGGTCGCTACTATTACGTGCTGATCATTGTTCGGAAAATCAGAAGACTACTTAAGATCTATGGGTGAGAAATGAACGCAGCTTTATTAAAGTCAGCGAAACACCACATCGACCATTAATGACAGAAATGGTGTACAAGGGGAAAACCTATGTATGTTTAGCACCACTCTCCACCACTTACGAAAAATTTGTAGCGGTTCGCCTATCTACCTGTACTCGTCCATAAATGCGGATATTCGCTGTTTCTTTGGGGTAAGAAGATAATTGAGTACCGAAGATTGAATAACTAAGAAAATTTTATGTAAGATGAAGACCCGACGCTGACGTAAGGACTTTATCAACATTTGTAAAAGGAAACATACTTTGTTGTTATTAAAGATAAATCTTCGAGTCATTTTCGGTATCGTTTATGTTAACCGAGCATGGAGCAGACGATACAAAGCGAACTAAAAATAAGCTAAAAGCAATAGACTATTAGACCACCAGCGCACCAGTGTCCGGACTGAACCCAAAGGGACATATTGTAGAGGCAGACTCTGCCCTACGAGGCGCCAAAAGTTGTAAGGAGCCCTCACTTTTCTTGCCGTGCGAATTTGGAAGCCATTTATCAAAAATTGAGCTGGCTGGAGAGGCCTATTGGTTGAGATCCAAGTAAGCAATTACTCCCAGAATGACACAAAATCTCGTGTGCTATGTGTTTGGCATCAGTGCTTTAACATCCGTATATGTAATTAAATTACAAACACGGGAACGCGCGAAAAAAAAAACATTCAGTTTATGTGAAATATAAAGTATTATTAATACTAATAAACTAAATAAAAAAAAAAAAAAAAAAAAAATTTATATAACAATCCTAAATCAATAACTAACGCCCCAAAGTGTCTGCTGTATCAATCCAGAGACTAAACAAGTTTGAACTTTGATTTATTATTGCAGCCGTTGCTGATTTCATTATCGCGCCAATCACTAATTCGTTTATCACCTTAATCAGCATCAGTCTGGATATCAAAAAGTATCCACTCGACTACTTCCTACACAAACATATTCAACACATACCTGTAATCTACCGTCTAGGGTCCTTTGAATAGTGACGCACTTGCTTGGATGTGCTCCGTTCGTTGTTATCGCTGTTATCAACGAATCCAGTTCATCACGCTTCTCCTTAAGCTTCTTCACCAGTGATTCAATGGCGCGTTTAGCGAATCCTTCACTCTCACCACCCTGTCGATGACACATTAATGAATGCACAATACTCAAGCATGCGTCAGCGGATGTAGGTGCCGATGTCGGGGGCGGAGGCATTGAATTCATTTCACGAACAATGATCGCTGCAAATAGGCGGGTGGGTGGTGTTTTCAATTATTAATGACTTTTTTTTTATTCTTTTTCTTAAATCACACTTACTATCCTGTGGTGAGACATTGGCATACAAATGCCCACCGCCCGTAAGGCCCACCATTCCTGAATAATCCTGGGGAACTCCCAGGCTACTCCGGGCATCCACTTTGATGCGAAGTATTTCCACTCCCGCCGCCGAAGAAATTAAAAATCGGTTTTTTGCTTTAACAATGCCTTGCACTTTGTTTATGTTAAATAATTTCGCAACATTTGGATTGCATGGAGTAAGATTTTTAGAACTTTTTTTTGTTTCTTGTTTCGCGCACCAATCGGAAGGTATTTTTTTTATTTTTTTGTTTTGCTTCTATGCACACACGGCGTTGAAGTTCGGCTTTGATTTCGATTAATTTTATAGAAAAACTGCGTTAAATTGACATCGATTGTGTTAACAAACGATTCGATTAAGGTATTCGATAAAAAATTATTTGTTTTAGTGCAAAATATTTTACAATACAACTGCGATTTGTGGAAAATAATTCGCAGAAGGAAAAGTTCCTTGAAGAATTGAAATAAACATGGCGACAGTGCATTTTTGTTTCTCTTTTTTCATATGTGCCATTTGGGTGTGTTCAGAAGTAGGATTCGAATGAGGGAGATTGGCAGCACTGATGGGAATGCAGACAGCATTATTCAATTGACCATCATGCTGCTATTTTTGAGTTAGCTTTCGAACGTTTTTTTCTTTTATAGAAAGCTTGTAAAAGAAACAACGAAACAAGAAATACCAAATTAACACTGAAAAATATAGTTAAGCAATAAATATAACATAAGTAGCAATAAATATAAATAATAAATAAGTAGCGTATAACTTCGGAGCTGCTCTTCCATAGAGCTTCCAATAATTTTCCCCGAAAACTGTTTAAAGAAGGATTAACTGGAGAGGACTGCCAAGGTGAAAGTATCATTTCCGCAGTTATCAAATACGGAAGATAATCATTGATTAGCTCAGAGAAAATCAAGGCTCTTATTTTAAATTGGTGCTGCTATTCGACTGCGAGACTACTAAATTATTCCTTTATGTCACCAATGCAACGTCCCGTAACGTTCGCATTGAGAGATTTTTAAGAACTCAAACAAAGGAATGTATTTTCGCATCCACATGTTTCTGCAAATTTGTTTACAGCAAAATTTCTCTCGCTTTATTTTTATTTTTCTTATATTTTAGGGTGACAGATGAAGAAGTTTCATTGTTGCCCTATTCTTTCCTATAATCTGAGAAATAATGAGAAAAGATAAAGAATTTTTTGCACATTCTACGGAAGTCTCCTTTAACAACAAAAACCTTCAATAAATTTTGTGTTCACAAAGTCGCCTAAGAATATACCTCGTTTCCAGATTTTAACAACTGTGTGAACACTTCCCAAAACGTCAAGTTAATTGACAGTAAAAACGTCAATGATGTGTCAAAAGCCAACAAAAAAATATTCATCACCGATTTCGATTTAGATCACGAAAACAAAATAAAATGATTTTCACTTATTAATTTCACAAGTAAATTGTTCTTTAGCTCAGTTTAAGTATAACAAATTCTAGTTCTTCAAAATGAAATATTCAACTTCCCCCACACCATCGGTAAGCCATTCCTATGCCAGCGGTGCAGGAAGTTATGCATCTCGAGGAACATCTCCTTTACCACCACCCGTGAACCATCAGCGTGATTGTCTGTCTGCCACAACGAAAAGTTACAAGTATCTGCGAAGATTGTTAAAATTCAATCAAATGGACTTTGAATTCGCCCTGTGGCAGATGATCTACTTATTTATTGCGCCACAGAAAGTCTACAGGAATTTTAATTATAGAAAGCGTAAGCAAGGTCAAGTGCATTCATTGCAATTCCATTAAGTAACGCTTATTCCATTTCAGAAACTAAATCACAATTCGCACGAGATGATCCAGCATTTTTGGTGCTTTTAATAATTTGTTTGTGCGGTAAGTCTGCAAAAACTTTCTAAATCGTCCCTTACAACTCATTGTGTTTCTTTTAGTTACTTCTATTGGATTTGCCTATGTGCTGGGTCTTAACTTCTGGCAGAGTGTCTCCTTCATATTTTATGTAGTTTTTGTTGATTGTATATTTGCTGGCGTTATAGTGGCCACATTCTACTGGATTGTGACGAACAGATACCTGCGGAGTAGCAATTTAGAACAAGACATCGAGTGGGGATATGCGTTCGATGTACATCTGAATGCATTTTTTCCGCCGCTAATGCTATTACACTTTGTGCAGTTGTTCTTCTACAACTGGCTAATAAGCCAGACGTGGTTTATATCTAGATTTATTGGGAATACCTTTTGGTTGTTGGCGTGTTGTTATTACGTGTATATTACCTTCTTGGGGTACAATTGTAAGGCAATTTGTTGAGTGACTCTTATAAGTTGTGATTTTAATAATTGTTGCTTGTTGCAGGTATACCACATCTGAAGAACACTCGACTATTTCTCATACCCCTGCCTATCATATTTTTGTTCTACTTGGTGACACTGATAATTGGATGGAACGTAACGGTTTCGTTTATCGTGTTTTATAGATATAGGCTGTATTAGACGGAGATACTTTGTAAATAAGAAATACATTTTCTAACGATTTAGTTTAACTAATAGCAATAATAAATAACTCACACAATTAGCTTTTGTTGTATTTGGAGCACGGCAGTCCGCGTTGCACAAACGACAACAGACGACGAGAGTTTGGCTTGTATGGCTTCTGTTTGCAAGGGAGACTATGGGTTCCACTTGTCGACCGCGAAGGAAAAAGTTTTCTCTTGTATGTATACAAGAACTTGGGGAGGAAAGTAGTTTCAGAAACTCGATAAAGCTTTATAGTTGTCACTGGCTCTACACCTCGATCATTAGACCGATACTCACATACGGGGTGATTGTCTGGTGGACAGCCTTAGATAAAGCTATAAATCGCGATTATCTAAGTAAGGTCCAACGTACAGCTTGTCTGTGCATCAGCGGAGCACTACGTACAACTCCCTCCGCGGCACTGGACATTATATTCCATCTAATACCCCTCGATATATATAGCAAGCAAATGGCAGCAACTGCAGCCGTTCGCCTTGAAGCTACCCAACAGTGGTCAAGAAAAGAATTCGGCCACGCCTCTATTCTGAATAAATTCAAAATCTCTCCCGAAAACACGGACTACACCATACCTCGTTTAAATTTTGAGAAGAACTTCCTTGTCACCATCCCTTCCAGATCATGCTGGGAGGAAGATGCATTTTTAGAAGATGATTCTATTCACTTCTACACTGACGGGTCAAAAACCATAGACGGAGTCGGTGCAGGTGTTTTCTCCGATAAGCTTAATCTTAAGCTCTCTTTCCGTCTTCCTAATCACTGTAGCGTGTTCCAGGCGGAAATAATGGCGATAAAAGAAGCCCTATCTTGGCTTAAGAAAAACGTGATATCTGCTAGAGATATTCGCATCTTTTCTGATAGCCAGGCAGCAATCAAATCCCTGGAATCGACCTCTATAAACTCTTTAGTAGCTCTAGACTGCCGTTCGTCTCTTGTGGAGATGGCTGAGCAGTTCAATATTCACCTGTGTTGGGTGCCGGGGCATAGAGACATTCCAGGGAATTGTAAGGCCGATGAACTCGCCAAAGAAGGAACAAATTTACCCATCTTGCCGGATAACGGCACCTTAGGTATTCCAATCGCTACTCGCAAACTTAAACTCAAGCTGGATGCTATCGAGAGTGCAAATCTTAGGTGGACAAGTGGTTCAACATGTCTAGCGACAAAACAGATTTGGCCAAAGCTGGATCTAAAACGCTCTAAGAATTTGATTTCTCTGAACAGATTGCATATCGGCACCACTGTAGGTGTCATCACTGGACACTGTCTAATAGGCAAGCATGCTACGAGGCTGGGCCTCTTCGCGAACGATTTCTGTAGAAGCTGCATGGATGAAGAAGAGGAGGAAACTATTCCTCACCTTCTTTGTCTCTGCCCAGCTCTCTCCCGTAGAAGGAAACTCCACTTAGGAGCTCCCTATTATAATGATACAAGCGACCTGATGAATATCGACATCAAGAGCCTCCTACGCTTCATAAGAAGCTCTAATTGGTTTTAAGACGAGTAGGTGGAGGGAGGCTTCTCCCATGATCCACGTGGTATCACAACGGACCTCTTTGGTCTAAGTGTGCTGGCGAATCTTAGCTGGCAGCCACTTCAACCTAACCTAACCTTATAGTTGTCGATAGCGACTTTTGTTCTAAGTAATGGACGGGTGATTCTTTTCATCTGATAATCAATTGCTATTAAAGTTTTCAATTCACAACCTTATGACTGTCAATAAGTTTTGCATATCCAAGCAGCTGAACCGGTTTTTTTTTTTAAAAAAATTCTTCCACACTAATATTAGCCCTACATAATATATATTCCAGTACGATGCTGAAGGCATCACATGGCAAGATATATCCTTAACGAGATTCGCTACAAATTTGAAATAATTCATTGATTTTTTAATCGTCCATTATCGATCTGTTGGGCTGAAAACTGCACTATATGAGGCAATGTGACACTGTAACGCTCTTTTGTTAACAAAATACACTGGGTAGGATATTATACGCGGATAATTAATGGGGATATGTCTCTGTAAATCTTGCACTACATACCACGGCTGATGGATAATTGGATTTATACGCTCTACCAAAACATCACGGGTGTTTGAAAAACTACACTGGCACGCTTTAAACAATAAGAGGTTGCCAAAGAAAAGCTTAAACGCTTACCTGTAAGGTACACATTATTACTCAGCCGGATCGGAACAGATCGGATCGAGTATAGAAAATATACTTAAACCTTTTTAAGAAGCAGACGTACATTCGCATAAGGGTTGCATGGTGATATCGAGCTTGGGTCTTAGCAATAGCCACCATCTTAGAAGCCATAAAGAGTTGCGCATGAAATCAAGCGCATAAATTGAGCATGAGCTTCATGTGCTCCTCACATGACATTGGAACTTCAGGTATCTTCTTAAGGTAGATTTTCGGGATGTTCATCATTAGCTGTCGTTTTGGGGTATCATTGGTTGGAAACTCAGCAAAATTACATCCCGTTTGTTTCAGTTTAAGTATTTTATTGTTACCACTCACAAGTACTTTTAACAAAACTCTCATCCTTAAGCTAAGTTTGTCGGTCTGATGAACGTGCGCTTACGCTTCATCCTCTTTCTGGCCAACTCCAATTGATGCAATTGCGAGTGAACTTCGGCGAAGATTTCCTTTTGTTCCTCTTCCGGAATTGTGCTGCGGTATTGCTTCATTAAATCATATTTCTCGTATGGTTTCTGTACTTTCTCTGCACTGAGGACGTGTTTCTCCTTCAGATATTCATTGATGTTAGAAACTCCTAACAAGTTTTGACGTTCCCATCGCTCAAGCCATGGACGTGGTTTCAATCTAACTTTGATATCATTTATTGGCACGGCACTACCCTCTGGCAGGATGTCAGCCTCCATATTTAAGTCAAAAGTGCTAAACTCAGGCAGAGCATCCCTTAGATAGTAAAGTTTCTCATCGAGACGTTTTTCAAGACGAAGGACTTCAATTTTCTGAATTGTTGGATCATACATCTCGTAACGCACTTCAACGCCCTGATGATCGATTACATTACGAAGAATGAAACGAGCCCGAAGACCACACCGATCACGATCAATGCAAATTCCTTAAAATCAAACGTTATTGCACTCTTTATAGATGGTGACTAAAATATCACTTACCAACAAACCGGCTGACCTTTCCAGCTGCATGTGGATCAGAACTGGTCACCGCAAGTATAGACCCAACATAAAACTCTGGAATATCAATTATCTTTCGTCGATCGACCATGTCCATGCGTTCGAGTTTTTCTCGAACGGTATTTCGCCATTCAATTTTTGGATCAGGAAGAAATTCTGGATATATGAATCTATAATTTGTGAGAGTGATTGGTTTCCTGGGTTCTTGTGGGGTTGTGGGTGGAGTTTGGGTGGTAGATGATTGAGTAACAGATGCCTCCTGCACTTGAGGTTTTGTGGAGAACGTGACTGAAACTAATGAAAAACATTGGAAAATTAAAGTGACACTTAAAGATTTATGTGGAATATACCAATGCGTTTAAAGTTCTTTTGTTGGAAAACATTTTTATTCAATATTCTCCCCGGCACATTCATTTTTGATTCAAAATTAGAAAACAAAATTGATTTTACGAAAGGTATTCAAAGAAAAATATTCGGACTTAACCTAAGGAATGTCGGATAAATGACAGTTTAAAACGAATTAGGGATGGGAGTTGTTAAATTAAAACTACTAAAACTATGTTGTCGCATTTTACAAGACCTGTTTCTTCTTCAAGAAGTCTCAGGCACTACAAACTGGCACAAATTGTGTACCAGGCCTTAGATCATACACATGATTAAAGAACAACAAGATCGAACGGCAAGTATTTTAGAATAGTAAGAAATAATTTTTGGCTATTTAACGTTTTTCGTTTTTTTTAATGCATCATATTCTTCCAGCAGTTCCATTCAAAATGTTCTATACAGAAAAATTTCCTTAAAAAAAGTTTAAAGATGCCATCGGTTTTCTCAATTCACATCGATTTTAGGAAAAAATTTCTCGCTACGATAGGTACAGATGATGTCCACGAAAGCTTCATAGCTCATTTTCCATCAATCATACGATGCCTCTTTATAAAACTGAATTGACGGTTTCGACAAAAAAATTTTGCCTTCTCGAAGTGCAGAATTTTTTAAATTCTGAGTAGAGCAGAAAAAATATTTTTTTTCATTTGTTATTTCCCCTTTCTTCAAAAACCGTGAGCTCGAAAATGTTTTCCTGTGCTTCATTCAAAAAAGATTCAATTCTAGATCAATTCTCAACACAAAAGAAAAGTTTGGGAATTTTCGACGCAAAGTTGGCTGCACAGCACAGCGAATTAAGAATTTATAGCTTAATTCGCCACAGCACTCAGCAACTTCGAAACAGCAAAGGACAGCTTTTGTGATGTGAAACACAGTGACACAGCAACAGCACACAGCGATATTTGATTTTGCGGAAAAATTATTTACAAAACAAAAGTAGAACTTGTACAAAGAAAATAATTGTCATTTGATTTCACGCAGAATTTTTCAGGTTTCTTAGACTGAAAAATTGTCTGTGCAAAGTTGGCTGCACATCACATCGAATTAAGAACTTAGGCCAAATGTTGGAGATGCTGGCTGAGCTAACGTGTTATTTTCAATTGAAAATTATTGGTTCTAAAATTTTTGCTGAGGCAGTCAAAGTTGCTGTGGTAATGTGTTTTAGCTATAAGCCTTCAACCAATTTTTCTTTATCATGAATCCAATGCCATATGTAGATTTTAAAAATCTTCAACAAAAAATGAAGTACGTCAGCTGCGCACTCCTGTCCCACAAGCAGATCCGGCAAAAAATCTAGTACATCTACTACAATTTCTACCGGCATATTCGTTTTTCATGTAAATTCCGCCCAATTTATAAACCATAATTCAAATAGAAATTCTCATAACTGCAAAACAAAAGCTACACTGATCTTATTTATTTTCATTGAACTGCAAAATAAATTTAATTTTCATGAAAAATCTACCTTCAATTAATAAAAATTTAGTACAAGCACTTGCTGCACAACAACTTGACTGCTGTACTACCTGTTAAAATTACGACGAAAGTATAAAAAGCCTTCATTTCACTGGCAGCTCCGGCTTCGTTGTCAACTCGAAGTCCAACATCCATTCACATGTGGGCAGAGGAGGAGGGAGACAATTTTTTCTGCAAATGAATGTGGTTGTCTCGTCTCGCAGTCGTCGTTGTCGTAATTTTCGTCGCTGTCGCGGTCGCCATTGTGGGAATTTCACTTCATCTGTGAGGACGTAGGTTGTGTATTTTGCCGTCGTTTGCCTGCCACCTTTGTGTCACCGCCGCTGACATTTGATTTTTTTTTTTTTGCACATAAAGAAATATTACTTGTAGATTTCTTTGATTTTTCATAACGTTTGTAAAAAACGAAAAGAAAAACTGAAACGGGATACATAACTTTGTTTTGATTTTCCTGCTTGCTGATTTTTCAATTTTTTTATTTGGGGTTTTTCAATCGCTACCGGGCGGAGGAGTATCTCGGTGATAGATAGGAATTTGATTCACCTGTGCGGATATAACAAAACGGCCTCAAAATTGCAGAGAAAAAGGTGCCAATGGCTTTATGCCAAACCTCAGTGGTGAGTATTGTAGAATTTAGAAAAATATTGACCGATTTTACCTGTAAGGGTGGGGAAATTAAACCGAAACATGGATTTTAAGCCACCCATATGGAAGTACACACATATCTCGCGAGTTCATGAATAAATTATTCACGGAGCATACGTTTTCTTTACTATAAAGCAACATCTTAACGAGCTCCACTCCACTATTCTTCTACCGACTCTGAAAACATCCATTGCGTAATTGCGTTGCATTAATAGCCAGTTTCCCATTGAATAACACCTTGGCGGTGCTCCTCTTGGGAGAAAGTTGGCAATTCCCTTAAGACGCTCTCGACGCCAATATGCTCATCATCGGCAGATGTAGCAGTGCATCCGAGAAGCAACAGCTTCACGAACCAGCAGTCAATTTTATGCTGTTTTAGTCATGGAGACCATAAAACATTGGTGTTCATAGGAAGGCTGCGAGCAGTAGGGCTGTTGTAGCTGTGGCAATTAATATAAAATTTTCAATCCGTGTTTCTGTTGCTGTTACTTTTTTTTCTGTTAGGTTTAGAGATGATTTTCATACACTATGACCTAAATGTTGAACGGATGTGCACCGTGCATCACGGTGATGATGCATTGGGAATTTCACACTTTGCTCGTGCTATAGTGTTGATATTGTGTGAATGTGCCGACAGATGATGGTTCTATTTGCGTATGAGTTATGACTTTATGATTGCCGCACTTAAAAAATATTTCAATTTGAAGATGGTTTGTAGCTAGTTAACCAGTTGAATGACTTCCGTTTATGAAATATTTATGCTGAACTAGAGTCGCGTGGGAAAGAGCCCATGCGGGTTTATAAACTATGTACAGAGTCTGCGTGAGGAAGCATGGAAATTGGTGTTAGGTGTTGACACCACCAAAGAGCTTTTATTTTTATTCAAAAGCAGCAAACCTTCTACAAATTTAGGCGCATGTCTTTATTGTTATTTTTTAAACTTTAAATTCAAAAAATTCCAACAACTGTAATGCTTGTAAATGCAATAAAATTTTGTATGTAAGGTTTCTGCATCGTCTTGCCGATTCGGCATTATTGCTTTGTTACAGCCAGGTGTTCAACATTTAACACAAGAACGTGATAAGGTCACGCTGTGTCTGGCTTGAATTTTTTGCTGCCAATATTGTATACTACATATATTCATACATATGTTCATATAAATTTGTGTTTTCATTTGACTCATGGCATACGAGTAATTTTCATCATAGATCCAATAATCGCGCATGATTCCTGCGACAGTATTCTGGCCACGTTTTCACAAAATTGCCAACAACATCGTCGTCCACTATCATATCTAAAATACATTAAGCGCTTCCTAGAACTTTCCTATCCGGCAAAGGTATACTCTCGACCTTTCGCCCAGCAATCCTTATTTGCAACTTGCCCGTAAAAGGACTGTCAATAAGGCTGAGAATTTTGGTTCTTGTGGACTCATCTTTATCGCCACTATGTTTGCCTCATTCGCCAAACCAGTGTATATAAATTTGGTTCAAGTCCACAATTCGGTTCTACCACTTTGCACCGTCAAAGAAATCCAAAGAAAGTTCGTCATCAACCAGAAAAGTAGTGGCAATACAGCCTTTCTCGGATCATGCTTGAATCTCAAATTCCTCCGACAGGCTATCCTGTGCATCACGTCACATCTTACACCTTTTTAATTTGCGTTGACAAATATAAACCAGTTTGTCCGGTATGCTCCTCCTGCGTAGCTCATTATAAACTCTACACCATTGAATGCCTTCTCGATTGTTAAAATATGATCCGTAAGCTGTTCATATGACTTACGCAAGAGGATCCTGCCTGTTCATTTTCGAGAGTATTTTCAGATGCTCCTTGATGCGTTCGTTGGCAAACAGCACATAAAACATTAACCTCCTATATCCTATTATAGATATCGAAGCGAATGAGAATGTGGATGAACTGGCTAGGGCTGGCTTGGTTACCGCATTCTTACCTTGAAGGCTTTCTTTGGCGTAAATTGGCAGTCAGTCAAGGTGGCACAACTGCACCTATCCTATTGAAAAAATATCCCAGGTCTTAGGTAATCAAAAAGATTGAACAATCTGTATTTCTACAACAAAATACTTAAGTTAAACAAAAATCATTTTCCTACACACTACTATCGCCGTAGATACCATCTTAACAAGCTAAGATTTTATACAGAGACAGTGTGTCTTCTTTATCTCAAAGAGACGCAGATATCTGAGCACGATCTTTGTAAATATCCCACACTCATATAGTTAAGAGTGCAAATCTTCCACTCTCGTGGAAAACAAGAATAATAACGTGATGTCTAGTAGATACATACCTACGAGTATATGTAATAGGTGATGATGGTCTGGACGAGGTTGCATGGTATCTACGACCCCGTTTTTGTGGAGATACCTGATTAGCAAGTTTTCAAGTAATATAATACCATTTAATAGGTACGCTTTTTCTATCATCAAAATGAATAATTCTCTGGTAAATCGATTAAAAACCAATGTTCTATATATTCCATGGTAGATTGATAACAGTCCCTCACTGACTGCTGGCTTGTTTCTCATTTGTCTTAAATACATATATTTGGCATTGGAGTTTTTTCTTCAGTTTTGCTTTATAAACAATTTTTTCCAACCGTTTGCTTTTATTTTAATTCTCTATCTTGTCTGCGTACTAAGGCGCTGACCCCGTATACATTACATTCCAAACAATATCACCGTCTCAAATTTCCTTATTTTTGTTCCGAAACAACTTTTTAGGAATGTACCACTTTTTGACTATATAAAGCGGGTTTGCTTCACAATTAAATTAAGAATACGTGTGTTCACGATCTTCTTCTACCAAGCAAACCTATAAATCAATTGCTATCATAGGCCAAATCAATACCATCCCAAATGTGATTATCAATTCTTTAGCTTGTTTAGCTAAACTTACCGCACCATTAGCGAACGATTGTATGACGTAAAAAACGCAGAATGTGGTATTTCCTGAAAAGGTATTTACAATGTAGAATTTTTAATTTTTTTTTTATCTTTTCTTGGGACAATAAAATATCAGCTCTGCGTTCTCGACATTCAGTGTTACTCAACTTCGTCGCTGATTTTATTTTAACGCGCAAACACATTTCCCTTATTCGCCTAGGTAATTGCAAACAGATATCATCACATTCAATTAATATCAACGCCGTGTCGAATGATTTCTGTGGACATTTTATCACTGTTTCCTGATAAGAGGGTTTTTTTGTGTTACTTTTATACTGTTTGCGCTGCATGTGCCACTCTTGGGCTCTCAAATCAGTTGTATGCCTCGCATCTCATTGTACTTGAAACACTCAATTAAATATTAATGATGCTTTTTATGGTGTTTGTGTTGTCTCTACTGAAATGATGGGAATCGTGATTACCTCCAATTCATTGCATTCATTTTTTGCATCAAAGGAAAAAAAAGATGAAAAACTTGCTTATGGAACTCTCTGTTTACACTGCGATATCATTATATAGAGTTTATCTTCTTCTTTTTAATTTGGAGGTCAATTTTGTTTACAAACTCTTTTTAAGGCTTTCGTAATTATAGTTGAAGTTGCAACGCCTTATCTATCTTTCAGATAACAGCGCTGTTATATGTATATTCCACAGTAAAAGTTGCTTGGTAGTGTGCTATGCATGTAATACACTTAAAAACACAATAAAGTAAAAT
The DNA here is from genome assembly GCA_946965025.1 of Blera fallax. Lineage (NCBI taxonomy): Eukaryota > Metazoa > Arthropoda > Insecta > Diptera > Syrphidae > Blera > Blera fallax. The sequence continues at coordinate 118,845,517 of OX337244.1, forward strand.
TTTGTTGGAAATTTATTTTTAAATTAAATGCGCGAGAAGGTGAAAAATCCAATTTCGAACATCGGGGTAATGAACTTCAAAAAAAAAAACCGGGTGTCGTTGGTATACATTAATCGTTTGCTGGTGTTTGCTACTGTAAAGGATGCATTCGACCGAACTGCTGCTAATGCATTAAGTAAAAGTTGTGGTTGATTCAATTCACGTTTTTGTTGTTTGGTTTCTATTTCATTTTCCTTTGAATTGAATGCTGTCCTTTTATTGGATTTAATGGTGGAAAAGATTAAATTGCATTTAATGTTTTGTACGAGTCATTTATAAATAATTATTTTGTTAATGGAATACTAACGCAAAGATCCTCGGTAGGTAATTAGTTGATTGCCTAACAGAAGTGCAAACATTGTTCATGAAGTCTGAAAACTTGGTTAAGCGCGACTCCTCCGTTCGCACATTGAGGCTTCTGTTAGGGAGCTGATAATAATTTGTAATTATTATTCTATACAAAAAGCCAACGTCGGCGATCGTATTCGTATACTCGTAACTTTTGAATAGTCCAACTGATTTTAAAAATATTTTGGTTTCTTAGAACGTCGTCAAATAGAATTTGTGCTCACTCGCTCGAATAAAATGCGTGGAATATAAAATAAAATTTACGTTGCGCACATAAAAATTTTGATATTTCTTATTAAATGGATGAAGTGTCAAAATCAAACATTTTTGGACGTTATAACGATTATCTAGGACTAATATTTTTCTCAAGTTTTTAGGTTTTGTAGTCACAGGCCATATAGCCTAGCTTCTACCAACCATTCGTGTTGTGCGTGCCATATACGATAGGTGTAATTGAGAAGCTTTATCGTGACATTAATTCATTACATTCACGAGCGGTGGAACCATGAAAAATATTGTTGGTTTTATCTTAAATTCAAAACTTCGGCGCAGTAGTCCTACGCACTACCCCACTGCGCCTACTTCTTTGTTAGTTTTATGTTAAGCTACGCACAACACTACAATAATAATATAATGGATCAGAGTCTAGTCAGTGACAATAAATTTTGTGTTATACGATAATGGAAATTCCTGAGTCGGACTTTGCTGTCCGAACGTGTTAAATGCTTTTTAAATTTTCGAAACAAGCGAAGCCTCCCACACGATGCAATATTTCGAGATCACTGTGATCCTGCAGATGTGGCAACAATCACGGTGTCTTCATTTCTAGTGTAAAGTATTCAACATAATACCGGGGAAAACTTAAACGTTTACTATTAAAGCGATCAACACTACGGCTGAGCAAATACTTGCCATCCAATATTCTCCACATTCCGTAAGGTCTAGGTTATCACTTTACATTTCCTTTAATATACATAATCGTGTATGAAGCATTTATAGTCTAGTAACTAGAAAATGCGTCAGCGAAGCTATAGGGTTCCGTGGAAACGTCATAACCCTTGGAGACTTATCAAACATTAGTCAGTGAAAAATTTTTCAGTGTTTTTTGTAATACAGACCTAATTCTGAGAAGTACTGGTCCCACGCTGTAATAACTGATGTCCATAGAATGACTTCATCAATAATAATATTTTTATAGTACTGCATACATATGTATGTACATATGTACATATTAATAAGAAAGGTTTGCTAACTAACAAAGAATTACCATCGATTATTATCGAGATGATTAGGATAAACATTTGGAAATTGATTGTCCCTCTTTTGAACGATGTGAATTCTAAATTTACTTGACAAATAAACACTTAATTTCGTGAGAAGATCGTTTAATTTATTTTTTATTTTTTACTGTGCATTTCGTTATAAAACAAGTTCCAACAAATTTCCATTTTTGGAATGCCACACTTGTACCATTGCGAAGATGATAAACTATTGCTATAATTTGATATTGCGGAATATTTCCAAGATCTGATTAACTTTGAAAGCTTTCTATAAGCTCAAACAGCGGTGTCGTCAATAGAATAATTCACGCAGTGTTTTTAATTTCATACTTTGAAGTCTGAGGTGAAAAGTTCTCGACCTAGCAGTGAAAGACTGTGATTTTAGTTTGAAAATGCATTTTTCTACGTAATCCTTCTTAGTTCATTTTACTTTGTCCGATGTTTCTGCAATGAATGGGTTTCATTCCAAGAGTGAGATTCTGTAAATTCATTTTCGCATTTCATAACAGTTTAGAGCCATATCCGAAAAGCAAATTTTACTTTCGAACCCACAAAGTATTTCCCACAATATGATATACAACTGGGTACGATTAAAAGTAAAAAAAATAACCTGGGAAAAGCATGTCAACGAAACGATAAAAAAAGTGCGAAAAATAGTTACGCGCTCAAAAGACTCAGCCGTAAAATGGGATGGTTTCTTAAATATACTAAACAGAACCTACAATGTGTACATTGTTAATATAATAACTCCAAAGCCTCTAATTAAATAAACTAGAAACAGCACAAAACAAAACACAATCCCAAAACTGGTCAGAGAAGCAGTAAAAAGAACAAACATTGACGCCTTCAGTACTCAAAAAACTCAACAATCCTAAACAAGATGGAAAGAAAGAGCCTGTATCAGAGCACAAACCTGAAACCACTAAATTTCGGAAACATGAAACGCACAAAGACTCATTAGTCCTTCGCACCTAAAAGAGACGCAATATGCGCACTATTACAAATAAACACCAAAGCATATCCAAAAATACTCCAACTGAATTTCAAACAATAGAAAACAACCTGAAAATCGAAAAGATAAGGAGAAGAGAGAGAACGAACAATAAACGCTAAAAGAACTCGATGACCAGAAAAGGAATGGTTAAGAATTTACACTCACGGAGCTAAACTAAAAAGCAATAAAAACGTAGGGGCAGGAGTCTGTAGCAAGTTGTTTAAGCAAAGACAGTACATAATTTGATGGCGAAGTATCAGCGATTAACACAGCTCTCCAATGCATAAAAACCTAGATTGTTTAGCGCATCATCTCTTTAAACATACATAGAATCAAGGCAACAGCAGGTTGCACTGTCTGCAACTTAAAACGAAAGATGGATGAACAGCATTTCGCCAGTTTTTAGGGAATGTAATCTTTTGGGATCCTGGCTTCAAATACATAGCTGTAAAGAAAACTTTTTTTTTTCCTTTTTTTTTATTTCATAAACTATAATACTAAAGCCGGGATGGCAGGATGTATATATGTACGTTGGTCTTAAATGCTTGTATGTTGTTATGAACGTTACACTCAAACATAGGACACAGCCACTTCAGAAGAAATAATAATTTCTTATGTCATTTAAGACATTTCGCTGGGTTTTTAGCGACTCTGAGTTCATTAAATTCCATTAGATAGCTTCTACCGCAATTGATTGTTGTTCTAGTTATGTGACCGCAGAGCATGGAAATGAATCAGGAAACGAACTGACAAATTCACTTCACTCACTTAACAAATTCATTTTTGCAACGTTACCTACAATCAGAAACAAAGAAAAAAAAAGCAATCAAATTGAGTTAAATATTTTGCATACCATTCCAAGCACTTGCTCATTGAAAACGCTTTGTCTTACTTTACCTGACAATTCATTCTACTGTGACTGAGTAAGACCTTTTTGCATACCCAATGTTTTGAAGAGCTGTTACATATTAATCTGAATACGTTAGCTTATCATAATCCAAACATCCTGACACATGTGTGACCTAGCCTCAATATTGTCTACATTTCGATAAAAAAAAAACCCATGACTGCCCCATTATCATAGATAACAAAAAAAAAAAAAACTTGACGAATAACAGAAAACAAATGAAAGAATTGTTATGTTTAACTTTATCATTTTTGTCAATTAATTTCGGTGCTATGCGGGTTGATCGAGGTCCGTACACTGATTGTGTCTTCTTTTCGTCGGAAATAATTTCATACTGTAACCGCGGGCACATACATATGAACGTACAATTGAATTCTAATTCCGTATTGTATTCCATGTACCTATTGTATCTACAAATTAATTGTATGCTATGTTACCTGCACATTCAGGCGTACTGGTAGAAATAATGTGTGTAATATGAAATTCAGATTACAAGGGTACTTATTGATTATAGGCCGGTAATGTTGATGATTTATTGTATTCTAGGTTAGGTTTCGTTGTAATTTTGTGTAAAAAAAAAACGACAACTTAACGACTGCTCTACATCTTCATAAGGGGTCGTTAGTAAATCGCAAGTGGGTTATTCGTTTAATCGTTTAAGCCGTCCAATGTCAGACATAATGATATGTACTTCTTTGTGTGCAATATCTTTATTGGATCGGCGTTGGCACACACGGTGTGCATATTGATTGTGGTTATAGCTAGTGGATATAAAATAAGCTGTTTAGTCTATTTTGGAATAAGAAAAGTGTTTGAGTTTGTTCTTTGGGTTTATTGGATAACCTTTGTAGTTAATTGGTAGTCATCGAAATTTTTTTTTTAAGGTTTAATAAAATCGTGGCGAATAAAAAAAAGTTTACATACTTTTTTTTTTCTACATGGAGATTGGAGATTTAATTTGTACGTCTATAAAAGCTGGCAGAGTTAATGATGCAAAATAGCACGAATGAGCTGCTCATTGCACACTCATTGCACATTACACACACACGATGCGAATCTTTTTTTTGCTTACATATTGAAGACAAATGTGATCTATAGCAGTAATTACAATTTAAGTATAGTCTGTCTAATAATGACTTCATTATCTTGAATGTTAGCATAACATTGGCACTGACATTGTCAATGTCAATTTAGTGGCACATAGTCTGTTTGCGATCATTTATTAAGAAATTTACCGTTTGCTTGGCGTTAGTTTTTAGTTTTTTTTAATAAATTTGGCAAAAGCTACGCCGTTTAGTAATGTTAAGCAGGAAAGAAAATGACAAAGCTTACGCAAAAGTAAGGAAAAAGCTTTAAGAAACTCCGTAAAATATTACTTCCATCCGGGCGGTAAACAGACTGCCTTAAACTCTAGGATGGAAACTTCTATATGATCTTAGGAAATGGCTCTGCTGTTAGTAGTTTTTTCGCCACCTATAGATAAACTACAATGCCTTCATACCAACCAATAAAATACAACTCCAATGCGTATACACCACGGGCACTGTTGAGTTCACTGTTATTGGAAGCCGGGTGTGACGAGATACTCAAGCTATCTACATTAGATATTAAGTACCTTTTTTAGCTTTTCTGTTACATCTTGCATTGTCTTGTGATCAGCAATTGCATCTACAGAAGTGTGGATAGTGGTTTTTTCATTTTGTGGTAGACCATTATAAATACAAAAAGAGCAAAGCAGGGTATACTATACTACCTTGTGGAACATGCTTTTTATCCTTTTAATCTGAGTAGGCATTGTCCTGTTTTATTTGCAATAATTTAAATAAAAAGGAGTGTAGAAACTCAGAATATTTCCTTGGCAGATGTCTTCGCATTGGACGCCGTAGTTGAAGTGTTCGTAACGGAGTGGGAGGTTCAACTCTCGAAAATATCAGCAAATTTGTTGCGACCCCACCTCTACTATGAGAAGCTTATTAATAACTCCTTTCGGACGCGGGAGTAAACTGTATGTCCCTTCCCAAAAAAAGAAAAAAAAAAAAAACCAATACTTGGCGCAACGGTACCATATGTGTGCTTCGGTTTTGTTTTTTTTTTACTTATGACTTATTACTCTCGGGCGCTTTTCAGAATTCGTGAGAGATGAGACCGTGAAAAAAACTTGTTCTTTTTCCGGGATTCGAATTTCGAACCTACTGGTCAGTGATCCAACAGACTAACCACTGAGTTAGGCCCTATAGGATGTTTGCACGAATATTGTACTCGACTGATAGGAACTATCACGTGCAAGAAATAATCTCATGAAAGCTACTAGATATCCTGCTCAATCACTTTAAAAATCACATATAAACACTTTGGTATAAAAAGCGATGGTATCAGCAGAATTCAGATACCTATTGAATAAAATTAAACATATTCTGCAGAAGTAGAGTTCTCTTTACAAGCTGCCCATTCAATTCTAATATATTTATATTTTTTGCCCTTTCAGTTGAAATTATATCACACTGTTATAGAAGATGTTATCACCAGTGTACGTGATGCATTCCTGGACGAAGGCGTAGACGAACAAGTCCTACAAGAGATGAAGCAAATATGGCGAACAAAACTAATGGCAAGCAAAGCGGTTGAACTAAATCCGGAACCACCAGAGCCCCAACCACCACCGATTATTGCTAATAATCCGAAGGTAAGCAAGGTTTGTCTTCCCCTCTGCTAGAAAGTGGAACTTTGTTTTGTTGAACCCTTAATAGCGTGTTATTCCCTTTTTATGTACAATGTTTGCTGTGTATACTACTGCGTGTTTTGATTTGAAAAACTTAATAAATAAACTGCAATTATCGCTCGCTTATATGATCAAAAAAATAACATTCCACAATCAACCACAAACCAACCACTCAACCACTTACCATCTGAACCAAACTTCATTATCTACCACTGCCACGAAAAAAAATCGTATCGTTCGCTCGATCGCACTACCCATTTCTGCGACTTCCATGATTGAACATAACCACTCAACCACTCTACCACTACAGCCCTCAAAGGTATGAGCCAATTTGATTCTTACAGTATTTTATTGCTTTGTGGCATAGTTTGCTTGCAATTAGGTTCTCAATCTGTTATACTAATGTATTAATTCATTTAATTAGGCTGCTGCTAACAAGTCAAAGAAGGCCGCAGCGGCTGCAGCCGCCGCTGCAGCTGCGGCAGCTGCTGCAGCATCTCAAAACAACCCAACAGCTAATCAAAACAATGATGTTAAACCAAACCAAGCCAATTCAGTATCGACTATGAATGGAACAATCAAAACAGAACCAAATCAACCTCCTCAGCAGCAGCAACAACAACAAATGCAACCACAGACTATGGTCCAACAGCAGCAAATGCAACAACAACAACAGATAGTACAACAGAAGCAACAGTTACAACAGCAACAACAACAGCCAAATCAAAATAACCAACAGCCTGTTCAGCAGCAGCAGACAACTTCAGCGTCAGCTATACCAGCAGTCGCTGCATTAGATCCAAACAAGATCATGCCCGTAAATGTAAGTTTCATTCGTCCTTATGTGTTCCTGGTTAATTAGTATTTGTTTTAGATAACTTTACCTGCTCAACCCGGTACCATGAATTCAGAATCGCGGGTTCTTACCATTCATGTGCCAGCGTCAGCTCTACAAGAAAATCAGTTGACACAGATCCTTACAGCTCATTTAATTTCATCAATTATGTCGCTACCGACGCCTTTAGCTTCATCTGTATTGCAGCAGCATGTTAATGCTGCTCTACAGAATGCTGCTATGCAAAGTGAGTTTTAACGAAATTTCTGTTCGCTTGAAAATGTTTCAAAATAGATCATATTTCCCTTTTTGTAGAAAATTTCACAACAGCCAAACAATTGGATGGTGCTCTAGATACATCGGATGAGGATGAGTCTGAGGAAAGCGACGACAACATGGATAACGAAGATGACGATGATTTGGATAAAGAAGAAGACGAAGATGGCGAAAACGATGGTGGAGCTGAAGAGGAGCCCCTGAATAGTGAAGACGACGTGACTGATGAAGATGCCAGTGACTTATTTGATACGGACAATGTTATTGTCTGCCAGTATGATAAGGTAAGGGATGCTCTTTATCGCTTACGGCGTTTCTTATGACATTTATTGTATTGTCTTCAGATCACTCGATCGAGAAACAAATGGAAATTCTACCTGAAAGACGGCATTATGAACATTGGTGGGAAGGACTATGTATTCCAGAAGTCTAACGGCGATGCCGAATGGTAGACAGTTTTTTTTTCTTTTTCGTTTTCTTTTTTTTTAGATTATTCGCCGTTATTATTCTTTTTAAATATAATTGTTTTTATTTTAAACCCAAAAAAGAAAACAAACAGCTAAAGTATCTACAATTTTGCTTATAGTTTCGACTGTGAGATATTCTGTAGGAAAACATGTTTAATATTTTTTTATTGTCTAATATTATCGGTTACACCTGATGTGGTGTATTTTGTGGATATGGAAAGAAGGCAATGATAATGATGAAAACTAGTAAGAATAAGAAAAATTATAAATAAATGGTTATAAAGAAACTTAACTAACATTACATGTGCTATTATATAGGGAAGTAACAAGCAAACACACACAAATACTATGATATTAAAATTAAATATTAATAAAATTTATTAATTCAACAACCAAGCAAAGTAAATTGATTGTTTTAATTACGAAAAAGAATTCGATTAAACCGCCATAACTTTCACTAAAAGCTCCGTTCCGGAGAGTTGAAGCCCTTAAAATGGATTAACCAAAAATGATAGAATTTATAATATAGTTCTAATATTATAATCCTTCTTCACGTCTTCTTCACGTCCTCCTGAAATAAACGAGAGTGGATTGAAAAGTTTACAAATTACTTTTATTTTTGAATGCTAAATAGATGAAAGTCACACCGAGCCAGATTAGGCAAATAAGGATGATGCGGCAGTAATTCAAACCCACAGTTATGGATTTCAGCTTTGGTTTGAGGCTAAGTCTGTGGGCGTGGATTTGTAGTGGTGAAACAAAACTATTTCAACACTTTCGACGCTTGGCAAAGTGATCAACCATGTTAATTGAACTTAAGCATTCTTCTGAGCTGGTGATTCAAATCTTCTTCATTCTTTGGATGACTGTTTGGTCTAAGGGGTATAGTGGTAAACCTAAACATAGGTCTCATTTGTCGTCACAAATCTGGTTAAAAAAAAAAATCATTGGAATCGGTTTAAAACAAATCTAAACATTCGTGATACATCGTCAGCCGATAACGTTTTTGTTCAACTCGAAGAAGTTTCGGAACCCATCTTGCAGAAATCTTGGAGAATCCAAGCTCGTTTTGAATTATGTTCTGGGTCTGTTTTGTGAATAAAGTTAAATGGACTGCGGTTTCCAATACATATGTATATGAAACTGACTGCATTTATTTTTGTTTTTACTAAAGTAGTTTATTCTGCGCAAAAATTTTGGAGGAAATTTGTTCTATATTTTTCAAAGTTTTCGGTTTTGACTAGTAAAATGCACGTTTTCTTTGGGAGCTTTGGCCATCACTTCATTTCTCAATCTCCCATAAAACTAAGGTAAAAATGAAAAACAAATATAACTTTTGTTGCTATACAGTTTATTGAAACAACCTATCATCTCGGCGTAGTATTTAAATCTTATTCATATTCAAAAAACAAATACATAAAAATTCATATATTCTTCTAAAGGTTTTTTTAACTTTTTTTTTTGTATTTATGTTTATATTTTTATTTATATATTTATATATATTCTTAAAGATTTATTATGTTAGTTCATTTTTCGTGTTCATCGTTTATGTTTTAAACCTTTCAATACATATTATCGCTCCTCCTAGTGTATGTGTTTTTTTTTTACAATAAGATTTACTTTTTTGTAGAGTAAAAATATGGTTTTCCTTAGATTTTTATTAGACACCAATTTGTGTGTCGGTCATTGTTATTTCTTCACACAATTCAAGTATAATTCGATTTATTCCTACACAAATTATATTTAAAAAAAAAAAACATATTACTTTGTGCCACGCACCTTATTTAAAAACTTTAATAATAAGAAAGATTGATGACACCTAATTAAATTTTAAGTTGTTCATTATTTTCATTTATTTTATTATTCACATTAAAGACAAAAAAGAAATTGTGTGTTGGATTTTTTGTTTGTTTCCTTTTATAAAACACCAGCAGAGTGAGGATGGAGAGCTACTCTACAGTCTATGCTTTGCATACACAGCTGAATGTGCCTTGCATTTACATAATGAATTGTTATTACATTTTTTCCAATAATACGCAAATTAACTAGTCAATAGTGCAATATTGATCTCCTTGACCATTTTTACCCGATGCAGCATTTTCTGTAGGGCTTCTTGACTAAGAGCCTGCGTGGAATACCAAACGGGGGAATCGGGCACGCAGGATCGTTCCGGTTGTAAATAGAATACATCATTGCGGGTCTTTACGCTTTCAGGGCTGAAATTAAAGTTGAATGATATTTTTAATATTTTTTTAGTTTAATTGAGGAGAAAATGAGAATTATGAGTGTCTTTTGAGGAATTAAAAATGAGTGACTAACTAACTGACATTACCTAGAACTGGTCAGCAAATACTCCGATAATCTACTCATCCTGTATTGGCTTAAAACCCCGACCGACAAATGTCTGCCTTTACAATCAATCAGAAGAGAATTTGATAATAATAGGTCTGTTCCTTTACTTTCTGCTCCAAAAATAGCAAGTAAATAAATTTCAAGAAGTGGGGGTAAAATTTTCTCATAGAGAGGCAAAATTACGAAAAAGTAAAGGAACGCTTTCAACCACAAAAGTTGCAACAAACGAAATCTCATAAACACCTCGTCTATCACCCCTATCGTGGAATCCATCGGAATTGAGTTTCACTTCACCTATTCGATTCCCTTTCACTTTCTACTGCTATTGTGGAATCCGCCGGGAACGTCTCCTTATCGACAGGCATTTGGAAAAGGTAGTTTCACTGTTAAATGCTGTCTTTTATTTGTTAGTAAATATTTTTTGGAAAATAAAACGATTATTCAAATTAAGTTTTAATTATAACTAATTGAATTATTTAGAAACGGCCCATATTTATTCAGCTCGAGCCGAAGATCGTCCCAAAACCTTTTTACCTGTTCTGGTGGCCTTTTGGTCATATTTTTAGCAATATCTGGTGATTCTATTCTATTAAACTGCAGTCTGTTAGTAGTTTTTTCCTCATATGTAAACAAATACAAAATTGTTGTTTTTATTTTTTTATTTCACTTACATTTTTTAAACAAGAAGGCGACGTGCGGCAGCGAAGCCCATTATATAAAATCCGCAATGATTTTGATGCGGATGAGAAATGCCATTTTCTTCGGGAAAAAATCGATTCGAACGTTTTCTACGATACAGTGAAACTGATTCACATTACCGACATGGGGAACTGTTCACTTTGCGGATTTGACGATGCTGAAATATTTTTTTTCGGTGAATAATTCCCCCCGGCGGATTCCACGATAGGGGTGTATAATTATTTTGCTCAACCTTAAATTCAAATTCAAATATCCACTTATCTGTTTGAATACGTTGGAATGTCTTAGAAGAACATTCAACTTTCATTTGCGCTCCTTTTTTCCATTTTTCAGTTTGCAGCAAGTTAAAAATTAGTGCATCCAAAGTAACAGCTGACTTTGACAGATAGTACACTTCTCACCGGCAAAAATTTGTTGGGCAAGAATTCGTAAGATTTTTCACTGAGCGGAAATTTTTACTCTCGTTGCCTCTCTCTCTTACGATTTTTTTGTGTTAAGGAACGGGATTAATCTAAAATTCGTACAAATTTTCAGGTAAAGGAACAGACCTAATGTTGTACTATGCTCGCTACCTGGACACAGTAGAGCATATCCTGTATCTCCTTTTGGGATTAGATACAGTGTGAGAACATAAGAAAAATAGTAAATTTACCACAGCGAATTCAGAAAATATTAACTAACGCAACTTCTGCAGCATTATAATGTAGCAGCTGTCACATCACAATAAAATTTTCTGCATGTTTGCAAAACAAAGGCAGTCATTTCATTTCATTATGTTTATGAACGCAAGTGATACCGAAACAGCTGTAATGGTAATAAACGTAAACACCCACACTTGACTTATTTTTGGCTGAAACGAAGACATTGAGGAGAATTGAGTAAGGGTGAGCTCTAATTGTAGAACTACGCATCTATTCATGTATGTCAAAAAACTGCATTACCATTGCAGTTGTTTGAGTAACTTGCGTTCATAAACATCAAACGACTGCCGCTGTTTCGCAAACTTGCAGATGATTTTGTTCTGATGCACAGCTGTAACAAGATTTCTTAGAACCCATCATCCCCAAAGTATGCAAAGCAAATCTACGCGAAAGGAGTGTCATCAATCCTTTTCGGGAGAGAGTTCAAAAATTCTTATTAAATACCAGGCGTCTGTTCCCAGAAATGGAATACACTTCATATATCATACTTATGAAAACAATTTCAGAGATGTTAGTCTGAGGATTAACAGTTGAACAGACTGACTAACTAGCAACCATAAAACAGACATTTGCGTAAGCTCTATAACATAGGTGGGAACGATTTATATAAGTGACATGCATTCCACCGATTCTCAGAGTTCTAATTAAACTTCTTTTCGTTTGCATTCATTCATTGTTTCATTAGCATATTCTCGTTCCTAACCCAACATTTTTACCTTTACTGATGATGCTGATTCTGTGGAACAGAGCTAGTCTTTAAAAAACGAATAATTCCTTTGACTTACCATTTCGACAAGTAGAATTCATATAATCTCACAGGACATCTGAGTGGATTCTCTTCGTTTTCTTGTTGTTCGTACACTTTTTTCTTACGAGGATTTGCATCTGCGAAACAGAAACACTTTCAGTGTTATGCTTCCATTGCAACTCGAATCATAATTTCATACTCACCAAGTCCAGCTTGTGGTGGATAAAAGCGTAGCAGTACATTTCTAGTGCCAGGTGTTTTGGCATTCTGTGCAGAACGCTTCCAATGCTTCATTATGTGTGAGAATGAGAGTTGCATGTGTTCCTCAACAGTCTGAAAAAATGGAATAATAAACGTCTCCGTCCACCATACTGTTTGACTTCCAACTCACCGTCAAATTGAAATGTTTCGTATTAAAGAACATCAGAGTACTTAACAACACATGGGGTGAGTGTGCTCCCAATTGTTTGCACTCCCAAAGGTGCTCTTCCTCCACGCGGGTTACAATATATTCTGTTAAAAGGAATCCATTTGAAAAAAAAAACATTTTCATTCAAAGATGACGAATGACTTACGTGAATCATTGTACAGTACTGAGAACTTGCGCGCAACTTCGTCTAAACAGTCAGTGAACCGTTCATAATACGGATCTGTAAATATGTTGTCTATCCTAAGATTTTCATATAGATATTGTTGGATTCCTGTAAATCATTCAATGTTAGACAAGAAACTGCGAATACAATCGAATACTCTACCTAGCACTAAGTAGTAGATTGTATCTGGGGCATACTCCGTGCCATTTGGCTTGCGAACTTCCTTGACGAACAAGCAAAGCGAATAATTAAGTTCATCAGCTGTCATTTGCAGCAGTTCTGTCTTAAAGAGACGCCTTCGTATCGAGCTCTTTTCAATATCCGCATTCTTCGTCATCACCCATTGCTTCCACGCATTCACACCGAATGTAAACTTAAGACACATATTCGCGTCAGGTTTTTCAACGGGCATCACCGATTGTTGAGTTGGTGTGTTGGTGTCGACGGATAAACGTTGCCGTTTAATAGGCGATCGATTATTGCGTGGTGTGATTGGTGAAGCTATAGCGCCACGCTTACGTGCACGACCGCCCCTGAAAAGAAAAAGACCATAAAAATTGGAGTATCAGTCTCGAAATATTAAAACAAAACATACCTCTGTGAATCCATCATCATATGGTGACCCATCTGCATCCCTGAATCTTCTCCAACTGGCGACGATTGAACCATCCCCGGCGGTGGATGCGTTATTGTATTTGCCGTCATCGCAGACTCTAGGTCGACGCTTGGCTCCTCATATTCTCCGCTAGCCATTTTCAATGCCATCTGCAGAACGTCCTCGCCAAAGGAAGTATTATTTTGGGGCTCCATAGAGACCTCAACATTATTTGTCTGTGGCGTTGGAGTTGGGTACTGCACTTGAATCATGCGTGGTTCGGGTTTTGTGTCCTCCTCCGAGTCAGAGTCTGATTCGTTTTTCTCATCTGCAACCATCTCGGCCATCATTAGCAACTCAGCCTCAAATGGATCAGCAGGCATTTTGTCTTGAATCTTTTTGATTTCCTTGAGAATGCCGTTCGATGAGTTCCTCGTGGTGGGGATGAAAATCGGCACAGGAATTGGCAGAGGGATGGGTACCGGCACTGGGAACGGTGCTGAATACATGTACATAGGTTGTGGAATAAATATCGGCACTGGAACAGGTATGAGAATCTTCGAACTGAAGTCCTCGTCTGTTTGTATTCCAATTTCTGATGTTTGGGGCCTGCAGTCAATGGATGCGTCCTCCGTTTTCGGGTGACAAGTTGTTTGGACGTTGCGTACCATTGGTGGATAGGGTGGTACTGTGACAATTTTTGTTTCCACGTGCTTCTCGATTATGGGACTTACTGAACGGGCCACTTCTGGAGTGGTCACAGCACTCGATCTTGTAGATGTTCTTCCTCCTCGCAATTGAGGTTTGTTGCTGACCGTAGTAGGCGGTGCCGCTGGTAGAATCGGTGAGGACGTTGAAGAGCGGGTACGTGTTGTCGGAGGAGCTGGAGGAGTTGGTATCCGTGGGGGGCGTGATTCGTTAACAAATTTCTTACCGCGACCGCGTCCACGAGTTGGACCCCTTCTTACCGTTGTATTCCCGATTAATGTTTCATTTTCACCCGTGGCCAGTGAGGCGACATTTGAGATCACTGGCATCACCGGCATCTGGGCCTGATTGTTTTGATTCTGCTGATTTTTTGTGATAGGTGGCGGCGTCGAGCCTACAGTCTTCATCTGATTAGCGTTTAATTTCACCCTTTTTGGCAAACCCGTTGGGAATGGCGTCGCTATATTGGAATTCTTCGAAGACTGCTGTTTCGGACTCACGTGATGAGTGGCTGTGGCAACGGCTTCTGAATCAAGTGTTAGCGGCACCCTAGCAAATTGGCTCTGAAATTGCATTACACACTGATAGGTACAGAAATTACGCATGGAAGCATCAGACATCGTCAGATGATATTGTGGTGTTGTACAAGCATTACAATTGTCGCATTTGATAGCCGCGCGACTAAAGGCATTTATTGAGACTCCATACAGTGTCAAACAATTCAGGGAACACATCATTACTTGTCGCTGATCAACAACTTTCATAATCATGTCGAAATCATACTTTTTCACTTTACACCACTGGCATGAAGTGATCTGTCTGTTGACTATTATGAACACATTGAAGCAGATACGAGAGCAGAATACTTTTGGCCGCTGCTTTTCACCGTATATTGTGAAACTTTCCGATGATTTGCGCTCGAAATATTTACTGCACATGCCGCACTGATCAGGCACAATGTTGCTTACAAATTTGAAGGCAGAGAAACAAGGATTTGAGCAGAAATTCTGTTCCTTTCCATCGATCGTCATTTCTACACGCATCGGTTTCTCGAAATTACACACCGCACAGCGATCTGTGCGAAGTTTCTTCTTAGCGTTGCACATAGAGTCGTAGCGGCGCATACACGACTGACTGCAGAAATCTTTAAACTGCTCCTTATCACCCACAGGAGCCAGAAATCCCTCCCCACTGCCAGATATGTCTTTTTGACAACATGAACATGTCTTAAGACCCTTCTTGTAGTTGTTTAAGCATGTTGCACAGCAGAACTGGCGGATTTCAAACCCAAAACGAACGCAATATTTCCCTAAACTCTGATGGGGCACTTCGCCATGGCATGTCTGACATTGTGAGCCAATATGACGTTGATATTTTCCCAAACATAACTCGTCACAAAAATCCATTGTTTGCCACACAAGATTCTTACTATTTAAGCGCAGCTGAATTTCCGACATACATTCAGAGCAGCGCCGGAGAAAGCTTGCAGCTCGTTCTACACGAGCTGCTTCAGCCTCTGTGGCTGACCGAGATACTATACGCGAATCAGTATTGTTCGATCCTTTCGAGGAAATCGTCGTGTGTCCAATGTTGCGCACTCGAATTGAGTCCCGTTTTAGATTGAACTTCTCTGGCTCGTCGGTGCTAAGAGCTTTGTAACAATCCTCAGAGCAAATGTAAAATATTTCTTCATCTTGTTTGAAGAAATATTTGCTATTCGACTTGTTCTTCTTGCACTGAAGGCATTTGTGGTCATCAGTGTCATCGTCAGGCACCTCATCTACAAGGAATTTCTTACGACGGAGGAAAAACTTTCCAGGATTAGCAGCCAGCAGGTTATCTACACAAGCCATTTCGCAAATGTAGTCTGTCGTCGTCTTTTCGGCATCTTTATAGCGGAAACCGCATATCTTTTGTTTGTCACACTGAGTACATTTGTGTCGAGCAGAGACAGCCAAAAAGATGATGGTTTTGTGTGGCGCTCCACCCTCAAGTACGGGTTCTGATGGCAGCAATTCTTCCAGCAGTGGTTCCTGTGCGGTTTCTAAGAAACGATTTTTTTAAACTATTTTAATGGACTATACATTTTTCTGTCTTACCCTCTAATGAAGGATCACATGCTTCTTTTTCTTCAGCAATATCCTCAGCTAATTCACCTTCTTTTTCTGCATTTTCTCGAGCTTGTATTGCGCGCTCTTTTTCTGCGTCAGTCATCTCGGTCTCAGTGTCGGGAATGAGACACACGTCAGACTCCTCGGGTTCTTGTACATTTTCGACGTCAGCTGGAATATATGTATAAAGCAAATCAAATAAAATGGAATGATTTTAAATACGTTACGGAAGACATAAGACAAAGAAAGGTTGACACAGAGAAGCAGATACCAGAGCTGAATACATTTGGTCGCTGCTTTGCACCGCATATTGTGAAACTTTCGGCTTAAGATTTTGTAAATCTCAGCTTTTATGCAAGGGAACTACATGTATGTACATATGCATATACAGGAAGTCAGAGGCTAAAAAAAACAGTATAAATACGTCCAAATGTGGAGTCATACTGTTCCTCGGTCCACTGATACGCGGTAATTTAGATTCTGATTTATGCGAGTCAGTATGGTGAAACATACTTGTAAGTCCATCATCTATGGAAAAAATTAGAGTTTTCGAAACGAAATGTCTTCGAGCTTACTTGCAGATGTACAGGAGCACACATTGCGACTTCTAACAAGAGACATAATGCTGGAAGTCCCTGAAAAGATCTAGTTTCGGGCTTATTTTATGATAATCCTGGGTATTTTAGAACTTCATTAGACATTCATGCATCTGGATGTACATGACTACTTATCAAACTCGAGAAATATTGTCACAATACACTGCTCTGCAAGAAGAGCCAGTAAAAAATAAATATGCATTGTCAAAAACCAGTTTACCTGCCTAGCTGTTTAAAGTGTAAGTAGCATGCATCAACCCATTTTCGAAATATTTGTGCTCGATTCTCAATAAGTAAACCCTCTAAACTGCGCTAACTATACAGGAAAAATTTAAATTAAAAACTGCGCAGTCTTTACTAGGAAGAAAGTGACTATATGATTCTAAAAATACCGCAGTTATGTTGAGTTTTCGTTTATAAATGAAATCAACGAAAAAAATAACTGAGACAATTGGAGCGTAGCGGACACCAACGCTCCGGTCTTAAGAGGCGTACATAAGTGGAAGGGGATCTCAACAAAGTTAGCGTCCGAAACTGGAGGAAGCTAGCTGGAGATTCTTGTTGGTTGTGGACCAAGTTCACCCCGGACTGTAGCGCTACCTTAAGTAGGTATATGAAAAAAGAGCGGCAAAACTTCCAGTTAGCTTTTCGAATGAAATAATACTCGTTATTATTGTATAAATTACAAATATTTTCTTTTTAATATAATCCTCAGTGTGTGAACGTAGTCACACTTGACCAATTTTATTCATAGAAGTTTGCGTTCTTATCCTTCATTGTACCGTTCCTCTGTGGGTACTAGTTTTATTAAATTTACTCCCTGGTAATTTTCGTCAAACCTAGCACATCAGATTTTTCCAAGAAAGTTGTACAGTTTATTTTTTTTTAGTTTTCATCGAACGCCCAACTAAACACACAGTCGAGATCGAACATTTTTCGATACTGGGTTAAGGGTACACATAATTTTGGCGGTGATTTACTATGGGTTGTTGTATGTGATATTCATTAAAAGTGTGTATGTGAGTCCATAATCAATAAGTGAGCATACTCGAAATATGAATTATCAAACTCGTTTGAAAAGCCCTTATATGGGCTGATTGCGCTAAATATATATATTTTTTTTAATGAAGCTTCAGATTCATTTCTCCTCGGGGTTGAAGTAGAAGTACGAAGTTGAAGTACATAAATCCATCTAGGCGTTTAAACTGGTGTAATTGAACACAATTGCGAGCTCACTTTATGAATTTTCTGTTACAGGAATAAAACTGTTCCATATCTCGAAGTGCAAAAAGCAACCTATGTATGTATAAATAGTAGCATGTAACAGGATATTAATCTGTATTTTTGTCTCCGATTTTACTACCCTTGGAAAATTGCAAGTTTGAAAAATTATACAGAGAGCGCGACAAACATTTATCACCATTTTAGGTAAATATATAATCAAAACCGAAAAATGAATTTATAAATTACCGTTATATGTTATACAAACAATATTTCTGAAATTTATCAAAATAAATGTTAAAATATGTGTTAAGTAGATAAATATAATAAGTATCTCATACCGGGCTCAAAATCGCAAGCAAACATTTTTGTCGAATCATCAAAAACAATAATCTCGCTAATCATCGACCGCAAACGTTCAACTTCACACCGAGTGAGCCTTAAAGAAACCGAATTTACTTTTCTTGCTTTTAAAAGGTGTCGGATTGTCTTTGATATTACCAAAACAATAATAAGATGGTGAATAAAAACCTTCAATGCTTTTGATTGGTCAAAAATGGTATCCATCCACCATTTTGAATTTGATAATAGGAAAAAGTACTACCGAGTAAATTTCTCTATTTTCAGCTAAACAGCTGACTATCAAAGGTAAAAAAAGAGCAGCGCAAACATTATTTTATTTGTTGCCGTGCGCCATTGAGATCGGCGATTAAGACAAAAAAAAAATGTTTCGGTTTTTTGATGACGTTAAAAAAAGTTTTGTTTATTAAAGCGATATGAAGGGTAAAATAAACATTTATCGGCGATGAGATTATAGTATTATTGTTGGCAAATTCTAATGTACAGTCTTTAGGAAAAATACTAGGAACCATTTTTACAAGCGTCAGATTTATAACGAGAAGGGTGGTATGACTGAACGCGACAAACGTACAAAATGAAATGTCAGTAGGCATAGGGTTGCCATGAACCTAAAGTAAAACGGATTTTAATTTTACGAAAAACAGAAAAATGTTTATTTCTTTCTAAAAAAAATCATTTTTAGAAAAAAAAAAAATTCATCATTCAAAGCTTACCCTTTTTGTGGAAAGACGGTGAACAGTAAGGGGTTCTAAGTTGTAAATAATGAAATTATTTAAACTTCAGCGGTTGTGAGTTCTATGGACTGCTATATAAACCAGTTATCATCAATGGTTAGAATAACTCCAATATCGAATAGAACAATTTATTAAGTATTAGAATAGATAAATGGCTTGAGACACTTCTGCTCCTGGTTTAAAGGAAATCAAAATGGAACAAATGATGCGAAATAATTAACAGAGTACATTTATCACAAATGGTTAAGAGGTTGAACCCATATACCCGTTCTGAAAAATTTGACTTCACACACAATTCTATCAAAAACTTTAATACGTTTATTCCATGCCATCACATCAACAATTAAGAAGCTTTTCAATTTGCTTAACGGAATTATGAAAATGTGTGTCTCCCCCAATTCTGCAACAGATGCATAAAAGAAACAGAAGCCCTTTATAGTAGGTATATAAAAAGTTAAAAAAAAAAAAAAAAAAATTGCTCTCAAACCGAGCAGTACTTAATAAGTCGTAAAACTCACTAAATTTTAAATAAAAATATTTTACTCACGGTCAGCGTCCTCCTCTCGTGTAGCTGAAGTTTCCGCTTCCTCCGGCACATTATTATGAGAAGTTTCATCTTCATCTTCTGCAGGTAGACCCTCTTCTTCCACTGCTTCAGTCACCTCCTGCTCTGCTTCTTCCTCATCTGCGTCATTTGCAACCGTATCAGGCTCATTTGGTTCCTTATCCGGTGGCTGCTCAACATCTTCTCCATGCTCCTTTTCTGCTACGGGATTCTCATTTGTTGGTTTGTCGGGTTTTTCTGTAGGTTCTTCCATAGCTGCGTCATCAACAATATCCTGACCCTCTGGAACCGCTTCAACTGATTTCGGATCCTCTTCCATTGTGTCCACAACATTTTCGCCTTCAGTTTGTGATTTTTTTTCCTCCACCTCACGACTCTCCTGCTCAGCTTCAGCTTCTTTTTCATTCGAAACTTTATTTTCTTCATCCTCCATTGATGTCATCTCAACGTCTTCATTACTTGAAATATCCACTTCCATCGGGGATGGCTTGTCTGCAGTGTCATCAGCCGCCTCTGTTGGAATTTCTTTTTCTGGAACAGTCATATCGGATTCACCTAACATATCAGATTCCTCTGTCGCCGCTGGCTTTTCTGCTGAAACGTTCGCATCCACTTCCTCAAAAACAGTTTCATTTGCATCAATTCCAGACGTATCCGCTTTAGCTTCTTCTGAATCGTTATCAATTTCACCATCTTTAGCAGTATTCAATTCTTGTACTGAATCTTGACTGGTACTGTCTGCTTGTAATTCCTCCTGTATAACGTTATCTTCTTTTTCTTTTTCCTGCTCTTTCTCCTCAGGTGTCTCATCTTCAACTTGACTATCAACAGATGTCAATTGTTTAGATTCACTGTGATTTTCCTCTGCATCTGGTTGATTTTCATCACCAATTGGAATTTTCACTGAAGCATCCTCTGCCTCCTTTCCAGGTGTATCCAAAGAAGATTTTTCTTCTTCAACTGAACCAGTTAGGCTTGTTTCAGGTTGTGATACTTCTTCCATTTTCCCTTGTTGATTAACTTATTTGCAAGCATTAACTGAAAGAATAGAGTGTAAAATTGAATTTTTCATTTAAAATATGATGGCAACTCTATTAACTAATCAAGAAACATTCCCGCCGAAGCGACGCTCAAACTAAATTCGCCGTACTCTTCTATTGCCCATAAAGAATGTCACTTTGACGATTGCCCTCTCCTGCTCACACTCTTGCCAAAAGACAATCGGGGGCAACATTAAATGAACTGCATTTACATAAATCTCATATTATTTACCTTTCCTCTAAATTTTTCTTTATCTTTTCAACAAATGCAATTGAAATGGCGTGCACACAGAAATTCCGTGGATAAACTATTTTTCCAACAGCACAATACCCGCCACCACTGCACTGTCCACACACTACAGTCACAGTCAATGCAACAAAACCGAAATCTTACACACCAATGCGTCAAAATAAATTTTCATGTAGACTTTTCACTAGTAAACCCTTAAAATGTCTTGGCAATTGTTATGTAAATTTATTAATCATTCACTAAATATTATACTGATAATAAATTATAAATTTTTCATAGGAATTTTACTGGCGAAAAACTTATTAAATTCAATCGGCATCGATGGAAACGCCAAAAACAAATGCAAGACATATTTAAAACTACTACTGTCACGGGGATAGCTCTACTACGACATTTTAAGTGTCATCCCTGATGATTAGTGGATTCGGATGCGTTCAGAGCCTAAATTTGCAGATTCAAATTCATCAAAATTATTAAATAATTATTTGAAAAGACATAAAAATAAATGAAAATTAGTTCTAAATTGCCCATAGAGGTACATACCACCATTTATTTGACATAATGATGAAAATTACATAAAAATCTTTTAAAATGGCGGTACATTGAGGATGAATGTAATAGATAAAAATTTGTACTAGCTCAGTGATGACGTCGAAAAAAAAATATATTTATTCAACATTTATGTTATTTCATATTTATGATATATTTACGATTGTAAAGGATACTTTTTGTATTGATATCATTTTTAATGAAATTTTCAATTGTATAATTATCTGCTATATATAGACAATGTAGTATGTATATAGGGGGTACTGTACTTTTTGTAAATGGGCTCATAAAAAATGAAATACTGGTATAGGAGAGTGAATGAGATGGAGATACACCAAAATGTGTGCAAGGAAAACGCAAGATAATTTGACATATGCCAAAATAATGTTGAAGCACATTTTTCTATTTATATTACACTGTACATACATATATACTTATAAAAATGATGAAAATGAATGAAAAATTAAAATTATTTGCTTACCACAAAAATGTTAATGCGGTTTGCCCGCCAAAAAATGTGTATTACGTCTTTTTTTCTAGGTTAGAAAGTACTCTGACGTGTGCACTAGAACGGCATAGAGAGTGCTATAATTGCAACAAAAGCAAGAATCAATAGCAACCCTGAAATTGCGTTGTTGTAGTAGGTAGGTATTATATGGGAGCAAAATCATATGGCGAAATCAATTCGCTAATGATAAATACAATCTGTAACTGGTGAACGCAATCAAACGTACATAATATAATTTTTTTTTAATTATTTGAAAGAAATTTAAAAATGGAATAGGTGGTAGGTATGTAATAGGAAGATGACACAAACTCAATATGAGAGAAACCGGAAGGGGCAACATGAATTCGACTGCAATTAGGATTTTTCAATTCAAATACGCGGTAAATAATAGCTTCATACGTACTTTTGTACATAGCACGATTCCAACTGGAATCCATTTGAGTGTTTCATCAAGCAATGTTGGAGGTATGCATTGGGGTTAACTTCTGCAATAACGGTTGGTATACATACACACATTCATTTTTAACTTAGCGGAGGATATTGTGTTATAGACAAAATTAAGCAAATAATAAAATAAAATTGAGAAAACCAGGTATGGCTGGAGGTCTTCTAGATGCTGATGCACAGATCATCATCACCTTCTCAGTGTGATGAGCTTGTGGATTGGGTGTGATCTATGATATGTGTATGCAAGGCCTGTTCCGAGTTCGGCGGTAAACGAATACAGAACGAATCCATTATTAGATATGTATGTATTTATCCGAGGATCTACAGTGGTGTGCTAAAATAATTTTATGAAACCACTAAGATTAGTATAGTTCCAGTACTAGCTACATACATACATAAGCCCAGCAGTATTGCAATAATCATGATCCAATTATCTGTAATTAACCTTCATGATCGGTTGCCATAGATCATGTACCTGGAAAGGGATATACATATGTATATATGTAGGTTCATTGACGTTCCTATACCCAAATAGTGTGCCGTACAGTTCCACGAAATATCTGAGTGTTCATGTTTTCAAAGTATTCACAGGTACTCCTAGCTGGAGCATTATTGTCCATCCGTTCGATGTGACAAGGTCAATGCCTGGTCTTTTCTGATAACATGCGCATCTTGATGCATATTATATGTATGCATATGTCGCTATTACACCTCCCCCTTCTTTCTCCTTTTCGAAGAATCTTTCTTCGAAAAATTTGCTCAACCTCCTGTTTATAGTACATAATATGGTAGAAATAATCAGACAGTAGCAAACGAAGAGTCCGAAGTCATTGGAATTTTACGGACACATCATTTGTAGAGTTTGTTTTCTCTGACATAAGTAAATTCGTTAGCTACTTAAAGTTTTATCTATCGACAGTGACGTTTTAAATTTGACACTGGTCGGGTCCTTCGTTAGAAGCATGTACTCGATTTTGTCCTCTTCTCTTTGAACTAAAGGACAAGTCTTTTCGTTTTCTTGCGAATTATTCTCAGTAATTAGGCGAAATAGTGCTGGTGCTAAGCACTATCTGTGATTAAGGAAAGCACGACAGTACATCCCTTGTTCAACTTCGTTCAGTACGCTGCGCTCCATTGTGTATGTAGATCGGTACCTAAGAACAGGAGTTAAGTTTACTTGTACTGCACCGGGCTATAAAAAGAAGCCTGCCTTAGAACCATCGATGTCTTGCGAGTCACTCTACTTACTTAGGTGGGGTGAATCTGGGCCTCAACCAAAAAGCTTCTTCAGTTAGCCCGGTCACCTCTGAATGTATTAAATGTTTGGCTTGATTTACTACAATTTATACACTGTTCAGAATAATGCAAGAAAGCTATATTTTCATTCAAAATGAAATTAGGATCACAAGGGAATTGCAGATAATGTTATATGTAACCGTAAGATGTGCAGACAACTCCTCCGAGCCAATAAAAGTACTTTCACTGTATCTATTCACATATAGTCTCTATGGATAAAAAAATGGTCCTCCTTAACTTCCTGCAGAACCCAGAATGTATTTCGTGAAAGACCCCCCAATAGTCGGACTAGTTACAAGATGAATGTGCCAAAATTGGAATTATTGAAGACCCAACGTTCATATGTCTCTGCTTGAGACTACACGCATTGGCTATCGATGTTTTTAGAATTTTCGTTTCGTTAAAATACGAAGAAATTCGACTAAATGAATTCACTTCAATTTACAAAAACCCCGATGAAACAATCTAAATATGCACAGAAATAAATAAACAAACCTTAAGTTAAACGCGGATTACAAAAGTGTATGGTTATCGAACATTTTGATTGTAGAGACCATACGGTATTTACTCTGAGACGGTATCTTGTATGCCATCTATCCGCTTGTAAAGACGGATCTGCGTGTTATTATTGCAGCTGAATAATCCGCACTAATCTTTCCGTCACTAAATTGCTATATTAAAAACTTTCATTCTAAATAAGAAAGCGTATTTATTTCAATTATTAATTTTTTAGTAGCAAAAGGATAAAATATATTTATAGATATATCATGAAGGCAATCGATTACTGATCATTAATGTATATTCGATCTATTTGCTCAATAAATAAAAATCAATTGACAAAGAAAAATACTAAACAATAATTGAGTGTAAATAGATAGAATATAAAATACCAAATTAGCTAGAGGGGATGGTGGATGTGGTAAACAATGAAATTTTAATTTCATGCGTGAGGCAACTATTTCTTATGAAATTATAGATAACAAATTCGAGATTAAATGCTTATGTTTGAAGGCGTAGCTGAGTATATCTTACTCCTTACTTCTTCTTAGCACTGGGGCTTGTCGATTGGAATACAGAAGAAGCTGACATCAGATTTTCAATGTACTGACCAAGAACTTGATTCTCAGAGCGAAGTTTCAAATTTTCCTCTTTCACTGAGTCTACACGTTGTGATAGATCATCCAATGTGTTTTGTAGTTCTAATACTTGTGTGATGAGTCGGGCTTTTTCTTCTTTCTCGTCGGGGCTTACGTCTGGCTCCAGGGAATTATTGGATGAATCTGGTGTTGAACTACGATTTGTGTAGGACGAGCGGAGAGAGTCCATGGAACGGCCACTCGGTATCTGGCGTACGTCATCGTCGCTAATAATTACTGTGAAATGAGTAAATTGTTAATGGGTGTTATTTTCTTAGGACTTCCACCCTTATACCTTGTGGATCATCATCGGCTAGGGGTATGTTGTCATCAGGTTCTTGTAGTTTATCGATTAGTGACATCTTTGGTGGGGGTAAAATACTAAGAAATTAATTAAATGTCGACTTTTATACTATCTTTATAATTTTTAGAAAATGTTTAATATGCAAATTACTTTGAATATATTCAATTTATTAAGATTAATTTAGTGGAAAAGTTCCTTTTTTTAGTCCCTTTGTGAGCTGTCAATTTTTAGTGAAAACTTTCGTTTTCGTATCAATTGCTGAATGACAGTGCTGGCAACATTTGGGGAATATAAACATTTTGTTAAATTAGTTATGACATGCTCGCATCGGAATATGTAAGACTAAGACTAAAAAATGATAAGGGAATTCGTGATTTGTATTGAATTTCGTGTAATAAAAAATTATAAATCGAGTAAGACAAAATTGTGGGGCAATTTTCTGACATCCGAGTTATTATTCGATTGTTCCACTATATATAATTAGAAATACGGATGTTTACGTACGAAGCATAACGTTTTCTCTTTCTTTTATTATGTTATTCTGGAAACAAGTTGTTTTTATCATTCGAAATTGGACAGAATAAAATTTTGCGTGCAACCTTGCTTGACAGTACATAGTTCGATGAAAATCGAAAGCAAGATTTGTGTTCCGACTAACGGTCTGTGCATATATTTCACTTTTTAGGAAATGGGAAATTACTTATTGAAACAATTTCTCAGTTAGGTCACTACTTCCCCTTGTTTTCACTCTGCCGAGTTCGCACCTGCGGTTATACCTCTCTCTCTAGGTTTACTGTATTTTTTATCATGATTATTGTAGGCGATACAAACTAACAATCCAGACATACTCAAAACAGCAGACGATTGGAATTTTGCTGTGCTCCTTTTCCTGCTCATGATCATTTTTAATAGAGTTTTTCGTTTCAAGTTTCTCTCCTGAACACCTTAAGGTCTACAAATGCAGGAATATATTTCTTGAAATTTCCCTTAGTAATTAATTTTCTATGATGCCTCTTAATGTAAAGATCTGATCCTATGTTTTCTGACCTGACTTAAACGGCACCAGCTCTACCTTAAAGTGTTTTTCACCACCCCACTGAGTCAGTTTTCTTTCCACATATGTAGTTTGATGAACTTTTGTTCATCTTCTTGGAGCACTTCTCCAAACATCAAGATTTTCTCTTTCAATTTCCACCGCCCTATATGTTACTAACATTTTCTGTTAAATTTCCTACAGATAATTTTCAGCTCACTGTACAATTCCCATCAGCACCGCCACCATTCAAAACCGAAATCCCTATATTTGTCAAACTCAAATAAGGAGGACAAAAAAAATTGTCGTAGCCTAGTTTTCTTTCCAAGTGTTTTCTTGTCTGTTGCAATTAATTTCGCAAACTGTTACTTCCTGTGAAAAAACTGCTCCAATATTTCGTGATAATGTTCGCAAAATATATTAATCGAGCATTCATCATGTCGAAACAATAGAATTTCTCAAAACTTCCAAATGAATCGTGGAAAATATGACGAAAGTCGGATTATAAAATCTTTCGTCTCTGTGTGAAGAATAAAGAAAAACAAAAAGGAGAACAAATAAAGTAAAAGAACTAGAGGCAGAGGAAAAAAGAAATTAAATTTTCAATTTGACGTTTCCTCATTTTTCCAATTTCGGAGAAAATATTTGGGAAAACATCGAAGTTTTTTTTTTGTTGTTCTCATTTTCCTTGGACTTTTGTTTTCGTTTTACTCTTCGCACGCATTTCTTCCTGCTACCATCTTACTGCTGTTGCATTTTGTCAAAATTTTTGTTCCCCTGTGAAAAGTTAACAAGCTGAAAACAAAAGAAAATTTAAACAAACAAAACAAAGAACACATACTTAACAGAAAAGAAAAAATGAATTATGAATGAATTGTGTGATGAATTTCGTAATTTTATTTATTTTCACCAATTTACTTCCTCGTGATTTATCAGAGTTTCTCTTTTGCCACTGACCCGACGTCGTCGTCGTCGTCAGTTTGCGATTGTGTGTGGTTTGGTGTCAAAATGCAAACGTGAAAGCTATTTGTGTGGTGTAACAAAAATGAAAAATTGAGTTTATTGAATTTTTATTGTTTTAAATAAATTTTCTAATAATAAAATCAAATTGTGGTGAGGTAATCCTGCTAGTAGCAATACGCAGGAAACAGTTGGATAAGTGTGAACCAGTCGCATACGGAACTGAAACACAGCAAGGAATCAGCAGCAGCAAATTCATTTTTCTCCAACTCTAGTTGGATGCAATGGCAGATTTTGATGCAATATACGAGGACGAACAGCTGGAGGAGCACTATGAGGATCAGACGGTGGCACCAGTGCCGGATCCCATCGTTATTCGCGGTGCGGGAAATATGACAGTGTAAGTACAAGTGTCCTCGAGCGATTCGATATCTGTCCCTCAAACTGTGGGCGGATTGTCCTTTCTAACTTTCCACCCCTTTCGCTCTAGTTTCAAGGCTAAACGTATTGCGAGTTGGCCGGAAAAAAACCTTGGGTTACATTTTAGTTTGCTAGCGTTCGGTTTTTTTTTTTTGATGATTGAATCAAAAAGGGGGAATTTCCACTGGAGAGCATTTATCCCCCCAACAACTGTAATTAATTTAAGATCGTCTGGAAATATGTACAAATAAAGCCGCAACAAAATGTATGGGACGATATGTGTGTGACGAGCAGATTTCTAATTGACACGTTGAGGCAGATGAGATGAAGGATATTTGTGTGGCTTGCCAACTATAATATTTTTTTCGAGTTAAACGTGGAAGTGTTGCTATGACGTTCATATCAATCAAGCTGTTGTATGAAGGTTAAATAAAAGAAAAATACTATTAAAGGGATTTGAGAGAACTTATAATTTAGATTCAGAACTAGTTTGAATTCTCATGGCTTTGAATACATAAGAGTGAGCTCGGATAGCTAACAAATTTGGTTTGAATAGAGTATTTTTAACCCCATCATTTAACTGGGATCGATTTCCATTCATTTTGTAAGTAGAAAAGAATCAGAAACAAACTGGAAAACAATATATCCGCTTACATATGCACTGATGACTACAAAATTGATACATATACATATGTATGTAGGTACACATACGTATATTGTCTGAAGCGCTCTCATTGTCTTAATGTGTCGGACGTTCAGACCACTTTTAAAACATTGTCACTTGAAACTCATTACTTTTGGAACAGGTAAAAACTGTGAACCTAAGTATTCTCCGAGTGAACAAAAACACTTTCTCACAACATACTTACCTAATTTACCGAACAAATTTTATTTGGCTTTTGCTGTCTTGGATTTGGGAACATCGCAAGAGTTGTTTATCGTCGAAGCTTTATTTGCTACGGCTAAGTTCAGGAGTTTGACTTCTTTACTCTTGTATAGTTTTGTTTCTGTATTTTCATAGATATACTTAGGTGTTAAGCTTTACCTTACGTCGGGGTAGTTCTTTCTCCTTTCTCACAAATTGTGAATTTACTCGACATCAGCCGTTAGCTATACTCTATTCATCACTTACTTCCCAGTTCATCATATTCTTCCAATACAATGATGGCTAATTTGATCATTGCGCCTTGTTTCTACCTTGAGAGTTCTTGTTTTGCTAACCGGAAGAGTGCTTTCAAGGAAATACTATTACTCCAACAATCAATCTCTACTCGAGATACTTTACCCCAGGAATCAAGGAGGTCTGCAGTTTGTAGGCGGAGATTATTGTGTCAAAACTATAAAACACAACGAAACAATTGCGAATGTTCTTATAACAGTCTCTATAGCGATCATGAGTAGGTTGGCATAGCTTAATGTGTCGGAGTCGAATGAGCGATGTAAAAGAGCAAGAAATTACTACTGCCGTGAACTGATAAGAATCAATGCAAATTTAGACTACCGATCACAGTCGCCGGATCGTACGCTGTGTCAAAATAAAATGTTTTTTTTTCTTTTCGGTTTTATTCCTTATCATTTAAGAATGGCTTGTTTGACTGATTGCTTTTATGATTTTTTATAATTTTAAAAAAGATCAGCGAAATTAGACCGCCACTGATGATCCCCTACAACATTTGGTCGTAAGCCTGAATGGTTGATATATCTATAAGCCTTCGCTAGTATTACTCATGGTGATGACAAAAGCATTAAGTACTTGTCGTTCATAGCACACGTTGTGCACTAAGTAAACACAGTCATGAAACGTCGATGGTGGAGATTAAAGAAATTGAACAGATTGTGAAACTTCATGGCGAAATCATAAAAGCTTCATCAGAATTGTATTCGAGTAGCACTATCCAAAGTGTCCGATATTGTTGACATATGTCAACAAGTTCTAAACTATACGAAAAGAAAACGCTGAAAAAATTCAAAGTTCGCAGGTGAAAATCGTATTCGATTTGCTATCCACAGCAAAATGTCGATAAGTCTAAACCTAGCCATGTTACAAAAATAAAGGAGGACGAAACACTCGAATAGGATAGTACGTCGGCGATGATCACGGATTGTAAGCAACGTGAATGGCGGACAACATGGTTACAACATCCTGCTGGAAAAAAAAATCTATCCAAATCCAAGACATTATATTGCGGAAAGTTTTGATCGGGTTCAGCGTCCTTCGATTTATAGTTTCGATAAGATTAACCAACCTATTTCTAGCAGGTGAATTCGTTTTACGGTGCAGCAGATAATGATCTACGACGCAAAGGCAAATATTCTTTTAAGAGAGTTATGTAAGAATCGAACTGGATGAAGACATTCATTTTTATGTTGTGCTTGTGACTACATAATATGTTCTTCCTTTAAATCGAATTTAAAGACGAAAATTATACGCGAGGTGGGAAGGTTAGGAATGGGTTGGCGGTTAAGCGTTAATTTAATTTGTAAGCAATTTGGGTTGGTAATGCCATAAAAGGAAGTTCATACGCTAATTTTATCGCGTTATGATAATCGGAATTACACATCAGAGCTTAGAAATAAATATGGAAACATATTTTATGAGATATTTGTCACACAAGTATGTGTATGATGTACATATGTATGTATAATTTATTTTGAACGTACCTCAAGCATGAAGAAGTAATCACCTTGAACATTTTAAGTGGACTTGGAATTTATTTGGCAAAAAATATAAAAGTAAATTGGTTTGAAGCTCAACAATTTACACTGAGTGATCAATTAATGAGTACAAAAAACTTCAAGGCCAACACATTCGTGTCAATATGTTCAAAACATAAAAGCTGATATGATAAACTTAAATGTACTATGCCACTCAAATGATTATATTTTAAGTGATACTACTCATTTCTTGAAACTTTGATGTTTCTTTTTGTATCTGCATAATGTTTCATAGATTCCAACTGATACCACAAAATAATGCTTATCACTACTATCTACCTCAATTTTTTGAAGTGGTCTTGTAGCAGTTTTTTTGTTACTAGAAACATACTTTTGTTAACGGAGAATTTCAATTTTGATGGATTTAATCTTTTCGGTTAGTTAGATTACGCTATGGTTTTTCAAACTATTGGGCTTTTGGTGCAAGGACACAGGGGCTTAGAGCAAGGGGCTATTTGGAAGATGAGCCCCTCAGAATTTTCAAAATCAGACATAGAAATGTGCCTCAAGTGGTTAGTGCGTTGGATCGCACAGCGAGAGGTTCGACGTTCAATCCTAGAAACACCAAAAAGTTTTTTCACGGTCCACCTCTCGCGAGTGTCTGACAAACATCCAAGAGTAATAACCGTCATAAGAAAGCTTCTCAATTTGCTTTTCGGACATGAATTTAAACTGCAGATCTCTTCCATTTGTGTGGAAAAATATAACACACAACACGAATGGTCGAGAGAAACTAGGCCCTGGATCACATACGGTCCGTTGCGCCAAGTATTTGCATTTGTTAGACTTTGATTCAGTACCATAATGAGACAGAGAATATACTATAAAGAGATTATGGTGAAATGGCTTATAGGGTAATCTGGTCTTGAACAAATTTAACTTTATACATTGCAAGTTCGACCTTCCAATTCCTGGAATTGATTCACCTCCTAGAGATTATTTCGAGGGCACCACAATAAAGTGATGATATCATAATCATTAAAAGGGAAAAGTTTATCTGAAACCAATTAATATTCGATTTTTTAAATCGTTTCACATATTTTCACGCGATAATGTTGTGGAAATCACAATTCCAATGAGAAGCCAAGATCGTAACAAAACGTAATAAAACGTTAATTAAATTTGCTTCACTTACATTTGATGTCTCCATAAAAAACAAAACAGAATGCATGTGAGATTGTGCGTGGGTCGTTCCAATTCAAATAATGCCATTCAGTTTAATGTGAACAGACAGAGGTATAAGTGAAAACTGTTTTCATTAGTTTTTTTTTTCTTTTGTATTTCGTATTATGAAAGAGAGGCAGAAAGAGAGAGAGATGGAACATTTATTATAAAGTGTTAATGAAAAGGGGAAAATGTCCTGAACAGCCTTGTTCATATCGAATGGTTTGCACGTAAATAACTCGTTAAATTTTAAACTAAGTAAATTAAATGGCCCGACACTTATTTTGCTATAAGCCTCTCGAAAATTCCTCATGAAAATGTCATGGGTTGTGAAAATTCTCTAAAGCTATTGTACAGTACTTACATATACTCCACAACTTCAAGTTTTTTGTTTTTTAAGTAGTTAAACTGATTTGAGAGGTTTTGTAATTGTAGTTTTTATGCATCCTATTGGTATCCTTTTCTTTCATACATATTGGGAAACTACGGTTAGTCACATAGAAAGAAAGAATCCATCCGGATAAGCCTCACGTCCTTTCTCTTGAAAACACTAAAAAGATAGATAAACATTTACATTCTCTCCGAAATAAATCTGAAGGATGTATCATTAGCACAACAAGCCCACAAGAGAGGCAAATCGGTAGAGACAGTGTTACATGAGGTGGTAATGACAATCCAGAAATCCTATAATATCGAGGAAGTTTTCAATAAACTGAAATTGAGATTTATTGCACTAGCACTAGGGTAACTGAGTATAGGGAACGAAATTTTATTACAACTAGCAAACAGTAAAGAGAGCTCCGATGTTCGAATCCAAGAAAACACCAAAAAGAAAGTTTCTCAATTTGCCTTTCGAATATGGCTCTAAACTGTAGGTCCCTTCCATTTGTGTGAAATAAATATAGCGCGCACTACACGAATGATCGCAAGAAGCTAGGCCCTAGGCAAAACCCGCCATTCTAACACATGGGTGCCTGGTTTGTTGGAGAGCTGCGCTGTGAATGTACCTTTAGTGTGGGTATACATACGTTCCATAAGAAGAACTGATCGCCTTACACTATAAAAATGTCTAATAACATCTCTTAATGAATTGTCGGTTTTAATGAAAAATAAAATTTGGTGAAACAAAATACGGACAGCATTTTGATATTTATGTCATGGGGTAGCGATGATGAAGGCCAAAATGAAACACGGAAAAGAGATTTAATGCGAATACGAAGAAGTACATTTTATGTATGTATATGCTTTTTGCCATTCGTTATTGTCCCGTATTTGTAAGCGTAAACCAATTAATACAGCAGCTACCTTTTCCTACCAAGTTTTCTGCGAAACCGTTTGGTGAACACCTCTTAAAATTGGTTGCTAAGATAACATATTTTTCCACTAGCTCCATTTGCTATTTCATTTGTCTATTATTTGTTATTTTTACCCTTAAGAAATATAAACTAAACTAAATATGTACATTTTATCTATACATAAATTTAACAAAACTAACATTTTAAAACTGATCTTTAATGTCTGAGTTTTACTAATTCCTTAACGACAAAATCAGGCTTTTAACTAGTGTGGGAAAATCGATATAGAATAACAAAATAACAATAGAGACACTTAAACGCCCATCGTAAAACAAAAATCACGTTCCAAAATACATAATATGACAATTGTTGGTAAATGTAAAACAGCCACCAAAAACCCTCACAAACTGTTCAACCTTTGTCATGACGATTTTAAATGCCCCAAGATTAGAAAATAACCAAGCAATGGTCGCCCATTTAATCCTTTCATCCATGGGTCTCGTTAAATTCTACATTTTCTTGGACTTCCAAAAGCTAGCTGATGAGAGATGCAGCGCGCTCACATAATGTCGCAATTAGGTTTACATCAAATGGTCCATATGGAGTCTGGAAACTGAAGCAGAGAAAGTGGAGCTGAAGATAAATATGGCGAAAAGAGAACCTCGCAGAGATGGAAATATCACCGTTCAGATAAACATAACAGGATTGAAGGTCGAGAAAGTTAACAGCTCTCTTTATATAGGCAGGATTACCTTGAGTAAAGCTGGCACCGAATTTGAAGTTAACACCAGTATCAAAGCCAAAGTTTCAATCGAATTGTTATTACAAATTTAAAAAAAAAAGATGTCTACAGAACTATAACTGTTTCCCACGAATATCGAGTCAGTATTACTGAATGGGAGTACTATTGTCATCCCTAAGCTCGAATATTCTGTGTATAGATGCCTAGGCATTAAGATTTTTTTTCTGTATCGCATCTCAAACTAACTAATAATACGGTGAAGAAAGCGGAGGTGGAAGTGGCATGCAATGGAATACCACTTATCTACTTAAACAGAACAGGGGAGCAACTATTTGCCGAAGAACGGTTGAGCGGAAATCTCGAACTTGTGGGATAAGTTCGAGGAAGTTGAAACATGTTGCGGGATCCACACCACGATGGCGCGTTGGCGTCGTTGGCGCCCTATGCTCCAAGAAGCATGACAGTACATATGTACATATGTATGTAGGTTTCCATAGTGTTTTACAATCTCCTAAGTCCGACCACCTATTAAGATTTCTGATCCAAAAATGGTTTAGAGTCCCCTTTGAGATTGTCCTATTATAACAACGAACCCTGTATCACTTAAAATAAATGAATGCAATGTGAAAGCGTCTGCATAGTCAATATCGTCGTTTCTTAATGTTTTTTATATGAAATATTTCTTTTTTTTATTTCAGATTTGGTCTAAGTAATCGTTTCAACTCAGAATTTCCTCCAGGGCTAGTTTCTCGTGTAGCGCCCGAAGAATTTAAAGCGACTATAGGTCGCATCAATGGTATTCTAAAGAAAACCCTTCCTGTTAATGCTAAATGGTTATTTTGCGGATGCGTATGCTGTTGCTGCACCCTTGGTTGCTCTCTTTGGCCTGTTATATGTCTGAGTAAGAGGGTAAGTATTTTTTTTTAAACAACAATTTCGTTCCAAGATGATCACATTTGATCTCCTTACAGACGCAAATCACGCTGGACAAACTTCTCGAATGGGAAAATAGTCATTTATATCATAAACTTGGTCTACACTGGCGACTGAATAAGCAACAATGTGATTCAAGTTCGATGATGGAATATGTTATTCAAGTCGAATTTATACCGAAAACACCTATATATCGTCCCGATTAAGCCTGGCCTTTGACACACCCAACAAAACAAAACACCAGAGCTTAGAGGCTATATAAAGCGGAGTTCTTTAAGAAACTAACAAAAAATGTTTATTTCTCACTTTAAACATTTTTTTCCTTTGTGTTATGTGTAGCTAAAGTAAAATGGAGGTAAAGAGAATCTACTTAAAAGTAAAAAAAAAAACAAAACCAAAATAATAATAAGATTAAAGGAATTTTTTAACGACTTAAGTCAATACACGGGCTGATGAATGCTACCTTTTTAACAGAGTATAACTTAATTATTTTAGCATTTTTTTGTTCCGACTCATAACTCAGTCAGTCAATCGTGGAATCCTATCATTGTTACTCCTACATTAAACACATTTTTTACTATTTAAAACAAAACTATAATGTTAAAACTAAGAAATTGTTGCGTTTTTAGCAATCTCGTATTTGTTTTTCTTTTGCCATTAGTTGTTCATTTTAAAATTATAAAGAAAAAACCGAAAGAAATATACTAACTTTATTGTAAATAAGAATTTAAAGAAAAATATTTGTAAATATAAAAGTAAGTTTATTGGAGTTGATTGAAACTACATTTTAATTTGCATTGCTGTTGGTGTGCGCGTACCGTTTAAAATGTTGTTTTTCTTATTTTTTTTCTTTTCATTTGATGTTTGTTTCCTCTTAAGGGCGAAGGGCATGCCATTCGTAAAGAAAAAAAATTACCAAGCTTTAGCGATCCCCTATTTTGTTAAACAATTACAAAGCAAAATCTTTTTGGCTTACATTTTTAATAAAAGCCAAGAGAAAATAAAAAGCTTTTAGTCTGAGAAGTTTCAAAAAATAACAAATTGAAAAATTTAAGCACCACAGTGGTACTGTCCTTTTGCTTTTAGAGAAAACAATTAAATTCTAAAAAGAAATACATGTAAAAAGAAAATTATAAAAAGCAAACAAAATTGAGACTGGATTGTTAGTAAAAAAAAACACCTTTTTCGCTGTTATATGCTTGTTGGCTAAATTAAAACAGAAATCAACTTTTCAAAGTTGTTTTTTTTTTAGAATACGAAGAAGGATTAAACAAAATAACTAAGAATTGGCAGTATTAAGAAGCAAAAAAATAATAATAAGGAAACATTGTTATAAAAAAAGAAAAACAAAATTGTATTAAAAAAAAAACACGATAGCTTTACAAATTCAAACAAAATACAAAATTTATAACACTGCATATCGTACATTTTTTTTTGTTTTATTAAATTTATTTTCTAATCATTAATTTAATTTCATTTTTTTTCATTGCTTGAATTTATTAAATTAAATATTATTTCGTGTTTTAATTTTTAATATATTAAGTGAAGAGATGAAGAAAAAATTAAAAAAAAAAATTGTAGAATATGAACAGAATGGATTGTAAATAGAAGTTAAAAAAAATGAAAGAAAATATATAAATTATAAACTAATACAAAAAGTTGATAATAGGATAGACGATTTTTATTAATTTTAAGTAAAAGTTGATTTCATTCTGTTTTGGATATAACGATGAAGTAGTAAACTAACGAAAATAAATATTTAAAAAAAAGTACAGAAATTCATTTTGCTTTTATTTATTGGTCATTAATTGATTTTTTTTTTGTTTTGTTACTAGATTATGATGCTAGACTGATGTTTTTATGCGGCCTAATTGTTTTTTATTTGCGGTGTTTATATGTTTTGATTAAAGAATGTATGTATGTACATTTCTAGTTACAGAAATATTTAGTAATTACCAACTTTATTTTCGGTTTCCAAAATCATGGTTTTAGTCGCTTTTTGATTAGAAATTAGCTTTATTAACAAACTACTGACCTATAAAGAAACGCGTGCTGCAATAGTGCCATCAAACACGGTCAATAGGTATTTAAAAATAGAAATTGAGTTGAAATTCGGAGCTTCAAGGAAAAGCATGTAATCATTTTGAGCTGTTGACGACAAAAAAAAAATCCACTCGAACACTTAGACGTAATTGGTCCATTGTGAACCTTTTTACCATTTTATTGCAATTTCCTTTAATTTCGTAGAAAGCCAAGTAAGCATTTCAGTGATGAGAAGCTTACGATATCAACAGTCACTACATCAACAGCAAAGATTTGACACCTGATAAGAGGGAATCGCTGAGTAAATTTTCTGGAGTATAGGCGACCTGTCCACGAGGTCGCAGATTTTAGGATTATTTAAGCGTAACACATTAGGCTATTGATTTGACTAACTAAGAGTTCAGTGTGTAGCTATCGCAAAAGAAGGAAAATGGTCGGAAAATTCAAGTTTTCTTAAATTGTTCATGACAACAACAAGCTAAAAATAGTTCAAAATATCTGTAGAGCTTATAAAAATAAATATTCGTTTTTAAAAAGCTTCCTAAGGGGAGTTCCAAATGTTTGTGCAAAAATTGAATACAACTATGGAGCTGTAACTAAAATTGACTTATTCTTGTCACTGCCCTAACAGAGGGATCGAAACTCTTCTATTCTGGATTATTCGGATACTGACGTCTCTGTTGCATAGCATTAGAATGATCTTTTCTCCTTCAGATCCTTTTTTTTCGTTGGTATTTTGAAATGCTCTCCTCACGCGGTATTCATAGGCCCGTCTTACATACTAACATGTAGTATCAGCGCTATTTATGGAGATTTCTGGAGTTTTTCGTTACTAGAATAACCTTACAGCTGTTCCACACATATTAGTTTTCATTTAATCAAGTTTAGTAACTCCTTAGTAACCCTCAGCCTGCACATTTCGGTCACAATTCCGTCATAATCTATGCTCTTAATCTTGAACCGCATTTTTATTGTAAAAGTATTGGAACAGATTGGCAAAAAGCTTGTCCTTTTCGATTTACTGAAAAATTACTTGGAATATTTGAACATCTAGGTTGTCTGTCGGTCAGGGCTTCGACAGAATTTCTCAAGCTTCGAGGTTAATATTGTAGCTCAGAAAAAAAAATGATTCTTAGAGTCTACTTCATATGTATTTGGCGGGAGCATTTCATATAACTTCTTGTAACCATTTGTGTTGTGCTTGTTATATTTTTCACACAAATGAAAGAGACCTACAGCTTTAATGTCGTATCCGGAGGGCATAATTAGAAGGCTTCTAATGAATGGGACCGTGGAAGCTTAGTATGTTGAGTGTTTTCCAGGATAATTACGTTAAGCATTCCACTGAGTAATCCAACACATAAACTTCTAAACTACGACGCCCCACGATTATATTAGAGAAAGCCTCGCCAAAAGCCAGTGTGGGAAATATGAACCGTAGTTATAGTACTGGGTTAAAAGTGTTGGTGGTCTCTTTTTCTGTATATTACTATACGAAAACATTTACCTTACAAAATACATACTCAGACCTTAATCGGGTCCCCGATTTGTAATGTTTCGAGGATACCATTTGGTGGTGGATTTTAGATTTTGTATTACTGCTTTGAATTCGCCACTTTAGTGCAGCAGCAGTTTACATCTATAATATATTCAATATTAATCCGACATCTGTTTTCTCTGGCAGAAAACAAAATGGCTTCAAAATGTTCTTTTTTTACTATCGAATTTCTTTCGAAATCGAATATGCGACTTGTAAACAGCAAAATATCAATTCTTTCCAGACAGGGTGTATATGTATGTATGTACATACATATGTAGTTGAGAAATAGATCCATTGAAGACATTTGATCCCCGGGCGTTTTGCAGTTCTCCTAATTACATATTTATTATTATTTTTCTTTACATTTTATTTCAAAGTAATCCTAAAAATGGACAGTTTTTAGCTACACAAGTCTAAGTTTGTTAGCTTTCTTCTCTGCACCTTTAATGCATTTTTATTTTCGGACTACATGACTGCAATTGGACATTGCGAAAGCTCTGACCATAAACATAATAAGTTCTATCAGGCGTTCCCCGTGAGTCCAAGCTCAGTCTGACATGTGGGTCGTTTTTCTACACGTACGGTCCAAAAGAAGTAGAATTGATGGAGGCAATAACGAGGTCGAACGTGCCCAGTAGCTTCCAATGCGACCACTTTATCTTTTATGAAAATTGGTGTCATATGAACTTCTTCGAAGCACTCTTTGAAAAAAAAGTCTGTAGACGGTCTAAAAATATTTGC
Source organism: Blera fallax (assembly GCA_946965025.1). Classification (NCBI taxonomy): domain Eukaryota; kingdom Metazoa; phylum Arthropoda; class Insecta; order Diptera; family Syrphidae; genus Blera; species Blera fallax. Next base: position 118,884,481 of record OX337244.1, read on the forward strand.
AAGCTGATGTTGAGCTACATCACTACATCGTTTCGTCGACTCGTTTAAGTTAAAATGATTCGATAAGGAAATTTGTAACACTCTTTATATAAATGAAAGGGGTGACAAGGCATGGAGAATAATGCTTAAACTTCATTTTCAGAGCTGACTATATGAATTGAACTACATACATACATATATGTACATGATTTTCAGCTTAAGAGCTTATTCTGATAATAACCAGCCTTCGTATGCAGATAAGACGGGTTACATACTCCTTTTCATGTTGTCACTTTAAGTTCTAGGCGCCATCCATCTTTTCTAATAAATTAGGGACTTGAATTATGCCGATGTTGCTGCATTGTTCATCTCACATCTATTTATATAGAATCCATCATCGTCAATAGGGCTGAAAAAAACTTGACGGTTATGGGCACTTCTTAATATTTGCTAAGTTTGGTCAGACCCTTTTTGCTAGTCTCTAAATCCATTTTTGTACTGTACAAAATGCTTTTCTTGTGCGCTAAGTAACTGCTTGACGAAATCAAAGGACTTCATTAACTGGCCCCCGACCTGTAGGGCCCATGCGTAAGGCAGCAGAGTCCTGCACAGACTTCTAGATCTCTAGACTAGGATGCCTCATATCCTTGATCGATTGGTCTATAAAATGGAGATTAGGTCTTCTTGGCTGGAACATTTATATTCATGTGCTCGGTATATACTCGTCTTTTAAGAGTATAAATGTGAATGGGTACAGTAGATGCTCCATAATTTTTTTTGTCTTCACTTGAATTCAATTTGAACAATGGATGGTAAAGTTTTAAAACTAATTGTAAGGAATGGTATTTAAATTTGTGTTATTAAAAATTGTGATTTTAAAATCATAACTCACTCGAAAATCAACAAGTTTCTTGAAGTAAAGTAGTAAGTATTCCTTCATATTTATTGTTTTCAATTTAGAATATATATTTTTAATATAATTTAATTTATCATGGGCACGTACTATAGTAGTATACAAACCATCCGCAACTAAATAAAATTGTATATATCCTAAAAAAAGCAAGAAATTATTGTATCTTAAAATAAATATTCTAAAAAAACTACTCGTTATTTGCTGTTTCTTTCATTAATAATACTTACACGCTGATTTGTTAAAATTTATGTAAGACAATGATAAACACTAAAACACAATAAAAATCGAACTAAGAAATAATAGTATTTAGCACTTGTTACAGATTCAATGTAAGAGAACAAACACAAACACTAAATAACTCCAAAATAAAAGAATATCAACAAAAAATACTGAATTAAGTTCACCCTGACTAAGTTACTTTAAAGTTTTAAATATCCAAAATTTAATTGAAGAAAAGAACTCCTATTGATTTTTCTTCGTGAATTACGTAAACATAAATATAAACCAAGAATTAATTTAAAAAAAAAACGTAATATTTTGCTAAAAAAATAAATTATAAAATATTTTTTTAGTATATACATATATATATTTAATCAAATATAAATGAAAATTAAACTGAAATGTAACACAAAAGAAAAAGGAAATTAAGGAAGAAAAATTCACAAGCTAAACAATTAAATAAATGAGACTAACAAGGATATATAAGAAAAAAACGTTTGTTTTAAGGTGTTTGTTTTTAAGGTGTGGTTGAACCTCTAATAAGAGGAGGGTGGCATTTTGAATAAAAAAATATTTAAAATAATAGACCTGAGTGGTTTCGTTAACCAAGACCATTACTCTCATCTGGGTCCCAGGACACAGCAATTATGAGGGTAATGAACGCGCTGATGAGTTGGCCAGGAGATTCCCTAGCCGATGCAGTCGACATTCCCTTGAATAGATATTAAGTCCTGCATGTGGGACAAATGGAAGAAATATGTACAAAACATCCATCTTAAAGACAATTTGATTGCAGATGCCAGCTAGTTTTACCTAGTGAGGTAAATAAGAATAAAAGTCACCTGTACTATTGGCAGTTACTCTATTCCGGGCGGAAACTCGTTAAGTACTCGTACATAGAACTATTTTTTTGCAGCTCATCTAAATTCAAATCTGCTCCGACAGCCAGTCCGTGATTACCACCAAGATCGTGAAGAAGCTAGTTGTTAGGCTGAATCGGCTCAGGCGGTGTAACTCTGTGACGCTGGTCTGGTTTCTGGGACGTTTCGGGAAACCGGGTAACGAAAGAGCAGATGCTCTTGCCAGACCCCTTCGTTGTTACCCATTAATAGGCTGCAGTTTGGCATTCTTTAACCAAACAGTGGCTGAGATGCTATTAAAACAGCATCTTGACTACTGGCGATGTTTTGGTACATGCCGGCAGACGAAGATGTGGATCGAAGTACCCGGTGCAGACATAACTATGTTTCTACTTAATTTACCCAAAAAATAGGGCTCGTCATGCGTTTTATTTCCGTTAACGTACACTTGAGAATAATAGGACTTAGGAATTCCGTCCTTTGTAAGACGTGTCTGGAACTTCACACACTTCCTGTACGACTGTCCCGCTTGTGCATAAATCAGGTACTTTATCATGGGCAATTTCATGCACATGCTCTTGTGTTTTGCAAAGCGCACAGCAGGTTTGGAATGTGGGCAAAACAAACTACATGAAGGGTATTGCCACCGTGTAGCATGGAACGGCCTTCCGAAGAAATGTTCCCTCAGGGACTACGTGCTGTTATTCAATGATGGGCAGCTCCCTACAAATACAATATAAAGTTTAGTTAAGGAGGACTGCATGAAGAGTGCAAAAGATGTGGTGCTGCTTGGCTAGGTGACTATTAAGTTCTTTTCCGCCACATTTCTGACACTGTCGACGAAGCGGCTGAATACTAATCCTCACCCGATACACAAGAAACTGTCCACACTCTTTATAAATTGTTCCTTGTGGTTCTGACCACCTAGCTCTATGCATGGGCACAATATAACTTTTATAACCTGCTTTGTCAGTGTGTGTCCATCCCATTTTGGGTTCCCGCTACACTGTTCATTTTATTATTACATGTGTATGTTATAACCTTTACTGATAATTTTGGTCAAAGTAATCGAAAGTTTGTGCCGAAGTCAACGAAACATTTTTCAAACATCTCAAGTGCTCGTCCATTCTCGGCTGCAATGAACAACTTCCTTGAGTGGGGTCTAATCTTAATTAGATCCTTAAGCTCTTCGGTATAATGCCTTGAGGGGATTTTATTTCCACAGGTGTTCAGTTTTGCGATTGTCAAAATACGTAACTTCTCGATCTTTTCCATAACTGAGTGCGGGAAGTGAATTCCTCGAGATTAGCCCACAAACCAAATCGTTCATTATGTTGTTATGAGTTTCTTTTCTAGTTAACTATTGATTTAGTTCGGTCCTTAAGCAACCTCAATCGAGTTAGACAAGTGTGTTTGTCGTACAGTGATCTCTTGAATATCTTTTTTGCGTTCCTGTATTCTTCGTGTCAAAATATCCGAGTAAAACAAAAATCCTTGAAATATCTAAAAAAATAAAATTCAATCTTTTATTTACTCACAAATAAACTCAACTCTTTCTAACGTTATTCTTAACGTGTAATACAATAAATACTCCTATGGAATGAAAATATAATTTCTAAATCTAAGGTTAATAAGTCTTTTCTGGTAATGGAATGATCAGTTCACTAGTGGACCCGGCCCACCCTATCTTCTATTCATCATTTATATACACAACATCAGGTGCCATTGGTACACTGGCTGTAAACAGTCGCTTGGCACCCTCCAGCAACATCTTTGTCTGATCCTCAAAGCAACGCAACAGCATTGCATCTTGCTGCTTTTGGAATTCATGTTCCGATTTCGCCAGATCCATTTGTTGTTTGAAAAAATCATCGATCATCTCACGTTGGATTTCACGCAATGAAATGCTCATCTCACGCATAGCTTTACCATAGGTCACAAATGGAATACGTGCCGTCTCGATTGTGGATTCTTTTGAGTCTTCTTCCTCGGAAACTTTTGAGTGTTTTGAGCTAGGCGCTGGAGAGTTAGTTCCTTCGGACAGCTGTGGAATGTTGAGACGCTTCTTCCGTTTGCGAAGCGTTAGAACTGGGATTTTCTTAGAATTCGTAATCACCGGTATGGGTGGTGATGGACGCTTCACTTGTGGAACTGGAGAGACTTGTGGCTTTGCTGGTAATGCGATTTTCACGAGTGGCATCTGTTTGAGTGGTGGTGGATGTAAAGCTAATTCTGATTGACGAGACATCGCGTGTGGTGGTGGGGTATATCTATGCAGAGGTGGCATTGGCGGGTCAGTAATGGGGGGACCAACTATAATTGGAGACATAGATGATGCGCAAGATGACATATCTTGCAACGGAGGTAATTGCATAACAGGTACTGGTGGGAGATCCTCTTCCTCTGGTGGTGGTGGTGTTGAGTGAGGTGGAGATAATATTTCTGTTTTAACCTCTTGAAATTGTTGTGAATTTGACGGTTCGTCCAGCTGCACATCTGAGAATGGTTCCTCCGCATTGTTGCTATTTTCATATTCTGCAAGAAGAGAAGGTAAAGAATAATATAAGTACAAAATCTCGATTATGTTTAAAGATATTAAAGCTAGGAGCAAGTCGAATACTCAATGGAATATGATAACATGTAAACCAAAGCATTTCACTCTCCTAAGTTTTACTATAATTTTTTAAGTGGCATGTTTCAAGCAGGTGTTTTCTGTTTTTTTTCCTATAAATTTGTTGTTGAATATCTTTACCAAAAAATTTTGCATTTTTGAGTAAAAACATTTTGATTCTAAGTTAAATGGTAAATAATAAATTTGATCTTGAGAATTACAAAGCAAATAAGGAAAAAACTGTTTATTTCTCTGTTAAAAATAATTGTTTACTGGAGTCAAAAGGCTCAAGATCAACCGATCTAGACGGTAACTAATTGACAAGTTAGCTTGACAGTAAAGCGTCAGTTTACCCAGATTGGGAAACAAACTCACAAGACGAAGAGGGGGAAGCCTCTTACACGACCACTATGTATGATTAGAAAAACATGCAAAGCACTGCACTCGTACATTTTCATTCAGCAGCTGAATAAGTATGTAAGTATGTACATATAGTGTGCAATTGCTTAAAAAAAGTAGAGTGGAAGATAACTGTCTGTAACGGGTGATGTGAATTTATATTCAGAAATATTGTACAATGCTTTGGATTGCATTATTGTGTTTGTTTGCAAAAAAATGTTTATACTTATGTGCCTGGATTTAAGTTGTCCAGAGTGCTACTAATTTTTTTAACAAAAAATGCGTCTAGAGGCAATTTCGGCATGTACATATGTACATATATACGAGTATGTACATATACATGTATTTCTTACATGAGTTGATCTCTATGGACTTTGCTTTGAAAGTGACATCGTAACGGAATCCCTAGCTCTATGTGGCTTTACAAATACAGGGCCTGGCCAGAGCTATCATCGTGCGAATAAAGTAGTAGTTTTCGACTAAAATTACAGTTTCCAACTCTTTGACAGTTGTGACACTACTACTCTATGTCACGGAATAAGGTTTATTTTAGACTTTTCAAAAATAATTTATACTTTGCGCGACTTTTTATTCTACTATTTCCCAATGTTTCAATATGAAGGCGGAATCAATTGTCAATTTATCCCTTCTTGAGATGTTGAAGAATTAGCCTAAGTTTGGGTGCATTCAAAAACGTCTCATGTATTAAAGTTTATTTTCTCCTTTCCACCGTTAAATAAAAAATTATTGCGGCGCAAAAATGAACTTTTGACTTGACCAGTAGTACCAAACTGTTGCATTTTTGAACTCGTTGCTTTATTACTGCAGCAGCACTGTCGGAATACTGGATTTTTGAATTGGGTTTTTATCTTCATTAAATATTTTTATTTTGAAACATCGGAAAGGACCTACGGTTTAATGCCATCTTGGAATTGGGAAGCTTTCCTAGAACGGTTATTAGTTTTTGACGCCTAGCAGATATTCGGGTGCAGTGGCCCTTAAAAGAAACATTTGTACTTTTGAACTTCAAACCTTCCGCTCAATAGTTCACCATACTACTAGTGAACCAAGGAGCTACATACATATGTATGTGGCTTCAGAAAAGATATAGTCTGCGATGCAGTTGTCCATTTTAAAAAGCTCGGTTGTCATTAAATTTGGACAAATAACTGTAATAAATTTTAGTTTGAGTTGGGTACAATGAGATTTTTAGGAAAACTCTAAGTACGCTCCCGTGGTTGCTCATGACCTCTCCAATATGTGAATGTATCGATGTAATATCGCAGAGATTTGAAGGTGCTATCCCGTAAAGAAAATTGAAAATTTTTAGTCACTTAGAAGTTGTGTTATATTGCCAGGAATTTTTTTTTTACGATTTGCGGGCACTACTTTTTTCTTGCGTATTCCCTCTGCTTTGGGTTGCTATTCGTAAGATTTGTGTCTGAAATGACTATTGCATATAGACGAACGCATATTATTTATTGCTAGCTTAAAACCTCACACCTGCTGCGTTCATAGCACTTAAACTTAAAAGAAATTTGTAATAATTTTTATGGCATTTAATGCGTTAAATTTATATCTTTCATAATTTTTGTACAGAGTGAAAAATTCTTAAAATAGGAACGGAAAACTATAAACGTATCATTGTTGGTTTTTTTACGTCAAAAACGTTAACGAATCCAAATGGCAGATGGAAACTTGGTATCCTTTCTGAGACCGTATGACAGTTCAATAAGTACTGAACCTAACCAAGAGATGGCAAATCAATCATTTTGATTCTTGAGAAATGTCATCTTTTAAATGATTACGGTCAAAATTTCATGACTTTCAAAAATGTGATAAATTGAATATCGGCAGTGATGATGTTCTTGTATTCGATAGGTAAAAATAATGGTAAAATCAAATTCGAACTAGGTTCTGTATAAGGTGACCAAGCACCTTCGATAGCAACATTGAGACTATGAAAAGCTGAATTTAAACGTGGTCGTGTGAGCATTTTCGCTGATGAACGCAGTGAACGTCCAAAAGCGGTGAATACTCTAGAAATAGTTGAAAAAATCTATTACTTTGTGTTGGCAGACCATATAGTGAAAGCCATGAACATCTCAACTGGTGTAGTAAAATTGATTTTGCATGATTCTTTGCATATGAAAAAGATGTCCCAAGATGCGGTCATTGAACGTGGTTAAGTGTTATTCAGATTAATTTTTATGGAGATACATAATTGTCGATAAAACACAGGTCGATAAAGATGGTGCAAGAACTGCAAATACAGCAAAGTAGTTCCACCAACTGAAAAGATTGTGGCGACTGTTTTTTGAAATGGATACAAGTGGTATAGTATTCATCCGTCAAGAGAGTATTACGCAGCGTTACTGGATCGATTGAAAGACAAAATCGAATTGGCAAAGAAAAAAGTGTTCTTCATTAGGACAATAACACATCGGTAATCGCAATGACAAAAAATACGTAACTGCACTACGAATTGCTTCTGCATCCATAATATTCTCCAGATTTGGCCTCATGTCACAATTTCGGAATTTACATTTTGAATCCTAAAAATAAATCAATAGTCCTAACCTTACTTAAGATAAATATTGCTGAAACCATATTTCGACAATCTGATTGGGTTTAGCACAGTCTTAAGCTCGAAAAATCGCCCATCCACTAAATTTTCACTTAACGCCAAATCCTAGAGAAACCAGCGAATTTCAGATCCATACCCGATTCATTCATATCAAGGACGCGTATGATAGTGAGAATACGAATGAGATATTCACCACAACGATTAGATTCACTATACCTGCAAAATTCATTCGTTTATAACGATAACGACAAACTTGTGACAAACTTTGGATAGACTTTGTCAAAATCAGATGTGCAAAATCAGTGCACTTGGAGAGTTCTAGGGAAAATTCGTGCATTCGATCTACGGTCCCATCTGTACGGGCGGTACTTTTAGAAGAAGATTCAACCAACATACATACCTATGTATATACAAGCTGAACAGCGACATTAACTTCGTCAAAAGCACATAGAAAGGATACAATCCGTCTGGAACGGATCGTATGATACGCGAGCCCTCACCAATATATCCTGCGTTACAGAAACAAGGTTCGCAATGAAAAAAAATTTAACGGTATGAGTTCGAAAATGTTTCATTACTTTTTCTCAGATATTTGTACGGAAAGCAGCTCCTTAAAAAGTTGAAGTCTGGATGATCAAGGCAGTGTTTGGGTTTTTTGGAATAAGAACAAATTGTAACATGACCAGAAGGTCAATAAAATGAACGACAAATGGCTGTCTGCAGAGCCTTCGGATGTCCTCCGGGTTATGCACACCAAGTCTTCTACCCGTGTTATGGTCCTTGAAATAGTAAGCAGTGAAGGTCATGTTATGTCTTCTTAATTTTCTTTACAAGGTCTTTGAATGAAGACAGCGTGGGTGAAGAAAGAGCATAGTAAGAATTTATTTTAGGAGGATTCTGCGCCAGCGCACAAAGTCGCCACAACTCTGGAATGGATGGCGATGGCTGTTGGCTTACCTTGTGTTGGACGGAGTTGAGCATAAAGCCAACAAAAATTGTCCAAGTGAATGTCAACAAGAACAAGCACTATTTAATTGAGGCCTGTTAATGTTTCCGGCCACGAATTGAGGCTATTATCGCTCCAGAAGGTGGTATTATTGAATAAATATGGGTTACAGACGTTTATGTCTTTACAGGCATACATATGTACCTTATTATTTATGTTCTACTAAACGTCTTTTTATAAGTTGAGTATTTTTTTATTTTTATTTTTTCCAAATTTGTCCACAAAAGCCTCCACAGCCTGTACAATACCAAGGGAATCAAAGCGTTGAAGGGTAAGTCAGTCAGTCTTAGCTCAATAAAGAGAAATAGGTATGTATTGGTTTAAATGAGTTCTTCCTGTGGTTTCGGCAACTAGAATCCAACATGACTTAGTGTGTTAAATGTTCGTTATTATGACATTAAGTTTTAAATGGCTTTGTATTAATTGTTAACGGAATAGATGTTCAAAATGTCCACCAGGGGTTTGGGGCACTTTATATTGCAGTACGGTCAAACCGCATCTCAACTGCCACACGCAATTGACCTGCAACTATACGAGTATTTCCACAAGGTCAACTCATATCCGCATATGGTGCAAGTGCCAGTATATTTCCACACGGTTACTCTCTAGGTAGGTATCCATGCACATTAAAAAAAATCCAATTCAGTCGGATACACAAGTAGCTTACATTTCCAAATTTACATGAGCTTAGCAAAGATAAAACAAACATGTGCAAATAATTTCACATAATTATCTAAAATGGCTCCAAAGAATAAATTACCTCCGACTATACGAGTAAGAAACACAAATTCTTCCTACATAAAAGGTCATACAGCTTCCCCATAACATTAACGTAGCATAACGCTGCTAATTGCAATTCACTTTCAAAATCAACTTTGAAATATGTTCAACACGTCAAGTACCATAATAAAAGATTGTATGTATCTAAACAATTTACTCTGAATAATGCAAACGAAACACAAAATAAATCTCCTATTACGCCAATTTTCATAGAAGAGCGAGAATTGGAAATAAAAACTCACAACGAATATCTATACCGTGACTGAGTCACTTTCTATGAACAGTTTCTCATAATTAATTTTGAAAATACCGAAATGATTAGTAATTTCCTCTCACCTATTCAAGCGAATTTTAAATCATATCAAATACATATACACATACATAGATACGTATTCCACTATCTCTTCCTCGATTATTATTCATTCATTAAAACTTTAATTACCAAGAACGTAAACAGAAACTCCATCAACAGAGATAATAATCAACACGCAACAAAACACCTTTAATCACCACCCACAACCACAAAACCCTAACTCACCATCATCAATCGGCTCATCTTTCACCACCCCCAATCGATATCCAAAAATAGGGTGTTGCATCCCGAAACCATTTGTATCCTCTTCGCATTTAAACGAACGAAAGCCATTTTTGAATTTCCGTTTTGCTCCACCGCTGCCGCCAAATCCATTAAAATCAGAAAAATGCCTCCCACCGCCATTGTATGCCACACCACCCTGTACATTTGATATTACCAGCAATCCATCGTTGCTTCCCGTCGATGCCGCCGACGCATTCATCATCTCATAACTGCTCATACCGCCGCCATCATCATAATCACCACCATCGTACGATGACATCGAACCGTCATTTCGAAATTCCGCGCTCAAAAGCTCATCCAGCGATTCGTATACATCCAGCGGTATAATTTTCGGTATCTGATGCATTCGTCGTGACGTCATATATGTGGACTTCAAAAATTTCCATTTTGTCCATATCTGCTGAAAGTTCTTCTTGCGCAGTCCCCGATCGTTCATTTCCTTTTCGATGTTACGAAAAACCGTTTCGCTACGTACGGTTTTGTCATTCAACAGCACCAGGTACTTGTAATCTCGTATAATTTGCAGAACGGTTAACATTTCCTGTTCACGCCAAAGGTTACGTTCTGGTTTTTCGGGGCGAACTAATGGTGGCGTCGTTGTTGCCAACACTTCTCCATGTGTTGGTGTATCCGTATTCATACTGTTTTCGAACGCCCCAGCGAAAAATTGAAAAACTCCAATACACCGAAAGCAATACAAAAACCAAAAAAAAAAAACTGCACAAACCAACGGCGACGAACCTACACCGTCAACGTTTATTTCAATACTGTCAGTTTCAACACACACCGAAGTTTACTTTTCCAGTCGTCTTCTCGAAATCGTCGTCGAATTGAAATGAATGGCTCGCTGGCTGGTGATTGTGAGCGAGCTTGTACGAACGACGAACGAAGAGGAGAATATAGTACAGCAGCGTACACGAGTATTCACATTCACGCCGTAATGTCAAAAACCCTCATCGACGTCGACATAGTCGTCGTCGTCATCATCACCACAAACTTCGCCGCTATCGTAATTTTGTTACTTGTGTGCGGCGGCAGTGTGCTGGTTTTTCGTTTGCACGAAAACGTGTCTTGGACTCTGAAAAACCAGCAGCAGTTGCAGCCAAGGAATAGCCAACATTAAACAGAAAACCCTCTCAATGAACGAACTGCTCCGACTATGTGGTTAGTTTTGTATCAAATTGTTTCCCTCACAAGTTCGTTTTGAACGTTTTTACACTTCTTTTTTCGCCAATGGTTACTCGTTTTCGTAGGCACAAATCTTTTCCACACACTACTGGCCACCATATCGCGATTACTTACTACCTCTTCTTATGCTTCACATCCGTGTGTTGAAGTTGCTTCGTTGTTTTTCTTTCAAGCAAATAAATAAAAATAAGAAAACACAACAACAACAACAACTACCGTCTTCTTCTTCTTCTTTTCCTTATTTTTCTTTTTTTTTTATTATTGTTTAGAAGTGAAGGTAAAAGGTACCACACTTTACCTCAAAGAAGAGAACACACAAAAACCCGAATCTTAGAATCTCAGGAAAACGGAAAAAAAAAAAAAAAAAAATACCATAACCAAGTAGTAATCCCAAGAATGAGGCAACACAGCGTATAGTGGAGCAAAAGAATATAAAATGACGATGATGACGATGAAAAAGAAGATAAATCTATGCTGGCACTCTGATGGAATGGGCACAATCGGATGAGCGGGCGCGCAGTATATTCGAGGGGTGAAAACGAGAATCAAACAACGGACAAGAGAGAAGCAACAACTTCGTCACAAAACCTATTTTTTGAACTCTCTTTCAATACTGTGGCAGAAAAAATACTTGGAGATACCGATACGACAACACGATGGCAACGACAACGATGAAAAGATGAAATTCCAATACATTTGGGACTTGTTTGTCCGTTGTTACCGTTTTAGGTCATCGTATAGGTCATTGCAACAATAGAAAGCCTTGGGATCCATTTTCGAAATCAAGCGAATACGTTCGCCTATTGCTTACGCTTCGCCGCTCCAGTTTCCAAGACTTGCTATAATTCCCATCAACATTTCAAGCAATTGATAAAATGTGTATTTTAATATCATTATCTAAGCTTTCGTTTTGTGCGTTTTTTTCTCTTCGTACATTCTCAGGTATGACGAAAACAGGTCACCACTTAAAAAACTTTTTTTTTTATTAATGTACGAGTATATTACGATGGCGATGGCGATGTGGCTATATGTGTGGCACTTTGGGCGTCGTATTGTGCGAGTTTCGGCGCAAAGCTCGAAAGTTATACAAGTACCTACTCGTACAGTATTTAATATACAATACGGTTGGTTCCCTGGCAATGGCTGGAAAAAATTATCGTCTCGGTTTGGGAATTTTTGTTCTTGTTTTGTGTGTTTTTGAATTGAGCTCTTAACGAGGCGTGTCGTTTTAGGGAGGGAGCTCGATAGAGTTGCCATGTTATTTTGAGAGTCTTGGTTTTTGAAAATGAGAACTCTTGAGTAGGTATCTTGTATCCTTGGTCTACATGGTTTAATATAATAATACTCTATGAATGGTTTCGATTGAGTATCCCAAAAGCTTGTAACTCGTATAAAGCGCCAACAAGGAAACAATTTTAAGAGTACAGTCGAACAGTTAATTGTTGCACGTGATACCCAAATTTGGGTATTGAATGTTTATTTATCTTATTTAAAGAAACGTGAATCCTCCGAAAAATGGAATTTACTTACATATGCGTGTATATCGGAATATTTTTATTCTTTTAATTGCTAATTGCCTTCTTGGAAAAAGACACGAAAATCGCATGGCTAGGGGACAATTATCTGAGAATACCTGTCAAAAGGCATCACTGGTTAAGACTATCCCTTGACTAAACAATCCACAGATCGTAGACCGGCATATGAACATATTTCTGTGATGCACAAATATACAGAAAAGCATGTTTCTGCCCCATATTAGTTTTAACGCATGGTTTTCAAACCCATTTAGTAGGTGCAATGTGGTCTTAGATGTATCACACCAGATAGGGATGCTGTACGCGAGTTCGGAGCAGATGTGCGCCTCATACATGTATATCACAGCCAGATTAGAGGGGGGTAAAATAACTCTTGCACCGTTTAAGGTATTCTAGACATTTAGCAGCGTTCTTGGCGACGTCGATTATGTGGACATCCAAGAATACTAAGTCTTTCGGTTTCGCTGATGCAAGTGCATTTCATTAATAAATTTCTTACAGATGGCACCATTGAGTTTTCAAAGTATCAAACTCCACTTTTTTGTGTTTACCCTTTTTTTAGCTCAGAAATTTAGCAATGATAAATCAGTTTTCAGGTTCGTACATTCATTCATCCTTCGGTCAATCACTTTTTCTCACACGGTTCCTTGATTGACCAAGGGAAATATGCCATTAATTTTCTGACTCCTATAGTGTCCATGAAATATACATACACATACAATTGGAATATTTATGGATATTTGGTATGAATACTCGCACAGAAATTCCGCATTTTAGACTGAAATAATGCAGTGATCTAGTTTATGTAAAACTATTTCATCTGAAACATTTAAGTGGCAATTTACTGGAGCAGGGGCTGGATCACTAGCTTGACGAAATTTGATTTTTGGAGCTTTTGAAAACAGAGTATTGGCACACACAGTTTTTGTAAGCGTTATCTGAAAGGAGTAATTGAGGAGCTTTTTATAACCTTAATTACACTTGGACGTTAAGACCATGAAGGAGCTTATTGATGTTTTCTGACACTTGTGCAATCACACGAAGAATCTAGCCTTACTTTGACAAAACAAGGACCGGCAGACTTATGCGAAATGATAGGAAATCCATTTCTACTCTGGTAGAAGCCATCAAGGAGCATAATACTCCGCGGTAACCGTACCACATAATAAATCTACGACTACCGAAAGAAGAGCTACATATGTCAAGAATGTCACTGTCACTGTCCAGATCTCATCCACAAATTTCTCGGGCAACACTTCTTTCAGGACTTAGAAGAAATGCAAACCTGTGAACGACATCTTGAACTACATAAGACCAATTGCATGGTTTGCAAGTTCATCACAAATAAGAGGCTGAGCCATAACTAAAGATAAATAGGGAAGGGACAAATCTTTCCTATGGGTATCACAATGGGTCTACATTAAACTGAGTGCGGCATTATGGATCACTTCTACCTCGCCTACCCACATACTTAGCCTGACCTAACACTTCACGTATTTTGGAAATATACTTAAATTAGGCGTCATTAAGGTAAGCCGCTTAAGTTATCCTTGGTCTCCACTGGCTATAATTCATGCAGGAAATGAGTCCTGCAATTGAAATTCCCCATGGAGACATCAAATTTCTTGAAATAATTTATTCCATAACATCAAATTCTGCTTTTTTTCTTTCCATCTCTGTGGACATACATAAGCCCTGAAATAAATTTGACGGTGCTTGTAAATTTGAGCTTTACTTAAAAAGAAAAATGGCTGATTGGGTTGATTTCGCAGGCACTCAAGAGATAATTGTTTTAGCAATATGAGTGCTATACAAAAGGACAGACCTAAAAAGAAAGTCCTTGCAAGAAATTGCTAACCAAATTTTTTTATTTTGTTTCGATTCTATTAGTGTTCGCCTTAATTTAAAGGTCTCAACGCAAGAATTACTCACTGGCTACTTTTACGCGACATAGAAGAAAATGAAGTGTCTTGACAAAATTTGCAAACCTAATAAAAAAAAAAAATAAAAATTTCTGACATGAAATCTGACATTAAGTCTAAAATAAGTATGTCTCGGGGAGCCTCGGTGTAACAGTATTGTTCTCGCTGGTTAAAAAATCTAGTTTTTATTAACCATGAAGTAAGAATGCCAAATAGGAAATAAATGATAAAAAAGCGCAATTCGCTTCAAAGTGCACATTCAAGTTCACACATCTTAGACTTATCTTGGCAACCCTGGATTTAATTCGAATCTCAAACTTAATTTTCAACTTTATTTCTTTATATCTACGTATTTGTTGTTGCGGCATGATTTTTCCATTTACGGACTTGAATCAGTTTTCATTGTCTCTCAGTGCGCAGAGAAGGAGAAAGAAGACTCTGAAAACAATTTTTTTTATTTATTTTTCTAGTTCTGTGTTCGAATTTGCAATCTTAAAGCGAGAGCAAAAGATTCGTAGATCTTCTACTTCCAGACTCCCTTGGATAGAACTTGGTTTAATTTTTTTTTTTTTTTTTTTTCTTATTTTATTTTTGCACCTTAGTTTACCTTGATGGTTTATCTTCAGCAGGAGTTTTCATATTCCCACATAATACCAATACAGGCGAGAGTTCGAGACCGGTTTTCCTGGTGCAAAGTTGATTTTGCTGTTTTCGACTTCTTTGCATTTGCATGTTTCATTCTAGAACGAATACTTGAGTACAAAAATCTCCACATAAAGGAGTCTTTGTGTTGAGGTTGAGGTCGAAAGATATTTTTATGATTTTCATTTTAGCTTAACCGATAATACTGCCAGTTGGAAATCAGAGGAGGTTTGACTTGAGGCTTTGTAGGAAATTGAATGTATTGAATGCATTGTGTGGGAATTTAGATAATTGAAGCTATTCTTTGGTTTTCATTGACTCACATAGTAATCAGTAACGATTTATTGAGATGTTTATTTGGTGATATTTAATTGAAGAATCGAATATTTGTGTGTTCCCGGACCTAAATTTTGTTCTAAACTTTTCAGATTCCTTTAAATTTCTCACAGGTGTCCATATCTTGTTTCCCAACTGGGATCTGGTAATGTGGGCCCCTGCAAAAAATGTTTATTAATGGGTTGCGTTTTCTTCATCCATTTAACGAAATTTATTGAAATATTTCAATCAAAGAACAACAGCTTGAATGGGAACCGATATGGTTTTAGGTCAGAAAAGTCTACAATCGACCAAATTCTTACACTTCGACAAAACCTGAAAAAAAAAACTCAAGATGTTCAAGTCAATATTCACCATATCTTGAAATTAAATTTAAAGAGGAAGACAAAAGTTTATTACTATCCTAACCACCCAGGCGCAGAAAGGTAGGTTGAAGTCCTGATCCTCAGAATACAAGAGAATTTGGTCACGTCTTCCAAAAACCAGCAAATTTCAGTTCTACTTGTAATACTAGGATTGTCAGTATAGAAATCATTCGTAAAATCTAAAATTCGCGCAGCCTCACTGTCACAACAAATCCTAATCCTTCTACCAACCCATCTTTCATTGATTATCCTTTTTTTTTTCATTTTGCCAGGGCGGCTAAACTAGAGCCGTCACATGCGTGAAATCGGGGAAAATCAATTCATATCTTCTGCCAAATATGACGACAGGTTTCATATTGTCGAAAGGCATCATGAAGAAGAAGATTGTTCCTTAATCCTACAAAATAGCGATCCATGCTGAATGTCGGGTTCATAGTGCCATACTCCGTTGTTCCTGAGTCGACACATCGCTTTTATTGCCTCCTTCTAAGCAGTAAGGTCCAGTATAAGCAAATTAAACAGAAAGGTTAACCCGTCGCCAGGAGTAACAAGGTATTTCACTTCACTTCATTTCATTTGCAGTTTGATAAATATAACCAATGCGGATTTAACCATTATCCTGGGCCACCATACTATGGACGCATAATAAAAAAAATGGTCTGATGATCGTTATGTACGACCAGTGTAAGGCTCTTCGAGACGGCCAAATTTTTTTTCGATTTCAAGGCAGCCTATAACAGCATTTTTAGAGGCGAGCTATACAACAGCCATGTACATGTTTTGTTAAGCTCGTCCGTCTGTGATTGATATCAATGGAGAATGTTTGCTCCTTCGCCGCGGAGTAAACAGGTATAACTCTGAGATAATAAGGTACTTTTTCTACCTTGGCTCGGCTACTACATCTGATCAATGCAGAAATCAAACGAAAGCTAAATAGTACGCAAGGTAGACTTCAGTCAGTTATTGTCCTGGATCACCGGACTACGTACGAATTACACCTACGGTTACACCTCTCAACAACCTAAGGAAGAAAAGGCCACCACAAGAACTCTAAAGAAGCTATGCGATCTCCCACTTAAGAAACAATTGATAGGGAGTAGTGCACAGTACTAGCATCCCCTTCTACAAGTTTGTATCTACATATGTATATACGCACATAACAAAATCAGTCAAGCGGGAAACTGTGTGCACACAGTGGGTTCTGCAGTCGTATGGTACAACAATAGTGACAATTCTATAAGAAAACTAAGCATCTCACCTAAATGACTGATCGCTGCCTTAAAAAGCGAAATAAAATAAATTTATGAAGCTCCAAAACTGTATTCTAATTGATGACAGCTTCCATTTCCTTAAAGCGTGGTGCAACTTTTGTCAAAATCATTAGATTAGCTCTGTTTATTTAGTTTTAGCCACATTGGTCAAGAGTAGAGCGCTCTTAATAAGAAAATTAGAATGGAAGACCGCATTGGATTTTAGGTGTGCTCCAAGCTAAGCCATTAAGGCAGTAGTTCGAGGTGCAAACAGTCGAATGGATGAACTGTCAAAGTAATAATAGAAGCTTTATTTAATATTTCAAGATTGGTGCACCTGCTTGCTGACAGGTTGACATTAGTTGTCAAAATATTCGCGTTGTTCAAAAAAATTTAAGTTTTCTTCACCCTATAGTCGAAATTTCTATTTTATAGACAAACAAAAAGTATTTTTCTTATTAATTATATTTTCCTTTTTTCCTCGCCGTCCATTTTCTTTCAAAAAAATCAAAGTCTAAAAATAAAAAAATATTTTCAGACCTCTCTGAAATTGAGTGTTTCAAACGGTGCCGTGCCAACTGACATAAAGCAGTGTTTTTTTGCTATTGTACTCCGTGCTACCAAAACACGCCTATTGTTAAAACCCGTTATTAAAATGGGTAACATTTTGCTGAAATAGTTCGCAAACTTCGTAGAGTTTAGAAATAAGGCTTTTAGTTAAATTGGTAATGATAATGAGTTCTCAATTCAAAGATTGACTTTCAAAGTAAGAGAAAGTGTCACTGAATCCTCAGGTTTCATAAAGCTCTTTACAGCGAACTCTCACAGAAAATCTGCATCTGCATGCGTACAAGATTCAACTGACCCAAGCACCTAAACCGGAAGACCATTTTAAGTGAAGAGAATTTTTTAATTGACAGAAGTGAACAGCAATTTTCTAAGAAAATCATCATTGAGCTAAAAATGTGCTTGAGTGATTCAAGAGAAGTCAATGCATCCCCACACGTCACTGTTTGCATTTGAACTAACGTCCAGCGTCGTTTTTAAATCGATTACGAACCTTTTAAATAATACATCAATAAAGGTTGTGTAGGATGGATGTACTTCTACCCCTTCTCAATTAATGGTGTACCTCATGGTTAAATCTTCTCCCGACACTTTTTCTATTATTTATCAAAAAATTTCAATCCTTGCATTGCAACTGTTTTACAGACAACTGGATTTCAGACTTAAAGGGATACTAGCCAAGCTAAATCGGATAGCAGTCGATGTAATGATTCAGCACCATAGAATTTTCCTGGAATCAACAGAGTATACATAGACGCAATGTAGGTGACTTAATGTGGTTTTTGGACTGGTAGAGTGAGTGATACGGCCAGTACTTCTTAAAGAATGCGGCTGGAAATGCGGTTACAGTGAATGGTTTGCATTACAAAACAATGATTAATGATTTCTTTTGGCCAGAATTGATTGATTTTGATTTAGAATGTGGCTCCAGTAGTATGACTAAACCAACGCGTGAAACAATTGAGTTGCTGCGAGAAACAGCTTAAGAAATGCGGATAAAAATTGGCCAGCAAGATCGCGTGGATTGACACCATGCCACTTTTTGTGAACATTTTTGAAGTCAAATGTTTTTGCCAATAAACTACAAACAAATTCTGAGCTTAAGGTGGCGGGCGATCCAACGAGTTAAAGTTGAAGTCTGCTTTGCTACTCCTGGCGACGCCTTTAATTTTCTGCTTAATTTGCTAGCAGTTGACCTGACTGTTTGGAAGGAGACTATGAAAGGAGTGTGTTGACCCAGGAAAAACGGAGTTCGGGACGATGGGCATAACATTCAGCATGGAGAACTATTTTTTAGGATTTGCCTGTCGACTTTTGTGGAGCTCGACCAAGAGTGGAACTAAATCTGACTAGGTCTTGGACGTCGAAACCATCTGCACTGAAAAAATGACAAACAGAATTCCTTGCCATGCTCGGAGTAGCAAACCTGATAATCTATTAAAGAAGCCATGGTAGAAGGATTAGGATCTGTATTAACAGTTAGGCTGCACAAATTGCGGATTTCACGCATGTTTTCTAGACTAATGGTCTTAAAATAACTAGTGGAACTGAAGCCGTCTGGTTTTGGGAAGATTAAAGTTAATTCTCCTGCGTTCTGGGAAAAATAACAGCTGTGTTAAACACTAAAGACTTTGCGTTGCAAACTGTTGAAGGTAGAGTGGTAGAAGGCTCAGCATGCGAAGTGATAGTCAGGCCGCACTTAATGTACCTGAGACTTCCACAAATTACTCAAAGATTGTACAAGAATGTCTGAATAGACTGTTCGATAGACTTATTATGTGGGTATCGAGTCAAAGTGGAATCGTGGGAAATTAAATCAGAGACTACTCCCATGATTCTAGAACCTATAATTTTAGTTTACCAAAAGTTCTATACTGAATCAACTTTCAACCCTTAAGATAATGAGAGTCTGGAGTCTCGACTCATGCAAAACCACCAAGTATTTTGTGAACGGGCCTGATAAGAGCACTACAAAATTCCTATACAATTTGAGCAGGAAGGGCTGTAGAACCGAACTGCAACCATCAAATGAACAGCGTGGGAATCATCACGAACCCTATGTGTGAAGGCAAGGATATGATGGGACACTTCCTCTTTCAGCTTTTACAAGAACAAGTTTGGGGCTCTGGGTCATAATGTTATGGAAGTGGATTCTATCAAGTGCTGACCGGAACGTGCTGCTCTGTTCTTGATCGTACCGGAGACGTACTGCCAGTAACAGCGCTGCATGTCCTAAATGATGGTTTGGCTACAAGCTGTTGTTCATTGCGTCTACTGATTGAAATATATCGTAAAATAGGCGAAGAGCATTCAGTACATTAGTAAACATCTTTTGCAGTATTATAACCGAAAAGAGAAAGATTAATCTCAACCTTTTAACCCATGTACACGTGCATGATTTATAGATCATACAAAAAAAATATTTGCTTACTATTTAATATTTCAGGAAAAAATGTCAAAAAAAAACCAAACCACATGGCTGTAAACCCTGCTCGTGTACTTAAAAAACATCCATAAAAGATAATAAGCTCAAAAAATTATATATGTACATAGTATACATATGTAGGTAGGTATGCATTAAATTCCGTCGCAGCGAAAATATTTCAACACACAAATAGCTGGCAATCAATTCCAGCGGTAGTCGACGCGTTGATTACCAGTTTTTAGAGTCTGCGCTGAAAAACGTTAAAAATACCCAACCGTGTATATGGTTTTTTCGAATACCTACGATAATGAAACTACAAAAAAAGCATAAAGAAAAAAAAAAAAAAAAATAATAATAAAAAAAAAGAAACCTTCAAAACGATTATTTTCGCCTCTCACTTCTTCTACTTTGTTGACTTTTACGTTGGTGTTGGTAGGTTTATGGCTCTTGCGAGATAAACTGTTTTCGAATGACGAACAAACTGGATTCAACGATTTAGGTTGGAACGACGATGACTATAATTGGAAACTATTTCAGATTTGAGTTTCTTCGCGGTCTACCTAAATGTCTATATCTATTCATGTGTATTTCTATCAAAGGCTAAGGTATATACATACATATGTACATAGGTAGCTTGACAGATATTCGTTTTCATTGTTTTGAAGCTTTTTTTTTTCTAATTGAAGTGAAAGCTACATTTCTAGTGTCTCACAAGGAACACGTCTTGAGTAGTGACTTTAGAATAACGTAATGTATACTATTTAATGTGCGAATAAAATTGCACACGATAGAGAAACACGACCTGCTAGGCTGGGTATAGTATTCCATTACGACTACAAGGTAACAATACGAGTACATACCATACACAACTCCAGTGTTGGCATGCAAAACGTGAGCCATTCAAAAGATAAACTTGGAAAGAGGTCGAGTCATGTGATTTACAATTTGTATTTGGAGCGGAACTGCTTTTTAAGATAAAAGTATTTTTTCACACAATTAGTGGAATGTTAGCTTTTTGTATCGGAGATTTTACTAAGCACATAATTCGAGGATTAGAATGTGTTTGAAGTGTCTGAAGTAAAATCTGTTAAATAAATTTAAATTGTAAATAGAAAACAGAAAGTGGGTGGAATACAAAAATACGTAGAAAAAGAAGCTTTTTCGCTGTTCCAAGTTGCTTTTTTTGGTTTTTGGGCAAAATCGATTAGGGGTAATAAAAAAACCGTTATTTGCTACTCCAAAACCATGGCAATCAAGTAGAATTTGACAACTTAATACATGCCCTGTAAGGAGTAGACAGAGGTTAGTACTAGGCATGCTACCCAATTTAGGTAATTAAATTAGTTTTAGTAGCCATGCTTGGCGTTAAATGTTGATTTTTCTATGCTTCTTCAAAATCGACGCCTGAACTTTGACAGCCGATTGTGGTTACGTTTAAAATGACAGCTCTGTCATTCTGTGTCAGCTGTGCTTTGCCGTAACTGTCATTCAATTGTTGAAAATCACGCACTCAAGCAATACGTTCGATATTGTTCGATATTCGTGATCTGTTCGCACCAGTTACGGGGCATTTATGGTTGGCATGAATTCGGTAAATTATAGCGAAATTCAAGGAAGCAGTGCCTGTGCCATGGCCCAAAGCTCGGAAGAATATGCCTTTTTGCTACATACCTTGTTAAGTTTTGTGGAAAGACATGGTTCTTTACCATTGCAAGGGTTGATTTATCCACCAGCTTCCACAAGTTTACAGTTCACAATAAGTGGGCTATTCCTCGACCTCAACTTGGCGAAAAAGGTGTGGGTCCTTCACCCAAGATGTGATTTAATCAAGAACTAAAGCCAAAAGATGACAGCATGTTTTAGACGTTCGGTAATTGGGTCATTGATCGATTGTACAATAAATAAATCCCAACTTGTGTTGAAAAAATTGTCTTCAACGCTGAATTGCAAATTTAGCTGAATGGTTTCGTAAATTGTCAAAATTGTTGGATCTGGAACAATGCCCATACACAACATCTAGAAAAATTCACTGTTTGGTGTGGATTTTGGTCGGGCGGGGCTGTCAGTGTGTTCCAAAATGAGAGGGGCGAGGCGGCAATTGTCAATGGAGACATGATAGTATTTTTTGAATTTTTTTGTTTTTGCCTGAATTGAATGATATGGACAACATGTGGTTTCAGCAAGATGGGGCTACGTTACACACAGCAAATAAAGCAATGGCGTTATTGAGGGAACGGTTTCTAAGTCACGTTTTTCCGAGAAACGATGATGTCAACTTGCCGCCCGATCATGCAATTTAACGCTCTTAGAAAGTTTTCTTTGGGCCTATACCAATGAAACAACAACAATTCACAACCTGGGGTGAATTCGCTAACTATTAGCGAACAAGTTGGAGGACCCAAGAAATGCAGACTGACGGTCAACCTGCTATTAATGCGAAGATACCACAAATCGAAAGCTTCTAAAGGTGTTTTTCCCTCCCTCAAAATTGTACACTCCAAATCAATCATACTTTCAGAGCACAGTGGTGTATTCCAAGCGGGGGTCCTAGCGGTGACAATACCAGAAGAGAATATCACCTTTTCCATCAACAGCCTGGAAGCTAGATAAAAGTCTGTTGGTTCCCAGGATATGAAGCTAAACTGGAGAATCAGAATGCTCATTAAGGAGCAAGAAAGAGCTCGATACTTAACTTGTAAAATATAGACCACTCGGTGAATATTCCGCCTTGCACACTCAAACACGAAACAGTAAAGAATGCTCAATGAAAGACGGCAAATACTTGATTATCTTCATATACATATGTGACCGCGCTTACCAAATGAGAAACTGGAGCAGTCTTCATAGAGGAGGTTACGATGATGAGAAAGTGAGGGATACCCTTTTCTTTAGCCTCCCTAATATCACTTAAGAGCACTTAAGAGTAGTTGATTATATTCCCCCTTTGCACGAAAACCCACCTACCTAACCTAACTCATGTTTCTAGAAAGCATATCATTGCCGCCTCTTCGTAGTTCTAGTATAACAGCTAGAAGTCCTATTTATCACCAACAGTTAAAAGGAGCGGCAATAGTATTTCCACCTGTGGCGTATCTCTTTTTGTAGATATTTTTGTCTTGTAGTCCTTCATACCGATGTACCAATCTGGATTTCAGTTGTTACTGATATTTATCTGCATGTGTCTGTGACTCTGTGTATTTACTTAATTCTTCCAATTAGAAGACTTAATTTATCAAGGCCTAGGCTAATGGCATATATGTACATATATAGTTCATTGCAAAGCAGATGTACTCTGGTGTTTTGAATTCCTTTGTTTTTGTGGGCCCTGTAGATCATTGGTTAGTGTGTTGTAGTACTTGGCGGAAAGTTAAATGTTCACCTCCCATAGAACCTCACTTCAGAACCTGTTATTCAATTCAATATTCGATGTGGGTATTATTTGTGACAGAGCTTAATATTTGCTCGTACATAGAGCCAACTCTATTTCACCACATTATGGTCCCAAAAATTCTCTAGCCCTCACGTCACAAAACGTCCTTACGTAAGCCTTTTGTTAGACTTTGGTCGAATTCATAAACTTCAGTATTTCTGCGCAAGTTCAACCGCATTTCTTTACGCATGTGTTGCACAAAATCTGAAGTCGACATTAAGTCAGGCGTTCGGTAACGTCAATCAAGGATAAAGGAAAAAAAAATATTGTTGCAGGAAAATCTGTACCAATCTAACTTCAAGAAGCTGACGGTATACATATACATATGTATGTGTTTATGAACGAGATATACTGCAGTTCAAATGAACTGTCTTCTTGAACGCAGATAATGCAGTTCTTTGGTAGTCTGATGTTTATGAATTCGCCCCATTCCTCGAATACGTCAGTCAAGTTAGGTTTTTGTAACTCGTTACCCATTTCGTAAGAATCGAGGAATTGCAGTGTTTTCCCTTTTTCGCCTAACGCGGTCTCTTATGTGTCAACCCTATAATTTGCTCCCTTACGAAGATGGGCTAAAACTGACTAATGTACAAGTTCTTAAAAAATATCGAGATGACGGTGAGATACTCTTCTTACATCAGCTACTTGGTACATACTATTGAGTTTAGTTCTACGACAGTTATTTGTATTAAGCTGAATAAATAAATAAACTTTGCATCCGTCCACCGCCTAGAACAAACCGTCACTTAAAGAACAAATATTAGCAAAAAGTTGCTAATTAGATAAATTTCGCGGTTTGATATTTATCTGAGTATTGCGACAAGGTTTGGAGATTATTTGACAGTTTTACACGTTTTGGCTCGAGGTGCATTTTTGTAGTTTTAGGTATTTTGCGCCACTTTCTGCGTGCTTTCTCTCTCAATCTGTTACACATACTCGTACGCATTTGACACCTTATGTTTCTTATTCGAAAAATACGCGAAAAGTCCTACATTCATGTCAACAGGTATTTTTTTAGTTACTATTACGCGCTTACGTTATGACATTATGAGAAAATCTACTTCCATCGAAATAAATGTAAAGTTGATGACTTAATTCATTTAATAACTACTGACTTGAAAGCATTAAAAAATCTAGCTAATTGAATACGAATATTTTAAAAGCTACTCATTCTTTGAATTATAAGACAAATTCGTCAGAACAAGTAAATGCGATTCGCTGAATGAGTCAGATTCGGCGACAAACACTTTGAAATTATAATCCATAAACTAATTCTTTTCACTCAAATTAAAAATTTTCGATGCGGCGCAGATTTGCTCAGAATTAAAATGAAAAACTAAACAACCGCAAAATAATAACACATACACATACATAAATAAAGAGAATGTTAAGTAAAATCAACTTATCATCTAGATACGGTTAAATAGCGTCAACATTTTATTTCAATATGCATAACATAAATATCTAATAGATGAGTATTGCCAAGGCCGATCAATAACTTTACATCAATTCCATAGATGATGAGTTCTATGATCTCTGACGAGACTATGACAAGGTCAACGTTTTGTCTATCTTCTTTTAATTTCATTTTTTCTGCGATATTCTGAAGAGCACCGTCATTTTTGTAGGGTATGCTAATCTTGATACATAGTGTGTAACATATCGAAATAATAAATATGCACCCTATAAAGTACGTAAGTTTTTCGTTTAACTATTTTCAGCAAGGTGTCGCTTTTCTTTGACAGTTTTTATATTAAAGTGGATTTGACAGATAAGAAAAATGTTGCTTTGTTATCACGCGGTCAACGAAAGTTATTTTCAGCAAAAGTGGGTTCGTGAAAGTTTGCGGGCCATCATTTCTTACGATTTTAAAGATTAATTGACTCGACAACAGGATCGATTCAATTCTTCGTAAAATATTCGATCCCATGTGCGTCGACGGGTTATGAGGAATAAGATTCAATGACGAAGTTTACGAGCTGTACGGTGATATAGACCTAGTCAAAACTGCGCAGCAATCGCTTAATATAGCTAGGGCATGTAGAGCCCTAATGCTACGACCGCAGAGCCTTGGAATCTAAGCCAGAGCGACAACGCAGGCGTCATCTAAGGTGCCGCAAGTAGAAGGGTGCCTCAACCAACTTGGAGTACGCAATTGGAGGCATTTGGCTAATGACCGGGCTACTAATGCACCTTCAACAATGTAGCATCAACTCAAGAATTAGGAAGATTAATGTATGCTCTGTAAAGAATACTTAATTTGATCGAGGCCCAAAATAATTCGCGAATTGACTGCAGAAAGACAATGTTAAAATAAATCAATCAAGGCAGATGAAAAGAAGTTGCTAAAATTTGGAATGACTGTTATGAGTCAGAAAGCAAGCGACAATTGCTGTAATGCATCTTCCTATGGGACAATATGCCCAGAAAAGTAAAGCGAATACGGGCCATGTTGACATTTTTTTTTTAAAAGTGCATGAAAATGGCCAACGATTTTGCTGCCATAAAGTTTTCGCAGCTTCTTGCTAACCCAGTAGATACTTGCAAGAAATCGAAGATGTTGATTCGAAAGACATGTGGTTCCAAAAAGACGGTAGAACTTGCCACACATTAGGTGTAACCTTGGATGTTACCAGGATATTCTGGAGACATCAACTGGCCGCTAAGGTCATGTGATTGAAGGCATTTGGATTTTGTTTGTACGCTTAAAGTTGTGTCTACGCCAGCAAGCCCAAAACTTTAGAGGAACTAAAAATTACGTTACACCTTCGCCCATATTCTTAGGCTTGGATTGAAAGAAGTGTGATAGGGTATCACATTATCGGTTCGAGGCGGACTTTATTTTCTGTATGTTTCTAGAACAGTGGTTACAGGGATAAATTTAGAAACTAAAAAGTTGTCGTTTGGAATGATTATTTTGAACACTAAATATCAAAGGACTAAATATCAAAGAGATTGAAGGAATGTCATAATCAATAAAACTGTGTAACGTAGTTAAATATTTCCTCAAGAGTATGACCTCTATCTAGGCAAATGTCAATCACATGCTCTTTTCTTCTATATTTAATTATACTTCACCAATCAACTATCCAACGGAAATGATGCTGGAGTACACCTTGCAGTAGTCAGTATTCAAATTAATATTGCGACATTTTATTTTTATTTATTTATATATTATAAATGGAAATCGTTTTCACATAAAAATTGTAAAAAGCTTAAATAGTAAAAAATATTCCAAACTTTTTCGGAGCTTTTAATGAGCTTATGAGCGAATGCACAAACCCCATTTAATTTAGAAAGCTCTAGAAACTTTCAATTTATTTGGATAACTGTGCATAAAATAAACAAGTTTTTAAAAGCTATTTTTCCAAAGCTAACAATGGCCACCGGAAATAAGTAGATTTCAATGCTTAAATGGATAAATATCATCTATAACTTCGGCGAATTGTATTTTTTTTAGACTAAAGCAAACAAAATGTAGTTTCGTCGTCTTTATAACTAAGCAGAATGGTTCTTGAAGTTTGTTTCAAGTTAGGGTTTTGCGGATAGAATTCCACCATTTGATGCTTTATCATGAAGATATGTTGGAAGTCATAACTGGACCTACAAGGAACATGCTTAGCTGCAATGAGAATACAAACTTTACTTGGAATGGGCCGCTTACAGTCGTAATTGTAGCTCTAACTATTCGGGATGGTCAAAGGCAACTACATGCACTTACATGAGATAAATCTTGTAACGAATGGTTGCATTCCACGACCCCGATTGGTCCGATACCTAAAAGAAATATGAGTCAAAGCGGTTGAAATCAAAGATGCGAATTAAGGCATTGCACAGCCCTGGTCATAAAAGCTGCGGATGCAGTCATGCTCCGCAAAGTGAGAATCGAGCCAGAACTAAGGAGTTGGGAAAAATATCAACTAGATTCGAAAATCGGCTAAAGGAAACCTTTCCAGAGCTCAAGACTGTGCCAAGAGTCCAAACAAATAACTATCAGATCACGGAGGTAAAAGTTCTTGGATGTCAAGTGGAAATAAGACCGCTCACTCACTCAATTGTACGAGATTAATGATCTTGATGGCCTCACTATAAAGAGATGTCTGTTAAGCCTTAAGGAACGAACTTGGAAATGGAAATCATATCCTATATCCCAGCGTAGTCTAACAGAGACTGAAAACTGAAGAGGTATTGGCGTGCTTTCATCAATCGCCAAAATAGGAGGTAAAATACTCCTTGATTAGATCCAGAAGCGTGTGAAAAGACAATTGACAGTGAGCAACCCGGTTTCCGCGCTGAGTCCACCTGCACTAAAAATATCAACAACGGCGAGCATTGAATACGAAAAGGCCATCGTATAAGAAGTATAAGTGTATAAAGACCTTAGTTAAGTATAAGCTACCAAATGGTTTCTAAACTTATCACGAAAACCTTGCTAAGCAACAGGTCGGAAGGACATACAAATTCAGGCATTTTATTCCCTCAGTATTGACACCGAATTGGATAGTTTTTTGAAATCCATACTGGAAATAATTGTTGGTTTTTGTAAGCACCAGGACAAAGGGCAGGTTTTGTTCGAAAATGCTAGCATGGGACCTTTTAAATTCCCCTAAATAGTTCTTTTCATGTTCCCATAACTCGGACTTACTTACTTACGTCCAGCTGCTGGGATTTGAAGACCAATTCGACATCATTTATAGCTCCCAGCATGCCGTAGTAGAGGTTTTTACGGCAATTGATGAACAGTAGAAGCGAGTTTTTCTGAAAGTGAATTTGGGCAAAACCAAGTATATGTTACCAACAAAACAAAAAAACACCATAAAACGCCACTTTCAAGACAACGAGGAAGACCAAACTTACGCCTTAAACACCAATCTATCGCGGATGCCAGAGAGCTTGGTCGTAACATCTGGAGCCAGTGTGCTCGGGATCGGCGAACATCAGGCACATGCTACAGGAATAGGCTACTCTGTGTCAGAAAGCTAATCCTTAAGGAAAGAAAGCAAGTAGCTGATTTGGATCATATGAATTTCTAGCAGTCGACATTGTTTGTCCCCTTTAAATACCTTCAACACATTCCTTCACTTTCATAGAAGGTTTAAGGTTCACAGTTACGAAAATCCCAATCACCTGCTATATTCGCCCCGAAATAGATCTAATCGTAATGGAATCGTAATGGAACTTTACTCCACATCACACCACGCCACGCTCCACTACCGTTCTTATTCAAAGTGAACCTTAACCATGTGACTTCTCCATGTCCAGATATCAGTTTAAATGTCCCAATACGCCACAACGCGCACAAAAACAAAACAAAAGCTTCTCCAAATCGTCCACAACTTATCTTCATACGTCAACTTTGCCAACGTCCATCACCGATTCAGTTCAGTTCAACCTTCAAAAACCCATTCATCGACATTGGCCATAAACTATAAATATGTCCAAAATAAACCCGCCGGCCTAATAATGTTTCCAGCGCAAATCACGATTTCACCCAACAGATAAACTTGAGCTGCCACTATCCGTTCGATATCAGATATCACTCGCACCCAAGAATTCAAATTGCAATTAGTGATAAGCGCGAAAATTTCAAAAATCAGAAATCACTTATCAAATCACTGGGAATCACTGCAAATCGCTATAAATAAGTTACGATCGGTCTTATTGTAATCCATCTACAAAAGCTACCTAATGATGGGTGCCTATCTTTATTGGCCAATAAAAGGTTATCGATTGGTTTACGGCTCGTTGCCGAATGGAAGTGAGACGGTGGAGGTGTTTTTGGCTTTTGTCTGTTATAAGGTATTTAAAACTTTGTCTGAGGTGTGGGTTTTCAGATTCGGTGTGGTAATTCACTCGCGCGCTAGATAGGAAACGAAAACAAATAGACTAAGCAAATGGCGCATGACTGGAAATTTGAAAATTTGTACAGATGTCAACGTACTGGCGAGTGGGATTGGCTGTGCGTCATCCAATGATTTGCGATAAAATTAATTATAATTTCTTGTTATTAATTGATTCTCTTTGTTCGAGGAGGATGATCATCCGGATAGTGACAGCGAATTGATTTTATACTGATATCTGGAATTGCAGACCGTTGTGAAGTGGGAATACTTTGTTTTGAACGGATGGATGGATTACATCGACTGTTGGAAAAACCAAGTGGGTTGATAATGCCAATTTCCGGTAGTAAAGTTATTTTTTGTCTAAGCCCGATGGAATTTTTCAATCAAAAATATTTTTTTTAGTCCAAAAATCAATTCTATGCATATATTCTATGTATATAAGAGAAATGCATTCTCTCTGTCCAATAATGGATAATTTTTTCAATCAAAGATGGTCGAATGTCATGCCAAGGCGTCAACTGTTGTTGGTTTACCATCATACACTAGTGACATCATGTAGATGTTACAGAATGTAATTGACAGGTGTCAAATTAAATGATCCCGGAGGCCAATTGACAGATCTATTTCTCAAAATCAATTCACATTGCACGAATGGCGCCCCTGTGGAAGCAACATCTCGTCGGGATCTATGTCATCCACATTGGACTGGTCATTCCATATGCAACAATTTGACTCATTAAAAAAGTCCTTTAGCCGAACACAATTTTGTGTTAAAACAGCTTGCAACTGCTCGAGAGCGCAATCACCGAAGGAACCAGCAAATAGTCTTCTGCCTTTAACTCCTACATCAGTTGGAACTTATTTGGGTGAAGGCCATGACTAGTTTTCGTAGTCAAAGGACATGCAAAATTTTTAATGAACCGTATCTCCAGCTTTATTTGGAATGGGCCAACAACATTTAGACGTCACCATTCGGAGGAGGCAGTGGCAATGGATTGGTCATACCTTACGGCGTGAAAACAGTTCCATTGCAAAATATGCCATGGAGTGGAATCCACTCACCCAGTTAGGTAGAAGAGCGGGACGGCTTAAGCTAACATGGCAAAGAACAGTCGAGAAGGAATCGACACTACTGCTTAAAAGCTGAAGAGAGCTGAAACACATTGAAGAAATCAGGAGAAGATGGCGCGCAGGCGTTGTTGATGGCCTATGACCCTCTAGGGATGACAGGATCTAAGGAACGATGTACATACATACCCCCAACTGAAGTGACGACGAATCAATAAATTTGGATCTTCTTGCACGCTTTCATTTGCAGCATCGATATTCAATATGGACTTTTTGGTGGTGTTCCATTATTGAATCAGTATTTGTTACGAAATTTATCCGCAGCTTAGCGGTGGAGCTAGAATTGAAGCTCGTAGTTTAAAAAATGAATCGGGGCCCTAGCCTCACCGAAGAAGTCCTTAAGAAATCATTTAATACAGTCTGTTCTAACTGCCTCCAGAAGTTTGAAAGACATTTCTACATGTGCCTGTCACATTAGGAAAATAGTAAAAGTTATCCTTCGTTTGGCTTCTATAATGATTATTCATTTTGAGCTGCACAGACTCTTGGCAGATTGTGCCTCTGGTGTTGGCTTGTACAAAATATTTGGCACAGCAGACCTTATATGGTCCAGGACCTATTGAGCTTCTGGCGACCTTCGTGTTGTGGTTTTGGATTGTGAATTTCGAAAAATCTTTTTCAGAATGATGTTGAAGAAGACACATGACAGCACGTCAACCTGTCTATGTCAAGTGCGCGTTCTCCGTCGTTATCGTTCGTAGACGGACGAGTTTGACAGGAATGGATTTATATAGCACGTCTCTACGAGTATAAATGCCTTTACAGGCGGCTTTGAAGTCGATAATCGATACATGTCCACATCTTAAACGAAAATTTGAAAGATTTTGGCGATTGGAAAAGCCCCCTTCTTGTCCAAGTCCATAGTTACCTCGTTGTGGATAAGTTGACCGACTTAAGCAAATACGCTGCCAAGTATGACGACAGGACTCTTATTTTTTTCCCCGAGGATAGATACAAAATCTTCCAAAGACACTATTAAGACCGTAAAATGCGTGACAATTTTGCCTATCGCCAAAATGGCAGTGTCTTGTCATCTTTAGTGGTGCGTTCACCTTGCGTTAAGTCAAAGTGTACAATAGATGCAAGAGCGGACCTAGAACACGTCCTTTTTCGGATTATTACATCGGATATGCTATTTATTGATCAATTGTGGAATGCGAATTGATGATCGGAAGTAGGATTTTTTTCTTCAATAATCGGCTGAGTAGTAGACTTTGGACATAATCGGAAGAGGAATGATCAGAGGATAGATCTTGGTTCTCTTCAAATCTTTATGAAATCACTTTTTTCAAGCATAATTCGATTAACACAGTACGCAGACGAGATATTAAAGGAATAATGACAATTTCTTACGCGTGTAGTACATACTTCCGTGGTTTTTAGCTCTGATTTTATTTTAGGCGAATATTCGATACCGACTAATATAAATAATGATGATCCGTACCTTACCCTTTCCGAAGGACTCTTATTGTTGATCGGCATCATGGACAAGAAATAAGACATAGACACTCTAAAGCTATCAGTGTAAGGCAACGTAATGTAAACTAGAATGCAAGTCTTTTTTCTCTAATGTCATCGCAGATCAATTGGAGATCAGTTTCGGAACTGCGATTACAATCAATTTACGGCCACCAAACAAAGTGCATCTCAAACAAATGATGTGTGGTTTCCTTATGTACTATTTACGAAAACAACACCGATCTCACGGTCTGAATGAAATACTACAGTCAAATTGGCAACACTTTCTTTTCATTCCACACCCTCATTTGGTTATAAATACTCCACGAAATTATCATCCAACTCAATCAATTGTTTTAAACTACTCTTTTGTACTAATCAGATTTTTGGACTGAAAGTTTGCATTTAGTCAAGCAAAAGACGTGCATTGCAAAATAGATACTGACAATCAGTTAATTAAAAAAAATAAAGATGTTTGGGAATTTCAAATGCGTAAACAGTGATATCAGTCTTGTGACTCGATTTTTTTGGACTGCAATAAATTTGAAGTAGAATCTACAAAGTACATCGGGTGCAATCTTTTCGATGTTTTCGAAATAAATTTTGCTTGTGTCATGTGATTCGAAATGCGTTTCGAAATGCAAAAAGGAATTTCGACAGGAAATGGTAAATCAAAAACCAAATTTAGGGCGGAAATATCCAATTTCAAGACAGTGACTTATAAATATTGCTCTGTTGATGACATTGCGCAACGAAAGCGGTCGTCGAAATTCATTAGTTTATCTGTTGAGCGCATCATTATTTCCTGAGCTAATTTAAATTAAAATACTGTAAGCACGTGCAGTAAAGAATTACCTTATTACGTTGTAGTTAGGGCAGTGCAACTGTTCATGTTAATCGTCAAATTTATGCAACAAGTTTTGGGGGGGGTACGCTTTTAATGGCCCGCGGTTTATCACGAAGTACTTAACAATCGTGACGGTTTGGTAGCTGAATCTATAACAGTCTTATGTCATCACGTGTCACGTTTTCCCCATGATAATAGATATTTGGAAAATGGAATGATTCCACGGACGGACGATGCAGTGCATCAGTGTGGCAAGGGACGCTACGAAGCAGGAGATAGACTCATAAGGGCAGCAGGTCGGAGTGGAGAAGTGTGTCGTAATGTGTGCCCTAGTCTTAGAACACAACAGAAATGTGTTTCTCCCCAAAGCACTCTTCATACCTGGATGGCAATGGAGGCACTCTCTAGACGGAGTCAATTGTGACGTCTACGGTTCCTGTTTGGCCGAACTACTTGGTGAACACCATATATAGTATTCAGATCAAGGACTGGGTTAGTCGGCCATTTCCATCTAAGGAGACCAGCAAAGGGCCTTCCCATCTAGGTTGGGGTTTTCCGCGTTAACATGAAACAAACTATTACGAAGCAACTAACACCCTCGGAAAAGATGATTTTACTTTGTGATTTCACCACAAAACCAAGAAAGGGCAACGACGTTCAGAATGTTCAGATTCTTAACATGGATGCCCTAGAAGACATAACCGCCTACCAATGGGCGCCGCGGTTCGTTTGTTGGACTACTGAGTAGGAGGCTTGAATGGCCTTGATTCTATACTGTCTCTTGTGTCAAAACATGCGATTTCAGCATAAGCGTGTTAAAGAACAAGATGAATCATTCATTCAAATGGGAGCCTTAAGGTTCGCTTTATGAAGAAGCGAAGTTGCTTTTCCACATAGTCAAATGGACAGTATATTCGAGCTACATTACTACTACTACGAAAAATTATTTAGCTTTGATTATAACAATAAGACGTTCACTTACATGTCGAAAGCTGAAGAATTGGTTTAGTCTGCGGCGTATAACAAACTCGCACCCGAATAAGCGGTGCTTCTGCTCTTTGAAACAGGTACTGTAATAAATGTCATAGTTTGACAGAGTTTGCCCTTAAGTTCTTTCGTCGAAAATTTGAGCATTTGGGATCGACAATACTTTTCTTGTTACTGAATTCATTGAACGGTCCAGCTCAGGTTTTTTTTTGACGATTTTAAATAAAAGCTGATGTCCCCAAAGGCTCTGTTTTGTCTCCGACTCTTTTTCTCATCTGCATAAATGACCTTTTTTTCTGCAACTTCCAATCCAATTCATTCCTTAGTTGATGACAGTACCCTAAGTTTTTGGGGCTTAACCAAAACAGTGAAGTTCTGTGCTTGCCAAAGTCAATGCGGTCTTCTTTCATTAAAGCGAAACTCTGACCATCAGTCATTATCATGGATGACACTCGCATCGATGAAACCGAACAAATTTCTTGTTTGTTGGAATGATCACCTCTTTTTGGTGGACAGTTAACCCGACAGTTAAACCTCCAACCTAGAGGCCCAGTGTCTTCGCTAGCCCGTTGATCAGAATGGGCCGGATGATCTGGTCCAGTTTTCCATAACAAGCACTCTGGCGTCCGCAGTAGCTTGGTTTTTAAAATGGAGGATCAATCACCCTTGTCGTCTCAAACCTGGGAGCTGGTATTCGAAGATGTGGCTGTCGACATGTTTTGTCTTTTCCACATCTTGATACGGTTCATAAAGTTGGCGGTTGTATCGTCTTCTCCATTCGCCCTCCTCGCATATGGGACCGAATACACTACAAAGAATTTTTTTCTCGAAAGTATTCAAAACCAAGGTTTTGTGGAGCAATCATTTTGTCTTCCAAATTAGGAGTTTTGAACCCAAGATCGCCAAACCGAAGTTGCAGCGGTTAGTCTTCGTCGAATCTCCACTAAGGTGTCGTTCGTGGAGTTCAAGGTAGGCAAACTCCTCAACCACTTCAAAATTACTGCTGTGAAGTTTTGTCCTAGATGGTGGACAGATGCTGCTTTTTTTGGCAAACAAGTATTTAGTTTTGTCCTGGTTTACTTCAAGACCAACTCGTTTCGTCTGCTCTTCAATTGCCATGCAAGGTCTATGACAGCACGCTGGGAGCGATCGATTATTTCGTTGTTCCAGCAACTGATTTGTGGATTTGCTGAAGATATTGTCATCTGTGTGGACGCCTGCCCTGTGCACTATCTGTAAGAGGACGCAGCTGGATCAGTTTGTGCGGGATCTCGAATTCGGCCATCGCTATGTGGAGCTCACAACAATGAATGCTATCACATGCGGCTTTGAAGTGGATGAAAAGATGGTGAGCCCCGTCTTATTTATTATAACAAACTGCAGTCTATTATTGGTCCGAAATGAAACTTTCTTCCTTAAATTTACAACTCACAGAATGACTAACTCCTAAACTCCGAGAGCGTGCAAGTAAACCACTCCACTGGAATACTCTCCGACCTCATAGAGTGTCAATATTCCAGGGTTTTTGCATCAAAAGGTGCGTTCGTTTGGAATTTTCTAGTATTCAAATGGAAGCATTCATCAGCTTTATGTTCAGAATTGATGAATGCGATTAATAAGGGGTCGACCAAAAATCGATGTACATGTGTATTTGCCTTAACAGAAGGATGGTGAAATTCTTGTGCAAAACTTAAGTATATTTCGCCCTCGTAAAACATTTATTTGATTGCGTCTTTTATTCCAATAAGATGTCCTGTCTGGGGCCAAAGATAATACTCCGGAAAATTACTTATGAAAGATCCCGCATAAAATATACTTTGAAGTATCTTTTGCCCACCATGTCGACGAATAATTGGAACCAGTTTTGTTTTTTAATAAAATAAAACAAAAGAATCCTCCTCTGAAGGCAAGATTTATGTGTACATTTTCTTATAAGAAATCTCGGTATTAATTCAACCTAATACACATCCCCATTGATATAAATTACTCTCCAATAAGACTGTCACGTGTAAATCCCATTTCTACAAACCATTGAAATTCCACACCCTCCACTTGCTGCCCCGAAAAACCTTCAAATTTCCCCAGGGTAACACATCAGAATCACATGCACGGCACACATTTCAAAGATCGAAAACACCCGTATATCGTGTCATCATCGTTTACTAGCAATTCTACTTGAATTCAAAACCATTATCCTGTTGCACACCGGCTGGTACAAAACAGCCCCCAAATGAAAATGAGAAGAAAAAAAAAGGAAACCTGTAAAATCAAACAATTGTGTACATATCCACTTGTTGAGTTGTTGTATCTTGCAACAGAATCCACACACCCAGTGTATCTCAAACGTAAACACAACAAGTTGCGTACGATATAATCCACATTTTCCGGCCGTGTCGACCAATGACCCAAAACGCCGCCGTCAAGTTGTTGTACACATCTAACCCGAACACCGACTACACAGTTCTACACTGTGGCCCTCAGAGTTTGTTGGATTATAGATAGAGTATCTCGCTCTCGTGCTCGTATCCGTATTCGTAGCCGTATTCGTACTCGTACCGCATCGCCGTGTCGTCGTCGACTATTCCATGGTTGTGTGTACACACTACAGCTGCTCACATGGAAGAAAACTGAAAAACTTCTTTTTTTTCTCCTCTGATTTTTTTTATTTGTTTTATAAATAATATCAAAACATTTGACTCTGGTGAGATTTAATTATGTGACAACCGTCGTTCGAATCGCATGTAGATCCGTTTTGTTGTTTGGGAGTTTGTCGGTTGAATTTTATTTTTGTTGTTTTTCGGTTTTGTTCGTGAGAGTTAGTCAACAAGTGAAAGAAAAAGTGAAATATCTTTAAAAAAAAAAAAGTTTTTTTCAAATATTTTCTGTCCCCGAAAGTGCCCCGAATTCACGGTGGATAATTGCAAAAAAAAAAATGCTACCCCTTTACGTGCTGTGTACAAATTGTTTATGATATTTGCATCCTATTATCTGGGAAATCCTTTCAAATCCCAGTGATAAATCAATGTGGAGAAGTGATATATCCGTACACCTCTGGAATATCAATTTGCCTTTTATTGTGTGTCGTCGTCGTTGGGTGAGATAAATAAGCAGTCAAATTTAGAATACTCAGTAAGCACGCATAGATTCCAGAGTACGTCCTCAGATATTGTTTCGTTTTTTTTTTTTTATTTGTGCGAGAGTGCATAGTGCAATAATTGTAATTGTGCAGTGTGGTATAAATATTCAGTTTGGAGGACGTCCAGTGATTATACATAAGTGATTGTGTGCCCGAGTAAAGTATCTGAATCGCAGTGCTAGAGAGAGAGAGAGAGAGAGAGAGAAGGAGAATAGTTTTATAGTGAATTTTTAATTATTCAGCGCTTGGATGAGTTTTTAAGGAATCAATTGCTGCACATTTGGATTTGTTTTAATGCGCCACGGTTATTTGATTAACAAATACAACACCGGGACAGCAGTGGAACGAATTTATACGTGAAGGTAGAGTTTATTTATAATTTTTGCATATTTTACAACCGTCGTATTATATTTTATTTATTTTATCTATCTTTCTGGTGCTATTGTATGTGCCATTGAATTTGTTTTTGTTTCAACAGGTGTCGTGCAAAAGTATATTTTTTTTTTGCCTACGTCCTTTGTTGTGGAACGAATGTGTTCGCTGGCGTTATTCGATCCGATTGCAATAATGTGTGCTAATTTATTTAATTATTAAATTTATGTTGATAGACGGTTTTTTTTTATTTCTTTTTTATTTTGCAGTTTCCTGCTTTGTTTTCAATTGTTGATCTAGTTAACTATCATGTGGTTGTTGAAGATTTTTTTTTGTTGTTGTTGATATTGTTGGTCGCGTTTGAGTGACAGATGAATGGCCTGGTTTTAAGGTCCTTCTACTCAGGGGAAATCATGCTTTTCTAGTTGATTCTCTGGTCTGCAATGCAGCTCACTGTTCAAAATTTTTCAGACTTGTTTGGCTTGGAGTACTTTTTTTTTATGTGAAAATTCCCAATTGGAATGGAATTGGTTTCAATCACCTACTCTTGCACTTAATTTGCCTTAGAATTGGTCTGGATAAAAGTATATCATGTCATGACCTTGTGATAAGCTCGATGTTGTATATACATATGTACATATGTACATACATGTGAGTATTTAGGTATACAAGCCTTTCATAGTAGATAAAAAAGACGATAAC
This sequence comes from Blera fallax, assembly GCA_946965025.1. Lineage (NCBI taxonomy): Eukaryota > Metazoa > Arthropoda > Insecta > Diptera > Syrphidae > Blera > Blera fallax. The sequence continues at coordinate 118,922,566 of OX337244.1, forward strand.
AATAGAATGTTTCACTCAGACTGATCGGAGTGTAAGTTTTGCTAAACCAAATTTTCGGATAAGGTCCAATTTTGGCTGAATTTTATTTGGACTCCATTTTCGACACAGTTTATAGTTTTCCACCGAAGATAGTACAAAAAGTGCACATAAAAATTTGATACTAATAAGGGTGAACCGTGAGATGGTCACGGAGTAGTAGGTAGTGTGTTTGCATGTGACCTGGCCGCTGTAATTTCAAGCCCCGCCAGTGGAACCGCAATCATAGCCACCTAGCACATCAGAAAAACAAGTAAGAAATGAGTTTCTCCAACTATTTCACCAAAAAAAGAGTTGCTGCCTGGAAGTACAATGCACCATATAGAGTGAGTGATTCTGGGATTTGGGTGTACGGGTGAACCTGGTCCATTTAAAATATGTATGTATGTACGTGTTATTTCGTGAGTGCTATTTCGACTTTGGCAACACTAACGCGTTTAAATTATTGACAGATATGCAGTGTCAAGTTTCCGCGGTAAGGAATATATCGTATACCCTTGAAAAACGCTGGTACACATTCCAAAATTATTTCCAAAATTGCAGAAAAGGTGCGATATTTTAAAGGAGTTGAAATCAGCTCACGATGTAAGGAAATTCATAAAGAAAGCTCGTGAAACTGGCAGGCATATGTATCTGCGAGCTCGATTGCTGGGCTATTGCTGTTTCTGAAAGCCAAAGAATCATCAGTCGTAGCTCTCTAAGGAGAATATTGCATAGAGACCGCAGATTATTATTTTTATCTCGGAGGCTACATATGTAATAAGCAACACTATAGAAATAGGGACTCCCAAAATCCACAGATAATTGTATAAAAGCCAACACATCGTCAAAGAGTGACTGCATAGTTTTTGTTTCGGAGTGTTGGCATCATTGGCTCATATTCTTTACGTTACAGTAAACGGAATGTGCTAGAGACAAATAAAAATTTATTTTTCTTGTGACCGCGATTGAATGATTTGAAATTTAAACTTTGACCTTGGTTCTAGCAGGATGGTGCAACGTGTTACATCATTCGTCAAACAATCAAACTTTTGCACAATTAGTTCGGTCACCGTGTCGTCAGCCATTTTGGACTCTTTGTCTAGTTTTCGCGCGGCTGCCATTTTACGCCGTTGGATTTTTTTTTCAGGAGAACCTTGCTTAGGTTAAAGTCTTCGAATCCAACCCAAATAGACATCGACTAATGTGGCGCGCACAAGTAAAATGGGATCTCAACCGGGCTAATTGGCTTGTTGGTTGAGGCCCAGGTTACGCGGAATGATTCAAAAACAATTGATGGACTTCAGTCAAGCAAGTGTCGGCAGCCATTTGATTTGAATGAAATTATTTTCCATAAAGAATGAAAAGGTGTACGCTCTTCAATAATAAGACAATCAAAAAAAAATATAAGGCCGCGTAATTTTTCTAGGGATTTTAAAAATAAATCGACAGATGCCCAACCTTAAGAGCTCTATGGAGAGCTTCAGATAAATTTTCTCACAGATTTTTTATATTTGTGAACTGAATAAGGAGAAATCTGCGAACGTAAATTTTTTTATTTTATTTCATTTATGGCAGCTAAGATGAGGTCCAGTAGGAACCCTAAGGCGGTGTATTGATTCCGCATTGAGAACTGGTTAGACATAAAGTACAATTAGCGCAATACACTACGCTAAAGTGATAAATAAATTCACTCAGATGGAAACGACTTCCTTGCTAACTTGTTTCAAAAGTATTTCCTGGTGGTAATCACCTATTTGGCATATTTCTTTCATCTAGCACGAAAGCATTGCTTTCCTCAAAATTTTCTACATAACTTCTGTGGAAAGAAGAATTCAACAAACTGCCTGCTTGTAGGCAGTTGGTTCATTCCTAATTTTCACTTTCATCTTCAATGGGCAGAAGGTTCTATGTTGGAAACCTAGAGGACACTTGCCAAATATCGCGAATATCTGGCAAATGTTCGAGAGTAAAGAGAAAGCTTCTTAGTTCACCTTTTGGACATGACTTTAAACGGTAGGTCCCTTCTATTTGTGGGACAAAATATAACACGCACAGTAAGAATAGATGCGTGAAGCTAGGCCCTCTTTCCCATACAGTCTGTTGCACCAAATGTCCCTCAAATTTATGGCAAAAAATTCAATGAATTACATTCAATCATTGTTATTGAGCTATCGTCTAAGACTTCGACTTCAGTGGATATAAGAGAAGAAACTTTAATTTTTTTTGTGCTTCCTCCTAACTCTACATAATCTCTGTTGTCATTTCTTTTACATTTAAGACCTTCATTAGCAACGATTTAAAACTACACTCATGCGCTATCTTAAAGCTGAATGTAGGCTCTTTACAGGATACTTTTTTCGACTTCTTTGGTTCAGTTTCATTTCGACTACTGAGTCGAAAGTTGAGACTCGAACCTCAGAAAGCACCTACAAATTTCTCGTTCTTGGTATTTAAAAGTATTTCGATACCGTCACTTCCATTCGTTCGAAAACAGGACTTGTTCCACAAGAATGACTGCGAAAAAGTAGGTTCTAAGCCCTATTTACTCGTCGGTCTATTACGGCAAATATTTGCATTTTTGTATCTCCTAAGTTAGAATCGAGTTTAGCAGTTTATTAGCTATTCTGAACTCGTAGCGTCTTTCTTCATGCATTCAATTAAAAGTCGGTAAAAATATTTTGCTTATACAATTCTTATAACGCTTTTCAAATAAATAAAAATGTGGTTGCATCACCTTTAGTAAATCCCCAAGCCGTCTCTGGCTAAAGGAATACTAAGTTTCAAATTTGTTGACAATAAAGTTGATGTTTTGCTCGGCAGATGCAGATAGAGATCCGGTTCTAGTATCGCTTAAAATTCCTATGCACCCGCAGCACTTAATATCTACAGTGATTTATTGTTAAACATTGTGTCTAAATTAATTAATTTACTGAGTAGTCTAAGCTTCAGGAAAGTGATCTACTTTAATTGTGGCTTGATGCCTTTGAATATTAAGCGATAATCATTTTTGTGTTCAGTTGTTGTTTGAAATCTAATGGCTCTTAATCGGCTGATGGGTCTGCATTAAGTAGCGTATAAAAGGCGCCTTCTTGCTTGTTAACAAATTTACTCGTTGAAAAGTTTTTCAGTTTTCGTGCAGAGCGTGGCTTATTAATTGGTCTTTAGCAGAGAGCACACGATACTTACTTACCTAGATCGTTTAACTCTTTTTGTGTATAGGGTTTTAAAAACGCTTGGGCACCATAGTGTGCTGAGTCCTGCAATACATTTCAAGTCTCTCCAACTCATTACCATCTGAATTCCTCCAGTTCTGCGCCACGATTGCCTAGGGCTACCCACTCTTCTCTCAGATTTGGTGAGTAGATTCTATTACATGACATGTTTGGCAACGGATGGCCACTTTCTTCAATTGGTTATGATGTTATTAGGTTCCTTAGCAGTACTCGCATAATGTAAAGAAAATCTTAAAGAAGATGCGTAGACATCTGTTAAGTATTGGGTGCAACTTCCGGATGATAAGGCTGCTACACCCACAGTAGCACCTATTAATTCGAAGTTGGAGCAAAAACAATCGCAGCATGCTTTTAGTGCTGAATGCACTTTTCTTCTAGGTTATCGAGTGCATTTTAACAGCTTTGGCAGCACTTATGTAGTTCGGTGTCACCATCAGTTGAGACCATACTTTCAAAGTAAAGAGAGTTATCTCTTTGGTGGTAGTATTTACTGTCAGTGCTTTAGGAAAAACATCACGGATGACTAAAAAAAATAACAGGGGTGCAAGTATACAGCCTTGACGCACGTTACTTTGAACTTTAAAATCGGCATCTTTCATTGCGTAAACTGTACGTCACTTCTATTTGTCTGAAAAAATATAAAACGCACAACACGAATGGTTGCGAGAAGCTAGGCCCTGTATCACATGCGGTCTGTTGCGCCAAGTATCTGTATTTGTATTTTGACTCCTAGCTGAAAATTGACTCTTTCTACCAGAAGCCCCTAAAGGCTGACTCTTGCCTGGCCAGATCGTCTGGACCCAGACTGGATTCCATCCAAACTCTTTCATCGGTCGAAATTCTGCAGAAATTTGTCCAGGTACATTCTCCAAGGATAGAAGTTCTGTGTCTAAGTGCTTGGGTTTCATTTCAAAGCCTCGTGTGCAGTCTCTCTATCTCTTCATTTGTCGAATAAACATCTATCGGGAGATGGTACTTCTTTAAGGCTTTTGCACATCTCAATCCTTCTCATAGCTCGGTATATGCATAAGAACAAAGTATCTGACAGCTTAAAAGGTCAAGTAAAAAAATGCTTAGTTACAAGCCGATTTACGATTTACTGGAATGTTCATTGGAAATAATTGCGGTTTGATATTTCAACATTTCTCGTCTCTGTCCATAAATAATTTAATCAATTCACGCTATCGTTGCGATTTTCACAATTTTCTTTCACGCTCATTTCATTTCATTTATAACAAATTGCAATCTCAGAAATAGATACAGATACTCGAGACTATGCTGAACGATTTCAATTGATTACAACGCATTCTCGATTGAACTCACAGTACAGATACAATGTCATTGCAAAAATTTAATTTTATGCCAAAAACTTTTCACTTAACCTAGAATGTTAACAATTTTCATATTTATTCAAATTCTATTCACATTATCTTAACAAAGCAATATGACCCTCACCCCATGCTCTGTCGTCAGTTCGCGTTGACAAATTTTATTTTCAAAAACAATTTCATTTGAAAGATCAGGCTGGGGCATACCCCAAACTGATTAGTATGCCTTTTCGTCGCCACCTTTACGCAGGCATTGTCAGAGGCGCTTGTCGTTAGCACTTGTACAAGTATCTGAAATGTGATCGATATAATTGGCATAAAATTACTTTTCGAAAACTCGAAAAAAACAATAAGATCTCCGAGGCAATAAAACGATATTTTTTTTTAATTGAATTATCGAAGGGGAAATAAACGTTTGCGGCAGTACTTGAGAATGTGTCCAATATGCACAGATACTGTAGTGGTTTGGGTGAGAAAAATCCGGATTCAATTTCGCGTACTCAAAGTATGGATTTGAGATAAGGATCTAGGGGCTATTTTTAGGGGCTTTTGTTTGATTTACTCGCATGCCATTCAATCTCGCATGGGGTTTTCCTGTACTGATTTCGAATACCTCCAACTGGATGTAGGTCAACGCAATGCGGAAATGATAAGAGGAGAAGTGCGGTATTTGTTTTTATTTGTTTTTGTTACACAATGGAATGTAATTTTGCTTTAAAGCGATAACAATAATTAGAAACGCTTAGTTTAAATGCAAAAGTTATTGCGGTAAGGTACGGTCGTGGTGAAACATTTGTTTAGTATAATACAATAACGACGAGTAGCTTGATTCAAAACGGATTTTGATTTCGTTTAAAAAATATGTTCGCAGCTGAAATGTGTTAAACGAAATGCGCACGAATGCATTTTCGAAGTTATTTTCTGTAAAAATACGAATTCTTCGGTCGGTTTTGCGTTCTAGATAAATGTTCGAAAGTATCTGCGTAGAATGGGTACAAACATATGCGATCAAATCCACTCGCGTTTAGTATTAAGAAATTTGGTACAGATACGTCGGAACAAGTCGAATACAGTCGTAGGCTTTTTATAAAATGTGTACCACACGTCGTCGTTGGGCACGTGCTCCAAAGGTCATTATAACATTACCAAAAAAAAAAGAATGTAAGAAATCTAGAATTGCATTCGACTCAGCTTCGCTTATTTCCAAGAACACTTTTCCCGTGGACCCTAATAACTATACAAACTATACGGTAGAGTGAATTAGAATTTACAAAAAATCACGTTAAAAACCTATAAAACTTAAATATCAGGAGGGGGTGTCACTCATTTTGCATTTGTGCAGGACAGTGTTGTAAGGTTTATCATAGATTTTGCATGACAAAAAAATACTTATAAAATTGGCCTTGTGATTTTTTCAACATTTAAAAATCTGTATTCACAATTTTTTGTATGGCTAACTCGAAAGGCTTAACTTTTTTTAAGTCTTCTCACTTAATAACTGGTATCTAGAAGCTGTTCTGGGTTTTGGAGTCTAAATTTGGGCCGCCTAGTGGACTTCTTGATTTTAACATCAGCTGTCTCTATACATAGGCCTGTGTGTATTTCTAATACTTAAGGTCCAGTTCAATATTCACCTCTGTTTGGTGCCAGTGCATAGAGATATTCCTGAGAATTGTAAGGTTGACGAACTCATCAGATATGGAATAACTATACCTAGCATTCCAGAAAAAGAACATAAGGTATACCGATTGTTACCTGCAAACTCACATTTAAGCCGGATGCTATCAAGAGAGTAAATCTTAGGTGGACAAGTGGGATAACATGTCTAGCGTTAAAACAGACCTGACCAAGGCTAGATCTAAAACGCTCTAAGAATTTGATTACTATCAATAAATTGCATATTGGCGTTGGAGTTGATGTTTTCACTGGGCACTATCTAATAAGGAAGCTTGTAATATTTTTGTAGCAAGTCCATGGACAAAAAGAAGAAAAACCATTGGTTACCTTCCTTGTATCTGCTCAGCATTCTCCCACAAAAGGAAGTTTCATTTAGGAGCTTACTGTCACAACTATATTGGCTCAGCCTCTTATGCTTCACCAGAAGCTCAATGTAAGGAAATTTCTGTATGATCCATGTGGTATTACAATGGAACTACACATCTTTGGTCTAAGTGTGTTGGCCATAGTTGACAGCCACTTCAACCTAACCTTACTTAAGGTCTAGTTTTCGCATTTATTTTTGTACCTCCCACTGAAGTTTAGTGGCATGCCCAAGGGCTTAGTCGTGTCAGAATGGGATAATGTTGTTATTTCCAAAATCTGGGACATTAGTCCGATTTTTTTTTATGAAACTCATGTGGACTGACATTGAGTTTTATTTGCCATTTTTTCGTCCAGACTTTAAAAGGTTTTTCGTTGAAGACTGTATTGTGTTTCCCACTCAAAGCATAGAAGAGTAATCTGCGATTTTGTTGTGGTTATGTTTTGGCTTTATGGTACGTTGTTTTTAAATAACGAATAAAGTGTAGGTCCCAGCCCACTACCCTGTGGCATACCAGCTTTGACTTCTTTTACTTCTAAAAACTCTTTCCCTTGCTTAATCTTAAAAAATCAGTTAGGTATGTAAGATTCAAGAATGGCACAGAATTGTCTACGCAGAGTCTTTGTGCCACACTCTATCAAAGGCCTAAGCTATGAATACTGCTTTTCTTTTTTCTCTGTTATGCTGTCAATATGATCAATCGTTGAGTGCCTATTTCAGGATCCGAACTGGTGTGATTATATCAGAGATTGTTCCTCTTTTGCAGGTAAGATCATGTGAAGCAGAAGTTTTTCAAATCAACGATAGCAAAGATATCGTTTTATACGATGTGATATGCCTGGCTAAATTACCTCGGCTTGTGCAAGTTGTTTATGGCTTTTTTGGTAGCTGTTTGAATAACTGCCCGGAAAACAAATCAAATCCTGGAGCCTTTTTAGTTTTAATAGTTTTTTTTTTATTTCCTTCGCTATTTCTTTGCAGGTAATCAGTCGAATGAGCCATTTCCCCCTCATTTATCATGACCATCATTTCAGTTTAGTTCTACGATCAATTTTAAAAATAAACCAACAGATGGCGCAATTTCTTAGAATTCAAAAGAACAGTTTGTGTTAATTGCGGATTTCATTTGCATTAATTTTCCCTCCTCATTCCTCGCACTGCTAGCCAAGAGATCTCTGATTACGGGGCTTCCAAGTTTATAAACTTTCAACTTTATCCAGGAGGCGATCTATTGTTGCAGCCATGTTTGGCGGTTTAAAGTACACTAAGGCGGCATCACAATTGATCTGACAGCTGTACCTGGAACTAAAATCACGTGTTTTTTATTTCTTTGAAGAAAAGAGATGGGAAAACTTTATACTTTCAATAGATTTTCCCTCAATCCAGTTTCAAGGTTGTTTTCGAAGGTTTCACTATCTATTCATGGTTTCCACTTAATTTGCGACATGTTCTACGTCTTGCAAGATTTTCCTATAAATAGAAAAAAAAATGCACTTTGTCTCCCTGGCTTTGCCTTTTACTCGAACACAATTTTTTTCTTTTAGAAGCATATTCCCATATCAACAGGATGTGACTCATAATTTATTAAAGAAACCATGACACGTCAAAAGAAACTTTAAATTACATCATAATCGTCAAAGTATCTCGGTTTTTTCTTACTCTATCTCACTGAAGTTCCAATGACCCAGCAGCATGCGAAACGATTTCTGTAGTTAGCCTTCGTAACGATGGTCAACAACACCAACGATGGCGTTGTCCTCGATTAATTTGCTATTTCATGGAGTTACTATGCTAAGATAAATCAATCTGCGTTAAGGTTTCTCGGGGTTGATTTGATTTTCCGAGCATCGACTTTTGAGTTCTCCTTTCCAATCTGTATTAGAGTCGATTAGATTGCGGTCAGACCCGTCTGGCGTTGCGAAATTTGCACGAAAATGCACCTACCAGTTGCAATTACCTTTGGGCGATTAATTTGGTGTTACTTTTAAGAGATCTACTATCCAAGGGTATCTGCAGGCAATTCATTGTGGCTAAGTAATGGGAGTACTCTGATTTATCTCGGTGGTGGTTGTCATTGTAAATCGTCAGCTTAATTGGGCAATTATATCATTAAGAGTCTCATTGCGCATTAAGCAGGCATATTAGACAAACGAAATGATTCTACAAACATCAATTGCACAACAAGGTAATCAATAACATATGACCTTCCTGTCATCAAATTTGAGTTGCGATGAGATGAGTTTTGTATTTTTTTTTTAATACAGTCAACCCGTGTAGTCTTATCTATGTGGTAACACAGGCGAAAGTATCTTACAGCGAAAATCGCTGCTAATAACCTACAGATGCAACACGTAAGTGGGTGTCCTAGTTTTAGTGGTGTGGTATGGTGTGGTATGGTGGTGGTATGTGGTGTTTCCAAATGATTTACTTTCGTTACTTGAAGTAGACAGAATGTATTTTTTTTCCTGAATGAACTGTATATTGTTTGGATGTTTTCGCCTTTAGATGATGTCAATTACAATCTGGTTGAGTGACATTTCACATTCTGTGGTATTGTCATCTGCCTTTGTTGTTGAAGGGCATGGATACAGTGTTATCAATTTATTTGTCGATTGAGTTACTTGATTTTTGTTTTCTTTTTTTTTTGGTTTTGGTTCATTCCTGACGGTGAAATGAAAATATGTGACTCTCCCCGAGAAATATTGGATTGAGCTTCACATAGAAGCGCCAATGTGTTGGTATGGAAGTGCGAAAGCAATGTTGCTGGGAGATGAATGACTTTTGAATGATTTAGCACTTTGAAAAAAAAATAAAAAAATTCTACAGGCACTCACAGCCGTTTATATGTGTACAAGGGTGTTTTAGGTACGTTGCTCAGAGACAACGTTCTTAAAGACGACTAATAGCGTCAATTCGCTAAAGAGTTAAGTGAACTGTGCCTTCTTTAGTTTTTTGCTGGCGATTCCACAACGGATTTTTTGTCTTTTGCAACTATAGATACATATCGCAAAAAATTAAATGAATTATCAATTATAACATGTGATTGTTACGAGGAAATAGCACACACATATGCTTCAATTAAAAGAAATGATTGTGTCAGTCCTACAGCCATAAAGTGCTGTAATGTTGCCTGCTAATGATGCAATCCATTGTCGTGTACACAGTTGCTGAAACTACATGTGTTGCAAAGGCATAATGATAGAATTACCTAAAAACGTGATCAATTAGAGAAGAAAGGTTAATTATGGTGCAAAAGTGAAGAGCTTCAGTCGTCAAATCGATTTGAATTAAAGTTTGATAGCTAATTGTGACTTTAGCTACAAGGATATTAAACCAGAGATTATTTCTTTTTAAATACATAAAATAAGTTAACTTAAATTCATTTTGAAATATCTCTACCACATGACATTGCAGCGCTTCCTCATATACAATTCTACCGGTAGTCATACCAGTGTAGCGATGCAACTTGGCATCACTGACCATAGAATTCGCAGAACGTACGCCGATTGGGTGCTGGAAAATTAAGAAGTTGACACTAAACACGTAACGAAGTCAAAATTGCAGAATTTAGGTTTATGACAAGTCCAAATGTAATCGTTGAGAGGCCAATAGTTTTCTTTTTAAAGGACGAAGGATCTGCTATGGTGAATTCGCTGCGCTATGATCAAATGATAGCCAAATTTTTCCAATTTTTTTTGACCTGAGATTAAAGCGGAATATCGCTTTAAAACAACGGGGCAACGCATCACACAACACAGCAAATTTAGGCTGTGAAGTTTGGCGTAAATACTCCATTTAAAGGCCTTGATCCTAGCTTCTCACAGTTTAATGCCGCATTCAAAAGGTATGGCAGTTAATACTCCCCGACGTTTTCCATTATTCATGAGAGGTGGGGCCGTTGTTTTGACCTCGAACGCCGAACATGCCACTGTGTAATCCAACGCACTTACCACTGAGTCAGAACTACTTTACCTCATGTAATTTAGCTAAGACAACTATGGCAATGCAGTCTGCAAAGACACTGATCATTGCCATCTCGGTAATGTGCAATACAACAGAGCTTTGTAGAACCCCGTCAAACTTTATTGTATTTTGGAGCATTTTTAGTAAAAAAAATGTGCAGTTTTGTTTTACAATTGTTGTCGCTCCCTCAATTCTTGCACTTTCTGCAAATCATCAGTTCTTACATTGTAAAATTATTATTAATATTATTATTATCGGAATCAGTGGTTCAAAGAGAAGTTAGTGGAGCTATCCTCTTTGATTTCTGACAATCTGTCACTAGAAATAAACGTCACAATGCTTTCATCATGACATTTCTTAAGCATTCAATGTACGTACGATATTATCCCTGTGAAGCAGAATACTTTACTGTTTATTCATCTACTTAAAATGTAAAGAGAACTTTTCTCACTGATTTACAGCTGGCTGTCACATACTTCAGTCCGGTCATTACCATCTGAAGAGCCTTAGCAAAATAAAAGATGCATTGAACTCTACACCCTGACAACACTATGCAACATTGAGAAGCAAGTCTTTTGTTGGTAGTATCATTGAAGCAATCAATCAAATCTGACATGCAGCTGTACAGTGTACACTACCCCCAAAGTGCTGGCACTCATCCACTCTGTATGCAGACAGTCAACAATATGTACCCCCGAAATCTACACGAGATGATCCCTTTAGAAAGCCCCCTTCACCCTCAGCCATTTGCATGCATTCAGGGGGTTGTGAAAAAAAAACACTCAACAGCAAGCTAATAGCTTCTTTAGAATTTCATCCCCTTTAGCCAATTAAACAATTAATTAAAAACAATATCATACGCAGAACGCCAACTGACGTCATTCGCTGTTTAAACTAAAAATAGCACCCCCCAGGGCTGTGTGCATTGTCGGTTTCGCCATTGTTGGATATCCGCTGAAGTATGGTTGTTGCTGCTGCATCCCTCCATGGATGGGGAATGAGAATTACTTAGATTCCATGACATTTCCTCACTTTCTCGAGCGGAATTTGAAATTGCCGCACTGAACGATCCGGTTGTTAATAAAACTGATAACCATGGTGATGCTGATGGTGGCGTTTTTATGCGGGACTGCAAGTATCACGTGACAGTCACGAAATTGTTGTGATGTTTTCCCCACTGCCACCCAGAGTGGTTGGCATCGTGTAGGCACTTTTTATATAGAGGGGTTCAACGAGCTCTATCGACCTCGTTTGCATAATTTTGCATTTTTTTGTCTCCATCTCTATGACGCAACACCGAAGCGTTTTTAAGGTGAACAACTACACCTTGAATGGGCGTATTTTTCAAGCCTTGCCAGTAGCCAGCCCTCTTTCCGCTGAAACGTAAATAGTTGCTCATTAGATACGATATTTAAAATCGAAAGTATGTGCCGGTTCCAATTAATTTTTTTATTTTTTCTTTGAAAATTTTAAAATTTATTGCCTTGTATGTAATTTATAGCAATTCACTGGCTTTGTGCCAGAGTTTCGCCCCTGAGTAAAGCCAAATGACACTTTTGCTGTGGGATTTGTCAAAAGTGTTTGTTTTGATTCGATCGTGCTAATGCCGACTGGAATGAAGGGGGCTTAAAACGTGATATGTGTTGTTTTTTTATGTGCACGCATTTATTAGATGGCAACACATGGCAGACAGATTATAAGATGGCTGACGGGGGGAAATGCCAGTCTGGCAGCATTGACGCTTTTTTGCATTTTATTTGACTTCATTTCCACTTCATTGGTGAGGTAGATTCATCACTGGATATATTTAGAAAGACGCATATGTCGCTAAAGGAATGATGAGGTTGGGTTGCGAATTTTCGAAAATTGTGGAGTTCACTCGTTTGTCATCAGTCTTAATATGCGCCGACGAAAGAGCTTGTGGAGGTCAGTGAAAAAATGGCAACAGCGCCAACACATCCTGAGATAACTTAAACTAAAATCGTTTGCCATAAATGAGTATCCAAAACCCACAGGTTTACCTATGTAAGTAACTTCTCTATCTACTTAGTGGGCGCCGAGGTTCAGTGGTTACTGCGTTGTAAAGCGAGGTTTGAGGTTGGACTCCAAGAAAACACCAAAAAAGTTGTATCACAGACCCATGTTTCGCGAATGTCTAACAAACGTCCGAGTGTAATAAAGGCGATGAGAAAGCTTTTCCAATTCACCTCGTATGGTTTTAAATTGTAGGTCTCTTCCAATTGTGTCGGGAGAAGCTAGGCCCTGGACCATTTACGGTCTCTTAAGGCTTAGCCCATCGAGTAGTATTCATGGCGGCGCATCTCAGTTCCAAACTTTGTAGCTTATCCTTATTGGCATAGCCTTTTGCGAAAGCTATTCTTCCGTCTTCAGTAAGTGGATTCCAATTTATTACCTGTCGGTCTATGCAGTTAGAATCCTTTAGCAGATGCCACCATTCTTCTCTGTATAACCGCATCTATACCTTCCCTATCCGTTCTCATTTAGAATTTCATTTGGCCTTGCGGTTTGATGAAGTACCCTGAAACCTCTCCAAGCCCTCACATTTTGTTGAGCTGGCTTTTCTGGGATTCAATGCCACTCGCCTGGAAATGTCTCCGCAGAAGATTTCCATCTTCTGTTGCCGGAGCTTTGTACAACTCCGCGGTACTGCCACCAGTGTCTGCCGCCTTGTTTAGGCTAAGTGCTTTGATAATGGTTTCGTCCTTGCTGGAAAGGCAGAGGCATTGGATAGCTCATTTCAGGTTTGAAAAGGTGGATGAATTCTCTTATCATCATCTTGGCTGATCCTCAATCGGAACCCGCAGAGAATTGTATAAACTCTTCACTGGAAATTGATTTAAGTCATGACCATTCGATGACTGAGTCACATCTATTGTGTGGACAAAAGTTTTTTTTTCCAAGGCACAGGCTGCACTGGAATTTCCTCTCTTATATTGCGTAAGCTCAAGTTCCACTGCCTAGATGACTGCAGTATAAGATATCAATTGCTTTTGCCGAGGTCTCTTAGAATCAAGGGATAAACACGTGCTACAGTTTGTCCGTGACGTGGAGCGTTAGAGCATTCCAGTGTTGCTTTGATGGTATGGAGCTGCTTATTATATTAAATCGCTCCTTCAGCAAGTTGGTCTCTAAGTCGTTGGTGCTCTATGGGAGCCCCTTGTTTATCCGTGGCATATCTGACCCCTTAAAGAAACTTGTGTTCGCTTGCTCGCTGTAGTACAAACGCAATGTTGTCTACCATAAGGTGTTGATCTTGTTGTCGGCTTCTGTGTATTACCGATGCCTAAAAGGCAATTCCTAAGCCGAGACCATGCCGCCGAATATCATACCACCAAACTGACAATGCCTCCAGGTGGCTGGCTGGTGGTTAGTCTTCGAATCTAACCCCGATGGACAACGTAATAGAGGACGACTTCGCCTGAGGTGGCGCACACAAGTGGATGAGGACCTCAATCTACTGGAAGCTAACTGGAGAGGCTTGTTGGTTGAGGCCCAGGATCATCCTGAACTGTATCGCCAGTAAAAACAATCGCCAAGCAATACCATTTCTTGAGGTAGTATCTTCAATCATTTCCTCACGAGGTGGAAGCCTTATATATTCTGTGTGCACTCCCTTCCATAAATAAACTGCCCGCTGAGCTCTCAGCGACTGCAAACATGGCATGTCATCAGAAAACATTAGAGTAAGGATGTTAACACTTATTATTGGGATCACATTTGAGATGAGTCGGAAAATATCTACTTACCTGTAACTGAGCGCGTCCACTACGACGAAGTGGATAACCTGGGGGGTTATACAAATGCGCCTAAGCCGACGTAGCATGTACAATTTTTTAAGTGGCTTGCCACTAAGGGGATCACAACTATAAAGGATGATAAGCTGACCGGTTTGTAGTGTGTCTCTTCTGCGTAGTTAGTCCTGTTTACGTGGTTTTTTCCCTGCATTAGCATCATTCTTTTGCAGCATATGTAACGTACATCCTTTTGAAGGCTGCTTCAGACATACTCAAGGAATGCTAACTTGATTTTTTTTTATGATCTACCAGTACTCAACAATAACCTGCTTTGTTGTCTTCAGCCCGAAGCAGTTTCAGTCCTGCTTAACAATGCATAAGGAAAACATGAAATATTGAGATTTAGATGAATGAATTTGCATATTATATCCTCCACTTGAGTGAATCCTTTCAATTGCTTGAAATCTTTGAAATCGTTAGCTAAAGTGTCACAAAACAATAACAAAAGGTTAATGACACGAACACTCCATCACCCACTAGTGTCAACAAAGAAGAAAAGTAAACAAGATTCAAGCAAAACTGGTAAAACCGTCCACAAACCTTTATGTCTTAGCATAAAGCCCGATACAGTTTCTTATTACATCGTAGAAACTCAGTAATCCCACTCCAAAAATACACGCTCCCTAAAAACAAACCAAAAAACCGAAATCCTTTCGAGTTCAAAAACTTGTTGCGATATCTACGCATAAACCAATTCCATCGACTCCACCATAACCAACATCATGTCGGGTATTCTTTTGCGCCGCAAAAATTTTCCTGTAACAACGGAAAAGTTCTTCGCATTTTCATCATCTTATCCCCCACACGTGCCCTATCTCCCTTAAAAAAAAAAAAATTGAAATTTAGCCTCGAGCTACAAAATAAATGAAAACAGGACCGCCCCCCCCCGTCCCACCAGAGAACAGAAGGCAAACAATTACAATATTATGAATTTTGTGTCCCTGCAAAAACAATTATTCCGCTCGGCATTCTCACTGACATTTCCACATACACACCGCGTAACATCCATGCCATGCTGGCGGCCACCCTGCCACACTCACTGTCAAGGAACAATAAACAACATCTATCAATCGTGCTGGGGAAAATTGCCGAAGAAGGATACACCACAGCGACAAGTGGGTGCTCACTCAACCCATCCGTCAGATATCCTCGAGAAAGTTCTTCCAAAAAAAGTGTTCCTCCCCAATGTTTGCTAGGACTGGTCTTTGGGTGTATTTGTCTGAAAGAGGAATTGTCACAAATTGTCACAAACGCTTCGTAATGACTGCGGAAACGTAGAAAAATTTTCGCACACAGCATACGTTTCCCTTTCATTTCCGTTTTTTTTTTTTTGCTGTAAAATTGTGCTTCCTTATTTGATTCTCATGCCACCTTATAAACAGGTCCTTTGAGGTTTATATTTTTGTAAATATTTTCATTCTCGTGTTGTTGACGGTGGGGGATACTTACTGTCAGTCTGACGATATTTAATGCGTTATTTTGACGATGCTTGGTGTTTTTTTTTTTTTTTTTGAGATATTTTCTTCTGCGGTTACTGTGTAGCAACACGTGATTTATTGGAAAAATAAGAAAATTTCAATGAAAATGTGATTTAAGATCGTTAAGGATGGAGGGGTAGAAACGATTTCAACTAATTGGCGGGAACGGCAACAAAGAAAAAAAGTTGCACATACGCCACAGACGACAAAACACATTAGCTTGACGCTGAAGTAGAATCTGTTTTTAATTAAAATGTTAACTATGTGGTTCTGGCCTTATAAATACGAGTATAAACAATCTAACAACATTCCTGAGCTTTATTTTTATCTTGTGTCTATTTTTTCTGTCGTGTAGGTCTTAACCATGACATAGAAGTTGCCAAGGTGGAGGCGAGAACGTTGCAATGTTTTGAGGGAATTTATTACTCGCATTTACATATGTACTTACGGGTATGTACGTCTCGTATACTTTTCCAGGAGGGGTATGCATGTTGTGTCTAAAA
The DNA here is from genome assembly GCA_946965025.1 of Blera fallax. NCBI lineage: Eukaryota > Metazoa > Arthropoda > Insecta > Diptera > Syrphidae > Blera > Blera fallax. The sequence goes on from OX337244.1 coordinate 118,938,945, forward strand.
CCTACATTTTTCGGTCGGGGGTTATGAAACACTCTACTGGAGCACTCAGACGCAACTGGCCCATTGTACTATCAGGAGGCAAGTCCCAGGACATTCCATTTTACGGGAATTTCTTCGAATTTTGGAGAAAGGCGAGAAGGTACTTCAATGATGCAGGAGCTTGCAGTATCATCACTCATCATATTAGCACCGAAGATCTGCCACTTGATCCGAACAAAGACAGAAAAAGTGATCTGAAGTATCGTCGCCTTCGCCACATGCGTCGCAGGCACACTTGAATGCTAAGCAAAAGAAAAATTTCGTGTGAGAACGCCAATAAGCTGTCTGCAGCCTTTTCTGCTGAGAGACAGCAAGAATTCCGCTATTTTTTTTTATGAACATTCAGAAGTTTTCGGCTAGTCCACCTGCATCTTGAAGAACATGGTTTCGTGAGAAACCTAATCGTCAATGAGACTCTGAACGGGGACGCGGAAAGTCCCAGCGCCGGTTCAGGTCACATCTTCTGAGCCATACTTGGCAATTTCATCGGGGATCCCAACGAATTAAAGGGTTGATAGATTAGAATGAGTGAGATTATTCAACAGGGAGTTGACCACCACGCCCTATAGATGTGAGAACAATCCCTGTAGATACCTGCCATTGCACATTGGCCACAATAACAATCTGCTCTGTTCTTAGCATTGCTCTACTAATGCTACGTCTACTCCGTGTTGTTTGGCAGTTTAAGCATCGGTAGGGAGGCCCATCGTGTATCCTCTTATTGAGCCTGCATTCGATTCTAAAAACCAGGTTTAAAAGAGCAGTTTATTATGGTTTTCCACGCGGATAAGCTGTGGCTCTAGAGGGAGGATGCAACCTCAAAATTGCTCTGCGCAGATGACTCTCAATCAGTCTCTTCATGCTTTTCAGCAAGACAGATGTCTGGCTTATAGGTCTGAAGTTCTTTACCAATTTTTGGTATAAAAGTCACTCTCACTGGGTAAGAACTTTAGAAATTAAGAGTTGACAGCCTCCGTTTAACCTGCTGCAGGCTGACTGCCTATGCTCTATCAGGTCCACGCGATTTGAAGGGTCCGGAATTAGATCTGACAATTAAATCAGCCCAGACATCAAAGGAAAGGTCTATAGCTCCTGCCAATCGTTTTTTTTTTTTTGCTATAATGGGAAGTAGTAGTTCGTCCTTATATCGAGAAGCTACAAGACCCTAACCCTAGTAGCAGTGACCCATGGGCTGTATCGAAGGTAGACGAAGATATCCTTGGTCGTTCCGAGCGAGAAATTCTACGAGAGATATTCGGTCCCGTTTGCGTTGTCGGGATTTGGAGGAGGTTGAGGACAAGATTTGCCTCCAACTAGAGTGACTAAGCACAGTGAAGTTCTGCACATTCACTTTCTTGTTGACAGCATGTGTTCTCGTTTATTTTCATTCGTCGATAAGTCCATTTTCGCCGCGGTTTTAACCCATTACTCAAAAAGGCAGCATGGACCGTGGCGTTCTTCTGATTCTGTCAATGTTTTCGGCTTATAATTTTGCATAGCTCGTCCTTAGAAAGCCAATGAGATGGTGGTTGTCAAATTCAATTTTCAAATATAGCGCTATGCACACGAAAATTCTTCACGACTTTACGACCGTTTTCAAGTATCTTATAAACCCAAAAGCTATAAATAACTTTAATAGAGCTAATTTTTGTCTAGAAACAAATAGCTGAATGCTAAATTTAGCTGCTGATTAATTGGAAATAACTGAGTATCGTAAAATTATTACAAATTCTTTCCTCCTTTTTATTTTTAGAAACCAATCCCGAGCATTGCCATACATCTGTTTGAATGAACGTACTCACACACTCGTGTCATCAAATTCTATTGACGTCTATAAAAGATGAGTTGGTCTTCATAAGTGTCACAAATCATAAAACTGACAAGATCATGATTTATTTGAAGTGCATGACTCTTATTTGTGGCCATGAGACTGACAATAAAAAGCGCGCTTTTCATTTTGACATTTTTAACGAGAAAATGTCAAAAGATACGAATGTCATGCAAGTACTTAATAGACAGTAACCTGATTTAACTAGACGAAGTTAGCCTAGTATATTCATCAGGTTTAGTCTTTTTGACGATTCCTAATGCTTGATCTAAATTTCTTTTAATTTTCTTATCGAATAGTCACGCGAACCGAACAGGTTTTGTATCTGCGATTAATAAACTGTCTGTCTACGATTGTCACCGATATAATGTGTCACACAAAACCCTCGACAATTTCGAGTGATATTCATGCATTCGATAGATAATCTTATCTTGCATTTTCAGCGAAAAATTTAAAGTCCCCCTTTCAATAGCAAGCTGTCAGTGCTAATCGTGTCAAATCTTAGGCTGCCACCTCAGGAACTCATTCCGATTAATTTCACAAAACTTGTCATCCGGGTTTCTTTTGTTTTTTATTTATTCTATGACTTATGTAGACCAAAATTCAATGTATTCCTAGGAACCTATTTGATTCACTCACCTGTCACCGTGACGTTTCTAAATTATAACACTTTGCACCAATTAGAACGTCCAACTATGGCACTCATTTATAACTTCTCCATAAAACCTGACTAACTCGATGATGTATCGATAAATGGCAATTATTCGGTCTACGAATTCACATGCTTACATCTTCTGTGTCACGATACAGATACGTGTCGTAAAAAAAAATAAATTTTAAATCTCAGTTTAGCTTCCTTTTTTTCGTTGATCTAAATGTGTATCTGCCATGTGTCAGTTGATGTTATCGAAGTTATCGTTATGCCAAAATAAAAACAAATAAATACTTCACCTAATTACACAGTTGTAGATGTGTGATTATTCGATGACGATCCCTCTATGTAAAACCGCCTTTAGCTCTGCATTAGAATTGATTAAAAATTCTTACGCTCAGACACACTGGAGGATACAATCGACGTGCGTGTGTATAATCATTCTCACTTAATAGAAAAATTAATTTGTTAATTGATTGTTAATTGATATACGCGGCGCGGTGCTATCGGGAGGCAATTTATTGATGGATTTAGGTTTTAACAGGTTTTATATCAGTTGGTACACAAGTTTAAGGCACCTTCATGGGAAGTGACATTAAGTATCCGTGTAAAAATGAAAAGTCGGGTGATTTGTCATTTTCATTAAATGGTTGAGGGGTGAGAAATTTGTTTTAAGAAAATGATGTAAGGGAGGTGGATATCATTTTTGAAAAAAAAGCGGAAAGAAACGAAACGGAAAGATCACTGGCTTCTCCAGAAGAAGAAAAATGAACACGAAAAGCGCGCGACCGAATATATTGAGAGAATAAAGTCCGGGAAAAATGCAGGAAAGTCTTACAGAAAGGTAAAAAAAACGAGTCAATCCAACAAGACCCGTACAGAAAACTGCAGAGGTGTAGAAGGAAGCCTTATAGTATTATCAAAGCACCAAAAACCGCCTTTCTTTACACGAGAGGTGGCTTTCAGTGTCCAGCATGGCATGCAGAGCAGAACCCGGCTTACTGAGGAAGGTTCATAAACCTTCCAAGACAAGCAGTTCTTTGAATTTTTTGTAAGGGAACCCGCCTATCGAAAGGTAGGTTGTAGGTAAGCCTCTCCGTACGTGTAAACTTCTGGTCAAGCTAGGCCGTATCTGCAAAAAAAAATCGCCGATGAGTGGTTGGCATAAGGTGTCAAATATCCACATAGACTTGGTCTAGGCTAGATCAGAAGCGCTCAAATGATTTGATTTTGCTAAATCGATGAGATTCCAGCTCCACTATCGGCGTTTTCACAGGACACATACGCCAACACGCCAAAGGGTTGGGACTGTTGTCATGATTTCTGCAGGAGCTAAAGGAAGAATATGAAACCATCCTCTATGTCCTCTACCCCAATGCAGCCCTATGACAGGGCCAAGTGACCAAGTGAAGACAGATGTCAGAAGCATACTTCGCTTGTCTAGCGCTTACAGTCCTTGGTGGACCATGGCCTCAACCAACATGCCCCTCCAGCCTCCAGTTTCGCGCGCTTTCCTATTGCGCACTCCAACTAAAGTCGCGTCTTTTTCTGATACTTTGTCTCTCAGGGGTGGATTTAAAGACTCGACGGGCGCTTAAGTACAGTCCGAGGTGGATCATTCCAACTTCAACCAACATGCTCCTCTAGCCAGCTCTGTCCCTAGGTAGCTGCCTCCATTTTCCCACATCGATTTGGTTGAGTTCACTCTCTTATTGTGCACGCCTTGGGGTTTTCCTTCGACCCTTTGGGGTCGACTCAAAGACTCCACGGGCCGGTGCTCTTATGTCCATGAGCTCTACGAGCTAGTTAGCTGCTTCAAGGTTCTCTCCTTTTATTTTTCGTTACGCCACCTATGGTAGGGTATCCTCTACTACGTTGTCCATCTGGAGTGGAATCAAAGACTCGATGGGGCGGTACGTGCCCATGTGCTCTACGTGCCAGCTAACTGCCTTCACTTTCACACTCCGTTTTGGTTGAGGTAACTCTCCTATTTGGTACGCCATCTCTGGTAGGGTATCCTCTACTGCGTTGCCCCTCTGGAGTGGAATCAAAGACTTGACGGGCCAGTGCGTTTATGTCCATTCGCTCTAAGTACGTGTCCCAGCCATTTAAGCCGCTGCACTGGTAGAGTTCCTCGTATCATTCCATTGATACACACTGGACCGAATATCATGCGAAAAATTTTCATTTCAAAGCGACTCTGGGAATTTTCATCCGCTTTTGACAGAGTCCTTGCTTTTGCTCTTCATGGTCTTATATAAAGCCCTCTTAGTCGTTTGATGTCCTAAGGAGGAATAGATCACATTTCTGCCTTAAAACAGTTTACTGTCTCTTCCAGTTGATACGTTCAACGCGGTTTCCGCTCAAACGTTCCACGTGCAGCTCTATGGCATTGTCGCTAAAACGTGCGACACATGACGTCTATTGGATACCTAAGCGCCTTTTCATAATTTCCTCATTCGTGAGAAATTATCTCAGATGCCTCCATTCGTGAGGTCACATGGAGCCCACCCTCTTCCTTACTTTACTTTCGCCTTATCTAGAGGGCACAACGTTTTGCTGATTGTTTGGCTATCTCTTAACCTTTAGGCATGCAATTCAATACCAACTGAGGTACGCTTATGAAGGGTAAAGTTAGAAGTCAATTTTGGTTTTTCTTAGAATAACTGTTTGGTTAGCCTTTGAACAATTTCGCTCTTGCAAATCTTAATTAAATCTAACCCACGACAGTTTCGATTCGGATAAGTCAACTTATTAAACTGATTACACAGTGACACACTGCGTATGGATCCTTATTTCTATTCACGTAATCAGTATTTGTCCTCAAAATTAATAGGACATTTCACTTAATCAACAATATGACCCTGAACCTTTACTAAGACATCCAACTGTGAGGGATTGATGTGTTTCTTTTTTTTTTTCTTGGAAACATCAATTTGTTTCCCTGGACCAAATTACACCGCAACAATTGAGGACTCAGTGTGTGATTGCGAAATTGTCTTAATTTTCATACACACACATACAGACACACACAGTCACAGACTAAAGATAAATAATTCCTTCTACCGAGATGGAATTTGATCCGACTTTAAGGACACAGACCTAGTTGTTCAGTCAACATAAAATTTTACGTTTCAATTCGTTGGTGATGTGGCTGGCGTTGGGTGCGGAGTGTTGAGTGTTGAGTGAATAAGGTCAGCAGTGAATGTAGTACCTACTGTCCTTAAGGACATTTTGTGTTTTGGAATATTTAATGCGATTATGAAGGAGACGACCAATTTGAGATGCTCTCTCAATCGACATTTTATTATTTTAAAAGTTTTTTTGGTTGCTAAATAGGCTTACGGAAAAGTTTAAAGAAATAATTTTTTTAATTGAAAAGTTTACAATAAGTACGTAAGCTGAATTGGAATTATAGGTACAATTGACAATTTGTAGGTTTTTGATTGTTGAGGGAGTTCTGTAAGCCTTTGTAGGATCGAGGGTGTGGTCTTTGTTTGGCGTTTCCTTGCTATCCAGTCGCATGCTCTTTTCCTTGTTATTTGTGATCGATTTTCAAATTCCAGGGAATATCTATGACCTATGCTCCTATAGGAAAGGAAGCTTAAATTAAGTAGGGTTGTCAGGTGAGGTTGTGAACAGGGAATCTGTTTCGTCCTGAACGTCCCAGTTAGGTCAGTTCAGAGGGCAATTGTTCATTGTGGGAGATGTCCCGGTGTTTTGGAATTAATTCCCACTTTTTCAAGCTTTTTTTTCTTAAGTTTCAAGGTTATCCTGTGGCCCTATAGAGTCCTCTATGTCATGCAAGAATTGCCTTTCAAGAAAGGTGCATTTTAGAGGACAGACGACTGGGCAGTCGCAGAGAACACGTGATGTAGCCTTGTGATTCTCCTCATCTTGTTCTAATACAGGCATCGAAAGAGCTTCAGTTGCTAAATCCAGGACACTCATCTGCCACAATCAACATGACTAAATGCTATCCTCAGAGAGGCGTTTGAGCTTGCGTAGTGAATTTCTCGATGGTAGCCTTGCAAGTGACGTATTTAGTAGTAGTAACTATTTTTCCCATAGTCGAGGGTTGCAGAAATAAAAAAGAGGGGTGGTAAGGGGATGGCCAGCATAGGCACTTAGACAGTAACCTCAGAGAAATAACGAAAATATAGAGGCTGAGATGCATTGGAACTACCAGTGCAATGCGGACCACCTTAACCTGCTCCAATGTAGCAACAATCGACTTCACAACGCCTTACCTAGGCTTTGTAAAATCCTTCTGCAGTCTTTATCCAAGCAGAGAGGAATGGAAAGCAGAAACATACCAGACCTGTGCCTATCCAAATCAGTCAGACTTCTAGACCACAGCAGTGTTTCCAAGAGGAGATCCTAGCAGTGACAATAGCTGCCATGAGACTGCGATGAAGACAATCATATCACCTTTTTCATCGACAGCCAGGCGGCAATAAAAGCAATTTTAGCTGTAGAAGTGCAATCGAAGCTTGTAAAGTGCTGTCGCGAAGAGCTTAGGTTTCTTGGAACAGAGCACAAGGTAAAACTCTTGTGGGTCCCTGGGCATGAGGGTATAGAAGGTTCCACGCTGGGCCTAGAGCAAGCCGATCAATCAGTAAAAATCCCACAGTGCAAGATAATTCACGAAGCAGGGATTAAGTCTTATGCAGAAGCAAATAGACGATGAAGCTCCCTGGGGACATTTACTGTAACAAAGAAACTATGGCCGTTATACAGCAAAGCCGGAACTGAGAAACTACTGCAGAAAGACGGAAGGATCCTAACCACCCTTATAGGTGTGATTACAGGGCACAATACTCTGTGTTACTACATGAAAAAGCTAAGGCTTAGCAAGGCTTGTAGGGGATGTGGTGACGAAGATACAACCCACTTTCTCCGTCATTGCCCGGTTTGAAACCAGAGAACTTTAGCAAAATATTGTTAAAGAGGAACTGCTCCACTAGGAAGGGTGGGCTTCACCCTATGGGTATCACAATGGGTCTATATTGGCCTGAGTGTGGCGTAGGGGAATTTCCCTAGCCAACCCATCTACCGAACCTAACCTAAGGGCATGGAACGATTTTTTTTTATCACACGTTACAAAGAGCAGTGAATGGGGATCTGGACATCCTTACAGGTCTTCGGTCGTGAACGTTGTAAATATCTTGCTTTCGATGGCGGTGGTGATGACGTGTATCTGTAGTTTCTGCCGACTTTCGCAATAGTAAATCCGCTTACCCATAAACGCAGGTTAACTCACAAATTTAAATGCAAGGGATCTGCGGCTTAATACCGCATCCGAAAGGATGTTGAACATTTGTCGGACATTTTCGATAGGTGGGACGATAAAAACATTTTTTGGTGTTTTCTGGGACTCGAAAGTTGAGCCTCGCACTCAGTATAGAAACGCAATAACCGCTGAGCTACGGTGACTTCATGGTTAACTTTACGTACTAAGAACTCGAGTAGGGCTCTGCACTGTTGTTGTCATGGGTTGTACTCCATTTCCACCGATTTTGTCCTTGCAGGTAATTACCACGATCTTCAATTTCTTCGTGGAAGAAGTGTCTTTGTGGATGTCCGTGTGAGACCTAGTTCTCTCTGTTACCACGCCCTCTGATGGCCTCCTGTTCTTTGGTTGAAATATCCAAGATTCTGGTGGCCGAAAAGTATCTCAATAAAATCATCCGCCAAAAATTTAGACATCATTGCTGATGCCGTCCTGCTATGACGATGATTAACGCCAGGAGGGCCTAGGTATGTACGTGTATGTAAGTGACCCAATCCTGAGTTTTTTTTTAGAGGTTTTGGTAACACGTTTCATGGGTCCACACTTAACGTAAAGCACCGCCAAGTAAGTGACGTAAGACGAGTAGCTTATAATGGCCATTTCGTTGGGAATATTTAAAGCAAGTCATTAAGATGACCGCATAGCGTACGTGTGATTATCGTAACCAAATCCCGGCAGCTCATAATATTTACGATTTCGGTTGATGAGCAATTATCGGCAGAAATAACGAGAAATAACGATGTAAACACATTCGGGGAATAAGTCGATCTACATTAGTATCTTTATCTTTGAACACATCACGAACTTTTTAATTCGAATTGTTGACAGCGGTTAGTCCCCATTCAATCCGAGTTTTATGATTATCGCTTGTGTTCGACTAGAGACACTGAATTTTGTCAAAATCCTTTCGCTAAAGGAGATAGACACAAGCAGAGACGTGAGGATCAAGTGAAAACTTTAAAATCGGAAACCAAAAGCAGAGTAGATACTCTCCGCCTTCTCCTGTAATCATCTGGATTACACAGTATTTCACTAGGAAATCCGCTTCCATTTAAGGACCTACATACTCGTAAGTGTAACGTTTTCTTGCCAATAAAATACTCTATTTTAAGAAACTCTACGTCGTCGGTGATGTCATACACAGGACCTGTCTGCATTCACATGACGCAATTATCGATTTTCTACAGAGGAGATAATTCACAAACAGATACGGATACAAGTATCTGCAGGCTACTTTCATGAAAGAGTAAACAAGTATCTGTGGATCTCCTCATTACAAAGCACAATGCGTATTCTGATTAATAATTTTGAAAGTATGCATGGAGGGGTTCCATCCACCCACTCTTTAAAGTGCGTACGAGTACATACTCATTTGAAAAATTCGCAAGCAAATCCTTCTAAGCAACACGTGTGGACGGGGAGGACTACTATTAATTTTTTTTCAAAAGAAATGCGAAATTGAAAGGACTTCACTTCACCTATCCCGTACACACAGCAGTAAATTCATAAGCCATCCACGCGATACGCAGAAAGACGGATTCCCCCGGTAAACAGTTGTCTGCCTGCTCCTTGCTGTAGAAGTACACGTTGTTTTGTGGTGCTTCTTAGGTAACTCCAACTTGAATTGTGGCGAACAAATTATTCCTGTGCAAATCGTTTGTATTTCTTCCTGGAAAACGGATGGCAATTGCCACCCGCAATAGCATTTTAAATGAGGTTCCTGCTGCACTTTGAACTCCTGTCGCCATGTTTTTTTTTCCTTGTGTGTAATTGCTGTGCTCGTGTTTAAATCATAAACTCTGTGTTCATCTACGGGCGTATTAAGGCGAAAGACTGTTTTTTTTGCAAAGGCTTCAGGGTAGACTCTTGTTTGTTGTTTAGGGGGTTGGATAAATGAGAGTCTTTGGCGATAAGGAAGCAAACATTTTCACCACCAGGATTATAGGTTTGCGCACGAAAGCAGCAAATGATCACATGATGGTCGGTTGGTTGGTGGGTTGGTTCGACGTCTTTGTCCTGGCACTTAAGGTGTGCAGTGTTGGAATATTGGTTTTTCCTGAGCAAATACGTTGCAATGAAGGAGAAAGCTGTTGAGGCATTCTTTTGTTGTTGTTATGTGCGGTTTTTATGGTAAATGTGCAGTTCAGTTGTTATTGGATTCGGAGAGAATCGATATTAGAAAGAAGGAAGGAGTATGTCACTCGGAAACTAGTTGTCGTAGTCGTATGAGGAGATGTTAAGGAAATGCCACGATATGTGTGCGGTGGGTGTTCGACTAACTTGAAGCCACACGTGGTGAAAAGAAGTTTAATCAGAAGGAAAGTACCACGGCACTATTGCCGTCATAAAGGGACGAAATTGAAGGCGTGTGGGTTACATGGGCATTCGTCGGCAATAGTGGATGGTATGTGGACCGTCTTTCAGAATTGTACCTACGAATACGTACATTATTGACCAAGAAACCATGGCGCTGACTAACCATCTTAAAGTGGCTAGGAGGTTTGACTAAAGCCTACTCCTAGTCGATGTGCAACTGAAGTATGGTGCGTTAACACGCTTGTCATGACAGTCACTATGCGTATCAGAGAGGTAAGTCTACGGAGCTAACAAGCAAAGTACGACGGGCACTCTATCGCAAGCAGTTTACTCCCCCTGTTTTCTAAGACATTAAGGATGTCTTTGACAACCCTGTCTTTAACATAATAGAAGCTGCTCTAAGGTCCAAGGGACTCGATCCCACGGTAGTAGAGTGGATTCTCGCCATGATTAGGTGGAGAATCACTACTGCTACTCTTGGTAGTTGCACGAAACTAGTGCAGTCTGTAAAAGGTCTTGGTGGGGTGCTATCGAACACCCTGTGGAACTTACTGGTAAACCACTACTGAGTAGGCTTAATGAAGGGAGCTACCCTGCTATAGGGTTTGTCGACAACGGCCTACCGGTTCTTTGTTGTGGAAGGAAGCGGATCTGAACATAGTCGAGCCGTGAACAGACATGCCCATCAAAGCAGCGAAGACTGAGATGATGCTGTTCACTATAAGGACGCAGCTACCTCTTGCGAGATGACCATCATTTTTGGATACCCAGTTACAAATTTCGAACAAAGTTAAGTACTTGGGAGTTATTTTAGACCTTAGGCTTGCTTTCAAAGAACAGCTTGAGACCAAGATCTTAAGGGCCACCATCATCCTTTGGCAGTGCCATAGAATGCTCCACTGCATATACACTGGCTTAGTCCGACCTAGTACATACTTTGTGTATGGTACGGTTGCATGGTGGTCAAGAGCGGAATTCTTCAATCGAAAGCTTGGTAAACTGCAGCACTTTTCCCGTGTCCTGGAGGCTTTTCTAAGCCTTCCTCCCTTGCATCTTTTCATGGAGTACATGGCCAGGAAAGCAATATTTCGTATGGGAACGCCGCTTGACCGGGTGAAAGGCGCGGAGGAGGTGAGACTAAAGAGCTTCTCAGCCCTAGTCCACGCGTTCGGCATGCGGCTTTGGATATTATGTGAACGGAGTTTATCTTTGAGCCCAGATTCCGATGCTCGCTTCTGTAGCGTTTGGAATGGAAAAACGGCTGATGGACCATGTTTCAACCAGATAATACTGCCTTCTAAACAGGCGGGTCCCTGATTGTTGGGCTCTCGAGAGCAGGCGTCTATTCGGAGGAAGCGAGTATGAACAAGATTATTCCACTAGGTATATATACTACGGTCTTTCAGGCCAAAGTCTATGATATCGCAAGTGCAGCTCACGTTGCTCTTAATAAGAAGATAAGGGGTAGGACTATTTACATCTGCCGACAGCTGACATCCAAGCCACGATTAAGACTTGTCAAAGAGCCCCTTTGTGGATCCTCAGCGATTAATAGACTGCTACTGCTACTGAAACAGTATCTCAACTAATGACAACGTCTTGGTACATTCCAGCAGACGAAGGTGTGTATTAACGCACCCAGTGCGAGCAGAGACAGGTTTCTGTTTAATCTCCCTTAATATTGTGGGTTTCGGGCCTTTGTGAGTAGTGCCTATAAAAGCACGAAACGGCCACACACTTCCTGTACGACTGTTCTGCTATTGTACACGTCAGGCACTTTACCATGGGAGATTCCATCCTCTAGTATGAGGATTTGGCTATGCTCAACCTTGCTGATCTGTTGCGTTTTGCAAAGCGCAGACTTGGAGTGTGGACAATACACACCATGTAGGGGATATTGCTACTGTCTCATATAGGGTGGCTTTTGGTCGAAGTGCAATGGTCCTCAAGGCTACGTGCCTCCTACACGTACAATACAAAGAGACCACTTCTAAAGCGTCCGACTGTCGGTATCTTGTCGCTAGGGTAAATGCGCAATATGAGGCTGAAGTCAGCAGAAGTTCTACGCCGGATTCATGAGTCCTTCGGACAGATTTTCAGAGCAGAGTAAGGCAGTGCAATCTATCGTTGATTTGTATTTAGCCACGTCCCGACATCTTAATACGCTTAGTCCCAAGATGAATTCGCTTTTAAGTTAAGGGAATCTGAAGCGGTGATAACATTCCTTTCCGGAGTCGAGGGTAGTCGGAATTCATTTGCTATCGCTAGCCAAAGTTCGTCAACATAATATCAGTCGAAGTCTGTTGCGTTTTTGATATCACTTCAAACTGGAAAACAGACGATGAAGTCATAAGTCATGTGGATGAAAAGTCCTATAGATGCACATGTCGTTTTGAGCATGGTATGCGTTCAATGGATCAACAATTGATCAAAATTTCCAGTGCCAGCGAATGACTGACAGGGCCGATTGTTCGTTGCTCAATTGGTCATTTCGATCAACTGTCCATTTGATCAATCGTTCATTCGATGAATTGTTTTCGTTCAATTGTATTCGATGACTTATTTTCGATCAATCGTTAGCACAGCCTGTGGTATACACCACTCTGTCGTCGTTATCCATCAAAGTGTACTTATCCCAATGACTTCAGCGATGAGAAAGAAATTTCGACAAGGGCTTTGACCCTCTCTGGGGCGCACTAAGTGACATTGAGAGCTAAATCCGCTACTGGCCCCGCCTTCAAATTTAATAAGTTTAATTAACGAGAAACACTTTACGAAAAAGCACACAAAAACAAATTTATAGACTGAGATGCAATACACTAGCCTGTCACTAAGGCGTACTGTCACAACAACTTAGAGAAGATTAACAAGAAAGATGGATGAAACATAAAGCAGATACATATTTGAATAGGTGTGTTTCCAGACCTAGAAAGATTTATGCGCACAAATAAAATGTAAACAGAGAATAGACAGATTTAGTGCGATTTTAGTGGTTGTATTTCATGAGTTTTTCTGTATCTTTGCGAGGACGAACTTGAGAAATCTGCTTATTAGTGAAATATTCTGAGGGTATATGCATGACAGTCAATTGTTTTTAGACTTTCGCCACATTAGTTGGAAGGAATCCAAGTATTTCACTTGGACAATGGGTCCGTCCTTCTTTGAAACATCAATGAACCTGTCGGCAATATTTCATTTTTGAAACAACACTTGATGGTTTAGAAACAGAAAGTTCAAGTACAAGTCTAGGAACTTGTGCTAGTTTACGCTTTGAACACTTGGAATTCGCAAACACCAACAAATAGATTTATCACCTCGATTCGGCAAAATAAAAGCACAACGAACTAAGGCATGCGTCATCCATCCTCAAGATCAAACTGTCTCCGATGAAAATGCTAAAACAAATCCAAGTAAACAAGAGTGAGGGTAGAACAAGAATGAAAATAGAAGCACGTAGTATACGTAAAAAAGTGATCAGTCGTGGAAAGGTTCCACAGTGACGCAACGTTATCAGAACATGTGTTTTCGAAAGGCCTTGTTGTATCTACCAGTTCACCCAACTACGTCAACACGATTTTGTGTTTTTAAGCAAATCCACATCCAGAAGTAAGACGTCCAATACTCCATGCCAGCGATTGAATTCAGCAATTATGCAGTTGCAGGAGTACTTAAGGATCTTAATTGTCGTAAACCCGATGATCCAGTTGGTATTTCACTCATAGCTATTCTTCTTCCACCATTTTTCTGGACTCTTCCCTTCTTGGAGGATTTTGCAAGGCGAATGTTCTTCTGTAAACTGAAAAATTTCTTCTACCAATCTGCCCTACCTGTCGAGATGCACAAAGAGAGTGACCACAGAGTTATCTAAAACAGGACATCTCTCAACCTCTTTTCGGAAGCCAAATGGAAGCTATTGGTGGATCAAAGGTTAGATTATGTTAGGTGCACCAAAAAGGTGCTTACACGGGTGCCTTTTGGTCCATTGTGATACCTTTTAGGTTGTGTTACCACATCAAACATTATTATCAGTCAGCCGGTCCTCACTCGAACCAGCGCGTGCTGAATCTTGTTAACCCCGTCAGCGATGCTTGTGCCAATTCGTCCAGCTCTCCAAAGAATCTCTTCCCCATACGTATCAGGCGACGGCTTTGGAGATTTGGGCATTCGCGGAGCACCTGCTTGATGGTCTCCGCCTCATCCTCATCTTGCCAGCTCCTGCCGAAGTCCGGGGAGTTTATGCCCAGCCTATAGGCCATAGTGCCGATCCCGCAATGTCCCGTCAGTACACCTATCAAGATGCGGATTTCCTTTTTCGTCATGGCTAGTAAGTGTTTGGATCTCCCCTCATTTAATTGTGGCCTATGGGTAATCACACAGTCTCCTTTTGATAGTCAAGCGGCGTTGGTTTGTACCCTGACTCTGATATTTATTCTTTTGATGGATCGAAGACGAGTAATGGAACAGAAGCCGGAATCTACTCAGATGGACTTTACATCAGTCAGTCATATTAAACCACTACAATGCTTTTCAAGCTAAAATCTGGTAGGTAAAGAAGGCTTCATAGATTGTCTATGCATTGAATTTAACGATGGCGGATATCAACATCTGCGTAGGCAAGCTAAGTACTTAAAGGCTTAGAATCCAATCGTCCAAAATCAAAGAGTGTCAACGATTGTCTCAAGGCATTATTGAACGTAAAGTTGCCTGGACACATTAGGGTGGAAAGGAATGAAAAAGCAGACAGACAGGTGCTCCTGCGACACTAGCCAATAAACGATGGAAACAGACGAAAGGTTGTGCTATAATTCACATATATTTTCGCACTGGAAAAGAGAGCGACCCTACTATCAAGAGATGCTTGACCTGCACACTTGATGACGAAAGCAGGGGACACTGATAACTGAAATGGTGACAAAAATGGAAGTCCTTGTAAACAAATTCTGTAGAAGCTGTATGCAAGAATACTACATGCTAACAGACTTAAAACGATTTATGAAAAAGTCTTGCTGGTTTAGTTAGTGAAGTATCTAACTAACAGCTAAAATGTAGGTGTAATGCGTACTCAAGCTCTTTGAAGGAATCGTACACAATTCCTTAAGGGCAGATCGACAAGCACTTACTTAACTAAATTCATGTCAAATAGACTCTCTGCCTTAGAGGATGAAAATGAAGTCAAGTCTTTGGCAAGGTTTTTGACTCAATTCCCCATCAAATCATTCTTTTTAAGTTGAGGGCTCTTGGTGTCTTGGTCTTCATTTAGTTACATAGGCCGAATTATAACTCGAATGGACATCACAACAAAGTCCAGTTCAGAGATTCAGGGGGTCCCTCAAGACAGTCATCTTGGACCATTGATGTTTATCCTAATAATCAAGATGCCGAATGTGCCAGCAGGGATTCTGATTTATGATATGAAAGTTATTAAACGCATTACGTGTCCTGCTGACGTGTTGAAGAATTTGTTAAAAGTCAGTAAAAGTCATTCTAGTACTTTTTCTCGTATGCTCCTCCCACCACATTCTTCATTGCAATTTAATCGTGATGAATTTTTCAGTACGCGCTCTGGGTGTTGTCTATGATAGTGAACTCAACTTTCGTTCACATATCGAAAAGCTCAATACTTTCTTTTGTTGAATGCTGGTCTAAGGAATTTTCGGATCCCTATGTTATCGTTTGGTCCTTCCTTGAGTAGCTAGCCTAGTTTTTCACCTGTTTACAAAGACCTTGTTAAGAAGCTTGAATCTGTGTACTTATCTTACACGATCTCACTTGAATTGATTACTATAACTTCCACTCTGCCAGGATTGTCCTTTTCAGTCAATTTATTACAAGTATTAGACAATATTTTGACTAATATCCTCAACAAATAAGCCAGTTACCTGCTTCTGTTGATGTAAATTTGGGGATTTACCCCGAAAAACAAAAACATTATGCGACGCGACATTAACCACAGCTTCAATCCGTTGTAAACAAATTTATCGCGGTTTTTATAAGTACAGCTTAAAAGTGATAGGACCAGTCAAGTGGACCCCGTGAGGTATAATTTAGTAATTTGCTTCCACCGTACATCTGAGACCATTACTTAGCAGTAACAAAAAACAAAACAGAAAAATTATTTTGAATACACTCGTACCAGTATCCGTTGCGCCATTTGAATTAGTCAAGCGCTTTAGTGTTTACTCCATGATGGTGCACTTCTCTGATTGGACCTAGTAACCAGAAAAAAAACCCTCAAACTGCGATGTCAACAACCCATTACAAAGGTGAATTCATGGATAAACATTCCTGTAGTCACCCGTCTCCCTGCAGTGCTTTACATAGGTCAACAGCCTGACTGTGATATTCTTTGCGAAAATATTCACGTTCCTCTGATATGGTTAATGTTTTCGTTTTACGGTCAATAGAACCCTAAATGCTGATGAAGTTTTTACCTTAATTAGATGCTACAACCTAATCTGGTAAATGACCCTGAAAATTATAATTTTTTGCTTCGAGATACATTGGTGATCCACAAAAACGTAATTACTGTCCCACACTGTGCGGTGGTTTACAAGTCAATTCGGAAATCATTTGAATGACAGAAAATCATGAATGAATCCATGGCCATGATGTCAGTTCTAGCATCATGAGTCAGCGACTCCATGACTTTAAAAAAATTGATTCACCATCACACCATAAACCTGTTTCACAAGCTATTATGCGCAGAAAGTATTTTTCGGACAACCTGTGGGTCATGTCTCCCTAGGTGTACAGACGGCACGGCCTGTCTGAGTAATAACAATTTAAATTGGCTTTTTCATGCATCTAGGTTGACGAAAACAAAAATTTCAAAAATTTTCCATCTCTCAAATCACACACATGCGGGCGGTATTCGATGCCATTACTTCCACATGCCAAAACATCAAGGCACATAATTTATCCGATTGTACGAGTATCTATGAGTATCTATCAACTGAAATATTCGCGCCAATAACTTTTTTTAATCGCACAATAATTTAGGAATTAAATACGATTAAATAAATGTTTTGCAAATTCCTGTATCCACATTGACATGTCCTTGACAGACGGTGGGTGTGGGTGATTTGATTTTTTGTTCTGCCTTTTGATTGCGTGGGATTACATCTTAATATTTGGACTCTAAAATAGTGCCAGCCATCAAGTAGACATACAAACATACAGACAGACAGACAGTCGAACAGACAAATCGGTGGTTGAAGAGCGAGAAACGTGCGTCTCACATCAAAGTGATTTAAAGAAGATTTATATCAAAAGAGAGGCAATTATCCATGGGAAGGAAAATAGATAAACAGAATTCATCAACGAAGAACTTTCATACTCGGATTGTATTGAAGTGTTTTTGATTTATGTGTGTAGCTGGATGCGTCATGTGGAAGCTTATTAGCTCTGGAATGGGGAAACTTGTTTGAATGGGGGCTGGAAAATGATCGTTTAAGTGAAGTGCCTTGCGGGAGAAATGATTTTTCAAAACTTGATGAGGTTGTTGGGTTGAAAAATAACCGAGCCGTCGGTATTTTGGGGGCAAGTAAACCACTCTGTAAGTGTTTATGGATTGCCTGCTGTTTTCTGCGCTAATTTGTCTGTTTTTCAATCAACTCATCTCTCAGTGGTAGAGGATGGTGTCAAAATTTCGAAAAGCATGGTCACTTTTTCACAGAATTCTTAAAATTCTTCTAATCAACGGATACCGATAGAAATTTATAACGAACTCCATACGACCATTATGCTAGTAAGACATTTAATGAAATGCAATCTTCAGGTTATCAAGGACACCAAGCTTATTTGGAGAAAAAACACTTACGATCAGGATGGATGCCGTGGTTCAGTTGGAAGTGAATTGGACTGCTGAGTAGGACGTTCTAAGTTCGAATCCCAGAAAGCACCAACAAGTTTTTTAGCAGCACAAGGCTGTCAAAGGATGTGTTTGGTAGTATAGTGACCACATGTATTGGGTTCTGTGCTTAGACCACCCATAGTTCTGCAATGCGTTCTACTTAGATTGAGAAGAAATTGCTGTAATCAGGCTCTTTCACCGCAACCTTTGGTGGTATTGCATGAAGTTTGGAGCTTAGAAGTTTTTGGAGCAATCCGTGAAGACTCGATCGCGCCCATTTCAGACTCTGACTCTGACAGAAGTCAGTCCTGAACGCAAGGAAAGTCGACTCTAAATTTAAACAGCAGCCGACGTTACGATGTCACTGCATCAGACGACATATCCGTGGAACCAGGGCGTACGATAAGTGTCGCGCAAGATCATCGTAACTCTGGTATAAATTATACCAACAGACACCTCCTCTGATCTCTGGAAAATAATCAGCATCTATGTTGACAGTCAAGCAGCCATTAAGCCGTTGCAGTCAACATCAGTGAGGTCCAAGCTCGTAGAGATGTGCATAAAAAGACGATATCTCAGTGGCTATCAAGGTGAACCTTTGTTGGGTACCTGGCCACATAAATATACCAAGATGAACTAGCTAAGGCAAAACTACCTCGCAAGCCGTTCCCGAGGCTAGCAAACCACTTAGCACCTTGAACAGACAGATGGACATTGAGTCCAACAGGCGTTGGTATGGTCTATGACAAAGATCCGCAGATCTCGTAAAACTCAGTAGCAGGCGTCGTGACGGAACAGTGTGTGATAGGCAATCATGCAGCACGGCTAGGACCACCCAAGAACGACTCTTGGAGGAACTACAGGGACGAAGAGAGAGGAAATAGAATCGGGGGGATCTGCTAAGTGTCTGCTGCTGTTGACTTGATCCGTAAACTGATGACGGTTTAATAAAAGAAGTCCACTTATCCGTAGAAGTCTCATCGCTAATGTTTCTCTTAAGTCATTCAAGGATATCTAAAAATACACAGAGTGAGAGAAACGTGATCAAATTCTAGGGCAGCAAATAATGTACACATCTGTGACGCAAAGGAAATTTCAAGCATCTTGGGTGGGCCTAATTTTAGTCTGAATATTTTCCAAAAAGAAAATTATTTGTACTTCCAATTGGAAGCAAGAAATCCCCGTTTTCACTGAATCACTCTTTTACGTCTCTACCAATTGCGTACTCCATCCAACATAAACATATCCACTAAATTCGTTGCATGAATAATGCATTCATTCCTTAAAATTTTCCAGGAATATAATATGAGAATCACTCACAGTAATAATTCCTTAAACGCCTCTCACATCTTCACCGGAAACAACAACGGGAATATGAAAATATTTACTTCAAATATTTATTAGAACTTCCTTGTTGCCCATCAATCTATCAAAACAAGACACCTGTTACCAGGTGGGTGGGTGGGTTTTTGGATTTGCGTTTTCAAATTGAAAATTCATCTGAAGTCCATAAAATTTCATTCGCTAACACACGTCAGAATACTTTTCTGCTAATTGGATTACCTTTCCACCGCGCCGTGTGAATCATACTGCGTGTAATCATCGTTTTAGATACGTGTGTCTTTGGTATCTTGAAAAATTTTGAACAATTTTCATAAATATCTAGGTGCCATAAAAATTTGAATGAGTAACTCGTAAGGTAGTTGCCTTTTAGAGGGAATACCCAACAATGAGACTAGAAAAATTCAGAAAGTTTCGTACAATACTACGGACACGACACCCCCTATCGGAAAATGCTCTCGCTTTTGCAAATGGCGGCGCCGGCTTATGTCATCGCGGCTTTGACATTTGTGAAGCAAATAAAAGCAGAATGCTATACGGCGAATAATTGTGTCAATTGTGTCTAAGGTTTCGGGTCAACTTGTACTTCGTCATCGATTCCCTTGTCGTGCGGCACTAACTGGGCAAACACTGCGAGGTTTAATCGCATGCCTCGAGGAGACTGACTTAACATGGAACAGTAACAGTCGTAGCCAGCCCCAGAGCAGCGGTTTGATCGAGAATATCACTGTTGTGTCTACAGATCTCTAAGCCATGCAAATGGGCATCATTAGATGGTCTTCACAGCGGTGAAAAAGTTCAAGATGTACCCGTACAAAGCGCAAACGGTGCATGCTTCTATGCCTCTTACCCTGCTGTAATCCGAGTCTAAAGTAAAATACGCCCATCGACCCATCTCCAGTTGTCTGCTGATAGCTACGTGCTCTGAGTTTTCTGCTTTCTTCCAACGTAGGCAACAGCCTCTGGAACAAAACGATTTTGACAGCATGGCCATACATGTCTTCTTAGGCTGAGCTGCTAATTATTCGTGCTTCTATGGCAATATGGTTCTTGAATTGATGGCGCACAAGGGAATCCCGAAGTCTATCGGTATTGTACCCGATAATTCGAAGCAAATTTGAGCAGCTGCTGTTGACGGATGCAGTACGAAGGTGCATAGTAGTAGCTAACATCTTATATCGGCTCCAATTTCTGAAATGTGCCGATTTGATTTGACATTCGCTGCCTGTCAGATGAGACTCAACTGATCTTGCAGCAGGCCTTGTGGTCAAACACAGTGCCTCCAATGTCTAGACGGTTGGTATTGCAGAAATCTACAAACAGTTTCCCAATATCATTGCGGTCTCCGAGGCCATGAACTCCCATCAAATGTTCGAGCGCTGTGTTGTCGTTGCTAACCTTAGCGTTGCAATCTCCCATAGAGATGACGATGTCCCCGATAGGCGTTAAGTTGCGGTCGATGACTGTAAACATATTCTTCTTCGTCCTTCGTCGAACGTCCGTTTTCCATCGGAGCATAACACTGGATGATGGTAATTTTTCTTGCTATACTCTAAAATCTGGCCGTCAGTGTCCGGTCACTGTCAAGTTACCAAGATATGAGACTGCTTCTTGCTGTTGCTGTTGGCAAAAGCCCTTCGCCGGATTGACGAGGGCCTTCGGTTGGTACTTCTTGTGGGTGGTATTCCCCGGCATCTAACCATCTTATGTCGCTTAGCTTCAAGGTGTCCATATTGTATCAAATGAACTCTCACTCGAGTTGGAAGAATGTGGCATTCTAAGAACCTTCATCTCGTGAGTGGAGGAAGGTCCTACAATTCCAGAATCCTACAGTAATCGATATCTAAAGGTCGTCAACATAGTATCAGTCCGATTTCCAGGTTTATTGTGGCGTTTACATTTCTTACGGTTGGGGCTCTCTGGTGCACAGACCAATCGACACTTATCCTGTTTTATGGTTCAAGAGACCATATCTGTCCCCTCCACCTGAAAATTCCATGAAATTCCCAAAAGGCGCCGCGGGGATGTGTGGAGTAGGGCTCGCTAACAGAGCTACAAGATGTTCGACTGTAGAGGCATCTATCTCTCTCGTTATTTAGCGAACTAACATCTATCGTGAGATGCTACTTCTACGAGGCCCAGTGTTAGCCGTTCCCTTCCCGGCACCCCATAACGATGCAATGGGGTTCCTAACAATGTTGCAATTTCTAAAGGGGGCGGGGGTAGTCTGTCAAGGTTTCACATTTCCATTTCGTGATTTTCCTGTTTACAGTGTGAAAATTGAATTTACGTTCTTGTTTGTATTCTTCCGCGTTTGTGTGTTGTGTCCTAAATGTAAATAAAAATATTCTTGTTTACATTTTTTTCTAAATAAATAATTGAATTCACTCTATACCCATTCTACGTGTAGTTGTCTAACTTGGGGAATCTTTTTTTTTTGTATTTCCAGGGGAACAAGCGATAAATTTGTCGGATCCTATCCCAATGGTAAGTAACTTGGTATAGGTTGCCAACAAGAAAAAAAAAAAAAAAAAACTTTCATTTGTGTTATTATGAGATGTCAAAGTACATAGAGCTCGAGATGATTGAAAAGGAGGTCATGTTCTTAGAGAGCACATTTGGAATGCGATTGTGGGCACATATGAGTTTATATGATGGCTTTGAAGTTAGTGATGGAAATTTGATGGCACTAGAGTGTGGGACTTGACGCGTGGTTTAACTTTTACTTTCTAAATAAATTATTTTTGGTTTTTATTACACGTGTGGGACGTTAAAGTTGACATCGTTACTGAAGCCAGACGTATTTGGTAGGACTGAGGGTGAAAATGGAAAGTCATATTCAGCATGGGTTTTCATGACTGCACGATTTAAGGATTAGTTTTCAACGTTTCTTGCTTGCTTTGCTCTTTTTTACCTCCAAAGTGTGAGATTTGTATTCACTAAGCCTTACCTCCCGTATCCCGAAAGAAATACCATCAGGTACTACTTCAAGCAGCAGGTTTTACGTTTCTACACTTTGCCAGCGCCGGCCGAGACGATACTTCCTAAATATTGAAAGTTTTCAACTACGTCACCTCCAATATTCACTTTCATATTCGCTCCTATTCTACAGCGACTAATAAGGGCTCCCTCTGTCTTTTGTTTTGCCAGTACTAGACGCCTCGATTCCAGCCATTGCTTAATAGATGCCATGGTATCCTTTGCAATCAATCCTCGCTCATTTAGGTATTGAGCCGTCAGCCGATTTTTGCCCCATAGGGTATTTTATGTCTCAAAATTCGTTCGTACATGATATTCTAAAGCACAGGACCGAGAATAGAGCCCTGTGGATCGCCTCTTCTTTATTCTAAACAACGTTATCTAAAACCCCAGCGCTTTTCATCTGCAACTGTTTTTAACTGCGCAACTAGTGTGAATGCACTTTAAGGATTGACTTGGAACGTCTAACAACAGCCCTCGTGAGGACGATGTGCGGCAGAAAAATCCTCTTAGTTCAACGGCAGCGTCTAGTGGTATTCTCCAATGGAACTGATCCTTAGATCTTGAGGTGCGCTATCATGTGTTATCTTTATTTTTGTGCTAGAGCACATAATGCAGGATGTTTTGGTCTATCATGAGGCAAATATTAGACCGTAAGAACCGACCATCACTGGGTCCAAATAGTTATTTGTGAAAATGTTTCTGGGCTCAGCTAATTTAGTAGACTAACCAAGCCTTACAACAAATAAGATAAGTATAAGGCAGCTGTTTGGGATTCCTCATAGGCCATTGGTGCTTTAGATACAACCTCAACTAAGTAAAATTGGCTTAGGAGAAAGAATGCCACCTTTGTTCGGTACTCATCTGGTTGAATCCGTGCGTCTTCTATATTCAGATACTCAAGATGCCCAAGTCAAGTTGAAGATGCCCAAGGCCCTCTCAGTCTTCTGGTAGTGTAAGCGTGACATGTAGCTTATCACCAAAAAAAAGGTTCTTTGGATCTATACGGCTATGATAAGACCTTTTCTATCTAATGCGTCGGTTGTTTGCTGGATGGGACTCACGCGTAAATATGTTTCCGACTTCTGTACTAAACTTCAAAGAAGGGTCTGCCTTGGCTGCACGGGAGCTTTTCCGAGTACGCCTGACTCTGCTCTAGACGCTCTGCTTGATTAACCTTTCCTTCGTACGTATGGCATGAATGTTACTGTCAAAGCAATCTACCGCCTCAGTCGAGCTGAGTTTTGCTATCATTCCCATTGGGGTTTCGAAGAACGTGCGCGACACTTATCCTGGTTTTATGGATATGACATCTGATGCAATGACACCCGAACTTCGGCTGCTGTGCAAATTTAGAGTCGACTTACCTTGCGATCAGGACTGGCTTTTGATCTCAACTCTAGACTTCACTGCTCGTTAGGTAAACATAGCACTGTATTTCAAGCGGAGGCCTATGCTATCCTAATGGCTACCGACTATATTGTAAAGAATAGGTGGAGTCGAAGTATTTGCGTCTGTACTAACAGTAAGGACAGTCAGGACAGTCAGGACAGTCCGAGAATGGAAGTCTTTAAATTGATTCGCTAGACTGAACTCTCTGACTCTTGCCTGTGTCCCAGATAATACTAAGATTGTTGAAAATGTGATCTCCGATGAGATTGCTAAGCAAAGCTTAGAGGATGTTTCCTCAGATTCTGAACCTGCGTTGGTACTTACCGCGTCAGGACCTCCATTGACGATTCGGTTTCTAATGGGGTGTGGCACAGCTCTTCAGGATGCAGGTGGACTGAGCGATTGCTCCCAAATGTTTGTAAGAAATCAGTGGCATTCTTGCTATCTCCACAGACAACTTACTGGCGTCCTCAAGGTACATTTTTCTTTGCTAAGCATTTTAGTGTGCTTGGCCTAAGAGACACAACTGGTGGAGAGGGCGACGATACTTAGAATCACTTCCTCTGTTATTGTCCTGCCTTTGTTCGAATCAGGGGTTAAATCTACTGTGCTGATGTGGTGTAAGTTCTGCATCACTGAAGTGCCTTCTGAGCTTTCTCCGAAAGTTCGAGAAAATTCCAGTAAAATGGGAAATTTTGAGTCTTCTTTCCTGGTAGTACAATGGAGCAGTTGCGTCTGGTAGAGGGTTTCCTAAAAATCTCCTTCGGTAATTCACAAACTCCTCTACGATATTCTTGGCTGATACTATTCGTACCCACGTCAAGATATACATTTTAGGTCGTAATGTCAGCCTGTGTACATGGTAAAAAAAAAGAAAAAAAATCGCTACTGTGCATTCGTTTCTATTTCACTATCAAACGTCCTTGACGGAAGGTATACTTTACGTTATGGGCTATAATGCTAACAACTTCTAGCTTTTTTCATGCTACAGACTATTGCCTAAAAACCCCGGTGTGCACATATGAGTGCCAGAATTTACCCGCTCACTTAATCGATGATAGAAGATGTAAATCTTTTAACAAGCCCATCTACCTATGTAACAGCTCACATGTATCGGAAGAAACAAAAAAAGATACATTCACTTGCTTGATGAATTCTCACACTCAACAGTCTGGCTCTTATATAGGGCAGCTGGGTTGTAAATCCAAAATAAAAAATCAGATCACTCATTGAGTGGAGGGCTAGACGGAGGAGCTCTCCCTCAAGTTCCTCAAAAGAAAATGTGTTGTGTGCTGTATCGGATTCTTTTTTTTATTATTTTCATTTCTCACGGAAGGCGATTAAGCGTGTTGTTTTCTTTTATTTTTGTTTACCAGCTTTTCTACAATTTCCGACATTTAATGGGGGTGTTGAGTGTTTTCGGAACAATGCTGGCTGAGCAAGAAAAATACACAAACCGACTACTGAATTGGGTGGCGATGAGTTTTATAGTTTGTCAACCTTGAACCAACACGGTCTCGTCCACATGGGGAAAGCTAATTTCTTCTTCGTCGCAATCTTATCGCTAGCCGTAGCTAATTAGAATATGACAGTGACAAGAGATTGTGTAGTTTGTCACTCGAACGACTTTAATTGACGAGCGGCGCCGTGTCAAGTGGTAGGCGTTATGTGATTAGTGTCCATCAGTGGAGTTGCAGATATTTAATTGCTATCTACATCTATTAACTCTGCCACATGACACTTTGTTTGATGAAGCGCAATCAAATAGTGATAGCACGATTATGTAGATACTTTTACTATCTTTCCACCTTCGAACGGCGAGTGTGGGGCCTAAGTACTAAAGATGGAGATAAAATTGTAGCTTCTGCTTTGCAAATTACGCACTTTATGTGTGACTTAAGTGATTTATGGAGAAATAAAGTTTTTTTTTTTGACTTAAGGCGCTGGGAGATATGGATGAAGAGGCTTGTCACTGGAGTTACACTGTGTACTTTAGAATATTCTATTCTACGTATGGGATGAGGAGAGTTTGTTGAAACTTTTTCGTCATGGACGCATTTTATCTGGTTGTACAGGCAATCTGCGCAGGTAGAACATATTTGAAAAGACCTGAAGTGTGAAAGGAAATTATAAATGTGTTGAGAAAAACCAACAGATACTCGTACTATCAAGAGATTGTTGACTTAGACGCAGCTCTCCGTTTCAATATTCTTAAAGGAGTGTGAGGTGGAAATTTATATCCAGTTTTAGGTGGTTTTATCTGGTTTTATCTCGATAGTTAAGGCAGTGTAAAGCGTCACATTATCCACGTTGGTTTATCGCAGTGCATAGTAAGTAGTTCCAGTTTGAAAATATACGTGTCTGAAGACTGGTCTATCCAGAGAGTGAATTTATTAGATCATAAAGAGTTTTTGCGACGTATTCTAAACCAGTTTATTTCCTTTGGCAGTAATCTTTCCATAGCTGACCCATTTGGAATTGTATGCATCCGGAAACATGTTTAAACGAGGGGTTAAACGAGCTTTACAACGCTATGAACTTCACGTGAATCAAGAAAAAGAGGAACTGGTTATCTTCACCAGGACGTACGAGTACAGGTTATGACTCTCCAAATGGTTCGGAGCTGTGAGTTTCGGACCACGTGCGTCAGAAACCAGGCCATTACAAAGGATAGAGTCTAATACGTTGCCCAAATTGCAACAGACTGCTAATTTCTGTCACACAGTCTGAGAATCCCTCGTTGGGATCGTGTTTCTAGAATTTGAAAAATGCCGGAGTTTTTAAAGACCCTTGAAAGAATCAGAGAAATTTTTATCAACGTGGACTTAATTTACGTTCAAACTTACTTACTGGAGACGTCAATGATGACAATAGGTGGTAGGGTTATAATCAAGAAATAGCATTTTGATGATCTGCTTCATGAACGTCATTGGCTAGTAAATACAACTCAAGCCGTGCGTAGAACTACATAAGTTCAGCTCTCTAGATGTGTCATCTCAAATAGCTCCAGGTTGCCAAGAGCTGCCGTTCTGTGGTGGCTCCACTTGATGTGGCGATGTTCGTTGGGACTGAGATGAGGCGCTATAATATCTGTAACACTACGCGAAGTCTGTATACGTAGAACGGTTCTTCACGCCTTAAGGCTACCGATGGAGTAAAAGTTCAGTCCAAAATATGACTGAAAATATTCATAAGCTTAGTCTACGCTTACGTATGCCACTTAAATGGAATCGGTGATACTTGTGTCCTGAAATTCAATGTCAACGGAGACTTCGACGAAAATTTCTTCGGCAACTCGAAAACGTTTGTGTTAGAGCTCGAGGACTTCCTTGGGGGGTAATACGGTGCCCGACATCCGTAACATTTTCCTCTCTGTCGCTGTTAGTTTTCCTTCACATTTTTCATTCAGCGTCCAACATTGCGATATGTATGCTAAAACCGGATACATGGCTGCCTTATATTTAGAACAAACCTTTGAGTTTAGATGACAGAAGATTACGGATAGGCCGCGCCATTTTAACAACCCAACTCTCATTTAGTATGCAATTTCGTCATCACAGTTTCTCTGTTCATTTACGATCGGGTCCAAGGATTTAACTTTTGTAGCATTTCGGATTGATAGCGTCGTCCAACAGAATGTTCAGTGACTGGCTGCGGCTTCACGGGACTCGTTTATTAACGGTTGTCTTCTAAAGCCTTAATCCAATTATGAAATGTATTCTGAAGGAACATCACGTGGCTGCTTACAACAGCGCAGTTGTCGGTAGAAAGAACAGAAATCGTTTCATTTTTCTCTATGTCTCTCTTCAACGAAAGAGCGTGACATAAAAAAGCAAGGGACTTAGGCAACTACCTTGGTGTACTTCTACTTTAACTTCAAATTCAACGGTTAGACCTGTTGTACGCTTTACTTCTTTACATACGATTTCATTATTTTTTGATATCTTTATGGGAGATCTCGTCTATATAAGATCGTTGTCTCGAAAGCTGTCTCTGATCGAAAGCTGTCTCCAGATCGACAAAAATGATGTGTGGGTCTTTCGAAGCTTTGCGATATTTCATGAATATCCTCAAGCCTTAGGTATCGCGGCTCAGTAGTTATTGCGTTGGACTGATGAGTGGGAGGTTCGAATTCCAGAAAACACCGACTAAATTTTTCACGGTCCCACCTCTCGCGAATGTCTGACAAACGTCCGAGAGCAATAACTGTCGAGAGAAAGCTTCTAAAAAAGCCTTTCGGATCGGCTATGGCTCTAAGCTGTAGGTCTCTTGCATTTGTGCGACACAATATAACATGAATGGTCCCGAGAAGCTAGGCCCGGATCAGATACGGTCTGTATTTTTTTTTAGAGTATGCGGTGCTTCAAGTGCACTTTTTTTCAGACATGTTGACCCTTCGGAAACTATAATAAAGTGTCCTGTAGAGTAATATTGAGGTGGTCCACAGCAGGGCAGATATGTACGTAGGAAAACCTTGTAATCTCCATCTCCTCCAATTTGCCTCTTCTTAGAGAATAGAATTGTACCCAGGGAATAACTTAACCAATTCAAAAAAGTGTTCTGCTGTCTAAGCATCCATTAAGTCCGAAGAAAAAATAATTTTCCTCAAGGAAATCAGGTTAGGTGCTCAGATGTTCGCTTCCTGCGAAATTATCAAAATCGTTTCCATGTCAATCAAATTTCTTTCACTTCGAAACCAAAAAGCCTGAGATCCTTAATAGGCTTCCTCTTCATCAATCAACTCAATTTAATTCGATTGAACCAATTTATCGGCACGTGCTACCTTCGGATACCAATTCGCCACCAATTGCCCTAAATCACTTCTCTTCCCGAGTTGGAAAATGTCATAGCAATATCCTTAGCCAATTCACCTTGAATTCAGCTCAACAAAATAATTCTAAGAAATCATAAATCCAACAACTGCAACAATACACAGCCCCTCACTCGTGCAGATCCTTAGGATACATTGTGTGTGAACTCTCTACTCGTCTGTCGAGAGATTGCATGCGAAAGATTTTAACACTCTTGCCATCCAATTTGTATCAATCCACGTGAACTCGTTTTCATCGTTTTATTTGTTTTCTTTTCCATTCTTATAGAAAACAAGAAAAACGGATCACGATGATGACGGTCCTCCCCGGCCCGTTCTACCTAAAATTATAAGAACGACTTTTTCGACCTAAAAATAGCTTAAACGATGTAATTATTCACGAAATTGTACGAATTTTGAATATCAAGAGAATTGGGTCAGATGTTCTGCATTAATTTCATTTTCAAAAAAAAGGGGGGCAAGCACGGTGCACAGCGTCGCGTCGTTTAACCAACCTCCCACAGCAAAGCTG
Organism: Blera fallax; assembly: GCA_946965025.1. Taxonomy (NCBI): domain Eukaryota; kingdom Metazoa; phylum Arthropoda; class Insecta; order Diptera; family Syrphidae; genus Blera; species Blera fallax. The sequence goes on from OX337244.1 coordinate 118,967,979, forward strand.
GATTCTATTTTGGAACGTAAATTGCTATACGATATGGGAATAGAAGTTGATAAGCCAAACATTATTTGTTGGTTATAAAAAAAAGTTTAAATTAAATTGTTCGAGGAATTTCCGTCGCCCACTGGTGGTGGGGGATGGAAGCGGAAATGAAAATTGAATATCCTTCGGGATGGCGCTGCGTTATTTTGGGGTAAAAAAGGAGACAATGGCCATGAACATGATATGACTTAGAACCTGCGTAGTTGGTACGTAAACTCTTTAAATTGTATGTGGGTTCAGCAGGATTCCATGAGTTGTTACGGAACATGGAAATTAGATGTTGGTGGTACAGGTTTAGGTGGAGAATACCAAATACTTGGGCATGTCAATGAGTTCTTAGGAAAAACCGTCATGGAAACGTTTGAAATTATGTAAATTGTGTTTGTTCAAGGTATTCCGTCATGTCTAAGGACATGGAAGCTGCAAAAGGACTGTAAAGGTGAACCTATAATTAATTGTTTGATGAGTTACGTCCAAAAAGGAAACCTTTGCTCTTCTTTTTAGTTAAATGGACAGAGGTTGCCTCGTGCCTTATAATTTTCTCTGATTGCAGAGTTGCAACTAACTTCGAAAAGACCGCAGGACTTAAATGTTTTACTCTGATCTCGTAGTGTTGTCAGATCCATATGTGGTCCTTGCAGAGATATTGGTTTCTGTCCCGCTTAAAGGAAAACAAAAGAGTGTTGTCTCCACATTGTCAGCATCGACTGCGGTTCTAATACTAGGTTTCCTTGTTCATCTCTGCAAGCTCCTCTTCAGGCTTTATAGCCTTGGCGTATTATTACCCTTTGATAAGAGTTCCGACTTTCATTCCTGCAAGAGCTTGTCTTTATTTTCTCCACCACTAGCCTTACATGGTCCTTCTTTTTCCTTCTGAGAAGCCTGTGTAGGACTTTTCCCTTCTACTCGAAGAGCCTTCTCTCCTTTGTGTAGAGGGTTGCTTACCTCGTTACTCTGAGTCTTCAGCTTAGGTGTACTAAAATTATGGCTTTAGCCTACGCTTAGGATGTCGCAAGAAGTAAATTCCTTGTTCCTATCAACAGCCAACTTGGAGGTGCAGAGCTGCTAGATCAGATGTAATAAAATAGCATTAAATCAACAGAAGTCCGAGTAAGTTTTGGTAAAACAAAGTTTTTCCCTGCTGCACTGTTCCTTCGGATTGGAAGTGAAGACTTTCCCAGCCGTCGTGGTCGGTGAATTTTGACCCTTCTAATCAGCTCTGTCACTGTACAGTTCGTGGTTGTTTCTTACCCACTGTTTGTCTATGCAGATGGGACTTTCTCTCAATATAATCGTGGGAAATTGAATCCGTTATTGTCTCTGCGCCATATAGCTGGACTGGAAGGATTAGAGTCTCACTTAAGTTATTCGAGAGAGGGATTTGCTTTGATTAAAAGGATTCATTTGATCTCGTCGTTGGTGTCATTGCCTGGATTAATAGCAACACCTAGGTAGACAAAGTCCTTGGCTACCTCAAAGTTGTATCTGTTTTGGGTCAAGTTCTGTGTGAGTTGTCGTTGACGGGTGTCCTTTTTGCCCACAGCATGTACTTTAATTTTCTTCCGTTCACCATTAAACTCAACTTCGTCCTCTTGAAGGCACCACTGAGATGCGACGTTCTTCCGATTCTGTTAAATTGAAGTGACTTTTAAAAGATTGTTCACGTGATGTAAGAGTGCGAGGTCTGAATAGTTCCTTCAATAACAATATGATGGCATTTTGGCAGCGTTTCCGCTGGTCCTTGGCACTTGATTTCGGCGGCATAGGAGTCATGGAGAGTCACGGAATACGCGTTTGACGACGATTCTGACAGACCTATGAGCAATGTCCGATATATGACGTTAAATTCGTGTTAGCACTGGCGTGGGCCCATTAAGGCCTCATCCGGCACCATCTCTTTTCATTATCTCGCCTCAGTCTTGAAAGCTCCTTACTGACCTGAAGTCTAAATATGTCGGAGTAACTGAAGTAAAGCTTAGGATAACCTTTTTTTCTAAGCTTAAGAAGAACTCTCCCATAAGCCGGTGTACGAGATTTTTCAAAATCTATGCGTTTTTTAAACATTGAGGTTTGAGTTGGTATTAAAATGGACGGTTGTTTATAGCCTCCCCTCACCGAGAGTCCGCAAAGTAAGCCTGGCTTTAACCTCTTCATTTTTAAACATTTTAAAAGCGTTTGTCGAAACTTTTGCTAAAAGGGAGACTTCTGTGGACCCAGTCGTACATACTGTAGGCAGTTACAAAGTAAACCAATTTTTACCCAACAAAATTCGTGAAACTTTATGTCTTTTCTCAGAAGGAGTAAAATTTGCTTGTTATCTGTCATTACCATCGTTTGATTACTCACTTTTTACACCAGCAGTAATCAACTATATTTAGAAGCTTTAGAACAAATTTACACAATTTATTCCTCAATCAATTTAGTAAAACAAATGTATTTTCGCCACGAGTTTGATTTGAGATCCATTTAAAAACTGGTTATGGCGACGTTGAAACGAGCCCACTTGTCATTCATTCATGTGGAATGTTTTATAAAAAACATAAATTTTAGATACAGATACGCATAATTTAAAGAAGAGAAATGGGTTTTAAAAACGCCCAAGTCGACACGCTTTCGGAAATAAATGGCTGAACTTTAAGCCTAGCTTAAGCTGGAAACGCATTTTTTAAGGCGAATAAAGCTGACGAAATATGTCAAAAGGTTGCTTGATATTTAAATTTAGGAACAGGAACTAGAAAAGCTAGTTTTATAAAGCACTTGTATGCAGAACAAGTCGAGCATGTTATCAGATACATGCTACAGATAATTCTAGAATTTCAGAAGTGTTTTGAAGTTCACTGCAATCTGGTTAACAAAGGTCACTAGAACGATTTAACCGGTAGTGCTTTCCTCTTTTTTGGTGACTTAGGTCTCTTCACTTTTTTAAAGAGCCTGCGTTGCGAACGTGCAACCAGTTACTAGTTGCTTGCCTTTCTTGTAGAATTATCGGATATTTTCCCTGTAGCGATTCGATTTTCTCTGTATGCCCTCCTCCCCTTCTTCTCTTAGCTCGATATTTCTCCTTCGTTGCCCTTGTTCTATGTTGCAGTTGCTTCATTTGTAGCTGTTTGGATCTGTTTACCTACTGTCATAATGGCAATGTCATCGGCGAATCCAATTATAGTTACTCCGTCGGGCAGCGTTAATCGTAGGACTCCGTCGTACACTATGTTGTACAGTAATGGCCCTAAGACCGATCCCTGTGGGACTGCGGTGACGTTGTAGTATTTTATACACACAGACGCTAATTGGTGAAATAGACGTTTAAGAGTCATAGCATCCAATTTTGGTTCGGAACGAGGAACTTAAAATAAAACTGCGTGGTCGGACCAAAATTGAACGCAGTAAGATTCTTTGAGTGATGAATAAATGATTCTAAAATCTGAAAATTATTAAAACAAAAACAATCTGAATGAACGTTTACCCTTTGCGATGTATCAAAATTGTTAAATTTTAAAAGGAGGGTGATGCAAAACTAACAATTTTTCGGTTTCAAAAACTTTTTTCCCCCAACTTTTAGCACAACGAACTTTTCGGACACTACACACTTTTGAGACAAATTAAACTTCCAAATCGCTGTGAAATCTTAGTAACTTAGTATCTAGTAGATTATCCAAGCGACTTCCGAAAGGGAAACCATAAAAATTCAAACTTGACAGTTGTACGGTTATATCACAGCAAATACGATAATCCGGCAGCCATATTTTATTCTGTTCATGTAATCGTAATCCCAGCATCCTCGTTATCATTTTTCTGATTTTCCAAAAAGTCAGCGGAAAATAAAATATTTATTCTCCTCTGTCTGCCCCAGTTAGTATAGTTAAGCCCCACTCGTCCCCAGCCTTGCTCTATAAAACCAATAATATACACACGTGATTAGTATAACGTAAGTAATTTTAAGAATTTTAAAACCAAAACCAAAAAAAAAAAAAATACTTTTCAATCGTCATTCACCTTTTGTTTATTCGCACACATCAGTCACTCATTCGTAGCAAAACAAACGCACAATTTTGAATTTTTTTTTTTAATTTTTTTTGTTGTACAAACACTGTGGCTGACAAGTGGAATTAAAACTAAAAAAAAAGACAATAGCACGTACGTTTGCAAAAGTATCTACAAATACACACACGTCCCTTGCACACATGGGTGACACTCGAAATAATTGTAGAACTACCAGTGGTGTAGGAGCAGGGGGCGAGGGTGTTACACTTTGCATAAATCAATCTAAAAAAAAATTTTTGTTTTTGGTGGCTTTTCTGGATGATGAGGAAGTGTCAAGATTTGGCAGTTCTCTTAATCCGAGGGACTTATCGGTGTTTGGAATAAACTTTGCAAAGGAAAATGCAATCACTTTTATGGGGAATGTCGAGTTTGTGCTTTATTGTGCGAGTGTTTATTTATTTAGATGTGATAACAGTAGGATTCCATCCAGCGTTACTACTTAATTGAGCGCAGTTTTCAGCGAAAGCTTTAAGGTGGTACATCGTGCTATTTCGAACGACCTGTGGTATGAGTTGCCGTGTTGTTTTCTTTTGCGTTTGTCGTGTAAACAATAATAGAATTGAACGAAAGTCCTTGATCGGTTGCGGGTAGTTAAAAAGTGAAAAAGAAAAGTTATTTAAAAATTTTCAATCCGATAAAAGTCATCATTACAAAAATTGTGCAGAACGTGGGTGTTAAAGTTTGTCATTTTGAATAAGTTTGTGGTTTTGGAGAACTCACCTTGAACAGCTTCGGTATTTTGGCGCATTCAGTTCCTGATTGGTTAGTATTACACATTTTTGAACTAAGAGTGAAGTGCAGTGAAATCCGCCTTAAAGAGCCTTTCATAGGTCGAAACATAGATTGTGGAATGGAAAAAATAATGATAAAGTTGTTGGGCATAAGAATTTATCTATTTATTTCTATTCTCATGACTCATTGTGGGTACAGTCGGATTTCGGATAGCACAAAAAAGGTTGCATTTAAGCAAACCTCTTGCGCCGGCATATTTTAAAATAAGTGGATGTGTAGACAAGTGTTTTGACGAGGATTAGCAGATACAAATCGTTTGAAATTCAAACCAAACAGAAAATAGAAAATGTGCTGTCAGTACTGATGATATCTGTCACTATGAGAAGTGGCCTTCAGTGACGAAGGTACACATAAAAAATTAAAAAAGAAATGGATGCATTCAAAGTCGGCCTCATCCCTTTTTTTTTGATAAATTTAAGCGAACTCTTTTCTATGAAAAGTTATAAATTTTTAAGAAATTTTTTTTCAGTTATCCGTGAGCTTAGCAGCTTACAATCTTAGAGACTTACAAGACCAACTGACAACCTTCTTAAAGGCTATGACTAAAAAACAGTGCAGAGATTCGGTAGAAGAAGGTGAATAGGTAGAAAGTTAGGTGTGGCAGTTCTGTTTGTTGCCCATTGCTACCACAACATGCGATCAGGATGTTACGATGTATTGAAGAGGAGCTCTAAACCCATGTTTTTTATGTATTTTTCCTGAGATTTCCTCAAGGGAATTGAAGAAGAGTTTTCCTAATGCTCGTTGTCTGGCCCTTGCTACTGCCAAATAGATGCATATATAGTGGATAAAGGTTCTATTTTCAGTAGCGACATTGCAACTACGGCAGTTTGTTTCATGTTGGATACCTAGTGTGACTGTATGGTCTTCTATAGGTCAGTGTCCCGTGGTGATCGCAGTTTTCTGGACCTTTGTAGGCCACTCAGGTGGGGTTTTTAACAAATTTTGCGGGAATTGAACGGAATATGAACTTATTCCGCAATCGAACAGTGGAGGGCTGAGCCTTGCGTTGCAAGTTCGTTTCCAAAAACGTTATAATGCCCTGGAGCCCATGAAAGGGTTACCTTGAATTGACAATATAGCTCATTTCGGCGTTCTAGCATTAATTTGGAAGACAGTGACCGAGGCGATGGCTTTGATAGTTTAGTCTGGCGACAAGTCGGGGATAGCAAGCAAGTCCGTCTGGAAAACACTGACAATATCCCCAAGTCGATATGATTTAATAATGTTTAGGGATTCAGAAAAAAACAATTGCAGTGATTCTACAGTTCCATCTGCGTAGAAGGTTAGATCGGCGTTCTAAATAATCTGTCCATCTTGTGGACATCGTTTTGTGAAGATCATTTTCGAGGTGATGTAATCGTTTGGGGGCGATACGAGTTCTCCCAGCAGGAGAATACAGAATATTATTAGGGCCGTAGGTTTTCGCAGTCTAGAACCCAGATTTTCCCAGTCTGGTCGCGCCATGTGCTAAAATGTTTGTTGTATTCAGATCTAGATGTAGAAAGACTCTTAGATCGCCTGACGCATCTCATCGGCGTACCTATACATGCTGTTCTTTGTAACTTCTTGAGTTTGGTTATGTGGCAGCCTTTTCTTAGAGCTGGTCACCATACTACTGACCCACATGTGAGAATAGGACGCACTATGGCTGTGTACATCCATACGACCAATTCTGGTGGCAAGCTCCATTCTTCACCGAAGGTTTTGTTACAGACATAGAAATCTATGCATTCTTTCTTTACCGCTGTTTAGCTTTCAGTTGAGTTTAGTGCTTAAGATAACTCCTGGACGATAGGGAGAGTGGTGGACAATTTAGTCGTGGAACTGTGAAGTCAGATATTTTGGTTTTGGTAGTGAAGAGTATCAAAATACAGTTTTGCTCAAGTTAACGCCAAGGCCGCACTTTTAATTGGCATAGGAGCTTGCCTTACTGAGAGCATTTTTCATGATTTCACTTATTACAGGGGAAACCTTCCTGACCCATGACGTCCGCATTCTTTCTCTGCCTAATCTTTAGAGGTTTTTATTCATGACTATAAGCTATAGAAAAGGTGAAATAACACCACCTTGTGGCGTTCCTTTGGCTATATGGCTATTTCCTAGTGTTTGCCTAAATGATTCTAGTTTTCTACTCCTAGCTCCTTGAGGGACTTTAGAATTGTTTCAGTGTGTACATTATTAAAAGTTCCTTCTATGTATAGAAATGTTGGTAAGATAGTGTAAGGATTTTTCTATGTTCGCACTTCTTCGTGAAGAGCTGTCTCTGTCGACCTTACTTTGAGGTATGCGTGCTGAGATTTGGAGAGAGATGACTTTTCTGTTGTACCTCGAAGATGGTTATCTAAGACACTTCTCCAGTTTAGTAGGAATTTAGCCAACTTCGTCTGAAATCTTCCGCGTTTTTGTGACATTGTCTACCCGCCTTTGGAACGAAAATCCCTCTCACTCGTCTCCATGAGAGGAGCTTCTCTAAATCGGTTTGAGCTATGGAATTCCTATGTCTTGCAATTTCGGTGCCATAATGGGCAAAATGCCGCCCAGGCATGGCGATTTATAGGAAGCGAAACTGTTTATGGCCCAGGAGATCTTTTCTTCGGCCATAATAGTTGCTATGTCTTCTCCAACGCTAGGTAAACAAAACTTTAGTGGATTCTACAGTCTACGAGGTGTTATTCCAGTCTGCCATTCTAGCGGCCCTTTTAAAAAAAAATTCTTATCAGAATGAAGCTCTCCCTCCTACTAAAGCTCTGACCTATTACCAAAAATTCCAGCTAATTCACACTCCACCGTTACGGATGCTTGCCTACTTCGTATTACTCATCTTTGCACGATTCGTAGAAATAAAAATAATTAATTCGGTGATTTTTCGTTAGCCGAAGTCTTGCGTAAAGGCACACTTTTACGTTAAAACCATAAAATCGCCATCACGAGGTGTGAGCGCCACTAACAAAATTTAAATGTCTATCGCCTCCGACACTAAAAAAAACATAAACAACAAGATTATGCAGAAATGAGCTCACAACAGCCTGAAGCCTCCATACCCTGCGGCGCTAAATAGATACCTTTAACCGGTTTAAGTAGCATTCATTCCAATCAGGTTAAGCATATTTTTCGCTTGACTTTTTTTTACCGCAAACAGCGTTTAGAAGGTGCTGCCTTAAACTAATAACCAGTTTCCTCAATTTTTGCATAAATTTTTCTCAACGAAACAATTTTCCTTTATCAAAGGATAATTATCCTTTGAACAAAGTTTAAAGGGAAAAATTTGCCTGCTTGCACAACAATGACTAATTTCCCCTTCAGGATAGCACGAGCTCACATATACATAGAACGAAACCCTTATTTCCGGTTTGAATACCCCCCAGGCAGACTGTGTACTTTTTTTTTTTTAAGGCAATTTGGCGCCACTCTACTGAATTTTCCATTGCTCACAATTTGCCAGGAGAAATGGTGGCATTTCCCCTCATCCTCATCCTCGTCAGAAACAGGACTGAATGTACTCGTAGTCACGCATCCCTTTCTTCCAGACTTGTTCTTTGCATTACATGACGATGGCATGTTTCGAATATGAAAAGGGGTTCCGTTGTCTGGAAAATCCAAATTATTGCATGAAAAACTGTTTCCAAGGGAATCTTTAAGCAGCCCTCTGTAAGGGGTGGTATTTGTCTGCCTGATGTCTGGATTAGGTGACTAATGAACGTCGAACCACATACGAGCTATAAAACATTCTGGATGTCAGGATTATTTCGTTGGCGCATACAGAGAATTTTAAAATGCAATTGTGTCCCGAGAGTGCATTTGCGAGGAGATTTAAAAGTCGGATGGAAAACAAAGAGTCCTTTGTGTGATTTCCATGAACTGGGATGCGGGGGTCAATTGAGAAATTTGCTTCTAATGAGGTTAGAGGGTTGGCTATAAACGGTAATGACGCAAAAAGCTGGAAGACTTAAAGGGGTTGAAAGGGGATACAAATCCTTGTTTGATTGGCTTTTTTTTCGGTACGTAAATTTAATTGCTTTGATAAGGAGTTCACGGCGGCAATATTGTGGGTTCAGGTATCTTGGGGACTAATTAGGCGGTGATACAACTTTTTACGGTTCGGTGACTTTTGGCCTTTTTTCTGATGTCTGAGGAAAGTTCTATGGAATTTGTGTGTGATTTCTTTCAAATTCAGCGCAAGTTAGATACTCTTTAAAAACTGGTTCTACATGGCTAATCAAATTAATAATTTAACAACTATTTCAAATGGCAGCTCAGAAATGCAGATTTTTTTAACGACTTTGGAGACAGAAGCGGACAAAATGAGGTGATCAAAATACATGTATATAGCCTATGAAATCGTGCTGTCAATTTTGCATCGTTGAAGACGAAAGAGTGAGTCAGGTTGATGGGTGCTGGGGCTATAAAACTGAATTTTACGCTTTTATTTGCCGCATTGCCGCATTTTAATGAAGGTGGGGGTTGTACATAGCCATGGTCAGTGGAATGTCTGCGACAAGTTGAATAAATTCCTAGCTTTATGGTCGTTCGATGCAATAACGCCGTTTTATTTTATACGTTTTTCTTACGATACGTATGCTGGTTTTAGACGAATAATACCGTCCTACATGAATCTCCTCAGTGATCTGCAATCGTTGTCTCAGTGGGTCAGCTATTTTCCTGGTGAAATATTAAAGTTGTTTAAGGGGTTTAAACAAGAAAGGAGATCCCCTTAGATGCAGCATAGAGGTAACATATCTCCTTAACGTAAGTGACCGAAGCCCTTGGTTAATAACCTGATTGGCCCGTATGAGGTTCAGGCCAGGAAAGTCTACAGTCGATCGAATTCTGACACTTTGGCGGATGCTGGGGAAAACCCAAGATGGCCAAATCGATACTCGTCATCTTCTCATCGATTTTAAGGGCTCATATGACAGCATTTATAGAGACGAGCTATAGAGAGCCATGTCTAGTTATGGCATCCCTGTCCAAATAGTCCGTTTGTGCAGGATAACGATGGAGAACGCTCGCTGCTCCACCATGGTCGGTAATGATTTTGATGAGGATTTAGACAAGGTGATGCGCTGTCATGTGACTTCCTTGACATCATACTTGAAAGAATTGTGTGAAACTCACAAACCAACACCAGAGGCACAATCTTACAAAAGTCTGTGCAACTACTTGCGTACGCCGAAGACATTGACGACATTGGGGGAAGACAGAGGGCTGTCATTGTTGCATTTCTTAGTATTCAAACGAAAGCTGCCAAAATGGGCACGTAGAGCGAATGGACACCAATGCTACGGCCCGCAAATTCTTCGAATATAACCCGGAAGGACAATGTTGTAGAGGGCGATCTCGCCTAAGGTGGCACGCAAAAGTAGAACGTACTCAACCAACTTGGAGTACGCAACTAGACGGTGTTAGCTAAGGACCGGGATAACTGGAGAGGCTTGTTGGTTGTGGCTCAGGTTTACCCCGAACTGTAGCGTTACCTAAGGAAGTAAGTAAGTAAGGACATAATTCAGTCTCCAGGTGGACGTGCAATTGCTGAAATATATTTCTTCTTCGGTGCTTACGCTAACGTCTTGATAGCTAAATGTTTCTTGGGGTAGGTTAGATTAGCCAAGTGGGTTGACGAAGAAGATTTTGCCGATACTATGGCACATTAATATGTCATAACTGACTACCTTTTTGGTTTTCATTTTTGCCTCTTTTCGGTGTGGTTCCAGCCAGGATAGCCCTTTGTTACCTCAGTGATATCCCAAAATCTCTTTTCGTTTGTTAGTTAATGCCGGACAGAGTATATGGTCCGTTGTCCCACCTTTTGAAGGCATAGTTCGCCGATAGCATCCTTCTGAATACCAATCCTCTTTATATGGTATCTGAACTGTCGATATTCTGTGAGCATAGTTAGTAACCATTTAAGTGTCTCTTGCTACATATTTAGAACTTTTCGTTCGCATGGTAGAGCTTTCAAGCATTGAAGCAGCCTGTATCTAGTTTCATTTGACCATCGTTTATGGTTTTCAATAATAAACCCTCTCACGATTCCTTTGCTTAGTACAGAAAACGCTTCGGGACCAAAGAACTTAGGGAGTGACTCCTTCTTAGCCAGAATGTCTGCCTTATCATTCTCTTCGATTCATAAAAATCGTTTCACCCAAATGTTTCTTAGGCACATTCCAAAGTCTGCTGGAAGTGATTTAATCCATATAGCAGAATTCAGTGTGGTACTTATCCCTAACCTCGAATGATAAGTCAGGTCATCTGTGAAGACACTTGCTCCAGCTCTGTCATCTATCATGTATCCGTCAGTGAAAATTGACATATCTTTCTACCTGGGGCTTATCCATCTTCAATCAGATACCTGTGATGACTTTCAGTAACACGAACTCTTTTTATCCCTTCCAAAGGCATTTTCAGATTCTGAATCTCATTCTTCATGAAGTCCAGAACCTTTCTTTGTCCGTTGATGGTACCGCGCCAATGACAAGTACCATCACGATGCAGCTGTGGAAGTGCTGATAGGAATTCAGTTGCGTACTTAAAAGTTTTTCTGTCAGTACCACAGATCTCATGTACTCTTCCGTCGTAAGCTCTAGACTTTTCATCAAGAATGATGGTAGGCTGATAGGCTTAAGACTTCTCACCAAAGAATTCTTTTCTTCACCGGCTTTGGCATTGAATTAGGCCAGAATCTATGATTAAAGTTGCCCTAAAAATTAGTGATCGCTGGAAAGGCTCCTACAATCACCGCCTACACAACGCCGTGTCTTGACTTCACAAGATCATTTTCAAGCTTACTATTCTAGAAGAGGGAATTAAAACAAAAACCTAGTAGGTTTCAAGCACGCGGTCCACAGCTATTTGTGGATCCAAATAGACGGGTATTTGTCTGAGCCTATCTAAACTTACGAAGGATGGGGGCAAAGCACACACTGAGTAACGTACAAACAAAGCCTTGGACAGCCAGTACTTTCCTAGAAATTTGCTATCTTGGCCACCAAGCAGTACAAATATACTTTGATGTACTCAAACTCGGTAGCATATTGGAACTTAAATTGAATAGGAATTCACTTCAGCGGGCCTAATTTTGTAAACAGTACACTCAGACATAACCCGGTTTAGTTAGCTTACCTCCGCATTTTTTTTAAAACAATCTTCCTTTCTAGTTCACCATTTTATTCATCAGTTCCTCTGCAAGACGTCAAATACTCTTTTCTTTGTCAGACAAATTGCAATGTATGCTATCCAGGTTGCTAACAAATGCCTTCAGAAAACTGCTCCTTCAAATTGTTTACATTTTCCCAGCGCTACGTGCATGTTTCAAACTCCAAATGCAGTTCTTTGTTAACTCTAAGATAAACAACAGAGCTCCCATTCCATATAAACAAACATTCTTTGAAGTACTCCCCACAGAAGTTCTTTGGAAAACTCGTGCTAAATGCAGAAACCAAAGTTTCGCCATCCAACGAAAGACATAAATAAGTTCCTATTTTTAACTCCTTCGACAGGAGAATAGAACCTCCATTGCACTGTGCTCGTTTTTTGCCAAACTAGGCTGTCGAGTCATTGACCCGAAACACGAACGACATAACAATTCCCTTAGTGCAACTGGCTGTGGGACTGGCTCCCCCACCTGAGGGAATGATTCACTCGTTTAAACCGACCACAGTTCCCCCCCAGAGAACACTGAGACAATGATTGATGAGTTCACACATAAAGTACACCATGTTCCAGATAGAGTATCTATACCACTTTGCGCGCACAATTGCACTAGTTGCATGCGTGATGAAACTTTAGAGCACTTGGATAATTAATTACAACCTACGTGAGCTGCCACAGAAGCATGCAATTCCTGCACTTTTTTGTATGCCTCCACGAGAGTAATTTTCTTGGAAATTTTTAAAGAGGAGCAACAGAAAACGAAAGAAATTCACAAGCACGCAAAGGACTCTAAACGAGTTTAAAAATAGACTTCATGCAGAGGCGAATTAAAATTGCAAAATCCATAGGTAGGCTCTGGAATCAGGTTAAAGTCATACACAACGCGCCACACCCGCGGAGGCCATTCACTTTTTTTTTTTTTTTTTATCGAAGGGATTCGCCTTCCAAACACTAACCGAAGCAAAAAGCATTGAAATTCTAAAAATATCCTCGGCGACCACTTTAAGTGTTGCGGCCAGGTTAAGTGGCCAACTTGCAAGTTGCATCAACGCGAAGCTTGTTTATATTTCGTTTTCCAACTCTTTTGGTGTGTAAATCATCATTGGCGTCTCGGTCGGTGGTGGTGCAACACAGATTCATGCTGCAGATACTCGTACCGTAGGAGGCTAAGAGAACTATTTTTAGTTTGGCCATTGGGGGTGAATCTAAACCGGAATGAACCAACTGCAAGGTGGAGCGACATACGCTGTGTTAATGCACTGCATTCAGTATTGAATGGAGGCATTGGGTCTTTAACCCCGATGTGGAACAAGGAGATAAGATTTGTTTACCAAAAGATACTCGTAGATGCGTGATTCAATTGCAAAATCATAATTCAGTTCGATAGCTCGTTGAGAAGGGTCATCGCGCCCATAGATTCGCTGCAAGGGGAAAAAAGTTTTTCCAAAGTTTGTTTTCCTTTCAGCAGAGTTCATTCGACTATACTTGTACGTAGTGGTAAAGCCGAAATGATTAGGAAAGGAGTTGTTGATGTTTCCTTTGGGGGAGGAAGGATCCAGCGCATGTGGAAAGTTTGAATTGAATTTGTGCCTTGTTATTGATATGATTAGCCATAGAAACATTTTAGAAAGACTTCTCTGGGCTAGGGGAAGTTCGATGACTTAGACAAGAATGTCGTTGTGGGAGATATTTAAAGGTTCCTTGGCTACTCCAATGGGTTTGCAATCATTTGATGTACGAGGTCAAGCTATCAAGAAGAGGAAAGAAGACGCTTTGGATATGGTTCCCCTAACTATTGCAGTTGCATGGAAATCAAGAAACAAATGGCCATAAAAACCTCACCGGAATTCACTCCCTTTTCATGCGGATAGCCATGAAAATCGTGCTAAGATTTACGATAGGAACTTAAATTAGCATACCTTAGGTCAGAACTTACGTAGGCTATTTGTATTCCTTTTAGTGGTTCTTTAGCTCATGGTCATTCCAGAAATGAACACGAACATCACGCTCATGCTATGCTATGCTATGCATGTCTTCTACAATCAAGTATAACAATTTGGTTGAGGTCCTTTCTTACGTAAAATTTAGTAGATTCATGAAATGTGTAATTATTGGCGATGGAAGTGAGGGAAAGGTTGGTTCGGGTGAATGTGGGGAGTCTGGGCGATGTGTCTTCCATTGTCTGGTCTTCCGTAGCCGTATCCCAGAAGATTCTGTAGAAGTTCGACGTATGAATGCTTAGACTGATATGTAGCCATGGATATTAATTTTTCCTTTCACTATTGCACGAAGTCTTTTTTTTTTTTTATCGATTTTATGGCCGCATATAACTGCATTTATAGAGGTGATCTGTACAGAGCCATGTCTAGTTTGGGCATCCCTGCAAAACTCGTTCGTGTGTGCACGATGACGATGGAGAATGTTCGCTGCTCTTTCAAGGTGGGTAATGTCCCCGACTTAGGCAAAAAACTGCACATCCATAGCTTAAGATGGCTAGCGTTTTTATGGTTTGCGCCATGGATGTGGAATCTTAATAGATACCAGCGGCCCGTAGTACAGGCATGCACGATTTGCGGGTTATTGCCCTGTTCCTAAACCACACCTCTGCACTCATCAACCACTCTCCCCGCGGGACTGCCGTTTACGGGGCTAGTTAGCAATTATGCTCTTGTCTCTGAGGCCGCCTCTTGGGCTCTTCTTAGGGCTTCTGCACTTCGCAGCTCGTTCTGCACACACACGATGAAGGAGCCCTCCGATCTCGTCATGTGACTCAAGAGCTTCTCTGGACTTGGCTCTGCATTCTTTCTACGCCACTAAGCCCACCTCTCCTCCTATCCCTGATCCTTGCAGCACTGTTACCAATAATTTCATCGCGAGGGAGGGCTTCAGCTTTACATACTCGTTCGTGCTAGCAGGCGTCTGCGCCACGTTTCACTGTCGCTCCTGTCTTCGTTGTTCTTTCATGATGGTAGCCACAGAATCGCTTACTGCTTCCCAGGTTTCCGCCGGTCTGTTCGCCAGCAAGTTACGTTCTTTGTGATATCGTCCACAGTGTCCACAGTGTGTTCCGCCTCCACAACTGCTTCCGTGAACGTTGGAATTTCTTGTCCAAATCTGTGGAAGTAGGCTTTGAAACATCCATGACCAGCAAGCATTTGCGTCAGGTAGAAGTTCAGTTCTCCATGCTTTCTATTGGTCTATATTGGGAATCAATCTCTGTGTCCATCTGCCTTTGTTAGAAAAGTTCCATCTCATCTGTGTTGTCATCTGAATGGACACCAATGCTCCGGCCCGCAGAGTATTCGAATCCAACCCAGAGGGACAACGCGGTAGATGACGACCTCAGCTAAGGTGGTTTGTATAAGTAGAAGCGGGGCTCAACCAACTTGGAGTGCGCAACTGGAGGCAGTTAGCTCAGAACCGGGCTAACAGGAGATGGTTCTTGGTTGAGTAGTGCGTAGGACTAATTTTCATGAGAAGCATCTCTATTCCTGGCTCTGCATAGTAACGCAGAGAAGCTGCAGGTCGTAGTAGGGTAGCTCGCCTTTGGTAGCTCGTAATTGCTGAAAAGTGTCCGTATTTTTTCTTAAGTTCTACTGTTGTTGTAAGGAACTGCGAATAGTTCTCTTAGCCACGGCCATTGGCGGTCTTAAACCATCAATTGCGTCATTTATCCGGAGCTCCGCTCCTTTTTTGGCCAGTACGTCGGCTCTTTATAGTTGTTTTTGAAGTGCCCTGCTTTAGCGAGACGAAGCGCAGTATTACCTGCTTGTAATTTTATTTGTAGATCCAGTGAAAGCCTCGAGTGCAGCGTGGGCGTTGTGCGTAGAGCACCTATGATGGCATTGCAGGCTCTTCTTTGTACACTGGCCAACATATCCCGTGTATTCTTCTTTAATGTAGCCTTCCACCAGACCAGAGCTCCATAAGTAAGAATCGATCTGACTGCCATAGTATATAGCTTCACTTTTTTCTCGCTGTCCTCTTGCATAAGAGGAGAGCATTGTGAGCCTTACGGATTCTTTCCTGAACATTAAGTTTCCAGCCTAGCTTTCTATCTAGAACCGCACCAAGAAATCTAGCCCGATCCGAGATGGAGCTCCACTCCAGCAAACTTAGGCAACTTGAAGGGTAGTATCTTGTATTTTTTGCTACTTGTTCTGGTACTAGTTCTGTTTGCAGTTCGCTAACATTGTACTTTTCCATACTGCCAACAGTTGCTTCTTACTACATTCTACGGGGCCTTCAACCCTCGGTATTATGGAGTCATCCGGAAGTGGTTCCCAATCCGTGTAATCTGCTGCCACACCTCCTCGTCCAGATCTTATCACTTTCAAACAATTTGTCGTTGCTTTTGTCACTTTTTCCACGAAATCTCAATTTCCGATGGCAATTGTCCCCAAATCCTCCGATAACATGCAATTCCTTGAAATCTTCACGAAAATGAACGCCCCCCGGGCCCCCACCCTTACCACATTCAATTATCTGTTAAATTGGTCCCCACTCTTCCCGATCATTGATTTTAATTAACACGACAACCACCACCAGCAGTCGCAATAAATTAATAAACCCCAAAAAAACACAAAAACAAAATCAACCACATGATCCACCTACGTTGGGCGGATGTGATAAGATACCCCGCCCCAGGCCCAAAATGAAAGCAATAAATATGCTAACTCGCCCCGAAAATATCTTAATTATCAATCAAACGTTAGCAGGAAAATAAATTTTAGTACATCATGCGGCGTTGAAGTCTCCATGCGACTGCAAAAATGGTATCGCGTCCCTTCCCCAGGCTGCAAAAACCTAAAAATAAGCTATGAAGTTACCGACGCTACCACATAAATTCAGCTCCGAGTTATCTCCCCCCCAGACACAGTTGTATAGATAACTTTCCCGTCAAATAAGATACCATTGATTGTCCCAAAATGATTCACAAATCATACACATATCACTCACATAAATGGCGGTAATTCCGTGACGTACAAAGCTTTTGATTTTTTGCATCTTATCAGTTGTGGAAGTCTAAATAAAAACATTTCCATCGTTTGGTGACTTTTAAGTTAATTTTTAAACGCCTTAGCGTACGGTAGGCTTTACGAATTCTCGCCACCGAAAGTCGTGTGCAACGATTAACGTGTTTTTTTTTTTTTCGTTTTTCAGAATCACCAAGGATACTCATAACATTTGGACTAAAATCTCATATCAACGAATAATAAGGAAACGTAACTTTAAAAAAAAAAAATTATTTTAAGACAAACAGAGAAATGATTGTGGATAAAACGGAAAATGTGAGCGAGCACGCTTGGACGAAGCTGCTCGATGAAAAGGATGCAAACGGTGCTGTGATTGTTAAATTAACAAACGATACTGATAGTAGTCCCAAAGAGAGTCCATTGTCAATGGACCCGCCACAGACAAATCGTAAGGAAACAATATTAGGAACATTCCATAGGCATTTAAGGATGTCACTAAAGGCAGTTAGCGAATCTCCAGGACCAATTACAAGGTGAGTTACATTACAAAAAAAACTTATTTTAGGTATCTGTTGATAAGGCTTGTGATTGTACGAGTTCGAGAAGGTCGAATACATTTTGATTTTATTGTAAATACCTTGGAAGTTCTAGGCCATCTTGCTTACGTAGGTGTCAACTGTTGTTGCTTTCCTCAGTACAAAGTTAATATCAAAAGCGAACCTGTAAATAACTTCGGGGTTTGTCACAAAAAGGAAAAGTACTGGAAAATCGTACAAAGAAACCTAAAAAGAAGGAATTTTGGGACAATTCTTGCACCCAATGAAAATGGATAAAAAAATCTGTGTCAACAGCTCGGAAAAGGTGGCACAAGCCTTGGGACAAACGTATGATAAAGGATTTTATACAAAATGTTCGAAAATGTGGCATCACACTTACAAGTGACTTTAAGGGCGACTGCATTAACACAGTGTGAACTCTTGTCCTAAAAAGCAAATGAACTACCTTTCAGCTTGTCGAATAGCTCTGCAGGACAAGGGGCAAAAACTTCAACCAACTGCGTCCCAAAACCTTGGAAAATACGTTCTCTGTTTCATTTTTTTTTTTTTTTTTTATAATTTACCCGCACTCAAGGGGTTATGAATACCCTTTTAATGTTTATACACAGTGCGGGCGTTGAAAGGAAGATAGATAGAGAGAGAGAAAGAGATTGGTGTAGTGGTTTGAAACTCAGGTGTATTAGGTTTCGTACATTAGCTCCAGGGGTGGTGTCCAGATAATTGGGGAGATTGTTTGTTGTCATTTATTTGTTTTGCCTTCGCTCCTGATTCACAGGATTTTTTTTCCCGATCCACCTGATGTCATGCGCATATCAATTATCAACAGAGCGATCAATTTCTCCAGCCATATGACAAACCTACTGCCAGTGTTATGCCCTCGCAGTAGTGCTGTCACAAACTTTCGCAATTGATCGGACTGTCTCTTATCATATAATGCTTGCTGACATCAGGGATTGAACTGTGAACCATCAGCTCTACAAACGATGACGCTACCACTACACCATTGCCACCCTAAACTTCTATCATCTAAACTTCTCGAAACTATCTCCGACCTGATTAGGCGAATGAGATATGCAGTCATGTGATTACTTCAATCTTGTGCTAGCCTATTGGCTAACTTTCATGAAATGCATTGAGTGCGATATTTATTAAGGCGATCGTTGTCGTTGGCTTGTTTAAGCCTTTCACTACCGCTTAACAAAGTTCGAATCACTCAACTCTAACAGATATATGCAGTCTTCTAAGGCGAGATTGCCACTACTTTGGCTCGAGTTCATCACGCTAATGGACAAGAAACTTTGGATAGCGGCCGTCGGACAGTCTCATATTGGGGCTTCCCGACTTGAGCTAATACCAAGCATTAAAGGCCCAGTTGTTGCCTTTTGAATACGACCGAGTATAAGGAAATGTGACTTTCTCGTATGTCAACAGATACATTTCTCTTGCTTTTATAGCAAATCTAGCAATTGTGTGCGAATGGTTAAATAAAAAACCGAAGCAATGCGAACGAACTTACTTGGTTAGATCGTTTCACCCTTCGAGGGACATACGGCGTCAACAACGCCTGCGCGTAATTTTTTCGAAGTACTGCAACGCGTTTGAGCTGCTTCTAACTCATTCCTGATCTGCGCCACGTCTGCCTACGGCATCCCGCAGTTCTGGATGCGCGAACTAGACTTCCTGTCCGACAGTGTTGAGTTAAGCGCGGGTTTTAGACGCTTCCGTTTTGGCTGTTTTCCTTTTAAGCTCCACTTTGATTGCCTCATCTTCTAAATTCTGAGCCATCAGATAAAGGTCCATCCGATGTGAAAGCAGGTAAACTCCTACTCTTCCTCTGACACATTACCATTGTGTAAGACGTCATACTTACTACCCCCGTATGTAGCCTTGATAATAGCTATGATGTCGATTATGTGGAAGGTTGAGTAGAAAGCATCTCGATTCAGGCTTTTTCAAAGTCGATAAATGCAAACGCAGATCCAACGAAAATCCCTTTTCTTACAAAGTCAATACTGCTGCACCATGCCACAGGACAACGGCTCAAAGTTTATTTGGAAATGACTTAGTCTCCCTATGGAACTAGCATCTAACAACAGTTTTGCAACAGTTTTGAATATAAAGGTCTCGAGAGGAATGAAAAATCAGATTTTCTAGTGAGAAGAGGCGCCAGTTAATCATCGGTCTTGAACCATGCTTCGAATAGAGTTTACCCCTCTCAACCATAGTAGAAGATGGATGTAGTAGTAGTGGAAGATGGAAAAATCTATCAAAGAACACTGAAGGACCTGAACTTACACTTACTCATGACGGATGCTAGAGATATTTTGACTGTATGAATGCAAAGTCGCTACCCTTGCTTATCGTAGAAGTCACCATAGTTGATGTCGCAGCTTTCCTTTTCTAGACGTCCGGTCCATCAAAATGCACATTCTGTAGAGCGGTTGTGTCCCCTTTTTTTTATTATTGGACGGCGTCTGCTACTTTTCTAGCTGCAATGAGTCTACGTACAGTTCTTCTCTATCGTAGTCAACTAGTAAAGCCCACTCATGGCGTTCAAACAATACAACAGACAAGATCTGGTACACATTGTTGAGGAGATTAATATCTCTATTATTGGCGCAGTTCAGAAGGTCTCCTTTTTGAGAATCG
Source organism: Blera fallax (assembly GCA_946965025.1). Classification (NCBI taxonomy): domain Eukaryota; kingdom Metazoa; phylum Arthropoda; class Insecta; order Diptera; family Syrphidae; genus Blera; species Blera fallax. The sequence goes on from OX337244.1 coordinate 118,988,185, forward strand.
GGAAAACAATTCTAAAGTTCCATTCATCAGACAAAGTGGGTCATTGTTCTCACCAAGAACGACAGCCTTTCGTCCTACCACAAAGTCGATTAGCCTGAATCCATTATCGAAGGTGATGTCATTCAGGTTCTACTTTTCGGCAGTATTCCCAAAGACCACATTTTTTCTCTTGTCCTTGAAACTTTCGAGGACAGTGTAAACTTGGGTACTGCCCATATTTTTAGTCCATCAGCTCGTTGGTCTCGTCAACTGGGCCTGTGCGTCTGTCGCCAAAATTTAGTCTCGAAACGAATAGTCATGGAAGGATTGTTCACATGCTGGAAACTGTTTTTACCTCCAACGAGGAATTCAACAAGCTCTGCCTCTGTTCTCGAAAGCAATCACTATAGTGGCTGGCGTATGGTGGCCACAGAGGAGTAGGTGGTGCTTTTTCTTTGGATCTAGCAGGTGAAAGGCCAACCCACGGCCCTTGGAACAGCAATCACAGCTACCACGCTCGATACGGAAACGAATAAAATCTGAATTTAAACCAAAAAAGGAGTTACCGCCTGGTAGTTCAATGGATCAAATAGAGCCTGAGTGCTTCTAGGATTTGGTTGCTCTTTTTTTACAAAAGAAAAATAGTGGATGTCGGAGTAGGCCCGTTCTATCGCACTTCTTGGATGTTTTCTTTGTTAGAGGACCTAATTTTTCTCGGGCCGATAGCGGATGCGAATATCGTTGCTCATGTTTGGTTCCTAGACGTCGTATCAGCATATTTCTCTGAGGCTTCCTATTGCTTCGTCACTGGCAATTTTTTTACGTAACCTCCAATTTGGAGGCCACATACCCCCCTCTACTCATGCTGTCTGGAAAACTAACTCAAGTAGAACGGAACTGCTTACAGTTGTTCGGGAAGCTCTTTGCTAAGATTTCTACTTCCTGACAGTAGAGGTGACTTGATAGGGTTAATTGATCTCATAGCCATCTTTCAGTTTATATAGGAGGTCCTGCATGGAAGTCATCATTCGCCCTCTGAATCTCTGATAAATACGAGTAGAAAACTTCATTCTTGCACAATATTTGTACAACAATTTCACAATCTCCGTGATGTGCTCTTGAAAGGCACACTTTTTGAAAAGTTCCCAAAAATTTTGACACAATTTCTATTTAACTTTGCTTATAATCTAAACAATTTGCACCATAAAAACGTGTAAGCACTTCTCGGTCTAAATAAACAGAATGGCTAATCAAATTGAACTCAACCATTCGACTCGAACTTAATTAGATTTCATCTTCCCATCCCTGAGATACATAATTAAAAAGAAAAAAACTAAAATTTTATTTTTATTGTTTCTCTCTACTCGAGTTGAAATCAAGTCTCACGAATACGCTTCATCGGTAATTAACTCGAATTAATCATAAACGTATCAGTAAAAGTACAAAAATCAATGAATCACTCTGTGATTTCGACAATTTTGACGCAAGCATTGACCTTATCCTGTGCAACCCTGGCGTATCGAAACATTTAAAAATTTGTTATCCGCGCTAAAAGATATTTTAAAAGCAAATCAAAACCATCTCTTTCGCACCTCTTTTCTTTTGAATTGTCGAAGTTGAATGTCTGTTCTTGATTTGACAGCTCGTTGGATGATTAAACAATCATAAAATATTGAATGGCGGCGCGCCCCATAATCAAACGCCCACCACTCCCCCAAAACCGAGAGGAGCGTGAAAAGCGTTCGTTTTTTTTCTGATCACACACGAAAATTTTGCATTTTATTTGCATCGAAAATGTGTGCTGCGATGGAATAGACCAAAAGAGTTGGCAACTGTCGAAAGGAAATCCCCCTGGCTGATTGCCAGGCGTCGCGTTTGTTTGATTGCATTTCAATATGCAAAAGGCGTAGATGGACTTGCAACAGAATGTTTATTGGAAAATTATTTGGCTAGTATGTTGCGGTTTACAGATGCGGTCTTTGAAATTGAAAATGAGCGAGTGGGCTCATGCATTTCAAAGGATATGAGGGAGATCCTCATGATAGGTTGGTGCTAGTGACGTCTTATTTTTGAAAAATTCAAATTCAAAACATTTTGGCAGCATTTTAAGCTTCCTTTTCATAGTCTGCTTACCTTATATTTCGCGTGACATATTATTAAACATTTACACACTATTGTCGCCATAATGGCGTGCGCAAAGTGCCGTCATCCCACATATGGTTGCACAGGAAAATAGTCATTAAAGGTTTGTATTTTTAGACATTGAGAAAAAAATGAATCTTAAACTTCAGCGCTAATTTCTGTTTTATTTATCTTGATTCAGATACTCTGTATACTCGTAGCTGGTCATGCGAGCGACTTTAGAGCAAGATAAACATCGTGTCTATTGTTTACCTATTCCATTAAACTTGTTTATATCTCTCACATCTAATGGTCGTGGCAATTAAAATTCATTTATAAATGTTTGCTTAGTTGAGATTTTTACACGGAGATACTTGTCACACATACTATCTCCACGCAGAAGCTTATAGATACTAATAAAAAGTTATCGCCGCGATTTAATGTCATAAGTTTTTTGTTTTAATATTGCCCAGTGTCACACCTTGAGGTGTTTGCTTAAGGGTGAGATTTGCCCAAAATAAAATTCCCGTAATCAGCATTAACTGCCGTCTCAGATACTTACAGCACGGGGGGGCTTATTATTGCTGCTAATTAGATTTTATTGCTCTTGAGGAGATATAATTTTTTTTTATGGGGAATTCCTCCTCTTGAGTGGTGCTCGTTAATTATTGAGAGATTGTTAAAAATAGAAATTATCCTTCATGTTGACCTTATGTTGGGTTAAGTAGTTGCATTGGCTAGGGGAACAGATACCTCTGCGCGACATTAAGGTCAGCGTAGATCCATTATGATGCCTATTTGGGGGAAAGTATTCCGTGCACGTGTGGTAATCGCTAGATCATCATGAATCAGATCAGATTTCTTTCTGAATTTGAAGCCTTGGTAAACCTAGAGATGTCTTTGATACGTACACCACATAGTTTTTCCATATCCCGGAAGAAGTGTTTTCTTAGGGATTTATGTCTGAGATGGCAGAGGCACGGGCAGTGACATAGAAAGTGAGATTTGTCCTCACTGACTTCCTCGTCTCCGCATTACTGGGCTTAATACTCACCTTTCATATGAAACCGGTGACTATTATGCCCTGTATTCACTACCAGAGTGAAATGGGCTATACTATCTTTTTCCAACATTTCACTAGATCTGGCCTTGTTGTATATTGGCCATATTTTCGTCGTTACTTTGTAGGTACTCAGGGAGCGCCATCTGTTGTTTACTTCCGCGAGCGACGCATTCCCCGCTTCGTGCTTAAAACTACACGTCGTCGGGACTTTTATTAAATGATCAACTTGTTCAAGGTCCAGCGCAGATCCTTTTCACGTCAGTTTGTCAGCTTTCTCATTCCCAGTTGTACCCTCGTGTCCGCTAGAGACCTAATTCCTGTTTCGTGTATAAGCTTCCACTGGATAATCAGCTTGCTCTGGGTCCAGCGCAAGCTCCTACCAACGACCCTTCACAAGATTCGATTTCAGAATCGATTTATAGCAGAAATGGATTTTATAATTGCTTGGCTGTCAATGAAAAAGGCGATACCACCGCGTGGTATTACCTTCATCGCAGTCTCACGAGTAGCAATTGTCGATGCTATGACCTGCGCTTGGTCCGGAAGTTTGACTGATTTAACTGGATTCAGTGTATCAGAAAAGATGCTTGTCCCATGCCAATGTTGTCTTGAACCCATCAGTACCTAAGATTAATTTAGTTTGAGTGCTTGGTATTGTGGCATTTACCCATCCTTCTCTGTTCGGAAAGGAACAAAAGAACGGTCTCTCAGAGGCTAAGTAGGTCAAACAATAGTTTCTGCATCACCTAGGTTAGATTAGGTAAATGGGTGACCTTGTTGACAGGATTGTCAACGACTCACTTAGACCACTAAGAGTCCATTGTGCCCAATATTTAAAAACCCTGGGAACCTAAATATCAATCTTTGACCGCTTAGTTAAACCACCCAGACAAATGTATGAAACCCTTGAGTTTGCTTAGCTCAATGTTACCTAACTCGTCCAGTTCTGAAAAGAAGTAACTGCCAAGAACACGTCTTCTTTTAATAGCCAGCGCTGAACAGTCACAAGGGAGGTGACGAACGGATTCTATTTTCTCCCTGCAGCTGCTACAGTTGTCGTTGTGCGGTTATCCTAGCCGTGTTGCGTGATTACCTATCACACAGTGTCCTGTCATGACGCCAACAGCTATTCGGATATCCCTTCGACTTAGTTCCATAAAATTGCTAGATCTCTTTTTGTCGTAGACTGGCCATAATGATTTGGCTGTTGCGTATGTATCTAATCGGTACCAGCATTTATTGGTACCAAGTATAAACGAGCGAAATGTGTTTCGAGACTCTCAGTATACACCGGCACCCGTACCAGTGATCATTTTGAATCCGTCGGTGAAGATGGCCAGTTCATTCTCGAAAGGGACTCTGCCTTCATTCCATTCCTCTCTGCTAGAAAATCTCCGGTTGCAGTTTGGTAGTGGAAGTCCGTTTCCGTCCGGATTCTCGATGCATTCCATCGATTTAGAACTAAGGCATGACCAAAAGGTTTAGCTATCCATAGACCGGCTTCCCTTAGTCTTAGTGCAGTTTTAGCTGCCGAATTTGCACAGTATATGTCAAGTGGAAGCAGATTCAGTATTGTTTCCAGAGCTGCTGTTGGTGTTGGTCTCATCGATCGCGTCACCTTCAGACATCCTGCACGTTGAATCTTTGTAACGCTTTCAAGTTGGTATTTCTTCTCCAGCGTTTTCCACCAGACTGCCGAACTGTAGTATAAGATGGGTCTTACTACCGCTGTATATAGCCAGTATACCACTTTAGGCTTGAATCCCCTGCATCACCTAAGTATGTACCATCGTCCTTGGCTTCCAGTAATTTGTTTCGCTTGTTTCGCTGCTTGTTTCGTTGCACTTGTGGTCGCCGATTCCTGTATAAAATGGTCAGGAAGCAGGTCAAGAATAACCTTTAAACCTGCCGTTAAGGTGGTCGACAGGGCACTGGCAGCTTTTTTATTCGATGGCCTCAAGGATGGTGAATTTGCTAGCGGCTTGTCAGTACACCAGGCTGCCATAAGTAAGTGTAGGCCTCACAATAGTCATATATGTACATCCATAGAATGTTTTTGGAACTTGGCCCCCAGGTTTTTCCAAAAATTCTACTACATGAGTAAAAGGCTATCCAGACTCTCCTACTTGTTTCGTTGAAATTCGGTTTCCAGTTCAACTTTTGTCAAGCACAAGTTTCAGGTATCTTCCACTGTCAAAGGTCCTGAGTGGGATGCCTCTAAGAGAAGATGCCGGATCTTCTTCTTTTGGTGAACAGTACGAACTCAGTTTTCTGGGGGCTTACCGCCAGAGGTCACCTTCTATTTGCTCACTAAGAGTTGGAAGGAATTTGCTTGTCGCTACCAGCACCACATCATCCGCATACTCGTATGCTGTGGCTTTAGTTCCGTTGCTCATAAATTGTTGAATTGTTTCATTTAAAAGCAGCAGGGAATAGGGCCCCGCCTTGTGGTGTGCCCCAAGAGGTATAAATCTTAAGTTCAGTTCCCCGTAGTTCTGTGTTAATACGTGTTTCCTCTAGCAAGCGCACAATCCAGTAACAAAGACTGTGATTTTCACCTAAGAAAAAAAAAAATAAATACAGTTTCTGAGGAGCAGAAGATCTGAGGATTCAATTAAAATCAAAAGGGATTTCAACAGATATACAGACGTGCCCCGAACTGCTCAATACTCGTAAATCCAATTTCAATTGCAGCTCCTTCCAGGAACTTCAAAGTGTGATCCAAAATAAATTTCACAAAAATTCATGTGCAAAATAAAAATTCATCCGCAGTTCTATTTCCGTTTCTAAGAAAATCAACACACATTCGCTACATAGGCAGCATGTTTGATGAATGTGCAAAACCATCTGCATCCAAAGTAGCTCATCAAAGTATTTAACGAAATGTAATGCAAATGAACGCTACAAACTCGTTTTATATTTCAATTGAAAGGTAATTATATTGTTATATGTTAATAAACATCTTGTTTGGATTTTTAACGGTTAAAGGCTTAGAAGATATCATGTATCTACACATGGTTTCCCCGGCATATGATCTCCTTCTCTATGAAGGCAAACAGATTTAGGTGCGACCAAAGGAGATTGTGTTTTACTTCAAGAAGTTTGTTTGGCTATCAAGGACAAATGGATGAACAATTTTATGTACAGTTGAAGGATTTCTTTGGAATTTGAAGTGATAGCAATGCGGTGGGGGGTTAATGAATAATTGGAGGAAATGAATACGGATTTGCATAGCATAATTAGGTTGTGTAAGACAGTTCTGAAAAAAATAAGAAATATGAGATACTTTTGTAAATTGAGAAAGTTTCCGCAAGTTTTGCGCGTTTTTAAATGTCAATCATGGCAATAAACATGACAAGGCGAGTCACTGAACTGAGAGTTTTAAAAGGTTGCACGGTGGGTGTAGACTCCTTTGTGGTGTCATGAAATTCAGGGAAAAAATTTAAACTTATTTTGAGAGGAAAATTTATCCAGGTTTTCGCGTACATTTACAAAGAATGCGAACTGAAACGTAGTAGATCTGCTCTCATGCTCTCTGAACTGCATCCTCGGTATGGAAAACCTTGTTCAGTCCAATCGCCTTGATGAATGTGAGTATTTATTACGGATCCTAACTTTCTTTGATTCCTCGAATGTTTTTTTTCTGCAATAACTTAACTCCGCCCACTGACTCTTCGAGTTGAAAGATTTTCTGTGTTGTTGATACAGCAGCTATGGATACGTTCCACGTCCCTAAGTGATGTGATCATGTCCTTTAAAAAGGAGTTTGCGAACGTCTCGAGAGTGAGTGTCTTTTTCCAGAAGACACGCTGGCATAACAAGTTTAGTGCCGGGCATTCACGAAAAATGTGTTTAGGAATTTCGTCCTTTTCTAGAGAGAAGCAGCATTCAAGAGAGGTTTATTTTATTAAGGTAGTACCTTAAGCAACAGTGGCCTGTGAGAAGGCACAGCAGCTTGTTAAGCTCAGCAGTTTGCTTATTTTTCACTTATTTCATGAGAAGATTCTCTTCTTACGACTTAGTTAATCCTTCGGAAAAAAATAGGAGAAACCAAAATAACTGGCGAATAATTTAAATACTAACTTAAACGGTGCTACAATCCAGAGTCGACCAGGGTCTCAATAAGCCTCTCCAGCCAGACTTATTGCTAGCTAGCCGCCGTCAGAAGTCTATTTCCACTTGTGCCTGTCACCTTAGTCAACGTCTTGCTTTACGCCGCTATCCTTCCGGGATGAATTCGATGTCTCTAGAGTGCTGGTATCCATCTTTTACAATACATATGGTTGTTTCTTCTACCCACACACCTTCTTCTGTGCAGATGGGGCCGAAAATCGAAGAATTTTCCTCTCAAAAGGTCCGATGGGAATTTTACTCTTTTTTACAAGGTCCATGCCACTGCGGTTTGTAGCATGACTAGGATGATTAAGGCCTAGTATAGAAGGCTTCTGATTCTTTTGTAGAGGGCTTTCACACTCAATCGCCTTGGTTGGCAAGAGCTATCCTTCACCTGATCTCGACGCGTCCTCGCCTGAATTGATGGTAGACCCCGTCTAGTCCAAAGTCTTTAACTACCTGAAAGTTGTCGAGGACGACATTCGGCTCGAGAATTCTGTGTTTGGTGACCTTTTTTATCGACAACATGTGGAATGTTCTACCCTTGTTTAACCTTATCCCCATCCTCACCGATTTCGCCTCAACAGTGATGAAGGTGCCACTGACATCAAGCCGTGTTCTTTTGATAGTTGTCCTCCTGCATTTCTGCACAATTCTTTGAAGAAGGATGTTAAAAGAGGAGGATAATGCCTCACTTAATCTTAATCCTTTTCTGCCTTCGAAGATCTCGATGAGGTCATTACCGATATTGATAGAGCAGCGTCGATTCTCTATCATCATTCTGCACAATCGGGCGAATTTGGCAGGGAGACCAAATCTAAACATTGTTCTCTATAACTGCTCTCTATACTCTTATGTTGGACTTCCTGGTCCGAAGTTAGACTGGCTAACCAGGTTATTGACAAAGAGCTTCGGGTACTGACACAGTACATAAGAAGAGATTTTTAAAGCTATTTTGAGGAGACTTGAATTTCCATAGTTGAGGTGGTTCATATTTGATGTCTTATCCACCAGACATACTTTCATCAGACAGTTACATCTGGAACAAGTCTTTCTTAGTTCTCAACCGCTGTTTCAGAACTGCTAAATGTCAATCAGCGTATTTTATCCTTTTATCCAAGATCATGAGGAATAATCGTGATGTGAGTCACGGATATGCCAAAGGATTACTTGACATCCCTGTAGATGTATCGGTTGTCATGGAACCAGAAAGTAATGGCGTCTAACCGCAAAACGTGAGGAGCAACTTGCTTAAAGCCTTCACTGTCTATATTCGGACGTCATTTTAAGATCCATACTATATCGACCTGGTTGGTCAACCGCACTGTCAACTTCTTTCATTCTACTTCGTTGATTTATTTGACTTCTTTTGCATAGACACATACATCTCCTGTCAAAATTGCTAAGATTTCGGTAAATTCTGAGCAGCTGTCTGTAATCTTTTTACTAAAAGATAAATCAGTTCACTAAAAGATGCGAATTTCCGTGACTGAGCAAAATTCTGACTCTTTAACGATGATGCACAGTAACACACGCCAATAATTACTTTTTCTTCGAAAATACTTCTAGCAATCTACACAATTGCATTGAAATATCTGACTCACTTTGCAGTTGTTTCCATATGTCTTTTGCATGTTTTTCAGATGCACCTACCCTGTCCCCATTTCCCTAACATCATGCGCCACTAATCACTGCCCGTTGCCTAATTATACAATTCTGCGTGTATCTATTATCAAAACAAAATACTTTACCGCCTCCACAACTACAAGCGTCTGTTATACGACGACCTCTAACCAGTTCATCGTCAACTCTTGTCATTATTTCATTATCAAATTAAATCCCTTCCGTCGCTACACTACACACTCTCCCCCACCAACCAACCACCGCCAACCCCCACCCGTGTAATTTGAAAAAAAAAAAAAAAAAAAAAATTGCGGAAATCACGACTACAACCGACTACTATACTATCCACTCTAAAGCCATACATCTTGGCAGATGTTCACGCTTTACAGGGGTATGGTGCCCGCCGCACCAGACTGTTCGCATCATACCCGTACACACATCTTTGAAAACTTAAATTCCAGACGCTAATTTAGTGCTCGCGTGCTTGTGCTTGTGCCGAACACTTTTATGAGCGGCGGCGTTCACTGTCGGCCCGGTAATTATAAACAATTTTCGCGCAAGAGTGTCACATTAGTGTGTTCCACATGCAGATACAGTATCTTTTCGTACTTTTCGCTGTGATAAATTAACAAACATACTCGTACACGCCTGCGTTATGATCTTGAATTAAGAGTTTTATTCTAAACGTGTGTCATGGTAGTATCAGTCGGACTGGCATCCTTTTCGACATAGCTCCACACAAAAGCAGTAGCTCTAAGCTCCACGATGGACGATAATGCATTGATCTTAATTCCATTACGACGGTATAATGGTTCTAGTACCGTGTCTCTGTGGGGGATGACAATTAGAAATGATTTTCTTTAATCACATTAAGTGTATTCAATGGGGCACTATGCTATACGAGTACTTTACTTCGTCGTATAACAGTATGAAGAGGAATTTCTCTCAGAGATGTCATTGTTGACAGTTATTTTGTTGTTGTTGTGATGTGCGGTAGCTAGTTTGGATTCATCAACCGATTAGATATCGCGGATACCTATACCACCACATCTGTTGTGATTTTGATTAATGTACGGCATAAAAAAAAACTTTAATTTATCAATTTTTTGTGCAAACATTTTCGATGAACGAAAGGTGGAGGAGGAGAACACACTGAACATAGAAAAATGTACTTGTATACCCTAGGTATAACGCGTATGTACATATGTAGATTGTAATAATGAAATAGACCGCGATTAATCGGAGACTTATGTACATATGTTCATTGGGCGGCCTTCTACGAATTAATTGAGCTACGTCTGTAGTGTACGTGTAAACAGATTTAGGCAGGATATGTTAATCGTTGTTGTGTGTGTCCAGTTGAAACATTGCTGGGTCCTTTGCACTCGATGAAGTGATTTCCTTTACTGAGTAGAATTTGTGAGTTCTACATAAAAAAAAAGTTCATCATTTGCCTTATTTGCTTGGCTATTTTGGGATACAGTGAGTGGTACAAGTGATTATTTCAGTGTCGGGCGCCAATTTAAAATATCATCAAAAAACGAAAGTGGTTTTACACTCTTATCGAGCTATGAGGTTTATATTCATCCAAAATTTGAATGTTAGTCTTATGTTTTTGGGCAGGAGCATCCACCATCTCCTGGAGTATACGTGATTGTTTTTAGCGATAGATCGTAAACCCCACTATTTCCACTCAAATTTCTTGGTTTGAATGTCCCCGGATTGTTGAATGTTTAATCACAGTGTGCCTTCAGTGCGGTGCTTTTGACTTTAAAGGTCATAGTTCTAAGCAGTCCAGAGCGTCCAAAAAGTTTATCTGAAAAGATGTTTAGCTAGTTCTTAGTATCGTACTTCGCCTCTCATTACTACCCGCAGAGTAATTGGAAGAGAGCTTAATTTTTCCTACCTCGGAAAATTGTTATTCAAGTAGATGTCTTGTCCAGGCACATGCGTACTGGTCAGTGACTTGAGTAAACGCCACAATGCTCGCAGTATCTGTACGAGTTCTGTTATGAGGTTCTTGTATCTCTGCTGGGCCATGGGCTTTGTAAATGTAATAATTATTCTACTTGGCCTCGTATAGAAGGCTTGAAACGATTTTCGCTTAATAGACCTAGTGGAATGGTCATGTTTCTATGGATTCTTATGAAGGTCTCCAAAGTTTGGCTCACCATGGGACATACTATTTACGACGGCCTTACCTACTTCATCCAACTTAACCTAACGTAGTATTGACCGGAACTGAGAAGAAAGTACTCTTGAATGGACTCAGATCAACAAGCTTAGTAGCGAGTTTACTTAGTGATTTTTTCAGCTTTGTTGCTAACTAGAAAAAGGAATTAACTATCGTACAATGGAAGAGAAGTAAAGCAGCCAAAGATTTTGATACTACTATCTAGACGGTGCAGGCGTTTTCTCAGACAAGCTGAACGTCTCGAAATCTTTCCGTCTACCGAATTTCGCCAGTGTTTTTCAAGCAGAGCTTATCGCGATTCATGAGGCATGACTGAACACTCTCTCAACATCCAACCGAAATTTTGCTATTTTCACTGATAGCCAAGCTGCTATCAAAGCTATTGATTCAGCTATAACATCCTCAAAAGAGAAAGTTTCTCTCTACCCACGCGTTAAACCATTTGAGCTTCTTATGAAGCGTAGGAGGCTCTTAATGTCGGTATCCATCAGGTCGCCTATATCGTTGTAATAGGGGGTGCTCCTAAGTGAAGCTCCCACCTACGGGAGAGAGCTGGGCAGAAACAAAGAAGGTGAGGAATAGTTTCCTCCTCTTCTCCACATCCATGCAGCTTCTACAAAAGTCGTTCGCAAAAAGGCCTAGCCTTGTAGCAAGCTTGCCTATTTGACAGTGTCCAGTGATGACACCTACGGTAGGTAGTGCCGATATGCGATCTATCGAGAGAAATCAAATTCTTAGAGCGTTTTAGATCCAGCTTTGTCGCTAGACATGTTGATCCACTCGTCCACCTAAGATTTGTACTCTCGACAGAATCCAGCTTAAATTTAAGCTCGCGAATAGCGATTGGTATATCTAAGCTGCCTTTATCCGGCAATAGTTGTTCCTATTCCGGCGAGTTCATCGCCTTAACAATTCACTGGAATGTCTCTTTGCCCAAGCACCCAACACAGGTGAATATTGAACTGCCCACCCATCTCCACAAGAGACGAACGGCTGTCTAGAGCTACTAAAGAATTTATTGAGGTCGATTCCAGGGATTTGATTGCTGCTTGGCTGTCTGAAAAGATGCGGATATCTCCAACAGATATCACGTTTTTTGCCAGTTCAATATTAAATGAATCCTGAGTATTTGTCAGAGAAATAAAATGCCCTGAATAAGCAGTATTTTGTGTCGTGATTCTTAAATCCCCTCAAGTACCCATTAAGACGTCTTCCGCATAAACAAAAATCCCGTACCAGGTACAATCCCTGGTTATTTTTAAGAACTCAAAAGTTATTGTTAAAAAAAATTATACATTCTGTTATTTTTGAAAGGATTTTCTGACTTCCCACTAATGAGCTTGTTTGACAAGTCTGACCGAAGTAAAATGGAACGGACATAAGTGGTACTCTTCGGAAACAATTATGTGTGTTCCGTCATTATTCGAAGGACATAAATTCTTTTTGAGACTTTCGCCAATAGGGGGAACCAAGAAGCACATGACTTGAGGGAAAAATTAAAGAAAAATGTCATAAATTTTAAGGTGAAAGATCGACGGAGTGTTGTTTTGGTGTTTACTGAAAGGATTTGCAACACTGCACAGGCATAAAGGCAATTCGATGTCATGATGATAAATAAATTCGCTTAATCCCTACTTAAAAAGTTTGAGGATAACTTGAGTTTACGAGCAAATTTTAAATTGTTTTATAATTCTTTGGTTCTTAAGCAGTTTTGCTGCAATTTGTTTCCTTGTCAACCACTAAAGATATAAATAGCGGCGAGTCCATTGCATCCATTAGTGACTGATGTCTGTTGGAAGTTTTTTTTTACACTGGGAGGTGGTAATCATCAAGAGACGGAACTAAGCCCGTACCCAGTAACAGTGTGGGATTGTTATCCACTCAACCATTCTCCCTTCTTCCCGTTTTCTCAGAGGTACCGCAGTCTTGGTATTTCATTACAGGGTGGGGGGAGACAGCCCTCCAATTATTGCACCTAGTCCTTAGACTGGACTCTGATTGTGACGGAAGTCACAACGCCTTTCAAGGGTTTATTGGTCAAAAAGCCTTAGCAGATCTACGTTAGTCGACAGATCAGATTGTTACTGCTAAGCCAGGGAACATTACATTGCCTTATGAATTTACGATGCTTAGTGAGTGATCTATAATAGGTCCTAGGGATTTAAAGGGACTCTGTCATATAAATACTGGCGATTTCTTGTGATCATCGTTCGACGACTTGTGGGTTAAGGTTAGCTCCGTATGCGATCGATACAAATAGACAAATATTTGGCGCAACAGAGCGTATGTGGCCAAGGGCCTAGCTTTCCGCGACCACCACAAGGGACCTACAATTTGAAGGCATATCCGAAAGGAGAATTGAGAAGCTCCCTTATGACATTTATTGCTCTTGGGTATTTGTTAGACAATCGCTAAAGATGTTTTCTGTAATTCAAATTTTGAACCTTCCGCTCAGTAGTTGAACACACATCCCACTAAGACACGGCGCCTACTGGAACTGCAACGCTCTAGAACAGGCATAATCCATTTATTTTCTACAGAAATGCTTGACTATGAGGTCAAGGAACAAGGAATGAAGAATTGTTTGCTTACTTTTTCATTGTGTTGTACTTAAAGGGGGCTATCCATCTGCATGTAGTCCCTGAGGGACCATTGTACTTCGGCCGAAGATGCGATTGGAGTATTGTTCTCACTCCAATCTTGCCGGAGCGCTTCCCAAAATGGAACAGATCAGCAAGGTTAAGCGTGACCAGATCCTTATATGAAATTGCCCAAGGTAAAGTGCCTGATTAGTGTAAAAGCAGGACAGTTGCAGAAAAAGTGTTTTGCGGTTTCGTCCTCTTCAAGGCACATCTTACAAAGTCCCGAACCCCTAAGTCCTTTAGCTTTCAGGTGTTCATTAACGAAAAAAAAACCAGCAACGAGCCCTATAATCGTCCTCAAGGCACTTTTGGCTAGATTACGCAGAAACCTGGCTCTACCCGCACCAGGTGCGTCAATCCAGATCTTCGTGTGCTGGCATTTACTAAGAAGTCGCCAGTAGACGAGGTGCTGTCTCAGTAGTAGCAGCGACATTGCTTGTTTAAAGAATGATAAGTGGCAGCCTATTAACGGCTGACGACTCACGAAAGGTCTAATTGACTCCTTCCTGGCAGGAGCATCTGCTCTTTCTTTACTCGGTATCTCAGAATGTCTCAGAAACCAGACCAGCGTCATCGAGTTACGCCACCCGAGCCAGTTCATCTCCTTCAAGATCCTGATGGGAATCATGTAAGCAAAATAAGCCATAAACCCGGCCTGGCTGTCGGAGCAGATGGAAATAGCTCTACCCCTCATATTCTGTTTTTGAGCTGCGTGAGCTCCACTTGCGATAGAGCAGCTATCGGTATTCGATGAGGTTTTTCAACTTAACTTTATAGCTTAGCCAGGAATGCATGAATAAAAGATAAAATGTACAACAAAATTCATTGATCACTAGAGTGTACCCATAAACCAGGCGATCAAAATGTCTCCGTTTGATTTGCACAAAACACCCTTCCCCATGGAGGTCCTACAACTTCAAGGATGAGTGGTAGAACTACATTCCTTCAGTGCAAATAAAATATCCCGACATTAGTCTGGTCTTTTCCAAATTCCAATGAATGGAAAAATTCAAATTATTTTCTGCTTTACAGGTTTTAAAGGAAGGATGAAAATCCATTAAGCCTTGATTCCGATTAATAACCCAATTCATCCGGGGATACACTCGTACAGTGCTGAACTTGCGTGGGCTATAAAATTAAACTGAGTTATGGTTTAAAGTGCTTTTTGTAGTTAACTAACAAGTTTTGTGACGTATCAGTAAAGTAATTTAAGTCAAATTCCTAAGTGGTTTGTGTAAACGATGTTCGAATTTCGATGATTTAATTGCTCAACGAATTTCGAAGTATCTGGCAATACTCGTATACGTCTCTCATTTGAATAACAAAGTCCAAATTAAGTCCTTCGAATTAATTAAATAATGTTATTAACCTCATAAGATAAGCAAAAACAAAAGCTAGCGATAGTGGCATTGCGAAGTGCGCAATCACCAAAAATATGTGTTTAGGACCACGTTACAACAAACAGATAGTGAAATACTAGGTTACAATGTATGAACTGATTAAGCGATATCTAGATTTTCCTATCAAGCTAAGCTAGAATGGGTGACATATGTTTTTGTTTGTGGAATCTAGCCTGCAGAAATTTGGTTTAGGAAAGACTTGGCCTATAAGTTGTAATGTTTTCCACCTTTTTCTCGAATTCGAACCTCGAACCACTCAGTAATCTAACGGACAGTCACTGAGCCACGACGCACACACGCTGTTATATTGCCATTAAAGCTACTGCAATTGTTATACATGTCATCATCATCATCAGCCCTACAATCGGTGCCCTGGTCTCCTTTAGCATGTCATCCAGGTTGGTATCCCTAACCTCTGCCCCGCTGTCATGTCTCATAAACCACGCAATAAAGGACTTTACGAGCAGGCTCTTCTTTGCTCATCAGAGCTGGGTACTTTGCCCGCTGGAGTCTACCGCGCTTAGGTTATGTTAGGTATGTGGATAGGCGAGGTGAAAGTGGTTCACAACGCCCCAGACCAATTGTTTTTTTTTTTATGAATGCGTCAATGGATGTGCTAATCTGCAAGAGGTACTAATGGCCCAGGCTATCAGCATGCAGGATTCGTATACCCGAATAATCGATATCGGGAGTACACCTACGTAGTATCCACATCCCATACACTTCTACAAATTTCCCCGTGGAACTGCTGTTAGTTATGACTTCGTGGCTGGTTAGCCACTTAAGCTAGGTGCTCTGTATCTGCAACCGGCTTTCTTGATCTTTCGTGTTTTGTTAACTCTTTGAAAGAACAGATCTCGAAACAATCGTCGCCTGGCCTTGTTAAACAGCTTACTAAGCTCCGGGATTCATTCTTCCTCCTGCGACCGTATGCAGTGGAATATTGCGTGTTCTGTGCCTTCCTCTTTATGTGGACATTCTGGGCGAGTTATCGTGACCAAATCGGTGGAGGAACTTCCGATAGCCATCGTTACCGGGCAGGAATTGCGTAAGACGGTAGTTGCAGTCCCCGTGTTCTCTCTTTGTCCAGGACTCGATTGTGGGAATCGGCTTTTGGGTCCATCGTTTGGCTGTGTTTTCCCACCTGGGTTGCAACAGTGCGATAAATGTTCCCTTTTCCTGGGTTTTAAACCTCGGTAAAACGTTGGTCTCCGGTCGATTATCAGTTCACATAAAGTAAACCCTTTGCATCTGGTTGTATATGGGGAGATATGTATGTTTGTGACTTGCTCATTGTTCTGAATCCATGGCTCGACTTCTCGTTTGGAATGAACTTGATGGAGTTCGATGTGTCTTTCACAGGTCTAAATATATTTCCTCTAGGTGCTGGAAAAGTGTCGCCCGAGAAATTCATATCTAAGGTGGATGATAGCTGGTCTGTGATACATAAAAGTGGTTGTCCTCATTGACCTCCTCATTTCAACATCCTCGACATAGATCTTCGGTCTGCCCTATTGGTCCTTATTTTATCAAAGCAATGCCAATCTTCACTTACGGTTGCATAGAGTCTAGGAAGCATCGTTGTGAATCGAGTTTAATTTTTGCAGTAACATTAACGTCTCGGTACTGTTCGCCTTCCTCTGGGCTAACAATATTCCTCAGGAGCTTTCTCTCAAACCCGGCTAAGACGTCAGAGGACTTTTTGCTAAGCACCCCAGTCTCGGATCCATAAGCGAGTACTGGTAAGAGTAAGACGATTGTTAAATACAAGGTGGGGCAAAAGTAATGTCATAATGTGAATGTGCCATAATTTTTGCAAATGGCGTCGAACGTCATTGTGCTTTGACATTTACATATGTTGTAGATAGAAAGAGAATTGGCAATGGAGCGGTATACACCTAAAGAACATGAAATTATTGTTACTGCTTATTTGACCAATTACCGGTCTGTTGTTGTAACGCAGCATGAATTTCGTTGTCCTTCATCATGTGCGTGAATAATTAATCATTTGGCTGAGCGTCTATTGCAAACTCGGTCCACTAGAGATGCCGCAAGAAGTGGCCGGCCCCGTATTACGCTGAGAATATCACTGCTCTGGCCGAGGACGTCCGATAGAGTTCACAAACATCGACGAGACAACGATGCATGCAATTTGGCATTAGCAGACGTACGTTGCGTCGACCTAAGATGCTCCCTTATAAAGACCAAACCGTTCACCAATTGCTGCCTGCTGACCGTCCAGTGAGGTTAACTTACTCCCATGCTCTGTTAAGCCAGGTGCATCTTGTACAGTTGTAGTTTGGAGGCTGTGGTTAAATTCCTGGAATTCTTTGAAGTGTGCTAGCAGATATGACGTCGTGTTCTAGGGAGGCAGTCGCATTCGGCTACTTCTAGGTTTTCATTGCACATGCTTTCCTTGCGTGCTTACTCGCATCTGACTCCTAGTTCGTGGTAGGAGTTGTTTCCATCTGTAGTGAAATGTGGTTGGGTATTATGATTGGGACTATAAAATTAAAATTATTTATTTTTTTGAAAGCTTTTTGCCGTTCAGACTTGTACTCCATAGAATGGTCTTGGCATCATAAAACTCAATGCAGCACTCATTCTTGCTAGCAATCCCGCGATTTTTTTTTTTTTCATGTCCAATGTGTCCTATCATCCAATTGAGATAAACTCTGTTTGTGCTGGATAGCGGTACGAGTAGCTGAATGCAGTCTCATACTGATTCAGATGCTGTTTTAAAATCCATAATTGTTCATCTGGCGCTGCAACTCATTAGTCAGTGAGTTGGACTACTGAGCCGGAGATTTGAGGTTCGAGAAATCACCTAAAAGTTTTCTCTTTCTCTTGCGAGGCGCTAGTTCGCCAATGTCGCTCTGCCTGGTATCAGTGGATCTTCGTCGGGTTCTGGGTTCCCTCTTACTCCTTGTAGATGACATTTGAGAGTCAGGGTCTGTGGCATTGAGCCCTCTAACTCTTTGCCACAGGGTCGTTCTAAATGTTCCTTGAAGTTAACTCTGGTATGAAGCATAGCTCCTAGGTACACGATAGATATTTATTTGTTTGTGACTAACATTGCTTCCGGCGTTCCTACTGTAGACGACGATAGTTGACGTCTTTCTATTGGGATGGTTTAGCTGCATGTGTCTATAGTTTCTCTTAGGTATTTTAAGGGATTCAGTGTCTCAGACTCGTTTGTATATCGAAAAAGTTCGTCATCAGTTCAAGCAGTATGACTTCATAATTGATTTATGGGACTTTTTACGGGATTATATTGGAAGTGTAGCTTGATAAATCTACAATTTCAACATCAATACTCACACTCAACAAACGCATAGAAAAGTCTACAATCTGAAGCCTATTTAATCTTTTGATTCCTCTAGACTTAACCATATATTACTAGCCCGGTGCATTGTAAATATCATGACAAACTTCTAAAAGTTCCATGGTTGCGTCAATTGTTTTGATCATGTTTCTAGTTCACCGACATTCAAAAGTCATCACTTCCTCGATTTCTAAATCCAACAGTTAGTCATGAAACCCATTATAATCCCGGCTAAAACTAAAGATAACATTTGGCTGTGGCTGTGGCTGTTTTCGAAATACCGTCATTACTTATGACGCCGCTAATTACAACCATTTAGCGACACGTTATTGTGTATTCTATTAATATTGGTTGGGTACGAGTATTTTGATATATTTCTGAAAAATGTTGTATCAGTCGGTGAATGTATCGCAAATCAATCACGAGCTATCACGAGCTTTAGATATGAATTTTCGTGATAATCGGTTTCTGTAGTAAATTTCATTTCCCTTGAAAGCATCAAAATCAAAGTCAAAAAAAAAATCAGTCGTAAATTTCTAGCCAGATGGGCACCTTTCTACGCAGTTACCACGGGCTACTTTTAGTTTGACAATACAAAATCCTAAAAGCTTTTAAATTTGTTGTTTTGATTAAATTTTTCAATTAAAAATAGTGCTAGCGACAGGTAGAACTTTTCATGCTTTACATGCTGTCGTCCACCAAACCACATGCTGTGTGCTATTGTAAAATAAAAATTTAAAAATAAAACAATTCTCGGTAAAATTATTTAAAAATCTCCGCAAAAACAATTGTGTGTTGTAGTCATAGTTATTTAATTAAAAAAATCGCAATCGTTGTTGTCGTCGGATGTCGCTATTTTTCCCAATCGAGGAGCAAATCTTTAGTCAATTTTAGTTGATTGACTGTCAGACTACTGTGCTCGGTTGAAAGTAGTTAACTCGTTGTCGGCATATCTGAGTTCGATAAGATTATTTATTTTAATTGTAGAAAAAGTGATTTTTTTTTCTAAATAAAAATATGAAACATTTAAACGCCATACGAAGTTGCCATTCGGTGTTAGAACTGTTGCATAAAACGAAGGTTATTCTTAGGATGTTCTCATGTTAACCCTACGGATCGACAGTGTGTTGTGTTTTTAGTGATTGTTTAGTGATTTTTAATATTAAAAATAAATAAAATAAAAAAAATTGTGATATTAATTTAAAGGAGGTGAAAGCAAAATGTCAGAAATAAAACGCTGTCTCAGTCAGCTATCCATGATTGTGTTCCGGGCGACACATTCGAGTGAACAAACTTGGCGCGAGGAGTGCTTGAAGTAAGTTGTATCTGAATTCTAAAGTAACCTTTAACTGTCACCTGTGGAAATCTCAGCCATCAAACTTGAATAGGAAGGAAGGAGAACTACAGTTTACAGTTGTGTTAATTTTATAAATTTCCTCATTTTGTGGTTACATGATCGCGATCGAAATTGCGATCGGCTTGTTCAAGGTCTGTAATGTGTGATGGCGGAACGGTTTTCTCTCGGTTCCTTTCCTGATAGATCACATCGTGATCGTGATCGAGATCTGTTGCAATTTTTTTTTTTTTTTTTTATTTATGTTTACGTTTGAAATTGCGAAGCGTGCTGGCCGCAGCTAAACATATTCACAGATACGAATACCGATGAGGGGAATTTTATGAAAATTAATAATTTATTAGATACTCGTAGTTGCGGATAGAATTCTGTGATTAATTTTTCGCAATTTTCATTGTATGAGGGAAATGATTGGTGATGGTGTGGTTGGTTGTGATGTTTTGCATTTAAGTGGCAAATCAATCAGTAATTTGTTAGTGTATCTATTGATACGTAATTTTTCATTAATCAGCGAAAAAGCTATGTTTAGTTCAGGGGCGTGCGCAGATACTGTGAAGGTTTCAATGGCAATGAACTTTTCTAACTTCAAAGGAATCTTGTTCTGTCTTTGTGTCTATGAGATGAATGGGATCTAAATTTAGGAACTGAGGGATTTAATGCTATGTATCAAGTGTGCTTCGGTCAAAGAGGTCAAGTGGCGTACATATTTGGACGTGACGTGAACATAATTGATTGAGTACGTATTCCTTGCTAAGGTGATTGAAAAATTTGAAAAATTATGGGCTTTAGATGGAGCAGGCATCCATTTCTTACTCTAGCTCGAATTTGAATACTTCAGACTAGATACGTGTCTTGCAAAAGGCAAGAGGCACCGCATCGTTAACAAACTTCTCAGAGGTGTAATTGTCATGAGGAGCTTCTCCCTTCTTTCTTTGAGGTGCTGAATTAAATTGTAGGTCTCACCTTTTCGAACAAAAAAAAAATCTAACTCAGACGACTCGAATGTGAAAGTTAATAGGTGACAGCACCAATTCTTTTCGTATTTTTGCCAAACGAAGTATAACTTTCGTCAAATATTTGATCCCAGTTTTGGACCTTCCTCTTACATATTTGATTTTCGACTTCATCCTGCTAAGACACTCAGGTGCGCACATTTACTGCCAAATTTTCTCGCAACCCTTCTTTTTTTCTTTTCTGGAAGTCGCCCAACAGTTAGTAGCATACTTCAAGGCCAGTTTGACCACTGATTCATAGATGCTAGACTCTACTGCTTTAGAGATCGTCAGCTTTGTCATTGACATTCTTATCGATTAAACCAGCGCTAATGACATGCGAACCGAGGTGTTGCAAATGCAAACTGAAGGTGCGCCCTGTTTGTTTCGGGCTAATCTCAGTCTATTTGTGTCAAGAACCTCCCTCTACCCAAAAAAGATACCATTTCCTGCAATGCTGTTGCATCGTCCGTCATCAAGGCAAAATCACTCCAAATGGCACCTTGGATACAGAGCATGAGAAAATCCCTTATCAAGTGGCGTCATAGTGGTTATTTCGTTGGACAACTGAGCAGGAGATCCGAAGTTCGAAACTCAGAAAATACCAAAAAACTTTTTATGGTTCCAACCTCTCGCGAATATCTTACAAGCGTCCAAGAGTTATAGCTGTCATGATAAAGCTTCTTTCCATTTTGGCCTTAAATGGTAGGTCCCTCTATTTGTCGCGAGATGCTAGGCAATTAACCCCAGGTCCACTGCTCCAATTATTTGTGTTTGCAAGTATAAAAAGTACGGGCTTAATGCAGAGCCTTGATGCATGCCTACCAACACTTAAAACTTATGGACCCGGTTGCAAATGGTTTTAATTTGTGCTCTACTTTGGTATGAGGCTAGCACTAGCTTTATTCAACTGTCTGACACTTGTTTGGATTTTAGTGAATTTCAGGACGGTTTCCTTGGTCAAATGCCTTCCTAAGATCTATGAAACTTCAGCGTACACAGGTGTTTTTTTTTATTATTTTGTTCGCGCGGTGCCAGAGTGTGTGTGGAGTCTGTTGTTGAGTTACTACTCATAAAGTCGAACTGAGCGTCAGGATGTCAGTCCCGAATTTTTCTCACACAACCTTATTTTTCTCTAAAGGACGGGACAGGCTAACTATAACGCCATGATCCATTTTCTTAAAGTGTATGAGCACGAATGGAATGTTGTCATGTCCTGCAATTTCCGCGTTTCAGCTTGGTTGGTTGAATGTGGCCAACACACTTAAACCATTCATAGGTCCATTGTGATACGACGTAAATCGGACCGGAGAAAGTTTCTCTTCCCTACTCGTTGAACCATTTTAAGCTTCATATGAAGCTCTCTCCTTCTACCAGATAGAGCTAGGCAGAAAGAAGTTGAGGAACTGCTCGGCCATCTCCGTGAGAAACGATCGGAAGTCTAGAGCTACTAAGGAAGTTATAGTAAAAGATGAAACATGGTGTCCAGGGCTGCGGAGGGATTTGTTCGTAGTGTCGTTCGTAGTGTTATACACAAACGAGCTGTGCGCTGGACCGTGCTTAGATTGTCACGACTTATGCTTTCTCTAAGGCCGTCCACCAGATAATTACCACACAAGTGAGTATCGGCCTGATGACCGAGACATAGAGCCAGTACGTTATTCGAGGTCGTAGATCCAATTTTTTACCAATGGCTCTATATGCAAGAAAAAAGTGCCTACTTGACTCTTTTTTGAATATTAAGTTTACAGCTTAGCTTCCTATCCAGGATTAGACCCGAATATTTTGCTTTTTCAGAGAAAGTTAAGCTGATACCATTGAGAGAGAGAGGGTCGACTGTCAGAATTTTATATTTCCTGGTAAAGAGCACCAGTTCAGTTTTGTGGGGGTTTACACCCAAGCTACATCGATCCGCCCAACGGGCCTAGCTTGTTTAAAGCCTTTTGTAGAAGCTCTTTGAGAGTATTTAACTACTTTCCTGAGACAGCTATGCTACATCTGCATAAGCAATCGCCGTGCATCCCTCGCACTCCAGGGCTATCAATAGTTCGTCGACCACCAAATTCCACAGAAGGGGGGGATATAACACCTCCTTGCGGAGTGACTCTACTGACAGATAAGCCCTTCAGCTTACTTAAAGAAAAGTCTGCTTTAATTTTCAAAAATTCCAAAATGGCATCCTCTGCCTGGACTTAGTGGGGCTAAAGTATGATGGGAAACTGCTCGTTGGACAGTTCTTTGTAGTGCTCCAACCACTTTTTTTGCCGGTATTACTTGAATCAAGACAAAGTAGAAATTTTTTGTTTTTGTGTTTAAGGGCTCAGGCTCTTGCGAATTTTTTTTGAGTTCGACCTCAGCTTAAGGATTATGAGTCAATCTGTTGATTTCTGTGGACAAACAAATTCTGTATCACAGTGCATTCATAAACGTGTCATGGTACCCTTATAATGCTCCTTGTACGAGACGCAAAAATCAAAGGGATCTATCTTACTTTTTTAGTGGGCGGAGAATGCCACTTTTTGAAAAGTGTTTTGCTCCATTCATTCAATTTTTTTTTTGGCAAAACGACGAGTCAAATATTTTTTGTCAGGCCCCCATCAAATTTTGTTTACATCACAGGTGGATATTCCGATTGACGCCAGAGTGTCATGTCATCTCAGTACTCTCTATTCCAAAAAATAAAAATTTTAACGCTTGCTTTTATGGCGATTTTGAAAGTCATACATATTTTTACTGTGTTGCTGTCTGGTCTGGCTAAAAATAGTTTTCTGTTTTTTTGCGACATGAAGCACATGTTACGCACAGCTATTCCCTATAACTTACGCCTTTTTCCAAACATAATTCCGTCAGATACGACTGTTTTAGCAACTTCATAATTGCTTCTATCGATATTAGCCGTGAGAAAATATTAATTTAATTAAATACCGAAAGATTTATCGTCTAGCTGCCTCGTATTTTTCAGCCAGATGGGCATTGCTGTGGAGAAATTAATTAACTTTTAGCCAAAAATAAATAAAAAATCTTTTTTTTTTTTTTTTGTTGAATAACAATTTGAACTTGCGGGCTTATGGCAATAATCCCGTGCTTGTCTAAGACTTCAATTTACTCATTTAAAAGCATTGAAGATGATTAATTCTAATCAAGAGGTGGAAAGGAGGATTTATTTGTGTGTAAAGAACCGTAGCGCACATAAGTATTCAATTAACGAGAAAATCTGTCTGAAGAGATTCTATGTAGCAGGTAACATCTGTGATTCATGTAAGTATTACCCTCTGGCAATAGTAGATGTCGCCGTGTAATTAATAAGCCTCTTGGCATTCCTACCACTTGAGTAATTAAAGTCGAAATAATGAACAAATTATGTGCCTTACACTCAGCGCAAAGGTTTTATGTGGGATCCCCTTTCAAAATGATGATTTATTTGCCGTGTCTCGTGCTTTGGTTGTTTATTAGTTTTAAGTTTAACTGCGCACAAGGAAAGAAAATGAAACGAAAGGGAACAGCAATAATGATAAATCAAAATATTGTCTTATCCTCTTTGAGATACTCCAGCGAATTACGAGTCACAAAGCAGTGGTGATCTGCGATATCCTGGTGCTGTAGTTTGGTCTGACATCAACAAGGCAAACTAGCTCCAGAATGTTCTCGTCAGATAAAGCAATTTTGAAGGTCACCACCCACAAGCGTCATGATTTCGGAATTCTCTCCTATGACGACATGCAAAGTATAATTTCCAGCCACACAATGTATCTGACGCATGTCATATGTATCTTTGCCGCTTTTGTTGACTTGATTTGACTTTAGGTACAAAGTGTTGGATCAGCAGTGGCAGTTAGTTTGAACCATACACAGAAATCAGTTTTTTTTTTATCTATTTTTAGTGAACAATTTGTTGACGAAAACTCAATGTCAATTCTTTTTGTTTTCAGCATGGAAATAGCACGCATCAGCTGATGAAAATACTCGTATACAGAGGAGTAGGGCTTTGTTGTCATTTTAGTTTCAGTTTGTCACATAGCTCGTCTCAATTTAGTTGGTTTGTGTTAGAATTATTAGAATAATTGTCAGATGGACGAATCGTGTAGTAAACAGGAACCATTTATAAAATTCTTAGCGGAAGAAAGTGTTACGCATATTAGAGTCTATCAGGGTTCTCCGACGGATACAAGTGAGCAAAGCATTGATTTCAACTCGGAGCATCGTTGGACGTCGGAGGATAGTGAAAACGATTTGTATGTGAATGATTAGCCGAGTTTAGACTTTGGAAACATAATTTGTATACAGTTGAGGCCACTTAAAGTGTTCAAAGTGATTTTAAATTGGCTTTTAACTGTGTGCTGATACAACAGTTTATAGTGCAACATGCAGAAGGTATACTCGATTCGTAACAAAAAGTTACTTATGCTAGCGCTAGATGGTGGTGGTTTTTTAGAATTTGAAGTTAATGCCACTTTCCGCAGCTGTCAAATAAAGTTCGGTGTGAAGAAAGGAGCGCCTTGTACAAGTTTTGTTCGTTGAAACTTACCGCAATGATCGTTTTCTTGCTTGCAATATGCGGCCGCTCGTAGTCTGATTCCACACAGAATCCAGATCTAAATCCTTTAAATTTTATAAAAAGACTGTTTTATATCAAGCCATAAGGTTTCTACAGTGGGGGAACGGATTTTCCAAACCCACTACGCATTTCCTTTTCCCATTCTAAGCTTTTAACCTTGTGAGTGAGTGAAAATGATTTTTGGATCATTAATCAACAAAAATTTTGAATTGAAAAGCTTCCTGAGGGGCGAGTTAAATAATTTGTATCCTTACTTGAAGGCCGGGAAACAATTCTCATTCAGAAAGTTGTACTGCCACACCCGAGTATTGCCTTTCAAAGCATACGTTTGACAAAAACTTCAAACACTCTACTCCAACTGCGGTTTTGTATGAGTTTCACGTCCGTCTGTTGTTGACGCAACCATACCCTTCAAATAATCTTTGATTGCAAACCTAAAAAAATCGTGTTACATTTAGCTTTAGGAAATTTTTGTGTGATGATCTGTGTAATTGCCGCCATTTGCTTCACCAAATGGCTATCAATCGCTGGTTGTTAAAAAACCACGAATAGGTTTCTGTATCTGCTAAAAAATTAGAATTATTGCTAGACAAATGGAAAGCATGCCATTAAAATAGGGTAGGTCTCTTCCATGGGGGAAAAGTCATTCCCATTCAACATACATATCTATTCGGAAGTACCTACATGTGCGTGCCAACTCGCAGTAGACGACGGGTACTGCATTTCTAGTGCTTATTACTGCAGATACCATTCATAAAGTAAACATAAAGGGTGGCAATGGCGTAGTGGTAGCGTCATCGTTTGTCGAGTTGATGGTTCACAGTTCAATCCCTGATGTCAGCAAGCATTATATGATAAGAGGCAGTCCGAACAATTGCGAAAGCTTATGACAACACTACTGCGAAGGCATAACACTGGCAGTAGGTTTGTCATATGGCTGGAGAAATTGTTCGCTCTGTTGATGATTGATATGCTTATGACATCAGGTGGTTCGGGAAAAAATACTGTGAATCAGAAGCGAAGGCAAAAAATACATGACAGCATCAAATCTCCCCAGTTATTCTGGACACCACCCCTGGAGCTAATGTGTGAAACCTAATACACCTGAGTTCCAAACCACTACACCAATCTCTTTCTCTCTCTCTCTATCTTCCTTTCAACGCCCGCACTGTGTATAAACATTAAAAGGGTATTCATAACCCCTTGAGTGCGGGTAAATTATAAAAAAAAAAAAAAAAAAAAAAAAACTAAAAAAAAAAACAACAATACTCAAACACCAACATCGATTGTTTTAATTCGAACGATGATACATAAGTAAGACCTGCATTGAACTATGTGTCACTGCCAAGCAACATCGGGCATGCAAAAGAGATTGCTGCGATTGGGATCGATGGTAATTAATCCGTTTTCTGACATCCTGCGTCCTAAAAGTTTCAAATAATAACTTGTCCATCATTGGAATTAATTCCATCCAATGTTAAAACCATTCAAGTAGGCTGTATACAATTTATGATAGATGGCATTGCCTTACATATGTATGAACATATTCGTGGATCACTAAGATGTAATTGAATTCGGCAAAGTTAGCTCTGCATTATTTTGAAACGTTAAGTGAAGGTTATGTAATTAGTTTAATATACACCTGGTTGAACAGCATTTAAAAATTGAATTGAAAAACAAAAAGTGACCTCGGTTCAGTGACTCAAGCGCTAAGCGGTTTAATAGTTCAGTATTCGGTTATAGTATTCATTTCTGTCCAGTTGTTCAGTTATTAGGTGATTAAGTGGTTCACCGGCCTAGTAGTTCAGCTGTTTAGTAGTCATTTTATCGCCTTGGATTGATTCATACATACGTATCCTCTCTTAAAGTGTTTTAGAAATCAAAGCTTTTGACAAGTAGGGCGTCTTTCTGTGATCTTAACTTCTTCTCAACATGACGCGAATATATGACAGATACGGAAGCACTAGCACGGATAACAATTGGATGCTCTTTTCGTTGCAATGCTTCTATGGCCATTCTTAAGCCGCAAGAGCCTACTACAATTGAGTAGATATTATGTCTCTAAACCTCAAATATATGGGCACCTTGGCACAATGTTTAGTGTTTTAGACTACTAAGCGGGATGTTTGAAGTTCGAAGCACAGAAAAGATCAGAGTTTCCGAGAGTTATGATTACCAAGAGAAGATTTCTCAATTTGCCCTTCTGATATGGCTTTGAACAGTAGGTTCCTTCAATTTGTGCGAAAAAATAGAGCACGCATAACACGAACCCATGTCCTTTGCATAACGCTTTGCATCCTCACCATATGCGTTCAGATGTCTGATGTAGTATGCAATGCAGAGAGGAGCAGGAGTATTCTATTGTACCCTTCTCTTACCCACGTAGGAGGGCTGCTCCGAAGAGCACCTTTTCATTATATGATGTCTCTGAACAAGGTCCGTTGGAATTAAAACAAGAGTTCATAAGGAAATCCAAATCGTTTTAGATGTCTCGAGGGATGTTTCTAAAAATGATCAAAATTTGGAACAAAAGAAAAACACGTCATTTTAAAATGTCACAGACTCAGTAATATCGGGGGGATTGGATGGTTTATATAAAAACCTATGCAAGCCCCTAAAAATGTTCCCAAAAAAAGTATCTATTATTAGAACTTAGACCTAAAAGAGTGATTTATCGCTGAAGGAGTTGATAGACTTCGATTTCCACAGACGCTGACCCTGACCAATATTCACAAAAAGCAACACATTGTATCGAAAATAAATTAAACAACGAAAGCAATAAAACTTTGTTTACGAGATTGTAAATGCATCAATCATCCGTAGGCTTTATCAAAGCGAGACGCATTGGCGCCAGCAATGCGCACATGTAAACAAAACAAAACAAAACAACTCAAATCTATTTATGTAGATCACTTTTTATGACGACTGTCTTGAGTAGTTGGATACGTTTGTACCCTAAGTTGAGCAATTTGCGATTGAAGGCGCGTGCAAACCTAGATTTGTAAATTTCCACAGAACCCATCAATTCAGCCGTAGTTATTGGCCACAAACAAATTCGTTCAAATCGCCGGCGAAATGATCGCTAATAAGATCATTTCGCCATGAAGCATGTGAGTATGTGATGCTCTATGGTACACTTGCCTTGTTTTTCTTGACAGCCTTATCATTCGCTGAACATGTGTTGCCCAAGTCAAAACACTGATAAGCGAAATTCCAGATTTCTCCCGACCGAAGCTGACAGCCACAAACTGATGTCCAGCTGCGATCAGTGTTCAATTGTGAACTGGTCTGTAGAAAACAGACTTAAGTCTCGGATAATTTTTTGTTTTTGCTAAAAACTGGGAAAGGAATTTGCGAATTTGTTCTACCTTCGTAGAGTTGCACTATGCACCTCTTGGACAACCCTAAATAGTCGCTTACGTTTGACAAACCTTCAACTAAGAAGTGATCTTCATCCTAACCTCGACGGCATAGACCTCTGACGTATTTCATTTTGGCTCTTGATCTGTCAAAATGGAATTTATAACGTTAGCAGTGTTGTTGTTAATAAGCTGCTGCATTCTGCAGACACTTTTTTGGTAAATTTTTTGGTAAATTTTTTATTGTCATATTTTTTTTATTTAAATTTAAATTTTAATTTCAAAAATACGTCCAGATCGTTAAATTCGTTTCTGTGCTCTTGGAAAGTGTCATTTGGGTCATAATTCTGGTTATACACTCGTACATAGTTGTTTCTGTCTTTTGACGCAGGGAAAAAACTGGGGCTATTCAATTTTTTTTTTCTGTTAAGTACGATGTTGTTTATGGTGGACTATGTTGTTTTTATTACCCTAAACGGTACTTTAAAGAAATTTTTTTTTGGTTAATAATTTATGTATTTTATAGTGAACCTTCAGACGGTTTATTAGTTTCGTTATGGTAATTGTGGGTGCTTTACGGTCAAGTTGAATAAAAACAGTTTTGGTCGTCGTCAAATATTTTAACCTGTTCTTAAGTAGATGCAAATTGGGTTTTGAGACGAAAATTTGTTTCTCATTTTTGCAATTTATTTATTTTTTTAGTACAAAAGTGTTTTAGTGAATTATTAAGAATTGGTTGTGTGGTTTTTATTGACGCAGCAATTGATGGGTTTGGGTTTTTTGGAAGTGTTTTGCAGCGTTCAAAAGACGCATTCGGTGATTGATGGATAACAAGAAATCGAAAAAATTGTTTTTGATACTATGCCTCTGGTGCGTTGCTTGTAAAGTGTTTTTATGCATTTTTTGTTTAAATCAAACCTTTGGACTTGACATACTTTTACATGAGATTGGCAGGCAGGCTCTTGTTCAAGTGCTATATATTTTGTTCAAGTGCGATGTCTGACTTTGTTATCAGTTTATGGCTTCTGGTTAAATATTTTCTGCCTGTTGAAGAAAAGCCAGCCTTCCAGAGAAGAGTTTGACGTAGAAGC
Source organism: Blera fallax (assembly GCA_946965025.1). Lineage (NCBI taxonomy): Eukaryota > Metazoa > Arthropoda > Insecta > Diptera > Syrphidae > Blera > Blera fallax. The sequence continues at coordinate 119,017,996 of OX337244.1, forward strand.
ACAGAGACCACTTTTTTGGCAGAATACCTTTTGCAGTTTTTGAAGCCCACTTGAAGCTTAACTTAAGTTGAAATAATTTCTTCGTAACATTCATGATCTCTATTCTTTACTTAGCTCCTAGGGGACTACAGGACATCTCCAATTGTTGGTTGCCTTGGCAATGACTTAAATTTGATCCCAAGATTTTCCTGACTCCTTTACTTCTTTCTCCAGTCTTCTCCTCCATAACGCTCTTGATCTTTCTGGTTTCCGGTGGGCTGGATTGGATTCCAAGTATATTGCCTCAGAACATATGTATGTATGTATGTAAATACATTAATCGGAGATCAAACATTTTTGACATCATCGGAGACTTAATTAGGGCTTTGTTTTCATGATGTAGTAAGGTGTTCGATTTATATTGAATTCCCTGCCTCAAAGTCGGTTTACATTAAGTAATGTGCAGATCACAAATTAAGGCTTAAAGATGAACAATTTTAACAGTTTTTCGCTGAAATAGCCGACGAATTTTCGTGTTTTAAAATCCGAGTTGTTTCCATTTAATTGTGATCCATTATCTCAGTGTATTCTCAGTGAAGACTTTCAATGCTAACTCGAAGTCTCCTTGCATTTTTATGATTTCCAGCCTAGATAATCTCTAGATCCTTGGACGACTATTTGAAAAAAAGTTCATTTAAATCTGTTTCGTGGTTTGTGTTTTGAATGAAAGCATTGAGACCTCTAAAAAATCTAGGAGCCAGCCAAGGTTGTTCCTGAAACAAAAACCGTGTTCAACTTCCTTTTTCTTAGAAACCCAAGCACCTGTTTTTGGATTTTTCTGCTCACTTTATCGCTGAGATAGAGTCTAGAGATGCTTACAAATGCCTGTCGATTTAGCTCTTTGAATTCCTGGAGATTGAAGTCTTCTGTTAATATCTCTTTTGGGAGTCACTTTGCTTGTGTTGCAACCAAATGATCGCTACAGTTTGAAGTGCAGATGAAAGTAAAAGTATCTATTGAGGGGAAATTTTGGACAAATTATTGTGCCGTCTAACTTCTTTATGGGTAGCCTCATCTATTTTTCGTAGCTATCACGTATGTACATAATTTCTTAAGACAGTTTTACCCTCATGGCGTGTTGTGGGTAAGTTTCTTCGGCACCCGCAGGAGACAAATCCAGCACTTATCCAGTTCTGAAAAGGCTGGACAATTCGTATTGCTTCTAACCTGGCTGCCAGGTCACACTTGAATCGAGAGAAACGAGATCTCTTATGAACTTGCAAGGCAAGGATCAGAGAGAATTTTCTCATGACCCGAACTAGAGCTATGCTTGCCAGCATCTGCGTTTAGTAGTTTCATCGACAACTCGTTTCCACGTGAACACAATAGTCCCGTGCATCGATCTGTTGGATGCAAACAATCGCCCGGTTATCTGCGAAAAATCCGCACTTTTTTTCCTGTTCTTCAGGAGAATTGACTGCAAAAACCTAAGTTTTTCATTGCTGAAGTCCCTTTTCGTTCTTCTTTCGAAAGTTGGAAAAAAAATCGTTAAAGTAAGGTGTCTGCATGGTTAGTATAAAGGACCAGTCTTTGAGTCTGAGTTCACCTGCAGATAGTAGCAAACTTCCAAGAAAAAAACCCAAAATATCTTGGCTTGACGATGCCACCGGTAGCCTCAGACCCTAGTTTAAAGCTATATCCAAAAGGCTTTTCCTTTTTGAAAAGTATGTATATGCATCAGACAATTTTGAAAAAATCTCCTTAAACTTCGCATGCAGCCAGTTTCAATCTCTGCTTCTTTTCTGGCTCAACGCCTTTATCGGAATTTCAAAATCTTAAGTTCAATTTAAGGGTCAATTTAATTTATATATAGAAACCAATTTAAAACAAAATTAAGACTAATAAAATAAAAAAAAGTTAATTAAACTATAAACACTTATCTCATATAAAAAAAAATTCAGACAGCTATTAATCGATCGGATCTCTGTGTTCAATGGAACTCCGATGACCTTTGAATATTACTGCGCAGTAGAAGCTTTCAGGTTAAAAACGTTAAAAATACAAAATCGTATAAAGATCAAGGTATAAACTTTAATGCAGCAGTTAAGTGATAACATTGTTAAAATAAAATGCTCTTTCCTTCCACGAAAAAAAATACTTGATTTGTGTTTGAATGCTTTGTCATTGCTCATCGTTTTGAATATGGATCCAAGATAGCCTTTTAAAAGACCTTTGTAGAGTCGTCTTGATGGCCCCAAGTATTACACGTTTCGTATAGCTTCGATGTCTTTTTGAGTGCCATGTATAAAGAATGTTTGGTTCCTTGCTACATGAAAAGGGGCGCCATCTAAATACAAGCTAATTCAATTAAGTTAAAAAACCACGGTAGGTAGGTTGCGATTGCCCTCTCATATGAACTTCGCCATTCAGAGCCATAATTCCACAACGCAGTGTATGGAGTAATGGGGCCCAACCTCCTTCAGTTCCCATTCTGTGTGGTACACCGATGCCTTAAAAACAGAAAATGGAGTTGCTGCAGGCATATCCGGCCCCAACTTCAAACAAGCAGTTCCTCTGGGCTGCTCGACATCTGTCTTTCAAGCCGAGGTTTTTGCAATTGAGTATGTGCCAGAGTGTGCATCAGACGCAGACCTGGATGCCTAAAGCAACACGCTGCTCACAATCATATTACCATTCGTGAGGGAATAGAGGGCGACGAAATTGCTAATGAGGTAGCCAGACTAGGATCGCAATCTTCATTCATTGGCCGGTCTCCCTTTAACGGCTTACTCACTAGCCACATAAAGATGGAGTTTAACTCATGGAAGCTCCAAGATATAATCTCAAAATGAAACTGTGCAGCCAGTTTACGTCAAGCCAAGAGATTCATCAATGCTTCCATTAGCAAGAGAAGTCAGCAAATTCTTTCACTGAACAAGCGTGATGCTAAGTTCCTCACGGACTTCCTTACCGGACACTGTTCACTCAACTATCATCTCCACAAGATGCGCATGAGTCCTACGGACATGTGCCGATTTTGTTTGGAAAATCAGGAGACCGCCGAGCATATCCTGTGCGACTGTCCCGTCATGGCTCGAAGGAGGCAAAGACACATTCGAAGGGAGTTCAGTTCCCCAAACAAAGTCAACCTGTCACTCGCAAAAACGATCCTACGGTTCCTCCGCGACCTTGATCTTTGATGTGATAACTGCTCTCTCCATTACTAGGAGAACTTAATCAAAGATCTCTTTAGGTCGCTTGTATGGCGTTCCTAAGGATAGGCAGGAGGCCCCTCAGAGCCTAATTCTGGTTATCCAGGATATACATAGGCGCCTTCTGGCTTTTTCGTGAGGAAAGCAACTCTATTAGGTTGCGATTAGCAAGATTCACTTTCGGCGGTTTTACTGTGTCCACTTTCTAGGGTTTATACCTGATAGGGCTGCAGGCAGCTACTTTGAAAAGAAGATAGTTCCACACAGTTTCTTTGACTATCATCCAGTCTCATCGCTGAATGTGCATGTGCAACTTCGCTAGTAGTGTGTGGAAGCTAATGCATGCAGAATAATCATTCTCATGACGCAATTTTGGTATTACGGTAAATTTAAATTTTCAAAAGACTTCTGCCCTTGACCAGGATGTGTCCTTCGGATTGATTAATGCCTTCAGAATGAATTAAATTTCATTCAAATCGGTTGGGTGGTTTTGAAGGTGTAAAGGTGTAGAGGTGTACCAACCTGATTTCCAACTTGGAAAGATCTTTTAGATGCAATTGTAAAAAATGTATCTTTTCACAATTTTCGATTTTAAACCTTCATACCTCCATTTGGATGATACTTAATCCCACACTAAAATCAACTTCTCCGCCCACAGTAAGACAGCGGATGATATTTACCACCTCCACGAGATATGATATTTAACGATGCCACCTTTTCCACATCCATTGCATAATTATAAGCAGTAAACACCGTAAGGACTGAAATTCAGACTCTATCCGCCCACTAATCCCCGTTTAAACACGTTCCACTTCAATGCATTTAACTAAGAAATTAGCTGAACATCCACTTTATAATTACGATGATGATGCCAACCGAAACGTATAATCCTTTTCCATATAATTATCCTCGTGTGAATCTTATTTTACATATTTATTTTTATTCCTACATACTCAAGTTAAAAGTGTCCTTTTTCCAATTGCAGGTACCGTCAGACACGTTTCTCTTCCCGGCGTGTTCGGAAACGTGTAATTTTCAAACATGGAGACTGTAATGTTGTTCAAGGAAATGTCGCGAAACGAAGACGAAGGTATCTACAGGTGAGTCGGAGGATTATTATAATTTTCTTCTACCCCCTGCTTGTTTTTCCCCTACGCCCAAGTCCATATACCTCCAACCAACTAACCTTCTGTTTTTTGTTTTTCTGTTCTTTTTTTTTTTTCTTATTTTTCGTATCCTTTGTGCGTCTCTGCCTTGAGGGGAGGTACGTACAATTTGTCTCCGTTTTGCATAAGCTGAGTACATATACTATATATATGTGGAATAATTATGCAGAAAAGGATACATTTTGCATACGTATCACTTCCTGTTGGGTGTATTATAAGGATACATTTCCATATGGAGGACCACTGGATGTGGGCGGCTGCTAGAAGAATTCTATGTATTCATTTAGAATCTCTTTTTCCTTTCCCAGGATATATTCACAACGTTAGTGGACGCACAATGGCGCTGGACTCTGCTGGTGTTTGCGCTCAGCTTTCTATTGTCGTGGACAGCGTTTGGTTTTGTATGGTGGACGATAGCATACGCACATGGTGATCTCGATTTTATACACCTGCGAGAGACGAACGCCGAAGCAGTCCAGAATATGACCTTTACCATGTGCGTCACCGAGATCAGAAGTCTCACATCGGCATTCCTGTATTCAATTGAAACGCAACACACCATCGGTTATGGTAATCGATTTGTGACGGAGGAATGCCCAGAGGCAATCTTTACAATGTGCTTCCAGTGCATTATGGGAGTCTTTATTCAAGCATTTATGGTCGGCATAGTTTTTGCGAAACTTTCGAGGCCAAAGAAACGCGCACAGACGTTATTATTCTCACGGAATGCGGTCATCTGTCATAGGGATGGTGTACCGTGTTTGATGTTCCGTGTGGGTGATATGCGGAAGAGCCACATCATTGAGGCGCATGTGAGAGCACAGATCATTCGAAAGAAGGTAATGAGGTGAAATCCTTTGGAAAAGTGAATTTTTTTATAAATCTATTCCTGTCTAGGTGACGAAAGAGGGTGAGATTATGCCATTCTATCAGCAGGAACTGACGGTTGGTGCTGATGGTGGTGAGGACAGGTTAATGTTCATTTGGCCAACGACAATTGTACATAAGATCGATCGGAAGAGTCCACTTTACACATTGTCCGCATCGGATATGCTGAAGGAACGCTTCGAGGTTGTAGTTATGTTGGGTAAGGTTTAAATTTTTTTTTTTTTAACTTTTGACCAGAAATCATGAATTTGTGATTTTTTTTGCAGAGGGTGTGATTGAATCAACTGGTATGACAACGCAGGCACGTTCGAGTTACCTTCCATCAGAAATTTTGTGGGGACATCGTTTTGTGAATGTCGTGTCCTTCCGGAAAGAGACCGGCGAATATGAAGTTGATTATACGCTTTTCAACAATACATACGATGTTGATACACCGCTATGTAGCTCCAGGCAGCTGGATGAAGTTAAGGCGGAATTTAATAAGAATAACAAAGCTGGATTGGGTAAGTGCTGAAGGATGTGGAGAAAATGTTTTCGAGTTTTGTCGGATAGTCTACACCTGGCACGTCTGCCATGTCAGCTGCAACAATGAGAGAGAGAGAGTAGGAAGTGTTGCATGTCCCCTGCGGGTGTCTGGTAAAAAACTTCTTTGACAACCTTAATGAGATCTCGGGGAAAGATAAGCGAACTAGTCAGTTTCCTAAATGCCACAGGATGGTTGTAGAGGATTTACGCTCTTTTCTTCTACGTTTTTACAACAACATTGAAAACCAGGACAAGTGAGTTGTGGTATTAGAAGAGCATTAAAGCGCTTACTAAGCCTCATCGTGGAATGGTGAAACTACCACTTCTACTTACCTACCTGCTCACCTCTGTCGAATAGAGCCTTCCTCTGTAAAATATCCAAGTTGTCTTGCATTCTTGGTATCCCTTCTATCTCCTTAGGGTTCTCAGAGCACGTACGTACCATTGCGTTCTACCTCGTCCTTCTCTCGTCCTGTGAAAGGTTTTACTTCAGTGAGTTTTATTAGCAGTCATACTGCGGTTGACAGTATTCCATTGGATAGCAAGTTATGTAAGCGCCTTAAGCAATCACTTGTACAGCTACACGGATGCAAACTATTTCTCCTTAAAGGGACATGAAAATGGTCAAATATTGCAGAAAAAACGACATGCACTGAGCAAAATTTCGATTTTTATCACAACGTGTCCTTTAGAGATGGGTATTAACCCAATTACCATACATTTCACACGAAGCAGCAGGAGCGTGGTCCGCATCTCAAAAGATTCTTGAATAGAACTCTTACGCTTCATGGTGGATCACTCAAAAGCAATCAGTTCGACATTTTTCCATCTGTGGTCCTGCTGAAAGCGTCCAGTTTAAGTAGATGTTTAGATGCAGCGATGCGTATATTCATCGCCTTGCTGATTGTCACAGAACAGATGAACAGCTCTGCCTTACCCTCCTTTTCCAATTGTCAGCAACGTCTGTGTTATGGTGCTGAACACTGATTAGGTTGCGTCTCATAGCTTTAACAAAAGTTCATTAAAAGGAAGACATGCGGAAGAATAATTCTCGATCGAATCCTCAGTACCTTGTAGTTCGGTTAGCAGTTATCGTTTGTTCAGATATTCGAATACCAGGTCAATAAAAATACCTCAAGCTGACAAGATTCTTTTAAAAAAAATCATATATTTGGTGGTACAGATCGTATGTGGTCCAGAGCCTAGTTTCTCACAACCATTCGTATTGTGCGTGTTAATTTTTTTGTTTGCATAAATGGGAGAGACCTACAGCTCAGAGTTACATTCGAAAAGCTTTTTTTAATTTAGAATCTTTTGTTTAATTAAGAAGTTGTGTCATGAGAATTATTACTCTCGGACGTGAAAAACCTTTTTGCTATTCATTGGCATTCGAATCTGGAACATCCCGCTGAATAGACCAACGCACGAACCACTGAGCCACGGCGCCCACATGAGATCCTTCCACAAATAGCAAAATTCCACGTAATTTTTTTGTGATAATCAGAAAGACAACAAAGTTGTTTCTATGTTTGTTGCAGGTAGAACAAATATTAGTTCTCCTTTCAAAGGTCCAAGAAATGTAAGCAAGTTTCGCTAAAATGGTTACAGAAAGCTTACTCCGAACAAAACACGAAACCTTAGTTAAATTCCCTCTATCACATTGCTAATAAAATTTTTTCTTCTGTCCTTCCAGAACGCGCCCTATCCGCCGGTATCTTGCCCCGGATTTCATCGGCTGCTTCCCTAGATCCTGCCAGTGATGAGTCGTTAGACTCCGGTCGATTGCAAATGCGATCGAACTCAATACCAAATGGTATCTTGCCCACCGAAGACACCGATGGTAATTCCAATAACAATAACAACACCTCCAGTAATTCAGCACTATTGCCACCAACCGGAGCAACGATCAATAGTATTAATGAAAAATCAAAATCAAAATCGGCGCCACGAAGATTGTCAATTAAACAAAATCAATTACCACTCGACTCAATTTGCTGATATTTGTTTTCCAACTATTAGGCAAGTTTAAAGAAAACCTAGGCAAACTTCATTCAAAATGTTAACTAAAAACAAAAACCTAAAAAAAAACAACAAAAATTCGCCATATAAATTGTATATTTCAATTGATTTTGCTTCTCAAAAAAACCAATATTATTTAATATTTAATGTGTAAAATTAAGGAAAAAAAAAACATTTTTTTTGTTATTTTAATTTTTATTTCAAAAACACTCTTCCACTTGACTTTATTTCTTGTTTCTGTTGGAACATATTCGAAAGAATAAAAAAAAGTTTATTTTTAAAAAAAAGCCGCTATAAAACATTATGAATTTATAAAAAGCAAAAATTTGTTAAACAAAAAAAAAAAAAAGAAAAAACAATTCATTTTAGAAATTTAAAATTTAAGCGGGGGGTGATCCAATAAAATGCAAAACTTATAAAGAAAAATGCTTTATGCAAATTTTTGTATTGTATCAAGTGTTTTGTTAACGAATTTATTTTATTGTTTTTTTTTTTGTATTTTGCATTGATGGGGGATAAAGCTAAAATAAAAATGAAAAAGAAAAAAAAAATTGTTATATAAATAAAAAAACGAGAAGAATAGCCTAAATTAGGAATAAAAATTTATCTCAAAAAGTTATTATTTTGAAACAAACAAAAAAAAAAGAGCGAAAAACCAAATGAATTTGTAAATTAAAGTCATAAATTTCAGCCGAAACTGTAATAAGAAAAAATAAAGGATATCGCAAGGAAACACGTTGTAATTATGTATAGAAAAAGTGTACGAGAGTATTGTCCTAGTTTGTTGTTGGACAATTCGAGAGAATGCTGTTGATATAAATAAAATGTAAAATGATATTTGATGAAAACGGATGATGTGGACAATAAAAATGAAAAAAACATTTATATTTTCAATTTAAAAGATTTTTGTTTTTGAAAATTATTTGGTTTTATTCTGGAGATTTTCCGCATTACTTTAGGTGTTCTTATCAACGAAATGATGTCCGATTTATTGGGTGTAAGGGAAAATCCTATCGTCAAAGATTTTCACGTTTTATTTGAAAATTAGTTCAAAATATGATTCGGTTCGTTACTGAGCACTGTCTGAAGCATCCTTTCTGAAAGAAGGCTTTGCTTTTGGTGGAGAAAAAGTTCTTCAATGCCGTTTAGACACCTTTAAATACTCACTTTCATTGAGAAAATTCTGTAGAGATCGGAGTAGATGGTAGTCCGAACTTATAATTTTTTTAGACGGTTTTTTTTTGCCACACGTTGTCTCACATTGTTGTGATAAATGATTCGTTTTGCTTAAGAAGTTCAGAGTACACCTTTTGATCCCAGAAACAAAACACAGCATAACTTCTTTTAATGTTGATGGCAGAAGCACACGCCGTTAAACCCTTTTCTTACCACTTTTCATTGCCAGCAACTAGGGGGTCCAAAAACGGATTCTTTTTATGTTGAGTGAGGTTTAAGGAATACACTGAAACTCTGTTCATTAAATTTTTTTGCAATCAATTCGTGTGGCATACAAACAGAGTTTTGAAAAAAAAACCGAACCTCTTCATGGGATGTACTTAACGCTGTTGTCTGATGAACTCCACGCTTAAAACCCACATTTACGGAAGTCCGGAAAATACTACGTATCTTTTCGTCGTTAATATGTCAATGGCTTTTTTGATCAGGATTTATCATTCAAGGAAAAGTCACTCGAACGCAATTTTAAAAACCACCTTTGGCATGTTTTAGCTGTTGATTCTTATTTTTTCTTGCTTTCAGCACGTTGTTTCCTTTCTGGAACTCAGATTACACAGTGCCTTAAGTGCAGTTTTTCTTAACTCAAGTTGACGTTTCGTAAGCTAACAAAAAGTTGCTTAAAATTGTCAAACTTTACATAAATAACTTCGTCAACAATGCATTTGCGTGTATAAAACAAGATGGATCTTTCATGTACCCTATAAATCTTTGCCTGTCTTCTAATTCTTTTGAATAGATTGCGAGAGTCGAGAAAAAAAAACATTAAAGTGAGGTATCTGCATGTCTAGTTCAATGGAGCAGTAGTTAAATTTGGTTGTACCAGCCGATAGTAGTGACCTAAAAATAAATTCAATTGTTTGTCGATTGTTGCAGTAACAGCAGTAATCACGATCCTTAGTGGCCTATTCACTTCTCCAAAACAGCTGATAGCACGGTTATCAAACTAAGTATGCAGTATCAATTGTTTGACGTCTGGTGTGGCACCTTGATTCATCCTGCAGGAACCACAACCCGTCTTAGTTCAAATCGTTTCAGTTCCAATGAAGAAGCCTAATGATGCCACCACTTCTAAACTCACAGCAATCATTCACTCTTTAAGGATGTAGTGGCTTCTTTACGACTACGTTTGGATTTTCGGAGATCCTACAATGTATGGACCTAGCCTTCCAGATGAAAATGAATTTCGTCCAAAAATATTTCCCCCCTCCACGGACATGAAACATTTTAGGCCGGGCTTTTACACATATGAAGTACATACTAACGCTGCATCTATGAACCTGAAAATTGACAATTTATTGCTTCACTGAAACTGAAAAGTATCGTTTTCGGAGTTCACATCACAGTGCATTCAAAATATCTGGATAAAAGGGTTAGAAAATTGTCATATCACAAAAGTCACGGTTGCACTATATATGTACATACCTAAAGAAAGGATTCGAAATGGCGGTTCAAGTTGGGTTGTTCTCTTGATTGGAGGAGTCTGGTGCATTTCCATAACGTTACACTGTAAACAATTCTAACTGATGTAGTTGACGCAATGATTCAGGAAGATCTCAGCCGCTAATGCAACCCTAACCTTAAAGAATCTTAAAAATTGGGTAGCGTGACGACTGGCCACTCGCGGATTCTAGTATACGAGTACAACGAGTGGGAACGAGTAATATTCTACCAGATTATGTCTTTGAGGTACTCTAAGAATGTGCGACTATAATTTCTAGTAGAATCGATTGAATGCAAAAGGCTGTCAAGAATTTGTCTTTCTTGAAGTAGGAATTTATAAGGAAGGACACTTACGATTTTTGTAGGCCTCTGATGGCGCTATCCCACATCTGTTATGTTTGTTGATTATTTCGATGACGGCAATCAGTTGCAGTTTTTGGCAAATGTGGTATCGTTGATTCAGTTTTGTTTAGGATACAGTATATCATGGTAGTCCCAATTGTTATATTAAATATTTTATAATTTATTTTTATTTTTATAATAAAATTGCAATAGAGTGGCAGCCTTGTAACATTGCTCGTAGCATTTCTTACGCACACCACATACATAAATCAGTAATTTGTCATTGCCATCCAAACTGTAGCATACTTTTTGAAGCAAATTCAATGAAATAAGTTGCATAAAATTAGGATCACTAAATCTTAGTTGGAAAAACTTTGTTGCCTGTTTGTAAGATGACGTGTATTTGTGCGGTATACTTGAACAAAATCATGCTCCTTAAAATAATTTTTTTTTTTTATCCCTCCACAGTCGCCATCAACGAATACAATAAGAAATTTTTGAGTTTTTCTTTGTGCGGCTTTTGAATTGTTTAGAACCCTTCCTTCCCTATAATTTAAGGCGATTTTGCAGTGCTGAGATAGCTACATTAAGAAGCATTAGGTCTTCATCCGCCGACAGCACATTACTTTCGTAGATAAGCCTCCTTATTTCGTTTAGGACGGAACATATCCCAATAAAATGAATGACATCTACTGTCCCCGTCAAGTTACCAGAGCTGCGAAGCACGGGTAGGTCTTCTCTGTTTGGGTGATAATTAAGATTCAGAAGATCTTCTTTCTGTCTGTCGCTATTTCCTGAATGCTGTATTCATGCAGGTTATTACGGCTCCTATGCTGTGATACCAAAGCATGTTCGAAATGCATTGACTTAGCCTGTTCAATGTTATGTAGCAACTTCCATACTTTCGCTGTTCTAGTACCATTTTTCGTTTCGTTTTTTTTCCCTCCTCTCTTAATTTTCTCTCATTTGACTTTTCTAATTTAAGGATTAAGATGTTCTCGTATAACTTGCAGTTGTCATACAGCCTATTGATCTTAAGTTTTAGTAAACCGTAGTGCTTTCATCAGTACCCTGTGTACTCGACACTTTCCGGTGGAATACCTACTATGTCCTCGGCTTATGTCGCAAATAAGCTTGGACTGAGCAAACATCCCTGTCTTATTCCCGACAGCGAATGGAACCATATTGATAACTCATCGCCACTACACACCGCTGATTTGGTATCCGATTACAGGTTTTGAATGACACATCCGAACTTCATTAATATGCTCATGCAGTAAATCGTAAAAAAGAGATTTAAGAGTGGATATAAAGTCCTCAAAAAACCCACGCAGTTTTTTTTACCATCTTTCAATGAGAGACGCATCCATGCATTCATGTACATAGATAGCCGACACTGCATTTAAAATGCATTTAAAAAAGAATTGTTCCTATAATTTACTGGATATGGTGGTAGACGTCCTTTATCATAAATTCGGAAAAGTAAAGGCTCTCTAAAACGGCTTAAGACTACTCCACTATCTGTAATGTTATCAAACCTCGCAGAAAGCTTGGTATGCAGCTAATTATAATCATATTTAAAGAACTCGGAAGTCATGCCACCCGATCCTGCATTTTCGTGAGTGATTACCAGTTTTGATCTAACTTCTGATGATAACAGAGCCTTGCAAACAGTGTACCCTTACGCAAGTTCTTAAGTTAATAACGATCAACTTGCACACACTAAAGTTAGAGGCCTATTTGAATTTGTTCCAAAAGTGTATGTGTGTACATTAAGTTGTATGTTATGCAACTAATTTAAAACATAAATCTGACGGACAACTTAATCCCTCCAGGAAAATAAATCATTAATTTCGACACATCACTCAATTCTGAACTCTGCTGCGACCTTCTTGGGAAGTCTACGTTACCTCTATCAATAATCCAATATTGTCAACTTCGCGATCTATCATTGCACCAAATTTGTATCCAATATGTCGAAAATTAACTCATCCTCCATCATCATCAACCGTCATCGAGTAATGACAACGTTCCGTCTGGGGGTTGTTATTCAATTATCTGCCGATTACGACCACCGACAGCGGTGTGAGTATTGGCACTACTGGACGTTGGATAAGTCAGAAAATTCGATCTTGTCACCCAGAAGCAAAGCCAAAGTTCACACCAAATGATTGTGGGGTCATTTAATACTACAGCCCCGGTATATAATCTCATCTGACGGAAGAGAGACTCGAGCAGGGCATAATGTCCGCGTTGAGGGGTGAAATACTTAAGCAAATTGCAAATTTTCAATTAATCTGACCGCCTGGCAGATAATCTGTCGGTTTGTTGGTGTTAAACAGTGTTGGCTATGTAGCAGGCACTGTGTGTCATTAAGATGTGTCTGGTGTGGTTGGGAATGAAGTTCAATTTAGTTCCGTAATCTGTTGGCTAAGTTCGTATCTAATGAATGACATTTTACAGAAAAATTGTCGTGTTTGTAAAGAGTGCAATTGAATTTATTATTTCTGAGAACATTACATCCTTCGGACTTGAGGACGATTGCAGTGTTTTTCAAGTCGAAGTTGCTGCCATAAAAGAAGCTGCGGACATGATTAGCGAGGGAAACGTCTCTGGAAAAACAATCAGCGTCAAAGCTTTGCACTCAACATCGGTGAAGGCCAAGCTCGTAAAAACGTGCACTGAAAGACTGGGTGATATCTCAGCCAACAAGTTGGACGTCTGTTGAGTACCGGGCCACATGGGTATACCAGGATGAACTAGCCAGCGCAGGAACAAATCTACGCACACCGCGGGCCCCTCCCGAGGCTAGCACACTGCTTAGCACCATGAACAGAAAGATAGACCAACGAGGAAGCGAACAATCATTGGTATCGATTAGATAGGTTTGCTACAGCCTAATCGTTATGGCCAGTCTATGACTCAGTCGCATCGATATTCGAATATCTCTCGGCGACGTGACGGGACACTGTGTGATAGGCAATCAGTAGGACAACCCCACAACGACTTCTATGGGAACTGCAGGGACGGGGAGAAATCAGAATTAATTCGCCACTTGCTAAGTGATTGTCCAGCACTAGCCATCAAAAGGAAGGACACTCTTGGGAGCTACTTCCCTGCGGACGTGATTTTCTGAATTTTACCCGTCGAGCCTTACAGCTTATTTCAAATCTAATCCCTTTCGTGGAAAAACGAGCTGCATCTCCTCACGGTGGAGAAGTTTGTGCAGCCCCTACGTAACTTAAAAAAATAAGCATTATTCTGTCATTAATTTGTTTCCAAGTCAGTAAGGCCCCAGTGTAATAAATTTTCCATTTTCTCATCTGACTGCCATCGACGTTTCAGCTTTCAACCGGCGGGCGCATCCGTTTAGATCTAGCTTCAGCTCTGTACGCCACATCCATCAAGTGTTCATTGTACGAAAACCGCTTCACAAATTATGACCCTAATTAAGACACCGACATCATCTGTTCCTGTCTAGCTACCTATTACACCCACACTAGCACTCTGAGAGCTGGCAATCCAAACATCAACATCATCCAAAAGTACGTAGATACTTTCTGAACTTGACTTTGATCTTTCGCGCTGTAACGGATTGCGGTGTTCCTGCATTCATCTAACTGTGACCTCTATACTTCTACTGGGGTAATAAATAATAATTCCCAGCTCAGTCACAATTGGCATAGAACTTGACACTTTCGGTGCGCGACTGTAATTACACTTCACACACATTCGAGCATGCAAATTGGATTTCGTTTCGGCAGAAGGCGGAGAGTTATGATTTAAAAAAAAAAAATTTAACGCACCTGCTGAATGTGAGATTGTTCGAAGCGAGTGACATCTAATTACCGAAACAGCTGTTCCGTGCAAGATTTATGGCCTCCGAAAAGAGCTCCAAGTGTATCCATGACATAAGCAATTTCAGTTGCACCTACACTCATTAGCAACCCGCCCACACAGGTCTGTGGCTCTGTTGCACTTCATTGTATAGACTTCAGTCATGCTAAGACACTAAGCTTTCCACACAAACAACAAGAGTTAAAAGCTTCATCAATCTACTGCGCCACCCTACAATCTACACCACCGCAAGTACATCAGAGCGGATCTACTTACTCGTTACGCGACGGTTTAGAACGAGGGAACACCAGTAACTCTCTAGTATCTCAGATGTCGCCAAATCTTTTGTTCGTCGATTAGTCGGTGTTTGACTTGGCCCACGTTCAGAAGACGTCGAGTACGCCCTCAGACATAACAATTGGCTTGCGGCTGGAAATTGACTTGCGGAAAAGCGTTTTTCTCCATTCACAACTACTCCGCACACAATCGAATACTTTGACCAGTCCGGGTAGTATCTAAAGGGTGCTTGTTTGTGAGAGAGGTGCTAACGCGTCTAGCAAATATTGTTATGCATTGCGGAATTTGTGATTCTACTTAGCGCAGTTAAGTGATCGTGAAAAGATCTCTTTAAGAGTCCATTACTCTACGGCAAACAGTGATATTTATAGAAAAGTTAATCTTCCTATTTCGGATTGGGAATGATGTGTGCTAATTAATCTGGTGAATTGCTGTAGTGATTGCTACCTGTTGAACGGGCGTTTAGTGATTTTTCATTCCGGTTAATGAAAGTTCTTTCCTAAGTATTATAGGTAAGTCGTGAATAATTACGAATATGCTCGTAGGTGGATATCGGTTGGGCTTAAATGACAGAAATACAGTGGTTCTGAGAAGGAAAGATCGAGCAGCGAGGTGATCGTGATCGTTAAGCTGTATATTTACAAGACGAACATAGTTAGATAATTCAAAAACTGTTTATCTAACTCAGAGATTACTTTACGATCTCGTCCGATTATACCATAGGGACATAAAACCAAGTATCCGACGTACGACTTTTTCTCTAGAAAGACAGCTAATGTATGTTTGAAGGTATCGAATTAAGGGATGCTAGTTCTTGCATCTTTTGATACTCATAGTGAATAATGCCCCTAGCTCAGATCAGAGCCTTGAAATATAATCGCATTCAGCTTACATGCAGATACTTCTGAGAAATGATCCCACCCAGCCTTTGATCATCTCGTAGAATACATAGATAAGAAAAAGGCTAGGGACTTTGCGCGATCAATTAAGTACGATCTTGAGCTAAATTGATTAAACATTTCCGTAAGGCCTTATTGGTATGTTGACCATAATCATCATACCGCAAAATTTAAGAGAATGGACGTGAATATTGTATCTTTAAGCCATTTCGTCCTAAATTTCATACTTCGAGCTCTCCTTCGATTATATTGCCGAAAAAGAAAAGTAAAAGGAAAAGGATTTCATATCACAAAAATCCTGCGAAACTTCTATGGTCAGTGCTGGTTGTAGCATGATTGAAAGAATTCTGAGTACCGAAATATCTCCTCAAGTGTGAACGATTTGTTCAATCATTTCTTAAGCTTCGGTTACCCCTCCAGGTTTGTAACGCATACAAGTGTATCTCATCCTGAAAACATAACTTATTTGCACTGAATTGTTTCAGCTTTGCTCATAGGGTTGACTATGTTTACGGACCTGAATATCCTTGCGCAAGTTATTAGGTCTTGTACTAATACATATATCGTCGTGGTCGAAAAGCTGTAGTCTATCCTGCTGTTGAGTCGTTCAACTTTCCTTTATATCGTACTTCAGTTGAAACGTGAGCCGTTGTTGAGTCTTTATCCTGGTTATCTGGCGATTTTTACATGATAGTACCAGCTGTAATCGTTTGCTTCAAGTTTTTCAAGTAATTGTTTTCAGTTACAGCATGCTCCTGACATTTGTAACATTGTACTAAACGGCATTAAAAATAGAGGTCCTACACAGCTGCATTGATACAAACCAATTTTAATCGAAAATGTCGGGTTATTTCCACAGCTTTTTTTTTATCTATCTAAACTTAAGTATCCTGACGTACATATGATTACATTTTTGATACTTTTGTGCCCTTAATTTTGTCTACATTAGAACTTGTGGGACTTTGCTGAAATACCATCCCAAATGTTTCTTCATCAATACAAGGAGTTGTCCTTAAGCTTAATTTTTTTCCGACGGTCTTCAAAATACTTTTACTTTTGAGCGTCCGGGAAAGGTAGACTTAATCTACTTAATTCATAAGAAACCAAGTCTGGATTTCCCACACACACTGACAGGCGGAATAACTGACTTTAAGGGTGGATACATTATGCCTAACAGAGCTAGAGCGATTGACTTACCAGATAAGCCAGTACATATGTCTGGTCTGACATGTTAATCTCTGGAAAAGTGCCTCAGTGTATCAAGCCGAGATGCTTTCCTTTCAGTAGGGCTAAGCGGCTTAGAAGAGCTTTGAATATTTAGGTTTTACCATCAATAAAGTAATATTCTTAGAATGTGTGCACGAATTCAGTGAATATACACTTCATAGTCACGATTTAACCCTAATTGGGTGATGCGGCGCGTATGGTTCCAGGGAAATGCGGATCCACTGACTAATCATGGGTCCGTCGCAAAATGTCTCAACCTTGTGCTGCACTATGCAAGGGTATGGTGAGAAATTCGGAGAGTATCCCTGCCTTAAACGACAGATGGAAACTTGAAAGCAAATACTTAAAGGCTGTCATCAGTATTTTATTCAGAAAAGTGCGACTGCAATCCTCTGAGGGTAACAAACTTTGAACAACAGCAGTCCTTTCGTTATCCAAAAGCATGTCCGTTTTACAAACTCCTTTCTAAATTTCCTTACACCAGATGTTGAAGTGGTTTCACTTCGATCAAAAATATTTTTTTAAATTTCGCACAGGTTCTGCAACACAGTAGGTACTCAATTTGGAACCAATTTTTCAATATTTCCCAGAATTGTCTTAGCATAGAGCTATACTTACTTTTTTTGACTACGGAGCCGCGACTCTACATATCTGTCCATACCTTAATCGTAGTGGTGTTGCCAGCTTCAAAATAATAATCACTTAAGAAATAAACTAATATATGGCTCAGAATAAATGCTTTGAAAATGCGTGATTTATAAGTTCAGCAGTGTACTTCGAGATCAGAGGCTTCACTTTCCTGGAATCTGCTTACAGCTTCCATTATCTTGTCATTTATTGATTGTGTAAAGAAAACTTTACAATTCAGACTTTTTAGACCACCAAATTGAAGCAACGCCATTCGAAATCCAAATATTGAATAACTTAGCACTCATTCTCTGGTTTCGAGAGCCGCAAAATGATATCAGTTTGATATATTGAGACTTGCGTTACTCAACACACATTCAAAAAATACTGTAAACATTCTTATCACCAGTATTTAAGAAGAAAGAAAATATTTTTTTTTGAATCTCTGTTTGCAGCCGTATTACCTTACACAATAGTGTGCACCTGATGCAGCGCAAAATACTTGCAAATTATGCAATTAACTCTGCATTTATACGAGTATTTATTTTAAGGTGCCGGTATTACTGGCTTCTATTTTTCAATTATTATCTCTGAGAGAAGACACTTTGAGTGATAAGCAATCATCTTGAGTTTTATCATCGTATCGTCGTCGTCGCCGAGCAATTTATCACTACGGATGGCCAACGTTACAACGATATAATCACCTTCACTTTTTCACTTAAGTGTTTTTCCTTCTTATGTATTGACAATCTCTAGAAGAGGACGAAATATGTTTTTAAAAAAAGGTACGTGTGTATTTACAATTTGTCTCTGACAGTGACGTTGACTGACGTAAACATGACACTTATTAACCACGAAATTGTAACGACCGTGATTTGTTCCTGGCGAAAGGTAAATATTTTCGAAATGCAATCAATTACGAGTGTCACAATTTTTGTGACTAATTGCGGTAATATATTACAAAAGTACTCACAAGCGCGAGTATTCAAATTGCATTATCAGTAGGTGACAATTGGCTGTGTACTCGAAGGCAGTTTATTGAGTTTGGCGAAGTTTTTTTTTTTGAAAAGAATTCAAGTGGTTTAATCCACTTTATTGCTAAGCAAACGGGAATTAATTTTATAACTAAGAAGTGGATGCAATAAAAATGTGATTTCGTTATAAGAAAACCAGTTTGTTTTTGTTTTTTAAGAGAACGAAACCAAATGTTAGGCAGCAACCCTTTTTTCATGTGGTTAGGGGTTCGAGTCCCAGAAAACACAAAAAAAAAGTTTTTTCACGGTTTCACCTCTAACGAATGTCAGAGAGTAGACACTTTGTGTCATGAGAAAGCTTCTAAAAAAAGGCTTTGTATGTGCCCCTTTATTTCAGGTCCCTTCTATTTGTGCGAAAAAATATAACATGCACAACACGGTCGTCAGAAGCTAGGCTCTGGAGCACTTACGATGGTTGTGGTTGCTGCTCTCCGGTGGGGCTCGAACCTGCACCGGTCGTGTACAATGCAACTACACCATGGCCACCTCAAAATTAGTTCCGCAAAATGATATGTTGTTAGATACCTATGTAGGACTATTGAACTTAACTGCTTACAGGAGGTTATACAGTGGACTCCCCCTAAGTCGAATTTTCACGGGATACCATGATTTTTCGAGTTAGAGGGAGTTTTGGAAAAATTCGAGTTAGAGAGAGAAACAAGTTTTTTTTGTTTTAAAGCGTTTATTTAATAAAAAAAAAGGTTAACATAATTTAAAATAGTTAACAAAAAAAATAAATAAAAAATAGGAATGCTAAAATATGGTGAACAAATTTTAGTTAGAGAGAAATTCGACTTAGGGAGAGTCCACTGTATACAGAAATAGGTCATTTATTTATTCCGACTTCAACTCTCCATTTTCTTCTAAACAGGTTCCACCAGACAATTAGTTGAGTAGTTAAAATGATGACAATGGTGCTTGCATATAATGGATCATGAATGGCTTGGCGAACGATATTTTTAGTGACGATAGACTATGTATTGCACGTATTGTTAGCTTGTCATGCTAATTTTATAGCTCATTACTGATTCATTTAGCTATTGGTGCTAGTAACTTGGTATAGTAAGCTGATAGCTTCGCTTGTATTCTATGAGTTTTGTTACAATAGCTGTTAAAACCCAGTACGAGAAGGTGGAAGCTAATCGTTCACACACAGCTAATTTTTAAACATGGCACTATTCGAATCCCCAACGATCAATCAATCAATACCTGGATAGAAAACTTCTCTGTTCAAAACATCGAGAACTTCCAAATGTGTTGTCTGTTTTCTGGTAGTGTAAATTTGTCTTTGTGGTGACATGGGGCTCATCATCGGCAAGGGTTCTTTAAGTACGACAACGATAGGGCCAGTCCTCGCATATGCATCCGTTGTTTTGTGAAATAAGTATTTTCGTAAATATGTCACTCCAAGGAACAGCTTCTCTCGGCTGCGTAGGATTGTTTTTTAGCCTACCTGGATCCAACGTGGATTCCCTTCTAGGCCTCCCCCTGCCTTGCCTTGTGCCTTGATAGATGTATCAAGAGCTGCACAATAAAAGCCATCCGGTGCTCTCCTCTTCTTAGAGAACGAGTCATTACCGTCATCTATCTTCCTTATGCCTATGTGCTTAATTATAAAGAAGGGTTGTCTGTAAACTGCACTAAAGACACTATCACCTCTAAAGTAGAACATGAACTCAAGTTCTCTCTGAATCTGGCCAGAAGACCAAGTTCATTGAATTTCGTCTGGCGCCAGACCACACGGGAATCCAGGGAAACGTGTCCTCCAGCGTACCGGACATTTGTATAACCAAACGATTGCCTGAAAAGTGCGGTTTATTTCTGAGAAGCCGCTGCTGCCTGGCTTTCAATTAACGTAGTTTTCTGTAGGGCTATGGTTCTATATATGTCTGGGCAGTCAAACAGCCTTGGAATTGCCAATAATTCGATTTAAAGTGGTTAAGCGATGCCGTGGAGATCGCTGTCATATGCCTGTGCTGGGTTACAGGCCACAGGGACGTTCGAGGCAACTGCAAAGCAGACAATCCAGCGAGGTTCGGTGCAGAACGTAACCTTCCTCATAATGGTTAGGGACCGTAAACCCCTTTTAAATGGATGTAGTTCCACTTAGATACTGCAGATATCAGTACGGCAAACAGTAGGTGGAATAACATCAGTACGTGTCTCCCATCTAAACAAATCTGTCCAAACCTGGATTGAAAACCAGAGGACTTATTTCCGCTAGTAGAACAAAATGCAGTAGGAGCCCTCACGGGCATTATCTTATATGCAGACTTGCCAGGAAGCTAGGTGCTCTTTTCAACGAATTCTATAGAAACTGTAGAGACGAAGGAAAATCCTTGCTGAATACTTCTTCGAAGATCACAGTGATGTAGCCAGGCTCGACTTAAGAAAAATCAAAAATTTTATCTCAGGGTAAAATTGTATGAACGGCGCATCTCCCTATGGCATGGATTAGTGCCGAAATTTGTTACCTCGCCTTTTGTCCCGTATGGGAATTGGCATGTAGATTCCCTGTGTTGGTAATCCGGTTTTCGCTTTGTGGTGTCACAATGGACCTTCTTTCTGGTCTAAGTGCGTCTCTGCCTGAGGGGGACAACCCAACCCATCCGTAGTCGGGGGTTCCTGTAATTCATAGCACATTTCCTAAATCCTTTTCATTCATTTATAATTTTTTCTTTTCAGTTTTTCACTGCACAATGAAGTTCAACATTTTTTCCAAACCTTCCACAAAGGACGATGGTTCAGTGGACGGGAAAACCACCGATAACACAAAATCCGAAAAGAAGCCGCTCCGTCGGCAGGTGACCATTGAGGAGGAGCCCGATTCTTTAGATAGCGTGATAAGCAATCCAGATTCATATCCAATAACAATTGTACCCAGTCGACCAGCCAGCTTATATAGATACTCACAGTACGGCAATGGAAAAGCCTTCAATCGTCAAAACAGTTGTAGGTAAGCATCCGAGCTTGTTGACATGCCAGGTATTTGAATGTGGTTTAGCAAATTTGTGTCAAAATTGATAAATTGGCACTTAGCGTGAGTTATTCGTGGGTAAACATGTGCAAAACATGTTTTTCTCAGCGACACCAATTATCGATCCCCATTCGAGATGTTTAGCAGAGATTTAGAGATTTTATTCAATTAACACCTTGTGAGCAATGATGGGCTTAAACGGGGGCGATTACAGAAGACAACTAGATTGTAGATCAGTTGCTGTTGGGCCTTATTCGCTTTTGGGTCTACCTTATAACTCGGGCTTTGAAAGTAAGGATATCGAGTGTCTTAGTGTCTAGGATCGGTTTCTAAGTGTGCGAAATAAGAAAATGCAAGCATTAACGGACGTGCACATCAATAGGGAACAAGAAAAGGACGACACTGCCATCTTGACCTCACAATGGAGACGGCAGTATATGCGCGGTGTATCGGCAACTCCATCACAAGCGGGTGATGTCTACTATGAGCCGCTTAAAGGATCTACATCCCATATGTCGCTGTGCAAAAGGTGGATATAATTTTAAAATCTGATTTTATCTTAAGAAATTGTATATAACTGAGGTATAAGCAGAAGAAGAGTAACATAGTGTTACGCGTTGCGGATTAGTTCTCGTCGCATCAACTATGTTGTTTCCAACTGCTATCGAATGAACTCTTTTTCTAATTAGAGGAATCGGGTATTTCACTTACTTCCCTTGCTGAGTGGAAGAGTGTTCTTAAATTCAAGAAACCAATCACAGTTCCTTTAATATAACTGAAGGTCGTCAACGCACGATCAGTCCTTATCCAAGGTGAAGTATCAGTGAAGTGAGCCTTGAATATCTCAGTAATGAAGAACGCTAATCTACGTTAACCAGTTCAGGGAAGTAGCACTGGATGAGCTGCGCTTGAAATTTTAGTTTGCATTTGTAAGGTTCAACACCTGGGGACCACTATTTAGAGGTAATGTGAGCACAGACTTCATTGTTGCGCTACTGAGCAGTCAGTAGCCGAGCAACCGCGAGTGTGCCGCTGTCCTCCTCATCTCTTTCAAAGTTTCCTCCGTGGCCTTATCCAAGCTCTAAACAATATCGCCCAACAGGGAGCCTGTAGGGCTCAACCATCTCAGTTAGCTAGGCTACCAAAAGCGTGGCGCCGCGCCGTCCTCTTCACTTACACCGGAGTTGCCTCCGTGGCCTCATCCTAGCTCACAACAATGGCGCCCAACTTGGGTCCCGTGGGGCTCTACCAAGTGAACTAGCCAGGCTACTACGTGCATGTCGTCGTCCTCAACATAACTCACAACAATGTGTGGATGGACGGACTTTATAGATGCACAAAACAGAAACTAATACGAACGAAGACAACCTGCTACAAAGACCAACTAACTTTCGTCTATATGAGTATGGTTGTGAGTGAAGGGTTCGTTTAGGGGTTACCTTTCATAAATTCAGACCGGAAAAATAGTGCTTAGTTCGTGTCGTAAGACATTAAGAGTGGGCTGGTCAAACTGTGCCAATAATGTCTGGTATACTTCGGATTCATGAGGAACTGTTGGAGAGGACAGACGCTGGGAAGTTGAGTGGCAGCTACAGATTAAGTTCAGATTAAGTGTAAATTAGTACGACGGCGTAGCTTAGTTTAAGTATTCTTCTCCTGTACTCCATCTTTTAAGTGCGTTCGTGGTCAAGGTAGAGTAGCTTCCTTCTTCCTTTTGTTTAGTTTGCTTATACCTGTATATTAGGCACGAGAATTTGGTTGCTCAAAGCAGGTGGTGCATGAAGGGGGATGAAAAGAAAAACCCCGTACGACGAGTCCGGCTAAGCAACTTCAAGCTTGCCGCCGTACTCTTCACATACACCGAAATTGCCTTAACCGTCGCCTCATCCTAGCTCACAAAATAGTGCTTTGGTTGGTTAAACTGGGTACATCGATGACTCAAACTAAAAGCATTCGGTACGGAAAGACGAAACTCATGAAGACCATTTTTTCTCCTATGAACACTGATCGACATTGAAATGATCGTTGCGTAAGCTTAACATCATAACTTGCACTTCTTTAATTTCATGTAAGCTGCTCCTGAAATGTCCAACCTCTAAAATTTAATTAAAACCCAACTAAATCGCCCAGTAAATCACATCCCACGCGCCGAGTATCAAAACAAATTAACATCACAGTAGGTTACCCTGGTCAAATGATTATCCGCGCCACGGATTCTATCACTTCTGATTTCTCAGCGGGTCATCTTGAAAATTTAATTCAGATAAAAATACAAACCTAGGCGCCGCCGCTTGACAAGCACCTCCCTCTGACAAACTATAACACGAGCTTATTGCCACACACTCAAGATCTTCGTTTGAATTTAATTAAATGCACCACCTAAAGACGGCTATCATTCGGGTGAAGAATATTAAATTCCACATGTGGCCACATGTGGTTTTGTAATACTGCACTTGAATCTGTTGTAGGAAATTAAACAATTTTCAGCTAGATGATCACCCAGTGGAGACTTTAGACCCCAGCTATGAATATGTAACGTGCTAATGCGCCATTGTTGTACTATTTTTGATAGTAAATTACGAAATCACGACTACAAATCGACCATAAACTGTTCATTGGCATTGTCATTTGAATTAGCATGGCTAGTGCAACAGTCTGTCTAAGAATTTGTAAGTAGGCGTTAGGGAACTTTGCAATTAGACTGAGAGGATTTGTAGATTTTATGGTTCCGCCTTGTGTAGCGCGTTGCAACAGTTGTATGCCTCGTAGTCTATGAATATTTATGGCGTAATCGCAATTCAAATTAGCTGCATCTTATGTGGGTAAGGTAATGAATACAGCTGTTGACAGAGTGTATTACCTGAAAGGCTGGCTTACAGTCACAAAACGTGAGCGAATTAGCTTATGAATTTTGTCACGGATATTACATATGCAGTTTAGAATAAGAGCAGTAGAAAAGCTTTGGACGAGCTTTCGATGCTAATTATATACTACTAGTGTAGTAGGGCCCTTAATGTGTCGATATAAGATGACCAGAAGTCATTTCGAGGCTCTCAATAAACCTCAGTATAGCCTTTGGTTCCAGATTCGCAATTTTTGCTGGACTGACAGAGTCCTGCACCAAGTAAAGTATTCTTTTCCTTGAGTCTTCTGGACAAACGCAAGGAATATGTTCTTTCATCCCTTTTTCGCCTCAATAGCCGGCATATGTCTGACAACTTCATTTAGTGCAGATGATGTCCAAGTGGACAATGTCTCATCAGGTTAGGGTTCTCAAGATTTTTTTGTTGAGATCGAATAAAGTGGTTCTCACGCCAAGTAGAGTAATCTTTTCCTTGAGGATTCTGGACAAACGCAAGGAATATATTCATTCATCCCTTTTTCATCTCAATAGAGCCGGCATATGTCTGACAACTTCATTTAGTGCAGATGGTATCTAAGTGGACAATGTCTCATCAGGCCACCCCTTAGGGTTTCAAGACTTCTTTGTTGAGATCGAATAAAGTGAAAATTGGCCTTACATCGGTTGGTGTTGGCTAACTTTTCCGATTGATTCAGGCAATGAAGGTTGGCTTAGTAGTCAGTGTGTCTGTTGATCTCTCATTGTGTTATTTTGGAGTGGGCACTGTTAGGTGGTACACAAAAGTAGGGTTCAAGACTAACGAGTGGCCCAAAAGCGCCTCTTTTCACTAGAGAACGCCCATTCGTTATCTCCGAAATTTTCATGACCTGGAATTCAGGCTACGGTAACCCTATTCCTCGATGAAAGATTTTCGAATTGATTAAGATTTTGTCTTGATCTTGCGTCTTAAAACTCACTTCGAGTGAGTTTGGGACCGCTGTTGTCATGAATTTCTCAGCCGATTATAAGGCCTTAAACTTCGCGGGGACTCCTGCTTCTACTTCGGGTTATAGAAGTGATCTCAAAGCTCATCTCCTGTATCAACTTTGTTGATGGCTTTTGCTGGATTGTTGCCGCGCAGCTCCGAAAACTGCTTACAACATTTCACACGATATTTGATGAGGCAGCCTTTAACGTATTTTTTTGACTACTGTAAACGAAATGATTGGTAAATTAATATGAAACTTGACATTGGTACCTATAAAGAGTTAAAAAACCCTTTAAGTAAGGATTGTCATAACCTTTGACCAACTAAACCAGCTATGTAGTTACTAAGGTTCATTTTAAAACGCTTGTAGCCTTTGAAAGTCTATTCTGTATTCTTAAAAACACTCCCTGGCAAATACATTTTTACATTCGACAGTATTTAATTCACAATTTCATGACTAACCGCAGCTACCATACTAAGTACGCAAATTCGACACCATCACCATTATTTCGAGAATATCTTGTCTAGACAACGTATTTACATATCAAAGAAACCAAAGATCACAGCAGAATTAGCTTGTCAAAAATAGCGTTTACTTTGACAAGTCATTATTTTGTTTCTTTAGTAGGATCTACAATTCAAGTCAAAACAGTGACGGAATCAAAACAGATTTATTCAAAACATATCCCACAATCCCACCTAATCCGACACGACATTCAATCGAAATAGCCTCCAAGCTCATCAACGCCCAACTTATCTGGATTTTTTTGCTCTTTATCACTGTGATCATAAATTAGCCACCAAAGTGTCTTAAAAAAAGCAAATAAGATCCCGCTTGAGTTAATCAAATTAATTACGCCACATGTGACAAACGAGAGATCACAAGACGAGCGCGACAAAGACAATACAAAACACTGGCGTGAATAAATTTTATAATTCGCCAGCAAATATAAGCAAATATTCACCCTCGCACTCGGTAAGATTATTTATTTGACCTTTGTATGGGAGAAGTTCAAGACTGCAGCCTCCGGATGGGATATGTTGGTGATCGCTTTCATTGGAATTCGTAATGAAAGTGCCTGTAAGTAGGCATGAGTAGGGAAGGGGTGATCTTTTGTAAGAGTTATTGCATAATTCTAGGGTGAGGTAGGTGATGAAGTAATCGTTACGAGATGTGAGTGATATAATTACGATATTAGCGGTTGAACATGCAAGTATGCTTCTGATATGGGGATGATGGACGGAAGATGAGAATGAGAATCGGGATCAGTGTCGCCGTCTCTTGATATTCATTTGTAGCTAACCAGAGGCTTTGGTATGCTCCTGACGTGAAGTTCGAGCCCCAGTAGTATGTTAGAAACGATGGGATGATGCATTCCTATCACAATGCATCTGGACTGCCTTTCTTTTTAGAATTTCCATATGGATGAACCCTCATTAACATATTTTTATTCCGTTTTCCAGAAGTCGCAACTTCCGACCGGGAAGTATGCGAAAGATCCGTCGACGAGCTGTCCTCAAGAATGGTGAATGCAATGTTCTGCAAAAGAATCTGGCCAAACGAAGGCTTCGTTTCCTGCAGGATATATTTACAACCCTTGTCGACAGTCAATGGCGGTGGACATTACTAGCGTTTGCATTGAGTTTTATCCTGTCCTGGTTGTTATTCGCCGTCATTTGGTGGCTTATCATGTTCACCCATGGTGACCTGGAGGAGCTTCATCTACCTGACAATCAAGGTAAGCAGTTACTGCGCGATTTGTGAAAATTCTAAAACATTTCTTTTCAGAGGAAAGTGGTTGGCAACCGTGCGTCTCAGCAATTCACTCATTCACATCCTGCTTCCTCTTTTCGATTGAAACTCAGCACACAATCGGTTATGGTGTCCGCACAACATCCGAAGAATGTCCCGAAGCGATATTCATGATGTGCTTCCAATCGATTTACGGAGTCATGAGCCAAGCCTTCATGGCTGGAATTGTGTTCGCCAAGATGACACGTTCCAAGCAACGTACTCAAACCCTACTCTTCTCAAAGAATGCAGTGATCTGTCAGCGAGACGGTATCCTATCGCTCATGTTCAGAGTTGGAGATATGCGCAAGAGTCATATCATCGGAGCGAATGTTCGGGCTCAGCTAATTCGCACGAGGACCTCGAAGGAGGGTGAAGTGATGACACAACACTTCACCGAACTCGAAATCGGAACAGATGAATGTGGATCTGACATATTTTTCATCTGGCCAATGGTGATCATCCATAAGATCAACGAAGACTCACCGCTGTACAATATGTCGGCAACTGATCTCATTCAGGACAAATTCGAGATTGTAGTCATTCTAGAGGGTACGGTCGAATCCACTGGACAAACAACTCAGGCACGGTCGAGCTATGTGAATACCGAAATCCTTTGGGGACATCGCTTCGATCCAGTTGTTGTGTACAATAAGGATCGCCAGGCTTACGAAATCGACTATCAACGTTTCAATGAAACCACACAAGTCGACACACCTCTGTGTAGTTCGCGGGAGTTGAGCGAATATTATAAGATTCAGGATGGCTTTAGGACTCCTGGTAAAGATTAACTAAGCTTTGCTTCTTGTTAATGTCCTGTATTCCTATTTTCTTTTTGCCAGAAGAAACTACCTTCACAATGCGTCAGTTATCATTGAATCCATCTGAACATGCTGCATCAGCTTGAAATTATGTTTATGTTTAAAGTTTTGTCTTTGTTGTTTAGTTTGTTTTAAAAAATTGTTTAGTAAAATTGTTTTGTTATTTGTCCTCCTGTTCCTGTCCAGTGAATGTTAGTAAGTTTTCACATACTCGTACATAAGCCAGGATAAGAACTGTGGAAATCATGTTTCTTTTTTTTTGTTTTTTTTCAGAAAGTTGGAAAGAGTTCATGCATAAGTACACGCAACTCTTACCTAAGCCCCACTCGGCCGATGATGCTACTAATAGGAGGTCTTTCAGCTGGCGTACTAATATCGCGAATAAATATCAAAAGGATTTGTACTTGAGTGGATTTCGACCGAAGTTGTAAAACTAGAATTAAGTAGTAAGAACGAGATTAGGTTAGTAAGCTTGAAGTCTTAAGCATTTCTGTCAATAAATTTAGAAAAAAAGTTGTGTGTCTATGAATTAACGCCTGAAATTTAAATCATGTTGGATAGCTTATGCGGAATTGGGAAAACGATTCAAAAGTGCTGACAACCCTTTAAGAAGTGAGAAATGATTGTTTTTGGACTTGGTCCCAGGTCACAGTGGGACTGCAGGAAATGACATCTCCGATGTGATAGCTAAGCAATGCTGAAAGGACCTGAACATGCGTTGGTTCTCCCTGCGTCACTTGTCAGGGCCTTCATTGACGCTGCGTTTTCTCATGAATACAATTATGTGCGGCACGACTCTCCAGAATGCAGGTGGACTCGATGATTGCTCTCGAGGGTTTGTAAGAAATCCGCAGCATTCTTGCTGCCCCTCGGCAGGAACAACTTTTCAACTTTTTGGCATTCCCACTGAGCATTTTCCTTTTGCTAAGCATCTTAGTCTGTTAGACTTAAGAGTCACCGATATCTCGGATCGCTTACAAAAAAAAAAAAAAATACAAATACTTGGCGCAACAGATGTATGTGGTCCAGGGCCTAGCTTCTCGCGACCATTCGTGTTGTGCGTGTTACATTTTTCACACAAATGGAGGGGAACTACAGTTTAGAGCCATATCCGAAAGGCAAATCGGACGTTTGTCAGACATTCGCGAGAGGTGGGACCGTGAAAAACTTTTAGGTATTCTCTGGGATTCAAACCTCGAACTTCCCGCTCAGCGATCCAAGGCACTAACCACTTGAGCCATGGCGCCCACTCTCGGATCGCTTCCTTTGTTATTTTCCTACCTTTGGTCAGATCAGGTGGCAGAATTTCGGTGCTGAAGTGGTGAATGCTGATGCTGCAAACTCTGCATCACTAAAGTGCCTTCTCGGCTTTATCCGATATAAAAGCTTGATATTGAACTTAGGACGCTTCTTATCTACCATCACGCCTCAATATTTCTATTCATTGAAGATGCAGATAGCAACGTTAAAAGAACAACCTCAATTCTGAAATGGTTGACTGAAAGCCCATCCTAGTGCCCTGTTTAGTGATCATGTCTAGGGCCATTCACGCGGTAGGGCAGAGAGCTTCTAGGCATGGTCCGGCGTAAAGTACTTCAATATTATTCGCATATGACTGAGTGTAGGCATAAGAACAGTAAGGCGACCACTATACCATAAAAGTAGAGAAAGAGCGCCACCTTGTACACAGCTCCTGTTGATCCTTGTCAAAGAGATTACTAATAATTTTAGCAAAACAGCTACACTAACTGTTGTTAGCCTAGGAGTATATGCCAGTGCCAAGGTAGCAATGAAAATTCATTTTAGAGTTTATAGCAACTCGCCTGCAGCAATTGAAAAATACCACATGCAATGCAGTATACCAACTGTGCAGAGTTTTCCAACTTAAGGTAGAATTAGCTTGAAGGATCGGCCGAGCTGTGATCTTGTTGTTATTAAACAAATCTGACGACTTCTCAATCCCTTGTTCTATCCAATAAAAAAAGTTCATAAAAATGTGGTACAATAATTCTAAAGATTAAAGCTAACGAGCTTTTCGTATGGGAAAATAAATATACATTGTAATCAACTTCCTTGTAACGGAGCCCCCAATGCGTGAAAAAAGTCACACTTTACGAAAATTATTGTATTAGATAGTCCTTTAACAGCAGAGATTCTATGAGTTGCGGTATTTTATTTAGATACGACGGCTAAGAGGTTGCTTTGTCGGTAGAGCAAAAGTCAGAGTTATGTATATTCCAATCTCGCATTACAAACGGTGTGTTTCTAAGAGACGTCGGGTTTTCTATAGGAATAAATGTCAAACTTGCTGTCAGTTTTTTCAAGTGTCAATGTCTTTTGTTTCCATTAAAGGCTAACGTTAACAGTGTTACCAAATCGTGAAAAATTATTTCCGAAATCAGTGCTCTGTTACACAAACTTATAGAGCACTTCGAATAATCGCCAATCAAAAGGTGCTATTCGTCGTGTTATGGATAGGTTTGCCCTAATTTCACGCTACATGGCATTAGGCCAACAGTAAGAATGAGAACAGAGGGAAAAAAATGTTTCCGCCAGTATTTCAGAAAACCCGAATGTGTCAGTTGGCAGATGTGTACAGGATCTTGGGTCCGTCCAAGGAATTTGGAAAATTTTGTGAAAAGATCAAGGGTACAAGATTCAGTTGGAATGGGAATTGAAGCCGGGAATGACATGCGTCGCTAAATTGGCTCAAAACCACTTGTAAGATGAGACGGAATTTCAAGGCAAAATTGTATTCAGTGGTGAAACTCACTTGTGGCTTAAAGGATACATCAATGAGGAAAAGTGCCGTCTTTGGAGTGAGAAGAATCCTTAAGTTACTCTTTAGATACCATTACATCCACAAAAATGTACTATATGCTGGTGGTATCATTGGGTCTTGAGACAGGAGCTCGCGTTACAGTCAATGGTGACCGATAAGGAAAGATGATCAACGAGTGTGAGATGATCAATTCTGTGAGGTTATGATCAGGATTACAGGGATCGTAACCCTCCCACTTTACTTCATCCCTTCTATTTATTTATTTATTTATTTATTTCAAGTAGTTGGAATTTGTACAACTTATCTTAACACTTATTTTAGAGAATTAGGATATAAGGATCCTTTACAACTATGATGTGATAATATACAATAAGGTGTAGACTATGTTTATATGAGTATGCAAGGGAAAACTGCTAGTAAAAAACCCTTATGTGATACTTAACCTAGTATTGCATTTGCCCGTCTGTTTTTAATGATTTTGATTACAATAAGATTATTTAATTTGATATTAATTGAGTTATAAGGGCGTTTTCAGATAAAGAACAACTTTCATAGAAATATGCTTTAGATCTGTTGATGAGAAAATCTATGAAGTTGACGTTGGCTATTTCATGAAGTCTGGTTGTTGAATAGTGCCAAGGCAGATTTAGAATCATTTTTAGGAGCTTATTTTGGCATCTTTGGAGTTTTAACATGTGGGTTTTTGCACAGTCGCCCCACACAGGTGCACCATATAAAAGAATGGCTTGGAATATTACTTTGTAAATTAATAACTTATTTTCCACATTTAGCTTTGAGTTCCTGCAAATCAGTGGATACAGAATTTTTGTTAATTTATTTGCTTTGTCGATTGTGGTTGAGATGTGAGCCTGAAAGTTAAGTTTTCGGTCTAGTGTCAGACCGAGATATTTGCAGTTGTCTGCCCAGTCTATCTCCATAGAACATAGCCGCAGCTTAATGCTGGGTAGGAAGCACTCTTTTCTACGTCTACTGAACCAAATAGCTTGTGACTTTTGTGGGTTTGGCTTGATCTTCCATTTAAAGCAGTATTGCTCAAATTTAGAGAGCGCAGCTTGCAGCTGATTATAGACAACTAGAAATAAAATTCCAGACGCGAAGAAGGCAGTGTCATCTGCAAACATTGCTATGTTGACATTACTATCAAGAGTGGATAAGTCTGATACATAGATGTTAAACAGAATAGGCCCAAGGACAGATCCCTGCGGAACACCATGTTCAATTTGTTTGATGTCTGACTCATGATTTCTCAGTTTGACTACAAATTTTCTATCATTAAGAAAGTTTTGAACCAGTTTGGTGATGTAGATTGGGAAATTGAACTTGTAGAGCTTGTGAACAAGGGCGTCGTGCCATACTGTGTCAAACGCCTTTTCGATGTCTAGTAAGACAAGGCCTGTTGACTCTTTGGTTCTAAACTTATCGCGTACATGAATTTTGATTCTCGCTACTTGGTGACATGTGTTATGCCCCTTTCTAAAACCAAACTGAAAGTTGGGGATAATATTTTTATCCATTAGATGATTATTAATTTTTTCCTTAACAATTTTTTCAAATAGTTTACTAATAGAACTTAGCAAGCTGATAGGTCTGTAACTACCAGGGTTTTCTCTGGGTTTTCCAGGTTTTGCGATAGGCACAATCATAGCTGTTTTCCATTGAACGGGAAAATAACAAAGCTGTAAGCATGAGTTGAAGATGAAT
Organism: Blera fallax; assembly: GCA_946965025.1. Classification (NCBI taxonomy): domain Eukaryota; kingdom Metazoa; phylum Arthropoda; class Insecta; order Diptera; family Syrphidae; genus Blera; species Blera fallax. Next base: position 119,050,648 of record OX337244.1, read on the forward strand.
GTTAAGTAACTGATGCCACTGGAAGGAATAGCTTTAAGCAACCTATTGTTAATTTTGTCCAATCCAGGGGACTTATTCGGCTTCAGGGATTTTAGTAGTTCCTTGACTGTTCTCTCTGACACTAGGTCAGATTCGTCTAGCAGGACAGGGGAATTAGATACAATTGTTTTAGTACGCATTACGTCGTTTACAGTATGGCTATCGCTTTGATTTGCTGCTACTATATGATTTCTACTGAAAGTATCGGCCAATAAGTTCGTCTTTTCTTCAGGGCTGATGAAGAGACGATTGGAATCTTTCAGGGGAGGAATAGTAGAACATCTTTTTTTAAGAATTTTCGACACCTTCCAAAATGGTTTGCTTGATTTTTCGAAGGAGGATAGAACATTACTCCAACGCGTGTTCTTGTATGTTGCGATTGCTTCCTTTATTGCTTTGTTAAGGAACTTGGTACTGTAAAGAAAGGAGTCTATTCGAAAACGCAGCCATTTTCGTCGCTCAGTGTTTCTTAAACGAATTAGCAAAAGAATATTCTCCGGCAGCGGAGTTTTTGTATATTTTATGGGAACATTGGGAATCGAACATTCAGCAGCTCTAACAATGACGTCAGTGAATTTTTTGCACATATTATCTACTTGTTCAGTATTGCAGATGGATCTTAACGATGTCTCACAGTGATTTAACCTGCTGTCAATGAAAGTTTTGAATAATCTCCAGTTTGCAGCTGAGTATTTGTAAGACATAGGTGTGTTGTTAAATGCATATGTATTGTTTAGTATAAGAGAAACTGGAAGATGGTCAGATCCTAGATTATTATGGGTTTTTGGTTGAGAGCAATTGTTTGGAACGTTTGAAAGAAAGAAGTCAAGAGTAGAAGGATTTTTATGGAGAGATGTAGGAACGTATGTATGTGACATCGGGTATAGGATGGCGTGGTTTGGATAGGTCCCTATCATATCGTGCAACACGTTTCCCCAGCAATTTGACCTTTGACAATTCCATGCCTGATGACGACTGTTGAAGTCACCACCAACAATTATTTTGTTGTTTATTCTTAACAACTTTTGTATGTCTCTTTTGAAGTGAGCTAATTTCTCAGAGGTTCTATTTCTTCCAGGGAAATAGGCGGAAAAAATACTCAGCTTCGAGTTGTCTTCAAGAGTAATGTCAACACCAACAACTTCAATAACATTAAAATGTGTATAGGAGCAAAGGGTATGTGCAAGACCTTTTTTGACCACAATGGCAACACCGCCACCTGTAGTATGTGTTCTATCAAGCCGGTGACATACAAAATTAGGATGGGAGAAGGAATTTTTCTCTTTAAGCATTGTTTCAGTTAAGAGCGCAACGTCAACTTTCTCATTAGTTATGAAATTAAAAAATTCTAATTGTTTTTTATAGATGCCTCTAGCATTCCAAGTTATGATGTTAAGAGAATTACTTAGCATGAGTGTTTGAGTAGACATACTTAATAGCTAAACTAGTAATCACATTAAATTGATCAAACTTAGTACTGCATGCACTTAACTTAACTACAACTTCGTTTAAGAGACAATTGATCTCTTCAAAAGAGAATAGATCGCCCCGATCGTTAGTTTTGTATGATGGCAATGTGTTGATGTTCGACAGCACCGGCTGTGTTGGGATGTTCATAGAAGATTTCTGTTTGATGTTTGTGGTTGATTGATGAGCATGTGCAGACTCCGAAGGCAAGTGCACTGATGGGCGATTTTTTGGAGTTGGGAGGGAGGGAAAATGGGTGAGAGATAATCGATCGTGGGGTAATTGTTGAAGATTTGTGGGTTGTGGGTTCAGAGAAAAGTACTCCCCATTTTCTCTTTGGCTGGGTGAGCGTCTTTGCCTGATGTCCAAATATCGCTTGCGACTGATACAGTTTGGATCAGATGATTTGTGTGGCCCCTTGCAATTGGCGCATCGTACAGTCTCGTTTGCTTTGCAGTCGGATGTTTTGTGGTTCCCGGAGCAAACGGCACAGAAGCTTCGAATATTGCAGTGCATGGAGCCGTGTCCATACAGTTGGCAATTATAACAACGTGTTACCTTACCAGGATTTTTCTTTTTGTACTCCCAACGAATGATTGTTTTAAATAAGCTAGGAATATTACGCCTGAGTTCATTTAATTTAATAGTGTCACGTTCGATGTATACAATATAGAGATGATATTTGTTTTGATGATTTTCATTGGGGTTAATCGTAATTATTTTTACATCGGTGCATTTTACACCAAGGGTAATTAGCTCGTTTTTAACGGCACTGCAATTAAGCATGTCTAATCCGGACAAAATTACTTTAAAGGGCCTTGTGGCTTTACTCGAGTGTGAGAAAAATTCAAAGTTTCGGAAAGACAGTTCACTTTTGATTTTTTCGAATATTTCCATAGTTGGAGAAATAATTTTGTGCCCGAGTGAAATGTTTTTAATCAAATAATTGTCAATATTCATACTTTTTAATGCACTTCTCACGATTTCACTGGAGGATTTTATCACCACAATGGGTGGAACACTTTCCTTAATGACGTTAGAACGTTCATTTTCTAATTCATCGTCTTCCAGCTGCAACGGCTGAAACCTGTTGTAGTTACTCATTTTGGGAAGAGAGGTTACACTTTTGGCGCTTAATTTTTGGGGGGGAAAAGTTCCGCCGCCCTCAGAATCACTACGCGCCCGTTTGCGAGATATTTTGTTTGTATTTGTTAGCCGTTTCGAGGAGCGAGAAAAACACTTGCGTACACGTCGAATAGTCAACAGTGAATGATCCCTTCTGGTCCGTCTGTAGGGTTCGCCGATCCGACCTCAAAAGGTATCTGCAGGCCTCCCGGTTTCGGATCACTTCGTCACTGAGGCCGATCAAATGCTGCTGTTTTTGCAACTATGTGATCCAGGAGCTTTTTGGCTTGCCTTTCTTTTGCGCATGTATAGGAATGTTGATTGACATTGCCTTTTTGACAGGGTTCGTAGGGTCCCTCCTTTGGACATGATAATACCAACTGAGCTGGTCATGCTCCAATTTTTCCGATATGGGTTCTTTGACGTGAAAGCTTATTCGGATCTTCGAACTAATACGATCGATTTATTGAAATCAATGTTTGGTAAAAGAGGGACTATAAGATTGGGACTTGTAATTGAGCCACTTGCGATCTAAGGAGTATTTTACGTGGATAAATCAGCAACGATTGAGGCTTGTATGGTAAGTTATTGTGGACATACGGCCCCAGATGCTCGCAAAAGTTGTTCAAAATTGGACCTACAGGAAATGCTTTCTATTTGCCGGTCGTGGTAATTATATGCCCGAAATCATATGAATTTCTTTCAAATTAAAGGATTTCTTAGATCAAAAGCCAATGCTGTGTTTTATATTTTAAATTCATTTTCCGAATCCTCTTTATGATGCTTCATTGATGTAAAGCTGCAATCCTTCAAATATAACTGTAGCCTTTCAATTGAGACTCTAGTTCCTTCATTTTATTCAGAAACGACTATCTACAGCCTTATTCTGTCGATACGGCGTGGCGCCGCGATTTAATTTCCGGGTCAGTGGGTTTTTTGCTTAACTGAAGTGAGTAAATCACTTAAGATAGCCTAATCTGCAGTAATACTTAAACTGCAGGTAATCCTATTAAGAAAAGCCCCAACTTCACATTAATCCCCTTCAAATGTAATCCTGAGCCAAATGACAATTCTTTTAAGCAAATTAATTAATTGCGGTCCCTTTATACGAGTACAAGGTCCACTTCATCTTCCAATTCCTCGTATGTATGGACCTCTAAGAGTTCATTCACACTTCCAAAGCTTAACACCACGTAACGAAGTGGACTAATTAAAATAACTTGTCCCGCTTCTCGTCCCGAAAACCTCTTGCATTGACTTTTGTTACATTTGTCAAATCAATTTAAATGTCAGCAGAACAGTGATAACAATTTTTTTTTGGTTGTGCAACGATTTAAGTTGTCCATTAATTATTTTAATCATTCAATTAGAGGCTACATGGTCTTTCAGATGTGGAATGTATGAGCTTAGCTCTTTCGGTAGGTTACCTTATCCTGAATGTTGTCGAATTTGTCGCGTTACTTTTAAAATGGTACCGAAACAAACATGAATTCTATTTCCCCAGTAAGACATTTCAAATTCGACTTGTATCTCTCTCTTTACTACTAATTGAGTTATCAAATCTTCGATGACTTTAAGTATCTGTGAAGTTTTATTCGCCCATTAAAATTACAGGGAACTAAATGCGGGGTTGTCGGATGGAAAAAAAAAACTGTTTACCAATTGACTTGAGGAAGGAAAGACCGAAACACGAAAATGATTAATTGGAGCTTCTTCAGCTTACTTCAGAATGAATTATGATTTTGCCATGTTCTTGATTTTTACCGGATGAGACTTTAATGTGCGACGACATGCATTCCCGAAGGGCCTTCATTTTTTTTTTATTTAAAAATTGATCATGGCCTAAAAAGAACGAGACAAAACTCGCTGAAACGGCCTCAAAAAATTACCATCGTTTAAAGTATGAAATTATATGCTGTGGAAGCTGGTAATAATCGGTAACGTTGCAAAGGTAAATATCTTTTTAATGGGACTCAATTGGAAAATGATTTTATTTAGGGTTCTTGTTTTGGGGGAAAAAACGTGTTGAAATTATGCACCTAAAATGAGTAGGGAAGGAACTGATGATTGCTCTAATCAGCGGTACACCTCTGCGTTAAGTTTTTTGACTGACCAAAGTAGTGGACATATTGAGGAGGAGATCTCGACGAAGATGTCCGGAGCTGAATAAATTATGACTGACTGAGCGGTTACAGGTGTGATATGCTATAAAAATGTCGACCTAAGCTAAGGGAAAAATCTATAAATGATGACAGTACCCTCAGTTTTTCATATTCGTTCCCTAACTCACGTCCCTGCTCTTCGGCCGTAGAAGAGGAACGGCAACGTATGTTAAATTCCGACCTTGACAGCATAATCAAATGGGGCTCAACTAACAGAGTGGTATTTAATGCATCCAAAACTCAGTGCTGTCTTCTGTCTCTCAAGCAAAACCAAGACCTCCAACCATTATCCATGAATGGTACTTGCATCGCGGAAACCGAAAGACTTGCCATTCTCGGTGTGTGTATCAACAACCATCTTCGTTCGAACGATCACATATTCGGGGTCGCCAAAAATGCTGCAAAATGTCTAGGATTCCTTAAGCGGTGCAAGAAATTCTTTATCCCTTCTGATCTGGCCACAATTTATTAGGCATTCATCCGCCCAAAGCTGGAATACAACGCCCATATCTGGTCTGGTGCACCCAAGACCGTTTTGCCCATCCTAGATAGGGTCCAGAACCGGGCGTTAAAACTTATAGGTGATAGAGACATTGTGAGCTCCATAGTCTCACTAGAACATCGCCGAAATGTCTCGTGTCTTTCCCTATTTTATAGCTTCTTTTATGAAAAATGCTCCAGCGAAATAGCCACTTGCATTCCTCCCCTTTAAAATTTCACCCGCAATACGCGTCATGCTTCGAATGCACATCAGTTCACCCTCAAGCCCAACTTCGGACGTACTGTCAAATACAGGGATTCGTTCATAAGCCGAACGACACGTATGTGGAATAATCTTCCAGGCTCTGTGTTTTCTCATCACTACAACATTCAAGCATTTAAAGCCAACGTGTACCGGTACTTCCTCTGTTCCTTTTTCCCCATCTTCCAAACGTCCGTGTCCTGAGAATTCAGCATAAGGGTATTCATACCACCTTTGGCGCGCACGGATTATAAAAAGAAAAAAAAAAAAAAACAGTTCTAAAGAAGCAGTTCCCGGCGTCTGTCTGTCTTCGTGAATATAGAGGGAGGCTTCAACAATGTTAAGCGTAGGGATATTATGGAAGCATTCTCTAAGAACAGCATAAACTCGGAGTCTTAATTACGGGGAAACATCTGAATACACTGGGTGACGTCATGCAGCCGGCACCGCACGAAAAGTTAGGCGGACTATTGCAGCTTGGGTGGCAACCCTGACGTGGTAACTTTTACGAGACGATAAAAGCGAGAAGACTCCCGGGTCCCGGGACCTAAAAATGAGGTAAAGTGTTTTAGAGTCATCCTGTACAACAAGTTAACTTGCAGAAGAAATGTAGAAAACAGAGTCACAAAAGCCAGAAGAGCGAACTGGGTATGTCGAATGGCTTTTGGTAAGAGGTGGGGTTTAAAATCGAAGCTAGGCTACTGGACTTACACTTGCAGCGTCAGGCCCATTCTACTCTATGAAGTGTATGGTGGCCGATAGTAGGAAGGAAATACACACTTTCACTACTTTCGAATATCCAACGCATGGCTTGTCCAGGAATTACCGGATCCCAATTCAGCACCCCCACAGCAGCCATGGAGATAATCTTGAACTCACTCCCTATAGGACTAAAGGTGAAAAGATCTGCCGGACTGGCTGGTCTTGGACTCAAGACCTTGCGATATTTCAACAAATGGATCGGAACTGAATACAGGGCTATCTGAAAGGGAGTACAACCGGCCTCTGGGCTCATGGAAGACCTGAGCGACCTTTTAAGTAAGGAATACCATTTCGACACAAGCCATACAGTTGAACTTCCTGAGAAGTGTATACGGATGGATCTTACATCGCGATGGAGAATCGGGTCTACTGTCTAACGCCACCTCACAATCATGTAGACCATTTGGAAAAGTTCATTAAAATCTTTCAGGCAGAGATTTTTGCTACACTTAGAGGGTAGAACTATTGGGACTGGAACCCAATGCAACAGCATTAACTTCTGCTCGGACAGTCAAGCAGCTCTGATGGCACTAGCAAACCCAAGAACCAACCCGAAATTGGTGAAGAAATGCAAAGAATTGCTTGGCAACCTGGTTACTGAAACATACCAGGGAATGAAGCCACGGATGAACTGGAGAGGAAAGAGGCGGGAAACATGGACAAGCGTATGGTTACAACCATAGTCTACGAATATTTGGCGCAACAGGCCGAATGTGGTTCAGGGCCTAGCTTCTCGCTACCATTCGTGTTGTGCGGCTGATATTTTTTCCCACGAATGGCAGGCACCTACAGTTTAGTGCCATGTCGGAAAGGATTCCTTTTTTATGGAGAAGTATACTACTCTTGTACGTTTGTCAGTCATTCGCGATCGGTGAGACCGTGCAAAAACTTTTCGCTGTTTTCTGGGATTCGAACCTCGAACCTACCGCTCCCACAAATATTCATGAATGTCATTAGACAAGCAAGAATTCCTTTACCAAAAAATAGGACACACTGTGTCTAGGTATATATCACCTTTAAATGTCCTGCATTCGTGGATAACTATTCAGCGCCTATGTTCTATGACAATCTACACATATCTCTTAATTTGCGCAGCACATACGAGTAAGTTCAAAAATTTCCACCTGAATATCCACCTCACTTGACCTATAACCATTTGCAACTACCTTCCAAGGGAACAGTTCAATTATAGGTGAAGTTGGCATTTTAAATTCCCACTGGTACACCAATCAAGCTGATCTCTGACAACCATGGGCACTCACCCATGCCCATTGAAAATAGATTACAAGATAAATACAATATCCCAGCACCCCCATCGAGGGAAAATTCAAAATTCATTCGTTACCCCGATTTGCCACCTAAACGGGACCTTACACCAACGACCGGACGACGATCGGACGACGACGACGGTGCAAAACCAATGAATAGCTTCAAATTTATCCTCGGCTCTGCCACCCATTTTTCAATTAAATTTAATAAACACCTGCGGGGCTTACTCGAGCATGCTCGAATTTGGTTGTCAAAATGTTGAAATCATACTTAGGCGTTGGTTGGTTGCTGGTACTGGTGGCAGGAGACACTCATTACATGCCCCAATCCGACGGTAGTGAACCATTTTACTCGACCGATTGTAGCCCGCCTTTAGTTTGCACGAAGTACTTACTTCTGTGATATTTTTCTAGAGCTTGTGTTGGTTTCTTATGTTCGTCTCACAGTTTTGCATCTTGCAAAACAACAAAAACAATTTTTCCTCATATTAATTAGCTGCTGGAATAGTTTTGATTTTATGAGGTGATAAGACATGGATATAAAGTTTTTTAGTGCACATTGGGAAACTGCATGGGAGGAGAGTCGTAATCATTTCACAAATTGTCGGCGCAGAGTTTTCGAAAATTTATTCTTGAACCAAAAATTATGGTTTCATTGCCATAAAATATAGACTAATGTCGATTGAGGTGAATAACTCGATTAGTCGGTGGTAATCTACCTGTCGGAGGTGCATGTGTAGGTATAAGATTGGCGGCCATTGTAAGTTGGACAGCCAATAAATGGTTGGTTTCCGTTTTGGTTCAATGGTCATTTTCGTAATTTGTGGAGTGTGGTAGGCAAACATTTTGCAAATATCGTTCAAGTCGTGCATGAAAAAATCAGCGAGTAAGTAAGCTTATCAGGCGAATTGGTGGCAGTTACGACGTGTGTCTATGGTAATGGCCAAATCCATGAATGATCTGTTTTTAATTATCCATATTTGGTGGGTAGAAACCACCTTAAGTGTGCCCAGGCCCATAGAGCTTATCGAAGGTACTATAATGGGGTGTATACAAGCGCGCATTCAGATAATGTTAAGTGTCCTTCACTTAACGAGAGTTACAACACTTCATGACGGCTGGTGTCCTTTAACGATTAAGAATCAAATTAGAGAGACTGTGGTGGGTGGTCATAGTTTTTTAGAAATAATTGGCTGAGCAATGGTCGGATTTGGTCGTACCGCACAAACGAAGACAGTTTTGATTGAAGGATTGACATATGAAGGCGGTAAAGAAGCAGCACCTTTCTTTTTCTGACTCATTCTTGGATGCTTAGTTTCTAGATCATGTTCATGACCAAAAGACTTAACGAAAATGCTTAGCAGGATCCATTCAGTGACGGAGGATTGGTCTAATCTTCTTCTGTAAGGGCAATACCATAAGAGGGCATCACCTTCTTTATCGATAGCCAGGCGGCTGTTATAGAGATTAAATCGAAGCTTGTGAAGTGCTGTCGAGAAGAGCTTAAGGTTCTTGGAACACAGTACAAGGTATCGCTCTTTTGGGTCCCTGTACATGAGGGTATTTCACGTAACGAAAGAGGTGACGAATTACCAAGAGATGGTTCGGCGGCTGTTTCAAACCAAGTGTACATCCCGCCTTGCGCACTCTAGCTTGAAGCAGGGAATAAAGCCATAAACTGTGTGATCTCGCGGAAACTATGATCGTCTATAAAGCCAGGACCAAGAGACTCATACGGAAAGATAGGAAATCCCTTTCCACCTTCGTTGGAGTTATCACGGGACACAACTCTCTGTGGTACCATTTGAAAAAATTACTAAATTAAAATTAAAAATTAGAACTCTGCAGAGGCTGTGGTGACGATGGAGCTCTTGAGGATACAACCCACTTCCTATGTCACTGCCTAGGTCTCCAACATAGTAGGAACAAATTCCTTGGGAGTACTTTTTCCAGGACCTAGGAGAACACCCCAACACGCTTACAGAAAGGATAATGAAGTTCATCAAATTGATGGTTTGCATGCATAAAGTCGCAACAGTAAGTAGTTGAACAATTATAATTTTACTATAACTAGGTTTCTATGGGCAAGGGAGAACCTTTCCTCCAAGGGGCATCACAATGGGTCAGTATTGACCTGAGTATGCCGGGGAGTATTTTTCTCCTTGCCAGCCCACCTACCTAACCTAATCTTCTTCTTCTCCGTTGTCTCTTTAGTGGACTCGGCTCTCCTTGTGCGTAGCCTCAATATCCTTTGGTCGATTGCTCTATTTGTCGACTGCTCTATTTGGTTTTTCCGCAGTTCATTGTTATGTTCGACCACCATGTTCCTAGAGACCGTCCTCCTACTCTTGGATGTGTTGAAATTTGAAGTTCTTTTCTGACGTCCTCATGACGTGGTCATCTGTGTCTGACTTCTTTTCCGCTACATGTGCTATATGGGATTGATATAATGAATTTTTCACTTCCTAGTAAAGAGGAACAGTTCGCTTTGTGGGGCTTGCACCGAGCGGACACCAGTAGCCTGATATGGAGAGTTTGCCGAGTCTACTCCGAAGGAGCTATTTTAGGCTAATAAAGTGCTTACAGCATGCGGCAGAAGCATAAGCAATCAATTTGCAGGATTCCCCTTCCAGGATCAGTAGAAGCTCGATTATCGCGCGGTTCAAGATAAGACATAACCATGCGGTGCGGCCTGATCTTCTGGCGGAAAACCAACTCAGCGTGTTGTCAATGATTCTGTTCGTAAACAAAGCAAGGAACGTTTTACCTCCAGATTCAAAAATATGTTTGCGCTCACCTTAGTTATGATACGACATAGCTGCCATAGCATACTCTTTACTGAGCAATAATTTTTCACTAGAAATGTGTGAAGCACTGTTTCTTCAGACTCACCTTGGCAGTCCGCATGATGAGTTTGGTGTCACTGGTGCTATGAAGGAGGGTACTAACCAGTCTTTTGAATGGCTTTCAAATGAATGATTACAAGGTAATGACTCTGAGGTTCTCCGAGCTGGTATGCGAGCCTTTACCCGCTTTGGCTATGAAAACTATATTGACCTGTTACCAAACTAGAAGGATATGGATTGGATTAAGACAACTTTGGACTAAGTTTAGAGACCAAAGTCCTATGTCTTGCCTGTTTTTTAGGAGCTATTGCGGACACTGGAACTGGGGGCTTGACTTCAAATCGGGCAATAGAATTCCACAAGCTGTGGAGAAAAGAGGTTCATCTGTACAGAGATACTCTTTGTACAAAAAAGGCTATCTTCGTTGCAAAATTAAGAAAAATCCTGACAAAATGCCATGCAACTCTAGAGGACTACTCAGCAAATAAAAAGACAGATATCTCCATAGAAATGGTTCCAACATAAGCTTTGTTGCAGCAAAAAAAAGTGGTCTCTAAAATATCCACGGAGACAGGTAGTCAGTCATCAGAGTACACAATTGCATAACAGAAAAGGCTACGTAAGTAATGTCCTCATAGATACTTGTTTCGTAAACCCAACCAATCAAAGCTACGAATAATCCGCACTTGTCCTACCCGATTCGCCGAAAAAGTACGAACTTTTCCAAACAAGACAATCCTCGTTCTCGACCAAATGAATTGATACCATCAGTTAAGCTTCGGAAAAAAGGGCTCAGCGGTTACACCCCATTTCCATTATACACGCATACACAGACCATAACCGCCATCAGTTAACACTGGCAGATCTCACAGCCCATAAATAATGGACAATGTACTGCAAAAGCGTGCAACAAATCGCCTTGGGGATAAGTGAAGTTTCCTTCTCCTTCTCCTTTTTTTTTAATTTTTTCGGGACTTCCAACAACATGGCCAAGAACAAAATAACCTTTTATATCTCACTTTAGTGCGGTGAGCTCATATCGGAGATGAAAAATTACTAAAGCGCACGGTAAACTGTAAATTCGGAAGAGGAACAGGACAAAGAAGGAGAAGAATGTTTGCAGCTAAATGGTAGGACAGAGTGCTGCGTTACGCTGTTGAGATGCCAAGTAAAACTTCTTTTTCGACTCATTTAAGGATGGCATATGGGTAGGTATACTCATATGTATGCCGACCACCAGGCGGCTGCCCGGTGAGAATGCGATTTATTGCATCGATGATTGATTGCAATATTTTATTGATAAATTATAATTTTATCGCCAACAATGTAGTGAGGTTGAATTAATCTGTTGACGAAGGTTAAATTCTCTGTTGAAAGGGTTCAGGTACAAAGCATATTCAGTCAAAAATCATAACCCATCAGGGATGCATTGAAGTCTTAATCGTGGGACTGACGTTTTTCAGAGTAATGCATTGAGGAAGTTACAGTCCAGTCACCGAAAAAAATTCAAAAGTGTTACAGATACAAAGACCGAAAGAGGGCTCTGTGTCTTGCATCTTCAACAAGTCGGGTAGTCGATGATATATTTTTCGCACGTTGGAAGGACCAATCGTTCAGTATCCGAAAGGTATGATGACAAACTGTCCTACGTCAGTATTTATTCTCCAACGCTTGTTAGACATACGGAAGAGGGTAGTAGTGCTAAAAGTTTGCATACCAACTCATTTTCAATACAATTCTTCCACCAGCTGTTCCTTTTCAGCCCTCAATCGAATTCCCTTAGTAATTACTTCTGACAGAGATTAACTGAAATATTTCAGGAGCTCCCAGAATGGAACTACTTACTAAAAAGTTAGACCCACATTAGCTACAGCCACTCCAGAGGAAATTAACACTGAGAAAACAGTCGCCTACTTAGGAAATACTCTGCGACCCTCTTTCAAGGACTTCGCGCCATAAACCTCGGAGGAATACCAGCACTGTCTGGTGGAGCACCGAACAACTTACGATTCATATCCGTAAACTATTTAATGAGTAAAAATTAGTGCAAGACTTAAAGACTGGGGCAGGTAAAAAATGGGTCATCTGCTGATTATTTATTTCAATCAAATGGCTGCCATGGATCGCCCACCCTATCAACCCGATGTCGAAGTCAGTGGTTTGTGGCTCTATTTCACGAATAGTTTGATGGACGTTTTCCTTCAGTGCGTCAATTGCTTGTAGATTGTTAGAGTAACAAATTCTCCATAAAAAAAGATCAGCGACGTCAAATCACATCTGCCCAGTGGTCAAGACACATCATCATCATACTCAGGAACGGAGTGCTGGCGCGGGAATGCGATAATAAAACAAAACGAAATCCCAATTTACACGGGTGGATCAAAGACATCTGAAGGAATGAACTCTGGAATATATTCTGCGAATCCGGACCTGAAAGTGTCTCTGAGACTGCCAAATACATGCAGTGTCTTCCAATCAGAAGTTCTAGCTGTACTCAGGGCTGTGAAACTACTAGGGATGAAATCAATATCCGATGAGGATATTGAAGCTGTGGATATTAAACCACCTTCGTGCGAAGTTAAGACTACAATTAAAGGCAAAGTATACAAAACAGCCAACCAAAGATGGTCAAATATATCAGGTCACAGGGTATCCAAAGCCTTGTGGCCAGAATTCGACTGGAAAAAAACTAGGGAAATTCTAAATCTAAACAGAATTCAGCTAAGAATTTTGTCCAGGCACTGCCTTCTGGGAAAGCACGACAAGAGACCTGGCCTCGCAGACACGGATATATGTAGATACTGTAACGACATCTGCGGCGTCGAAGAGGACATCACACACATACTGTGTGAGTGCCAGGGAATAGCTCGAAATTGCAGGCAATACCTAGGTACCTACATACTTTTTCAGTAACCTTGAAGAAGCAGGTCTTATCAACCAAAAGATGCTACTTAGCTTCTGTAGGGAAATCAAGTGTTTCGGGGTAAGTGTTTAGGTTTCCATTTGCTTTTTATGGAGGTTCCCCAGCGATCGCGATGGGCCCATTTTGGTGCCTAGTATTTTTTGAGGTTTTCCTCATAACCCTATGTAACCTAACCAAACCTAATATTATACGGTCAATGAACTTTCTGAGCAAAAGATTGATTGCATGAGAACTAATGAGAAATGTTGTACCATCCTACTGGAACCAAAGCATGTCCAATTGCGACCATGTGTCATGTTTTTCCAGCACACTTCTGCTAACCTAGTTATCAGCTTCATTTACAAAGCTGTTGCGACCAATAATGCCACCATTCCATTCCACCATTCCATTCCGAGCACCATACAGTCACTTTTTGAAGATGTATTCGTTCTCTAACGACTACGTGTGGATTTTCGGTTCCCCAAGTCCTACAGCCTTGCTGTTGATATAGAGTCCAAGATGAGACTGAGCTTCGCCCTAAAAGATGGTTTTGCGACCAAAATCCACACAGTTCTCTGTTTTCAGAAAGAAGCCGATGGTCACCTTGCTTTAACCCTTGAATTTTGACTTTTTAAGCAAATAATTTGAGGTCTTTATGCAATATCCTCGTCAGAGAAGTGCGCAAGATATTCAGTTGTCGAGCTCTCCGATGAGTTGAGGTTCTTCGGTCTTTACCCAGGCTTTGAGCAGCAATAGCAATTCTTTCATCTATGTGCACCGAACGATCTCGCGGATAGCTTTTGTTTTTAAATTAGAAGTTGAGGGGGCTTCAGTTCGAACAAAAATTCGTTACAAATTTTGCAGCTTCTGCAATGCAGCACTGATTTTGGAAGTAATTTTTAAAAATTTTCCTGCGTTGTTCAACGGTAAGTGATCCATTTCTTTCTTCGCACTGATGTTTCAAGCGCGTTAGTATTGCCAGAGTTTTTAATTTGGAATGAGATTTGGCCTTCCCTGACGGTGTTAAATTGATAATGAAGTCATGAACGTCTCTATCATAGGAAATGAGCAGCCACTCAGGTGTATGAATGTTTTATTTGCCAGTTTGCCGTCTTAGGAAGCTAAGCCGTTTCAAAAATACTTGGATCAGCCATTATGAAATCTGAACTACTAGAACACTCGGTTCTAGCTCACAAAGGTGAGAATGGTAATGAGATCCTGGCATACTGATTAAAAACAAATTTCGCTGATTCCCTTGTTCTTGTCCTAAACAAACCTAAACCTTTCTGTTGGATGAGCAGAGGTAGCTCAAAAAAAAAAAAACATGCAGTCTGCAGTCTCTGCATTCTAAAAAAAACATCTCCGCAGACCAAACCATTCACCAAACCTGGATCCTGATCCAATTTTCAGCCCATTTCTGTCAGCTAGGAATGCTTGTACTACATCTTTCGTGCTAAAGTTCATGAGCGGAGTAAGGTAGTCTGTAACTTCTAGTTAAATTCTTTTTAAGTTAAGAATTTTAGTGTGCCTTCTATTACGGTGATGATCCTCTCAGTCGCATCGTCGAATTCATTGTTACCTCCTTCTCATACATAGCCACAAGAAGGCTATGCGGAATTGTCTTCAGCACCACGGAAGGATTATATGGAAAGCCCTCGCAACGGAGACACATGCCGTCTTTTGAATCATGAGAGGGAGGACGCTGACTTTGTCTAGTGGTGTTCACAAGACTAGGATTTCACGCATAAGTATTGGCCTTACAACCACAGTTTATAGCCAGCGCATTATATACAGACGGATACTTTACATGCCCTAGGGTTAATTTACAAGCGTATATTGCTTAAAAGTTCGTCGAGCGGAAAGTTCGACGTTCGAATCCCAGCGAACACCAAAAAGATTTTCCACTGCCTCGCCTCTCGACAATGTTTGATAAACGTCCGAGAGTAATAACTGCTATGAGATAGCTCTCAAAATAAAGAAGCCTTAACTGTGTGAAAAAATATAACACGCACAACAAGAATGGTTGCGAGAAGCTAGGACCTGAACCACACACGGTCTGTTGCGCCAAATATTTGTATTTTTGCATATTGCCGTAGTGGTGTTCGTGAAACGTCCCTGTACGTTCGGTTTCCATTTGAGTTCCCCAGTTATTTAGTTACGTTACCTTTTTTCTTTAACAAGTTTTCCCTGCAAGAATATTACATATGATTGCCTGGTAATTGCTACAACTCTAGTCGCCTACTTTCCAAATTTTTCTCTATACCAGGCTGCTGGTGGTAAAGGTGATGTCGATAACGGCGCTCTACAGAATGCGTTTGAAAGCGCGATATATTTTAATGGTGTAAAAGCCTCCCGCAGGGCTCTTCGACCACCAACGCATTGAAGTGGTTTTCGTTAATGATCTTTGGGTTACGTCCATAGTCCATAGGGGAACTCCAAACCGACCAAATTCTACGGACAATCTGTGGTACCCGCATATCTGATGTATCTCTTTCCAATAGGAAAGGAGCTCATCGTGGGAGCATTAAGTCATTAAACACTTAGGCTTACGGTCGTCCTTCCTTGGTAAAATCAATCCTTAGACTTTCTTTGTCTCGCATCAGGGTTGTGTAGAGTTATGCTCCAAGCATCTGTCACTCTCGTCACTATCGCAGAAGCTTCTGTTTTCCTCGAAATCAGATTTCTCTTTTTTTTGGAGGCATAAAATCTTTTCGAATAAGTTGACACCCTTTTTTAAAGTGGCTGTAAATTGATTTCCATAAATAAACCACGCACACCGGAAGGAGTCTAGTCGTAATCTAATTTTTCTCCTCCTCTCAATGCTAACAAAAAAAAAATAAAAACTGTGTCCCCCGAATCTGAAACAACCCAAGTAGGCTCATAAAAAGGCGCCTCACTTCCGAATAAGCTGCTAACCTATAAACTGCTCCCATTAAATGCCTACAACTTTGGCTATACAATCTTAATCAAATCTTCCAACAAAAAACAATAAAAAAAAAAAAAAATTAAAATTTAAAAGAAAAAACCTACAAAAAATCGCTAGATACCTGTAAATACCGTTCGCAGCGTGATGCCACACTGTCTATTCCCTGGAATTAGGCTTATAAATATAATAATTAAATCAAGTGCACATGAGTTAGCATTTATGCCATCAATCCTTGTAGCTTTCCGGATTTATACGCAATCATATGGTGCAGGAGCAGCAGCAGCAGCGGCAGCGGCAATATCAGAAATTTGTAATTTGTATCTCATAGTTGCTCAACACACTCGTATATAGCTGGGCCGACAAACCGATCCAATCGATCGACCGAAAGCGGGAATTCGAAACTAGTTTAGACCACGAAGAGAGATGCCAATGGTTATGATGATGCCGCCGCCACTAGTATGTACCACCACCGATGCCTACACGCTGACGGTGATGAAGATGAGGGCAGAGTTGGATGAGGAGTCCCACCAGCGGCGGCGCATGCGACAACGCATTTAAATCAATTACTCGGAGCAATTTTCACTCTAGGAGGACATAACACACTGATGCATCGGGTCTAATGGTAGTCTGCTCGCGCGCGCGCGCGCTCGCGCTTTCGCACCGTACCGTCTCCATCGTACAAGGCGCACACATTGGCTGGGGGATTGATGGAGCTAGCCGGCTCCAAAGCTTGTAATTGTATACTAGAATTAAAGATGTCGCTTTGGTGTTGTTTCCCCGTTGGTTTGGATCGGTTCGGGTCGGTTCTTTATTGGTATTGATGTGCGTTCGGCTGGGAACAGGCTCCCCTCCTCTAATCATTATAATTTAAATGATTTAGGATGAAGGAAATCACATTTCTCTTTCTCTCTCAGCGTTAAGTGATGGTTTATGAATTTATGTTGCAAATTGAAGAACCGGCTTCGAGGAGAGTTATGTGCTTGCGTATGTGAAACAATAAACATATTTTAATGGAGAGTTTTAATTGGCAATTGGCTATAAGTTACAAATGGTTTTGACTGTGACGAGACGTTTATGATAAGCAATTGGCACAGGCCGGAAAATTACGACTCTGGGGTTTGGAGTTCAGATCGATTAATGTATGTACGTCAGCCGGAGGCGAAATGTTTCGCTCCTGTCTTCTGTTCCTTGACTGCATTTGCGGTGCTGCAAATTTGAGATTTGATGACAATCTGCAACAAGTCCGAGCTGATATGTTTTAACGACTTCACGGAGGAGGCAAATACGATTCTACGAGCTTACTTGGATTTCATGCATAAATATCAAGTACCAACTCAAAATATTGTAGGACAATTTCAACCGGAATGCCAGAAGGAGGACACCCGAAAGGGAAAGTTTACACAATATCACCTCCTTACACAGACGCTGGTTATAGACTTTGAGGTGGAATGAAGCACCACTGCAGTCAGCATTCGTCTTGAATAGCTTCAAATTTAGAAGATAGCTTGACAGTGTCCAGATCAGCATTCCGTAGATTGATTATACTGCAATTGCATGCAGTTTCCTGATGTCTGAGCTTTCCTAGGAGCTGACGTCGAGTCGGATCATTGTAGTCATTGATTGTGGCCAAAGTCTATCCCTTGATGAGTTGCTAGGGGGAATATCGATGCAAACGACAGCTTAAATCAAAAGAACAGATCAGTGCTGACACTGCCATCAGAAATTCTGCCTCTAATGTGCTGAATTTCATTCCGCGAGACAATAACGAAACTCCTGCTTTCATGAAGGGTGACGGTAAGTTCAAGAAGTAAAACAGGAGAGGAGAGAGTAGCATCGCCTTTTCTGAAAGAAGAAAAAGAATCATGAAAGCATGAAGTTGAGTCAGAAAATAGTGATTACTGTACAGGTGACGCTTGAAAGTTCTACCAAAAAGCAAAAAGAAAATTCCAAGGGTATGTGGTCCACACAGAAGTTTTAAGGGACAACGAGGGGGATTTCCTAGTAGATTTACAGTTAGTGTTCAAGTTTTGAAAAGAAAATTAAGGAAGATCAATACCTACTCCCTCTTTATGGACCTTGAAGTCTGTTATGATAGCATATGAAGAAAAAAGTACATTCGAGCTAGGGCATCCCTGTCAAGGCGATACATCTTAGAAGCTTTTCGCAACCTTTTGATATTAGATTCGACAAAAGGCAAGGCAACTGGCTCTTCTGCAAGTGTGGCGGCCTTGAGTCAGTCTGATGAAATAGTCTTAACAAAACTGTCCACCTTTGCAGTCTCTAAGACCGTTTCTTATAGAAGCATGAGAATATATGTTAAACTTCACTCCTCCAGTAAGAAAGTACTCAGGCTATGAGAAACGTAGCTTTCAATAGTAGCCCTCTGCAGCCGTTAAGATCGCACGTCGTAGTGAAGGACATTAAAAATGTGAATGCAACTGAAAAACTAACAAATTTAGAGCAGCAGAATTCCCCAAAAGGTTGTTACTAATAATGACGATCTGGCATTATGTACTGCCAGGTATAAAACTGAAGTTGGTACAAATCAAGAAGACACGTCGGCTGCAAATTCAAAGAAGTAGGGACAAATGCCACCAAAACCCACACAAAACAGTCAGTCTTTGAGGATGCCCTGATTTCTGCGTACGTATTTTCGGAACCCCATTTCCTAGAGTTTTGCTTTTTGTCATCACCACCGAGATCAAAATGAGTTTCGTATGAAAAGATAATGTTGCCCATAACCGACATCATTTTTGAACTCCCACAGAGAAGCGATATTAAAACGGATTGACACTAAGCTTTGACACTATTTCGAGGACTGCACGCAATATTCATAGACGTTTGCTTGATAGCTTTTGAGTCCTGTAACGGGTTCAGGTGTTCATGTACACTTTGGACAACATCAGCATTCGTACGCGCAGTATGAGCACGTGAATGGCTTTGTCTGTTCAAAAGCATTCTGGTTTCATGAAAGTCCTTACACTAGCTGCTTAAAGTTTATTAATTGGTGGAGGTGTCTCGTGGTAATCTATCTAATTTGCGGCACTGAAAACCAGTTGCTGCTTTTTAAGTGTAGGAGATCCGGAATCTGGACTACTGCTACCTCTGCGATGCTTGCGAGGAACCTAGATCTTAGAGTGCGTAGGTGTCATTCCTGCAAGGCGGGGCAGTGGCATAGCAGATGTTGGATCGATTCACTTCCTCCTCGTCACCGCAGCCTCTGCATAAATCGTTGGACTCTGCGTTCCATTTGCTGAGCATAGCTCCGATGGCGCAATGTCCTGTGATTACTCCTGTTAACATTCGGATGGAGGATCGCTCTAGTTTTAGTTTTATTTAATTTCGGCCATAAAGTACGAGAGGTGGCACAGTCCTGCCTGGATGACCAGGAGGAGTTAGCTTCTTTCTCTATTTTGGCGTAAATAATGTTGTACATCTACCAATTGGCGACAGTTGGGATGTGTCCCCCCCCCCCTCCCCCCCCCCCCCCCCTTCTTGCCAAAGCATCAACTTTTTCGTTCCTTTCTATATTGCTATGTCCAGGAACCCAGCAGAGCTTGATCGAATGGTGTCTTGTGTTGATCAGTGCATCGCGACATTTCTTAACCGCCTTTGATTTGATTGTATTTGATTTAATCGGTTTTAGGGCTGCTTGACTGTCAACGAAAATAGTTATATCCGACGGAGGGAGGTGACAACGTATAGTGGCCTTTTCCATTGCCAGGATTTCAGCTTGAAAAACACTGCATGCTTCGGTTAGTCTGAACGACTCCTGTTTTTGCAGAGCCTCCGAGTAGAAGCCTGCATCCGTACCTACACATATCCATGTTCGAGCCGTCAGTGTAGGTCGTGATCTCTTGATTTTGGCCTACACTTTTTGGATCCCAATCTTCTCGTCTTGGATATGTGATAGGGATGCCGATGTTTAAGTCATTGTAGGGTATATAGTCTGAAGTGGCTATGGAGCTTTTAGAGCTAAATTTTCCGCCCATTCGTACGTAATATTGCCGCATGTTTTTTAGACTTATATACAAGATATGTAAACGATATCCAGGGGTTCAAATACTTATCAGAGTTGGTCTTAATCACTTTCTGTGAAGTCGACATACACTTGTGTTTGGAAGTCCCTCCTTAATTTCGAGACGAGAGTTAACTCGTTAGCCAATATCCAGGCATAACTCCTTATTCCTCTGCGTCTTGTGAAAAAACCGCTCTAAAATATTTTAAATTGGTAGCCATTATCTTTCCAATTTAACCTTTTGCACAACAAGTTTTAAATTACCCAACACTGGTCGGTGTATTTATTTTGTACCAAAATTAATTGAAAATCGATTGTTGATTCCCATAAGAGTGGTGATACTTTTCAAAACTGATTCATTTATTTTGAACTGAAAAAAAAGACTTCATACACCGCGAAACCTTACTGAAGGTAATGTACAGCTCCACTTTGAATAAAAATTTAAAATAATCATCTGCATTCGTACGTTTTATTGCCTCAAATTACAGAGTACAGGTGTAATTCTTATTTCGTCTTCTACCGATTTTGTTATTTCCTTTGTATACGCTGCCAGGCCGGGTTAAAAATTATCGGAGCCGCTCCATAAAGTGGGTCATCATTGTTATTGAAATGCGTAAGAAATTCACTGAAAAATGAAATTGAAAAGAAAACGAAATGAATCAGGGAAGATGTGCATCTTTTGGCGTATCTTCGATGATGCTTCGGCTGTGTTTTGTCATTTTATGAGAACCCTTCAGGCTACGATCGAAAGAAAACAATTAAATTCGATTTCGCTTTTCATTGAAATCGTTACGGTGAATCAAAATGCATACCATGCCTGCCAGAAAGGAGCGAATCAAAATTTATGAAGTTGTAAATAAATTTACGAATATCCCCCGTTGGTCAATTCAATTGATACGCATGGCGGGCCAAAATGCATTACTCAGAAAGACGCATGGAAATATTAATTATGTAACGATATGAAAAAGACTTGCATGTGGCAGGCAACATGTAGCAAGTACCTATATATTAACGCAGTAAATCCTCTCGTTAATTTCGAAAAGGCGTGGAGTAACACTTTGCACGCGTTATTTCGTTCACGGACAGGAAAATACAAAAAAAAAAAAAATAAAAAAAATTTGATTTAATATGTTTGAATGTGATTATTTAATTGGACGGAAATTTTCATGTTGCACGAAATCTTGCTTCGTTTTAATTATCTCAAGTATTTGTGTGATATTTTGATAGATATTTTCGTTTGATGAGGAATCAAGTTTGCGCCTCAACTCTTTCGTTTTTTTTTGTGTGTTACATTTGGTTAGACATGGTGTTTATGGTTTATTTGAGTTGATTTTAATTTTTGAATTAACCAAGTCATAGATGACTGGAAATGTTGTTGGTTTTTTGTATTAAAAGTGGTTTTGAGTTGTTCAAGGTTGCTACCAGGATTATTATAGAAAAAGTTTCCATTCTCTGAGGACTCATTGTCGTGTCAAAATGAAAGCTGCTTTGCTACCGTTTACGTTGTGGAATAACATTGTAAGGGTTGCCATAAAACTTTGTGCGCGTATATATTGTAAGAAAAATCCTGATGACGTTGGTCATATGAGGGTGAAGCAGCACATAAAGCAATCGTTGGTGGCCTTATCTTTCTGGTTGAAGTTCAGAACTAGATTTTAATCACAGATCCGTATACACATTCTCTGTTTCTGTTCTTTAAAGCACGCAGTATAGGTAAAGTCATTGTTCTTTTGTCAGTAGCCTGTAGCAAAAGGATAGTATTTCTGAGCCCAATTGTTTAAATCTACGAGGTCCCTCAATGATCCCGAAATCATTATCTATGTAGATCCGAATATTGCTATTCTTTTTCGTTTGCCAACGCTGTCAAATCTAAAATTATTCGTATCCGACTCATATCCGATGTTTCATGACAGCTACTTCCACCAACAGCTCCCAACGTGTACGGTCAATTTATTTATTTACAGCTTTAGAATACGAGGCAGGGTATGTTTATCATTCTAAACCTAAACTCCTTATATGTCGGCTTTGAGTACCCCGGCTTAGCTAGAGCTTTTCAGCTGATTCCTGAATGCAAGAGAGGTTTTCTTAATGGAAACATTCTTCCGGCTCTTCCGATAGCTACCTCCACCGACCTTGCAAAGGGAATAGAACCTAGCATCAAATCTCGGGATACCAGGCAACCAGGGATCATTGTGCGGACAATACAAATTAGCAGCTCAATGTAATGTACGCTTTTTCAAAAAAGGGCCAAGTTTCTCGCGGAGGGAGGCAGCTATCCAGACTACAGTGCTAGGTTCCTTTTCGTCTCCCTTCCACCAGTCATCTCAGCCAGAACTCTGACGGGGTCTTTGGGATAGACTGGAGGTTGTTATTAACTGTTCTCTCTGTAGACTCCTGGTGTATTCAAAAATAGGCACAACGGAACGAATTGACGCTCTACGTGTGCAGTGACCAACATCGCAGGGCAGCCATCTATTTGGGCAGACCGATGCGATGATACCGATGCTGAGTTACTCTTAAGTCCAAGTCCAAGACGGTCGGCATTTTGAGTGTCTTTAGGCTTAAGGCTACGTACTGACATCAAAGAGAATTAAGCTACAATTAGTCGAAATGTACCAGTTCCTCATTCATGAGGGTGGCATCAAAGACTTTCACGATTGAGGCTTGAGATTTCCAACTAAATGGTGAGCCTTTTCATGGCACTATGGAGCACAGAACATAATTTTGCCTTATGTTTTGCAAGTCGGTTAGCTTTTGCAACCAACGATTATATTCAATATTCGATTCTCTTTCGAATCCTTCTCATCTCCTCTCAGACGAAGTGTCCCGACTTAGTACAGTTCCACTCAAACTTATCACAAAGTACCCCGCATCAATGCTCCGAAATAACTCCGAAAATATTCAGATAATCCATCCGGATTTTCAAGTTCCTCTTTGTGGATACATCTTGGAAATAAAATTCATAAATATAACAATCCCTGGAGCACAGATTCAACTGCAAAGTAATTATGTGCGTGCATAAGGAATACAAAGACTTCCATAAGAAGCTGCATCATTCGTATGCAAAACTATTGTGTGGGTTGTGCAAGTCATTAGGTTTCTTCTCCATCTCTGGCAAGACTCTCCCTAGCTACGAGGCCAAGAGGTCAGAACGAAAACTATTATTTCTTCAAAGAGATGCAGTTGCAAATGTGCGTTGCAAGTTGCTCCATCCTCTGCACTTTCTGTGGTGGATTCGTTAAATGATCTAAATTTTTCGACGTAACCGAAAAACTCCAACCATGTGCATCGGATCGCCCTAAATGGCAGCGACCTTTTAGGACCATTAAACCTTTTTTTTGTTGTTTTTTTTTTCGTTTCTCCTGTATTCTCGACTAAGTGCATGGAACCGCCTCCTCGTCTCTACAACATGCGCAAAGATCTGCATTCCTCATCGGGCTGAACTTCTTCTTCACATTGGCTTTGGTTTGCTTCGGTTGATTTTTGTTGTTGTTGTTGTTGTTGTTGGTGGTGGTTATGGTGGTTCATGTGGCTAGAATGCGTTTTCTTTCTCGTGCTGGGGTGTGTACCCAGTTGATATAAACAGAAGCTGACCTGCAGGAAGACTCCACATACATACATCACAGCAGCAGCACGAGACGAAAATGATGAGATTTCAAGGAGCATAAGCGCCGAATTATTTATGAGGCCAGCGATAGTTCACTTTGCCTTAATGGGTCGGCCTTTGCGAGTTCCAAATAAGTTAATGACACTGCCGACGGAAAATTATTGCTGTTCTTGTTGCCGTGGCGCGGTTGCCACTTGTAATTACTTTGCGCGTGTAACTTAATTTTTTTTTTTTCGCAGGGTAAAGACCATAGGATATGATTCTCCACTGCGGTGGTGGCATGGATGCACCGCAAGCATCCAATTCGGATCCACAGATTCTGATGTTACCACCTAATTGGATCATTTAACTGAAATTTATTAGCTGATTCATGAACAGCGATATTGCCAGTTTTATGCGCAATTTGTGGCAGAGTTCTTGATGTATGTTTGGGCATTCGGGACTCGGCATTAGGTTGGCTTGTTGGATTGTTAGCTTGTTGCGCTGTTTGTTTGTCTGTTGTTGTTCCGTCGGATATTTATGAGTTTTACAATTTGACGGGACAATGCTGTTAAATTGATGTGTTGCAATTGTGAAATAGTTTTATGTGCATATGGTGCACATTTTGTTCTTCGTGTCGTTGATGTTGTGTCTAGATGTAAAGGTTGTGAGAAGGTTTTCTGTTAACTTGGCTGGTTTCGTGAAATGATTTCTTCTTCTTTTGGACACTTTTGGAGAGTAGGATTTATTATTATCCGGATAAGGTATTAAACTATTGTGCAACAGGAGGATTTCGAGTTGATTTTTATTGCTTAGATCTGTAAGTGTATCGCTACTTTAGTTTGATTTTTCTGGGGCTTTCCATTCATCCTGAGTGAACCTCAAATATAACGAATGACACCGGACAGAGATGCAAAGGTTCATAAACAGAAGTTACGACAAAAATTCAGACATCACTGAGTTCCGAGCTCAGAAGTTTGTGACCGTTAAGTTCACGGATGTTGGTGCTAGCCATTAGCTAACTTAACAATTCATTTAGCCAGCAGAGAGGTACTGATTGTACGATTCGAGTGATGCATCCGGTTGTTCGATAAACTCACCATAATAAAAAAAATAGCTGATGGCATTATGCTGACTTGCTTATGAATGATACAGCATGTCTCCTGTTTAGTACGCTCCTAAGTCCAATGACAAAAGCGCCACTATCGTGGCTCAGTGGTGGTCATGAATAAGGTTTTCATAAGCAATTAAAAAAATTCAAGGAATTGCAATAAAATGTTGCCGCTGAAGGATTTGGTTGATCATCCGGCACGTAGGGACTGTGAGCAATGAAAAGGCGGACTCTCTAGCAAAGCAAGGGTCTACATCTACCTCGGAGTTTTCTGGTTCGGTACCATTTGCTGCAATTGGCAGAGGAATGGTGGGACATTTGACTAACAATTGGGTCTCGGCGGAACAGCAGAGAAGGCGGTCAACTGTGGAAGGTTGTAGGCAGGCTAAAATGGCGATTGGCACTACTCACATGAAAGTTCTAAGCTTGGATCGATGAGCATTAATATGAGTGGTAGCGTTATCTGCAGGTCATGGAAATTTCAGGTATCACCTAAAGAATATGGGTTTTCTGGAGGATGATACCTGTGAACTGTGCGTGGAGGAAATCGAGACAGCGGCAGATACATATGTATATTGTGTCAATTGTGGAGATAGACACCCAGAAGATGAAGCAGATTTCTAATAAACAAATGCTAGCGTTGACACGAGGAATCAATGCTAGAAAAGAACTGTGGAGAAATCCAGACAGTCTCTCAGGCTAAGATGGATCGTGGAAGAGAGACAAAAGGGAGCCATAATGCGGTTTGATTCGAGATCTCTAGAAATAATATACATATGTATTTCATCCTACTACAGCAATAACCCTATAAACAAAGCTTCATTATTATGAGACTATTAGGAAATTTTGATGACTTTCCAAAAACATAGACCTTAGCCCACATATCTCTTCAGTCAGCTCGGTTGTTAGTCATCCACCTCCAATTGCGTACGCCAAGTAACTTGAGGTACCTTTCAACTTTTAGCGTCACCTATTCAGAGAACTTCCTATAATGCGTACTCCGTCTGCGGTGGAATCAAAAACTTACCGGACTTGGTCGTTGATGTCGATCCTCCTTACATGTCCCCGCCATCTTAGTTATCGTATACTTCGTCTCCTCCACTCGGCATCTACATATGTATGTATGTATATAGTCGGGACCACAAATCGTATGAAGTATTTTTCTTCTAACGCAATAAAGGTTCTATTCCTGTGCGTCATACTGAAGATCTCGGATGAATAAGCTTTTGTTTTGTTTTAGTTATTCGGAAGAGAACTTGTTACTCAATATCCTTCTTAGCATATAGAGACAGCGATTAGAGAGAGTGATTTGCTGTCTGTTCACATAGAGCTCAGGTAAAAGAAGTCTCTGCTGCGTCGATGTCCAAGGCACCTACGTTGAAAGTGCTTCTCTGTGGTCAGCATATATTTTGATCTCATTCACTGCTACAACTATCTTAGCTCTCCCTGCCTCAATAGTCACAAATGCCCCACTAACAACCCGCAGAGTTCTCTTAATAAGTCTCCAACTTAACATTACTGTCATCGGCGTAGGCCAGTAGTACAGACTTATAAAAATTTGGTTTGCTGGTGTTAGCTTGGGAGTTACGTACAATCCTTTCAAGCATTATATTGAAGAAGTCGTATGATAAGGCGACACCCTTTCTTGACATCAATAGTTTCAATGGTGTCCTTATCGACTTTGATAGAGCAGGGGGATTTTTCCATCGTCAGCCTGACCAGACAAATGCATTTGCCATGTACATATGTCGAGATTAGACATGGATTGGTATAGCTTATCTCTATCCACTCTATCATAGGGACTCTTTGAAGTCGATGAACACTGCTACCAAAGATGATCCCCTTCCTATGTAAAATCGCCCAGGACAATTTTAATGTCATAGCTAGAGCACTGCTCGCATGTTTCGTCCAACCTATCTTTGGTCCAACCTATCGTAGAACCTGTCTTTGGTGTCATGCTGCACGTGGTTCATTAACAGGCCTAAAGTTTCACGTACAGACCCGAATATCGTTGTCCTTGTTTCGTTTGCATGGCAAATACACAGTAAATCCGTCAGTATACGAGACTTGCTGTTGCTATTTTTTCCTTGGTCGGGCAGTTACCCCGGTGGCAAAAGCCACAACCAGGAGGCCTAGTTCCATTAAAGAAACGCCTAGAACAAGGGGTCGGTTAAACCAATGTTCCTGGCCTAATTCGATGGTGGGAGCGCTTTCGTTTACCCCCTTATGGCTCATCTGCCACCACCTCTTTTTCCCTACCCAGACTAATTTTGGAAATCCTTACCGACCTAAGCCCCATCACGTCACTCTGCGTCGTCGTCTTTTGGGTAACCCTCGCGCTAATAAGTTCAGTAAGTTGATTCCGGGTGGACAGCAACTAGTATACGATAGCTACCACGTGAAGGTAAAATAAGAATAACTTATGTTACGTTGGGCATTGCCTAGTTGACACCGATCAGAGTCTACTCTATTTCTGGAACATCCAGTCATTATCTTGTGAAGGAATCGACTTTCATGATGAAGAGACTAACTAGATGTCAGACTCGAGTAGTCATTCGATTTGTTACTGAACGTTGTCCAGTTAAAACACATCTTATGACGATAGGAATGGGCCAATATAATGCACAATGTGCAACGAGGGCAATGAATCAGCAGAACGCATTTCAGTACCTAGTCTCCTATCCATTCAAGCGGGGCTGCTGTGACAAATCTCAAATCTGTCGGAACTGCCAGCTCAATCTTAATGTCTACATCCAAAGTGCTTAAGGACATTTTATTCCCACTCCACAAACCCCAGTTAAATCGAAGAAAGCCGAGCAAGTTTCGATTAAAAACCCTAAAACCTGGTGATGGCTCCTCAAATCCTAGCCGGATGCACATTCAACTTAACAAATGAAATGCCACACGAGTAAAAATTAAAAATCCAAAAACAACAACGACAACAACAACATCATCGAAAAGAAATTGTAAATCCGCAGTATAACTGAAAATAAATGAGCCCATCACGAATCTCTGACATATCGGGCTCTGGGTGTCCCAAGGATCGCACACAGCTACAGATGCCAATGGGCAATTTCGCTGTGGACATCCATCCACTCTTCTTGCAGTTTTGTCATTAT
The DNA here is from genome assembly GCA_946965025.1 of Blera fallax. Taxonomy (NCBI): domain Eukaryota; kingdom Metazoa; phylum Arthropoda; class Insecta; order Diptera; family Syrphidae; genus Blera; species Blera fallax. The sequence goes on from OX337244.1 coordinate 119,078,721, forward strand.
ACACCACTATTATTTTAATTTCTTTATTTCCATACGGTCAGTCGATACGATATATGGCGGTGCAGCAGCTCGCGGATACCGAAAAGACACTAATATTTTCGCAGTGACGATGACTACGAAAACGATCGTGATTATGACGATAATGATGATGATGATGCATGTGATGTATCATTTCGGGGGAATCTCAATTTTTTAACCGAAAGCTAACGCATTACGTCGGACAAGACGCATATCCCTCGGGCATTTCTTTCGCCCATTTCATTTGGCGCGTACATATGCATGTACTGTGACTTGGCGTCATCGGAATGTACATTGGAGGATCTGCTAATTTGCCTAAATTTTCTTATATTCCTCTCGGTTGGAGTTCAATTTTTCAGTTTTTATGGAATGGAAATATGTGACACCCGAAGGAGTAATAAATAGCAAGAATCACTGGCAGGATCTGTTAAAGAAGTCGAAGCCACCTATGTGTGTGACATCACGAAGTCTTTTAGAATAATTTGAGCAGTCAAAGGAAAGACCCGGAACGTGAACTATGAAAAAGTCGCACCTTTCACAACTAACGGCTTAATATATTGCCTAGCTCTTGGCGCTCATGATAATGGTGTTGGTGTGCCTCAGGGTGGAGTTTTGTCGTCGTTACTTTTTCCGAAAAGCCACTAAAGTTGTTGATGACTGTGCAAGCTGACTTCGAGGCTTATTGTAGACAACTAACAAAATATTTAACCGATCCTTGTCTACCAGCATCTCGCGACTGGGAGGCAAAGTGATTTTACAAGACAATCGAGATGTGCCACTAGGTGAGTAGGTCCTATGTTGGTAAGTTTTAATTATGATGACCACTGTACATTAAAGAGAGAAGAGGCTAAGTAGGTTAACCACCAGGATGTAAATAATTTATTCAGTCATTTGCTTGATAGCTTTAAATCTTTAGGCGCGCAGAGTAGGAATTCTTTCAGATCACGTGCCCAATCAGGAGGTATCAGTCGAAAAAGACAAAATCCTACAAATTAGCAGCACCGGACGGCGTTAGCTATGATACGGAAATCTCCAGATCCGCATCTCGAACCCATCTTGAACAGCTGCATAAGCATGGGGTGCATAGATGTACCAAAACTCTGGAGAGCAGTTTTCATTCCCAAAACAGAGAAACCCAGCCATGTTACCATCAAAGATTACAGACTAATCCGTAGAGAGACTCATCGATATGTGCGTAAGAAATTCGAATAATTTCCAAGATATTTGTCGAATTCAACACGCATACGAAATAATGCGAACAGGGACAATCAAAACTGATCTAAAAACTGGACCGGTCCACCATGAGTACGCTTGAGAGCGGAACCATCGCCACAGGCCTAGGACCCAGCTCTGTAGATAATTGGATACAAAGACGAACGTCACAAGGGTACTGCTCTCACCCTTATTGTCGATCCTCATCGTCGACACAATTATCTAAATCTTCGAAAGTAAAGGACTAACGAAGGTTGAAAATAGAAAAACGAAGACATTGGCATTCTAGTATCAGCTGAAGTGTTACCAACTGTCAATAAATCTATAAAGTCTGCCTTAAAGAACTACTCACATCCGCATGGGTGGAATAAAACGTGTTGGGGGAATAAACCCCTCTCAAAACGAGCTCACGCTACCAAAGTTAGATGGAATCATTCTCAATCTAATATCGGTAGCGACACACTTCGACATCATCTTGGACTCGAAGTAGTTTGGGAAAAAAAAACACACCGACTTCAAGAGACATTTAGGAAAGATTGGCCATAGGCTTTCGACAAGAGCTAAATTCACACGAAAACGTGAGTAACAACTGGCTACTGTTCCATCAGAGCCCTGATCAGCAAATGTAATGTACAAGTCAACGGTCTGTGTAGAAGCTGCGAAGACGGAGAAGAAAAAGAAGCGATCTAGCATCTAGCATCTCTTATCACTGCCCCGCTGAAGAACGACGACTGGGGTCCACATTCTTCGAAAATTCATCGGAAACCCCAACAGCATCAGGGGCAACAACTGGTTTAAGGAATCAAAATGATGGCAAGTCCACTCGATAGCGTTTCAGTTTGTCATTTCAACAAAATACGAAGGGACTCACAGTGGACCTTTCAGGTTTCCGAAAGGAAATATTCAACACACACCCTTCTCTAACCAAACTAAACCTCTTGAATGTCAATTAGTTCTGAATACATTAACCTGTAATAACCTCCTTTGAGTAGCATGCAAATTAATTCGTTAAAACTGGCCGCAAACTACGAGACCACACAGCAAGTGCACTAGACCCTATCCACCACATCAGTGGCCATTTATCCAGCCATAATCTCCTTAGAAACAGGAAAAAAACGATTTACTCCAATAAATTACCAATTTTCCAAAATCAAATCTCAACAAGCACAAAACCTAACTGATCACGACTGATCTCTTTCCTTCGTCAAAATTTCTTATCACATCCGCCGATGACATTTGTAATCTTTGTAACAGTTTTTTAGCCCACAATCATTTATCATAAATCCGATTCAAGCATAATGTCAGCCAATAAATGATTTACCGCCCGATGGCCAACCGATCAAGGGACCAAAAAAGTAAACATAATCCAACCAACCGAGACCATAATATCTACTACAACCACACTACCAATCCATCGATTGACAATCAGTCCGGCCAGGCAGACATCAGGTCTCAGCCGACTAATACCCGCGGAGAGGAAGGACAGACACAAGGGAGCACCAGTTATAGCTATCCACGATGTAAGCCACAGACACCTATTAAATTCATTTCAAATCCGCGATCTGATTATTTATCCATTTATCCATCGCGGTGACGTTTCACACAAACGGCATACATGGCTCAAACCTGTCGAATTCCAAAGTGTGGCGGGAGAAAAAAAAAAAAAAAACGGTGCTGAGAGCTCGAAAACTGAAAGATACAAAAACGAAAACAAACCCAATTCACCTTGCCATTTGGCCATTTTGGTGCTCATTTGGTTAGATGTCGTCGTCCGAGCTCATATGGGAGCCTTATTGCTGACATCGATTTCCCTTTTATGATGATGGCTCCCCCCGCTAGTGCGGTGACGATGACAGCCTGTAGCCGAAACCATGCAACATGAATCGCCATTAATAACAAATTGTGACGAAATGTATTCACAATGTATGGACGGATGATATCGTTTTATGATTTATTAAATTTTATTACCTTACGGGTCGTGCAGCATGTGACAGAGTTGGCTAGGACAACAGCTAAGCGATCGCCATATGGAGGAGTCAGCTGAATCTAGTGCAATTATATGGATGTCGGCGGCATGAGTTGGTTTGTGGAAATCGGCGCAAGGTTTTTTGCTGACGCGAAGCTTAGCTGTAGGGGGAGAAATTTATATCCTTGGGTCTTGGGATTTGAGGATGATCATGTGACATTTTGTTTACATCAGAGGATTTGGTTCAATTCGTGAGTGGTTAATGCAATCTAAGTGGTCTCGGGATGAGTTGCTGCAATGTCACTTGCTTACTGGGAGTGTGTCAGAAGGGAAGGTGGACCAAAGCGAAGGTGGAAGGGTTCAATGATTTACCAAAAAAGGTGTGCACTTCGTCTGAATTCAAACTTGATTCAGGGAAACGTTGCAAGGGTGTCATCGCCATTCAAGCCGTCTTCAGTGTCATTTGCATTCTCAGACCCGTCATATTAGCTTTTTTCCAATAAACCCGCCACCTTGTGGAATTTTTGTATACTACAATGATCGTCCGATCCTGTCACAATTCCACTATCTTTAAGAACTTATATTGAGGTGGGGTAGGGTTCGGCATCAGCTACATTCAATAGTTTGATGTCAATTCTATTGAAAGGCAATCCCTGGGAATCTTTTGTCTTGATTCCAAGTTTAGCTCTGTTGTACCATACGGAAGACAACGTGTTCTGGAGTAAACGCACCTCGAATTAATTCTTCGAGTGTTCCGTTGGGAGAAATTCTTAATTTTTGGTTATGTGCATGCGATTCTCAGCCGGTTTTTTTTGTTAAACAGACCTTACTTCTGGTTTTAGCTCCCGAGAAGTTCTTTGGCCTGTCTTAGCTTAGTGAGTTCCTCCTAAAGTTTCGCTGTCTTGCAGTGTTCCTCGTTCATTAGGTTTTTCCGTATCGTATGCAGTTTTAGTCCACAGAATGGTTCCAGGTCGGTAAAGACGGTTTCTGATCCTTTTCTGGGTAGTTCATCAGCTGCTTATTTGCTTCTACTTCCATGTGACCTGGTACCCAGAAAAGGTGGAGTCTGTTCTCCCATTTTCTTAGCTGGCAATAATCCATCGTCAAATGTTGACTCAAACTTTGAGCACCTATGAGCTTTCTGATAACTCTGTAAGCGGTTCTCTACATCGGCAACTGTACGCATGCTCCTCTGAACATTTGCTAGTTCTAGACTCTAGGGTGGCCCGCTTTCTTTTACGCTTTAAAAAACTTTTTATTTTACTAACGAATTTTAGAAAAACCAGTCAAATTTTGAAGCTTAATCTTCGCTACTTTTATGGTGGCGGGAGTGGAAAATAATATCCCTTAGGTGACCGTGGCTCGAGTGGCTAATGCGTTGTGTCGCTGAGCGGGATGTTCGAGGTTAGAATCCCAGAGAATATAAAAAGCTTTTTCACGGTCTCACCTCTCGCGAATGTCTGACAAACGTCCGAGAGTAAGGACTGTCATGAGAAAGCTTCTCAATTTGCCTTTCGGATATGGCTCTTAACTTCCATTTAAGTGGAAAAATATAACACGCACAACACGAATGGTTGCGAGGAGCTAAGCCCTGGACCACATATGTACGTACGTCCGTTGCGCTAAGTATTTGCATTTTTGTATGGGACTAAGTGTTCCTTTTACGGTCTGCATGAGACTGGGGATTATTCCCGTAAACATTTTTTTTCAGTTAACCTTCTAGGTCGATGTTTGGAGCTGTTAAATTCGGAAAATGAACCGACCAACCAATGTCTAAATTTTTTGAGATTTTTTGGTCCAGGAACATTTTTAGAAGAATAGCTATCGAATCGGGCAGTAGCATCCTCTTATTAAAACCACATATAGGCACGAGATAGGGCTACAGATGGAAGAAGTTTTTCAGCATTTCTTTGCACTCGTCCCCATTCACGGCTACTGGATCTCCATCTGGGTCTGCAGAGATATAATGTCCTATGAACTTTTCAGCCGAGATACTACAACAAACCGTGACTCTAAGTGACTCCATCTTCTCCTTCTAAACTATTCGAGGGTTTGCCATGCCTCAAAATGCAAATTTTGTTTATTGTCGAAGCTTAAATAGTAGCGACTTTGATATTGTTTTTCAAGCAGAGTCCGGGCCAGTAATAACCGCCTTGTGTGGTCTCTGGCAAGCAGTTGCTGACAACATTGAATTTTGCATGATAAACAATGCAAATCTCTTCTTAAAAATCGTTGCATGGTCATCCGTGAGATATTTATCTGAGACAAGTGCTGCCTGGCTGAATTCGAAGGGTGCTCGTCAACAGATCCCGGTATTCTTCTTTCTTTTTTGCTCAGCGAGGTTATGATCAGGATTATAGGGACCATAACCCTCCCACTTTACTGCATCCCTACTGGTCCGCCTGGGGGGGTTCGCCGTCAACAGATGCCTGTACGCGGCTAATGTTGCCTCGGGAACGGACGCAGGTCTCGCAGTGTGTCTGTGATTGAACAGAGTTGCTTTTGCGGAACACGACCAAAAAAGGTCAAGATGGCACCTCTAGGCGGGACACTTTTGATGTTAAGATCACTGCGAAAATCTCATCCTTCCATTGGGGAGCTCTGCAGAATATAAGATGCGCTGTGGAATCCTCCAGTACAATGTTATTCACAATCACCCCAGAGCTCTTCCTATAAAACTATCGTTCTGTTAACGCTTATCAATGTATCTGAACCACCTTGCGTAGTCTTGCCATTTTATTGCTGACTTCCGTTCTCATTGTAACTTTTTCGTAAACTATTTTTACGGACCCAATGGAAAGTTTTCCCACTAACCTGTTGCCATGTACTCGCATGCTATAATCCTTTACTCAGCCTTAAGCCTATAAATAATTTTATGCTACTGTAAAAGAACACCATAATCAAAACAACTATTACTGCAAACTAATTGACCATCATTTATAAATTTATTTCTCTAGCTGTCATCGCAATGTTTAACGTTGACAATTTGCTGCAAAAAAGGAAAAGAAAAAAAAAACCGTCTATCCATCGGCTGACAAAATCGTACGTGCGGTAAAATTCAATCAAAAAAAAGCACAACTTCCAACGTTAAAATCGATTTCCACTTGCATTAGTACAAGTTGAAAACTGATACACCGATGGTCTAGTGGTTATTAAAAATCGATTACAACATCCATAGCTTAGGCATGTACTCGTAGAAGATGTTGCTCGAATTATGCCGAAAAAGAGTGTAAGTAGGCTCAACATGTCTTGAGCGATATCAATTTAGACGGCTTCTCCGCAATCACCAAGAAAAATATTTAAATGCAAATTGATAACCCAAGGTAATATTTATATCTGGCATGGTGCCAACCTGACCAGTAGCCTCGATTGAGGCATCTAAGCTGGTTAAGCTGTTTCTCTTATGCTACAGTTCAAATTGAATTGGAAGAAGGTTTTAAGTTTCAATTAAAATAAAACTCATTTGGACGATCGATTACCATAATCGGTCTTGGGCCAGGCAATTCATCTAATAGCCGCTCCGTGATTAGAAAAAAGAAAGAAAAATTAGTTGAGTGCGCAGTTTTGTAGGTCAAACGCTTAAGAAAATTAAGCCCCTGACAGGGGCCATAACGCAGAAAAAAAACGCGAGCGACCATCTTGCAGGGCTGGGCACCGCAGCAGCAATCGATCGATATTCGATTTCTGCACAGAAATGTGTGGTGCTGGTTGGTGGCCACTCCCAAAGCGAATTTCATCGAAACTAGCCCAGGGGAGTCAAAGAGTTAACAGTGTGGCGAACAGGAAAGGGTGCGTGTGGAACGAGATTGACTTGGTTGTTGAACGAACAAATAGGGGCCCACTCAAACTACCTCAACATCGTAGTACGCCATGCCACTGAAGATAGAAGATCACTGGCGTGATATGGTAGGTTAGGTTAGGTTTAAGTGGACACCAACTAAAAGGGCGACACGCTTAGATCAATATAAGGCAAATTGCAATACCATTGTGGAACCAATTGGAGCTTCTGTTGAACCAGAAGAGGCTTCTTATAGTCGTACTTATTAGATCGTTTAGGAAGAAAGCATCTAAGTGAGGTTTCCTAGTTCAAGAGGGAGCTGTGCAGGTAAAAAAAGTTAAGAATAGGCTCCTGTTCTTCTTCGTCCATACAACTTCTGCTGAATTCATTTCAATCCACGCCTTGCTGCATGCTATGAGATCTATTGAGAGAGATCTGATTCTTAGAGCGGTTTAGATCCAGGTTTGACCAAATCTGCCTTGTCGCTGGACACGTTGTACCAATTAGCCTTGACTTGAGTTTAAAAGCAGCTATCGGCGTAGCCAGGGTATCTTTTACTGATGAAACAGGTATTGTTGTCCCCTGTCTAGCAAGTTCATTAGTCGTAGAATTCTCTGGAATGTCTTAATGCCTGGCATATAAGAGAGGAAAATTTAGAACTGCTCCGCCATCTCTATAAGAGACGATCTTTAGTTTAAGGCGACTGCTCTACTGCTTAAAGATTCTAGGGGGTATATTGCTGCTTGGCTATCCGAGAAGATGCGGATATCTATGGCTGATTGAAGGTCTAAAAAATATCTTTGAAGATTACACGAAAGTATTGGTGAAAGAACGTGGAGAGTCTATAGTATGAGGTTGCCTGCAGATATTCCGAGATTCATCGAGTAGCAAAAACAGCTTTTTACTTGCGTATCGCCATACAGAGGATAACATCGAGCTTGAGTCTTCGTCTTTGTGGAAATCTTCTTGTACCGTGATAAAAATTATTTTGTTAGCCTACTTGCTAAGCATGGTGAAGAAGCAGTGAATATATGCGACGACACAACAGTGTACTTAGCCACCAAGGAGCTGATAGGTAGCTATAACTCACGTCAATATTTGGTGAAAAGTCTTGATTCTAGTCTGAGATCACGATCAGTTAAGAAGATGAACATAAATGAACCACACTACGGGTGGAAATATGGCTCGAGTTCCAGATGAAATATTAGAAGCATAAAACTTTAGTATTAGCTTAAATATTTGAGCAAGGACGAGGTCAACACCGCGATCACAGCACTAAAACCGAAAGTGTCAACATTAATTGGCAGTCTAGCGGAACCCTTCAAGGCTTTACTAACAGTGTCTGCAGACTTTTTTACCAACCATAGAAAAGCAATGAGTGGCATGCCTCAGCACCATGAGTGCGCTGAACTTCCTCGACAGAGGCGCTTCAAACCATGCTTCACCTTTCCCCGATAGTCATCTTTGGAAAGCAAATGGCTACCAGCTCAGCTCTTCTACTGAGAGCAAGACGCTGGTCATGGCAGCATTCTTATGATGTAGCGTCATCTTTTCAATGTTACTGACCACTTGCCTACAGAAACTGACTGCAGCTCATGCTTCAAACACTCGATATCGGACAGAACAGAGTGGACGCAATGCCATGTTCAATACAATGGATCGCTGTCAATCTCTACGGATAGGTTCAAGACCCAGAATGGAGTTGGCGTCGGAGTCTTTTCGGAGGACTTAGGCATCTGCTTCTCCATTAATCTTTCGAACCATTGCAGGATCTTTGAAGTCGAAATCAGCCCGATTCGCCAGGCCGCTGACTGGCTGGCGGTAAATACTCGCAGAGCGATATTATATACAATTGGCATCAAGCGGCTATCAAATCGCCATTGTTTCCTTCCTCGAAGGGTCTTCTTTTCGTTGAGACCAGGGATACATAGGCGGGGTGTTTACGGTGTTGGACTTCTTTCTGTATTGACGCAGATGGTTGTGATCTACATTCCTTTGCACTCGGTTTGAAGACGTCGTAGGAAAGCAATAAAGGATAGAGTCTACCTCCGAAGAGAGTGGATGTTCCAGTGAATCTGGACTGCTACCGGCGATATGTATTTGGACAACAAAACGTTCCCGGATAGGGCTACCATAGGCCAAAGGAAAATTTGTAGGAAGGCATTGTAAGCATTATCGGCGCATCCTGAGCGTATGTAGCTTCCACTATACAAAACCCAAGACACACTGTAATCCAAAATGCACTCTATACCTACGATGGACGCAGTGGCACTTGTGTACGGCAATGACCATTGATCATCATACCATGGGGCAATGGGTGCGCGCGCGTGCGCATTACTCTGCTCTGCATTGCAATCGATCGATCGACCCCACTTCACATTTTGTTGTAGCAATCAATTAATCTTCTTCTTCTTCTTCTTGTTTTGATCTGCTCCGGAGCACAAGACTACCACCAGATCCAAGTAAAATACCAAAAAAAAAGAAGAAAAATCAAAGACTCAGTTTAAAAGTAGCAGCTATGGCTAGCGTTAGCTCCCAAATGAGTCACACAAGCACAGGTTCACGAAGTTCATTATCAATTGAAGAAATTGAAGAAATCCAAGTGAATCCAAATCGAATTGGTAATACTCGTAGACCAAAAGATCAGCAGCAGACCAGCCGCCACGGTTTTATGGCCACAAGCAGCGCGCCTTAGTTTTCTATATCAAGGGCACAAGATGAGTCCACTTGTTGCAATGAGAAAACCCTGACGATGGTCATTAAAGAAAAAAACGAAAAAGAAAGCAAAAAAGCAGATAGAAATGAAGAAACAGTTTAATACAATTGGTTAATTAAAGCGCTTTAATTAATTTGATTTAATCATGGCGAATGGGGTGCGGTGTTGTTACGGTTATGTCTGGAGAGTCTGGAGACTGGCCGATTTCTGATTCCAGTAATTGAGGACGAAAATTGAATTGCACGAATTCGAGAATAGATTTGGTCTTGTACGAGTATCTGAAGCCGGAGTACACAGGTACCGTTTTATGCTTCTTCTGGTTTGGATTTATTGATAAAAGATGACATTGCTCTGAGGGTGTGTCTGTGTCTAAACGCAGTTTGAAGTTCTAATAAACTAGATAATGGCAGGAGTCAGGAAATGTAGCAGTTGTTGGCCTCGAATGTAGGACGGTAATGTTGTACCTTTTGATTGTTGAAAGTGGATAGAGGAGAGATCGGATGATGATTGTCATGAAATCATGGAAAATGGTCAATCACTGGCACGTGCTGTTCCAAGAGTAAATGGGTGCAATTGAAATCAATTGAATGTTTCCATTAATTAGGGGGCCCAGGTAATTGGTAACCGGAGAGACTTTATTTCTTGCAAAAGGTCGATATGGACCTGAAAAGTATTTTGGAGAGTTTACAGTACGATTTGGATCAGATACTTATTTAGGTGGCGCCACAGTTCGGGGTTAATTTGGGTTAGGTAGCTGCTTGAGATACAAAAAAAAAAGATTTCCTAAGCATTTTTCAAGGTAGATCCCATGACTTATGATAAGTAACTTATCTGACAGTATTCAAAGTCTTTCAAAATCTCCGGTTAAGATTGCAATACGCCTTGCAATTTGGGTTAGACTACGTTATTAGGACTGTGTATGTATATAGACTGTGCCTTTAACGTAATCCAAATGAAAAAATCGAAAGGCTGGATCTGGTGCAAGGAAAGACATAACTTGACCGGGGAACTACTCCTGTACGACATGTTTACTTGTAAGCTTCAGAGCGATGCCCTGCTTTAAGTAAACGTCATCCATGCGAATATCACCAACCTCGGGACTGTAAGGGTAGTCAGAATCAGGCAATAAGCGAAATTCATTTTAAAGAACCGCGTTATCGATTTTATTTAAAAAAAAACAGAGCTTAGTAACGCCTGTTTGCGGAGTTGGTGCAGGGGTTTTCTGTGATATGCTCTCTTTCCGTCTTCCAAATCATTGTAGCGTGTTCCAGGCGGAAATAATGGCGAATAAAGAAGTCCTATGTTGGCTTGAAAAAAACGTGATATCAGTTAGAGATCTTTTTAGATAGTCAAGCAGCCATCAAGTCCTTGGACACGACCTCTATAAATTCCTCAGTAGCTCTAGACTGCCGTTTGCCTCTATTCACCTGTGTTTGGTGTCAGGACATAGAGACATTCCAGGGAATTGTAAGGGCGATGAACTCGGCAGAATAAGAACAGCTATTGACGGATAAAGGTACCTTAGGTATACCAATCGATACTCGCAAACTTTAATTTAAGCTGGATGCTGTCGAGAGAACAAATCTTAGGTGCACAAATGGATCAACATGTCTAGCGACAAAATAGATTTGGCCGAAGCTGGATCTATTCTATCTATTCCTTCTACGCTTCATAAGAAGCTCAAAATGGTTTAACGAGTAGGTAGAGAGAAACTTCCTCTCATCAGTTGGATGCCACTGCGGTTAGCCGATACCACACTTTCTCAAGAAGAGGTCTTCTTTTTCGACTTCCTAGCAGGCAACGTTGTATGGAGAGTGATTGTTAGAGGTGCTCAAACCTTTTGTTTTTGCCTGTATTTACTTTAAGCTTCACTTTGTTTTGCCTTAGCTCCTAAATTTGGGGGTATCACATGAAGGTCCATTATCCGGCGTAAAAGAAAGCTAATCGCTGTAGTCGACGTTTTTAAGGTCAAAATCCATCGAATTCCTTGACTAACTTCTGTCAATGCTGGAAGAAGTACATCGTTAATGAACACCAAAAACAAACGCGGTGACAGTACATATCCCTGACGTAGTCCACTTTGAACTTATAAGCCCTCCGACACAGCCTTGATAATAGCTAAGAGTTTTATTGGGATGCCTCAACGCAAGGCTGACTAGATAGCATCTCGATTTGAGCTATCGAAAGCCCTCTTAAAGCCGATGAACAGTAGATGTAGCGGAGTGCTGTTTTCGACGCATTTTTCTATTATGATCGGTAAGGGGTTTATGTGGTTGATGGAGAAAGATTCAGGGCGAAAGTTTGCTTGTTTGACGTCGAGAGTTGAATCTAAATTTTCTTTAATCCGTTCTTATACGATTCTACCTACTATATTGGCTGCAGTCGGGAGAACACATATACTATGTACCTCTTCAGCTTCCACAATCCGGATTTTCTTGAAAGCTTGATGAGCATCCCTCTTTTGCATTACTGTGGAAATTCCTCATTTTCCCACGCTTTCTATTCGAGAGCGTGTAGCAGTCCTGCTGATGTGTTTGGCGCCGCTCGAAATACTTAGTTCTAGAGGGATACCCATCAATACCAACTGGCTTGTCTTACTTGATGGACTTATGTATGTAATTGCTTTTGTTGCTACGGTTTTACTAGGAGGTCTAAAGCGGATTCGGGAATTTGTTGCGCTTGACTCATTAGAGTTTAAGATCACCATTATCTATCTGGAACTCTAGCGAACTCTCTGAGTGAAGTTCATGTCTCCATTTGGGAATGCGCAGCGCTAGGACTCATTCCTCAAGATTTCTTCAAGCGAATTTTCTTGTCTTTTTCCTTCGAACTCCCATAAAAGTAGGCATTCCTGGAAAAGAATAGCTATTGTGAATAATCTTAGTTTTACAATACTTGGACATGGTGTCGAAGGAATTAGCCAATAGCGTTGCATTGCAGTTACAGAAACCCGTTCCTAACAGAACACTAGAATGAGAATACAATCGTCGTTGGCTAGATACACTCAGGCTATTGCCAGTCTATATCTGAGATGGAAAACATAGTCCTGTCTATGAAAGCATTATCAACCTGGGTTTTTTAATGCAGTCTTCCTAAAAGACCTTAAGGGAATACTTTAGAAAATCATCCCCCCTTTCAAAAATTCATTGCTGAAAAGTATTTCAATCGAAATAAAATTCTATGTACAATCCAAGACCAATAGCTTCCACAAGAGCGATGGCTTCCATCTCTCAATACTCAACATTGAATCCTTCAACTTTTTTTTACCGTACATCAGACCTCTTTCCAATTACGTATACACCTCATTGCGTGCTTGGAAGTTCATCAAACTTTAACCCCTTCAATGAGATCATTAAAAAAATTTTACTTTTATTTGTAGCGCCAAATTGTATAGCCCATCGCGCCAGAACCTCCTCCTTCGGAATGCCTAACTTAAGTACATGCGATTTCATCGTTCCATTAAGGGCCACCATTTTTTTTTCATTGTTTTTGTTGTTACTCCTTGTTCCTTCATTGTTATTTGTAAAGATACTTTTGTGGTTCTCGGTTTTGGCCAAAAGATAAATAAACTCCAGCACACTTTTTTACAACCGCATTGTGCCATCGAAGTGGTACGACCCAATCATGCAGCAAGGCCAGTGCCAGGAGCCATAGTCCTGGCATATTCTCAATCAACTCCAAACAAAAAAGAAGAGTACGAGAAAAACCGTCCGTATACGTGTTGGATTTCATTCCTCACGTTAACATGACACCACTGAAACAACAACCGAATACCATGTTGACCTAGTTTCGACAGAGAATTTTCTGATTCCTTCGGTCAGATAATTTTGGTTTAAAGTGAAATTTATAAATTGGTCTTGGCCGTTGGGACGTTTTTCTTTTTTATTTTGTTTGTCGGCCCTGAAATTGTTGTCGCCGAAGAGGGGGCTAAGTTTGACTTTTTTTTTTTGTCACATTCTGCCTTAGTCCTTATCGGATTCACTTTTTTTTGTAGTTTGTTTGGGATATTTTTGAGGTTTTTTGTTTTTTTTTTTTTGGCGGTTTTGTTTCGAGTTTTTTATTACATGGTCAATGGTGCCGATACGTGTTGAAATCACGAGTTCATTAGCTGCCAGATGATTGAAATTTCTTTGCCGGTAGATTCCTTGAGACGCAAAAGAGGTGGCCCCGCGCTGGTGGAGAGAATTTATTTTTAAAAATTGTTTTGTTTTCACTCGGTGGCAGCGAACATGAGGACATGTTCGCGTAAGGACCAATAAATGTCGAATAATTTATGTTATAGTTATGTTGTTGATGGTGTGCCAAGAGGAATGAGATAATGAAAACATAAATGTGCTGGCAAACAGGTGGGCAATACAATAAACAAGCATAATAACGATGGTGGACCGTATTATGTCTGACAGCTATAACACTTGAGTTAAACACTTTCGGTTCACGAATGCAGGAGGAATCTAAAAGAGGACTACGATGGAGGTTCCTTTTTTAGTTGTGAGCATGACATCATTGTGCTGAATTTTGGAACAAGCCGACTGTATCGTCAGAAAAGAAAGGATGTCTATTTCTAGGCTATTTCTAGAGCTGCACATATTGTGGCGGGAGGACCATCTCCAGCGGGGTGATTTTGAAAGCAACGTGTCGCTTGAATTTTGCAGAAAAGGACTGAGATGGCTTTCAGAGTATGATAGAAAGGAGTTCAAAGACAAAAGCAAGTCCATGGTTGTGCCTTTAGCCATAATTTGATACCTGATTGCGTGGAAGTTTTCACCATAAGTACACATAGCATTGGATCAGAAAAGAAAGCTGTGGCACCATAAAATTTTGAACTTTCCGGTCCTAAATTCTTTCTCTTCAACTTCCTTTTACTTTTTTTGAAATCGTTCCAAAAAGCTCAAGCGTTTATGCACGTTTGTCAATAAAATAGGGTGTGACCTGGCTGAACGATTCAAAAGCTGGCAGCACAATAATCCAGTCCGTAGCTAAAGGCTTGCTTTATTTCCTCGTTGTGGTTCCTTACTATTTATGGAAATCCTTAAGCATTTAAAGATCTATGCCTGCAAGTCTGACGGACTTAGGTAGCAGCGGAGAAAAAGCTGGAATCAACCTTTGAAAAGCTTTGGTGGCGCATGAACCTTCAATAATTGGTGAATGGCAGCTCGAATCCTCGTATATCTGGCCCTTTGTGTGTAAGTACTCGGCTTTCCAGGTGGAGGTTACGCGTTGAGATAGTTTCACTTCCAAGCAAAATCACAGCCTCAGAAATAAATGGATCCCTCTTTTGGAAATTGGGACAGAAATGGTCACCGATTTTGAATTAGGAGTAAGTTCTTGGAGTGTGAACAAGTTGTACACTATAAAATGTCCTCCCGCGATATGAAACAGGATTACTGTGATCCAAGAGATATTGTGTGAAAGCATAGAAAACGATTCCAGTGAGATTCTCTCGCTGCACATTGTATGATGCGGAACTCTAGTTGGCATCCAGAGAGATCGATTTAAAGTCGAGAGATGATCAGCTGACTGCGATCGCTTCAAGTCAACATGCCCCTACCGAAGATTCTGAGGAGTATATTAGGGAGATACAGTGTAACATCCTGAGTAGACCATAATGAAGCTCGTATTCGGAGATTTAATTGCAAAAATTCACAAGAAGAACATAGTTGCTGATCCGGTAAGATGGATCCACAGATAGAAGTTTGCAAACAACTCGGTGAGTAGTAGAGTAGCAGACAATTTCCCCATACTTGCATCCGCATAGCATCCTGGTCTTTTTGTAGCTTTGTAGTGATTAGGCTGACAGCAACAGATCTCAGTTCTGATTGATCTCGACTGCAAGTTCCACTTCTTGTAGTAAACTTCCATCTAGCATCGCTTTTCGTTCCAGGGTTTCAAAGGATTTGAACTTACGGGAGGCTGTGGCTGGTAGGTCATGGATGTAAATAGGTTCAAACACAGACCCTTGAAGTAGATCGTCATTAAGATGTTTGACTTGTTACACTTTTCACTGAGATCAGACTCGGGGTCTCTGCAATTTCTCTAGAAGATTTAAACATTTCAATTCAAATAAAAAAATAAGCTAACCTGCCATAGTTAATGGAACTTACATGACCGAAATTGATCCCTAAGCGATAATTTTTGGAATTTTCAATCCAGAATGAGCTACAAACCTTGCCCAACTCCTATATCCTGTGGCTTAAATGTTTTATTCGCCATTCCTCCACTAAACCATTGTAAGCATTTGAGAGATTCATGTCATATAAATACGAGTATCTGATGAAATAAAAGAAAACATAATTATCCCCCAACAACAAAACAAAAAAAACGAATATCCAATCGAGGATCCTCCCAGCACATACTTCATTCACACCACTTGGCCCGTTGATGGCCGGCCATACTGAAGTAACCCACCAAAACTGCAACAGCAGCACCACCACCAAAGGACTCATGATAAATCTCATATGATAGCAAGTAAATTATGCCATAAAATTTTATATTTATTTTCAATTTTTTTTTATCTTTAGCCTTTTCGACATGGTTGAGAAGTTACTCCTTTTGAACTGCAGCAATTCGTGTCGAACGGGCATCTCCTCTCATCTGCCAAAAAGTAGTCAGAAAACCAACGTTGGCCGAAAAAAAAAGATTACAGTACTAAAAATCAACGATCTCGTAATTTTGGACGCAGTGATGCGAGTCATTAAGGAGTACAGCAACGGCAGCAGCAGTGTCGGCAAATACCCACGCTTCACCTGAGGCCAATATTATTTTTTTTTTTTTTTGTTTAAGTTATACGTTTGGGCTTTCAACTGGTTTTCCCTTTTCATGTAGAGTTCTTGTTTTTTTTTTTTTTAAATTTTTTGAAATATCTCATACGCATCGGTCAGTTTAAATTGTGTTGATATTGATTCTTCCTTTGTCCGAGCTGACATACCGAAAAATTTGGATACCTTGTTAGCCTTCTGGACCAAAGGTCAGGTTCAGTTTGATTTAAATCTCTTTACAGGCTTTCGGAACGAGAATTATACTGAAATTGTAATTTTTTGTTGGTAGGTAAACATCTTTAAAGACCAGCGTGCTTATAATAGTTTGAGATCCTTATTCACCGTGCGGCTACTCTCGAGCTATAGTAACTTGATCATCTGGGCCATGGGCAGTTTCAAACCTTTCAAGTCCCCAGGATCTGACGGTATCAAAGTGGCTCCAAGCAAATGTTGGCCTGTCTAGATATGGTCCACATTCACAAACTGTGGACTGAGGTTAAAGTTGAGATTAAGTATGAATAAAGGCGGGCAAAAGTTGGCATGTGGAACCAAATAATCTCTGAAAACGATGGGAAAACTGTTTGATATCCATCTGCGCCAGAGCATAAGTCCAACTATGATCTCTACGATCCAACATGAGTACTACAAAGGCAACGCAGTCGATGTAGCTTTACAATCCTTATGCGCATTATTGAATGATCTCAGAACATTAAGGTGGCCTTCCTTGACATGGAGGAGCTTCTAACAATGTCAAATCAGACGCAAGTACACTTGGAAATCTGAGAGTGGATAGATCGCTCGGAGTGCTGATCAATTAATTACGCTTTCAGGCGGATTATGAACACACAGCTAGGTGCCATATCGGCTAGAAGGCTTGGAAGTTACGAAACACAACAAGGTGGAGTCTTGTTTAACTTCTTTGGAATATGGTATCTGGTAGTCAAGTGGCTACTAATAGGCCTAGAAAGGTCAGGATGCAGAGTGATTGTCTAAGCAGATGACATTGCTATTTCATCCTCAAGTAAACACCCGGATACACTTAGGGAAATCGTTGCTCCCTTTATACTTACCATATGAGCCTTTAAATGTGGATTGGGGTTAAACTAAACTAAACAAAACCGAACTTGTCCTCTTCACGTGAAAATATAAGGCTCTCCTCATAGACCCTCCTACGATTAATGGCATCAGACTTTCTCTTTTACAGAAATTGGAAATTCTTGGGTCTTACTTTGGATATGAAGCTTAACTGGAAAGCCAATGAAGCTCTCAGTTGCTGAAACACTCGGCTATGGTAGGATGGCGAGCTCCTAATAGAGGCGCGCTCTTCACTTTCAAAATTTGTAGGATGATGACGATGAGAAAAAGTTGACAGAAACGGTATACATAGCTACAGGCTCTGGAGCTTGGCGTAGGAAAAAGTGAGACTAGCTAGCCTCTCAGCTCAAACCCGGAACACAGGGTCTTCGAAATAGTGGGGCAAACCTAGTCACCGGCGCGCAGGGAACTACATATATATACATATTATTAAGGAGCACTTTCAGCAGATATTGAGGCATCAAACAGAAAGAGTGACCCCCCAAGAAGAGGTCCACAGCCAGTCGATGAATTTATCGCTTGGAGCTCTATAAGGCGATGGCTGAATTCGAGATCCCGAGAAACTCATCCAGCTTTGCTGCATAACGCTGGAAAATACGCAGGGTGTAGTGCAGTTTGTCATGCTCTGTCATTTTTCAACTCAGTGCTGCTGCAGATTGTACGGAGGGCTGGTGTCAACACGAAAGGTGCTTTCTTTCATAAGTCAATCCATCTGCTGGGATACGTAGGCGATGTCGACATCATCGGGTATTCCCAGAGAGCCGTCGTAAAGGTGTTCACAGCTAGGGATATTGCTCTGAGGGTTAACAATGACTAAGTTGAATATTTGCTCTCGGCAAACAAAGGATTATCTGTCCACTTCTTAAGAAAAGCCATATGGCAGATAAAAATTCGACGTAGGTATGAAGTTCACATACCTTGGAGTAAATGTTAACCCTATGAACGATACCTTAGTGGAAATCAGGCGAAAAATTGTCTTATAAACCGGAACTAGATCTGGAACTTGTAGTTCGAAGGACAAAACATTTGGACTACATAGGCTTCGCCACATCGAGGGTATAGATGACAACGCTCCAGCCAAGAGAGCATCCGAATCCCAGTCCTCAGGTTCGAAATGACAAAGAAAACCGAACCTGCGTTATAACGCTCAAGTAATCGCGGATGCCAGGGTACGTGGTCTGAAAAACTGGTAACGACGTGCCCCTAACCGATAGGAAGGAGAGGCATATGTAATTCAGCGCAGACGGAACGTGATTTTGTGGATAAGAGCAAGATCAATGAACTTTCGTCGTCAAAACTTATTGTGGTCAATATGTTACGACGCAGTCAGTATCCGAGGCAGCCTGACAGCAGCACTTAAAGTAGCTTCTCTCTGCAACACCAGGAGTAGCGCGGCGTAAGTTCAAGCATTGCTCCTACAGCTGCCGCTGGATACATTTTAATTGCTTTGGTGATGACCATTTATGCTAGGCGATACGTTTTATTCAGCTGCACCTGCGTTTTCATTTGGACTGCTTATGGCCGCCATATTACTTACGCATTGGCTTGGTTATGACCAATGAATCTACTTGGGCTTCAGTTCCTAGGTTTTGCCGTAGAGGCGATGGCACATAAACTTACCCTTGTCGCCCTTTTGGTAACCTTATTTAGGTACGAGTTCTAGCTAAGCGATTTATCAAGGATTAGTATGGGGAAATCCAAATTAATGGCGATGTTATCCACGGTATAAGGACAGTTTTTCTAGGATTTATGGCTAGGCTCTTAGTTCGGAGTTAGATGGCGGACCACATACTCTATTAGTCACTAAAAGGTAGTCTAAAACACAATTTCTTTTATTTCTTTTTTTTTTGTTTGAGAAAAAAACTAAAAGGCTATAATCGACAATAAAATTGACCATAAAATTTACGATTCCCATAAAAACTTTCATATTTCACTTATCGAAGATGGATAGGTCACCTAGTGCTCCCAGTAGCCGCCTTCCTACAAGCCTACAATGTACAATAAACAATACTCACTAGGCATGCATAATTTATTCATGAAAAACTAGGCTAGCTACAGTAAAAAAAAAAAAAAAAAACCCAACAAACCGCCGGTCATAAATAATGCAAAACTACACTTTTATGTCACATTAGCTTGCACCACACTACAAACAGGCAACAAAAGTATCACAAACAACAAAAAAAAAGGAGTCCCGTCCCGACAACAACTCTGCTGCAACACCAGCAGCAGCAGCAATACCAGCCATCGGTGCAACCTGCAATCGGTTGCGACTTGCATTTCATATTCTTCAGCTACAGCGCCCCCCAAACATGGTCACACCATCGAATGAGTAACGGTGGCAACACAAAACACCCAGTTGTCGTTAGGGATTGTAATTTATGACAATTTCATTAATAGGAATATCATCCGTCTTGAACAGTGAAGCCCAGCCAGCACTTCACCATGTGGGTTTGGCTACTGTGAATGGACTTTTTTTTCTTGCCCTGTATCCTTAAGGCAAAGAGCCTCCAGAGGCGAGAGAATTGGAGAGAAAAAGAAAGAACCCTGTTAAGGAGGAAGAAGCGCCTTTGCCATACAAATGTCATCTGGAAATGCTGCAGAAATTTTAATATGACATCTTGACAATGCGAGGCGTGTTATCAGGTGGTTAATAGGTGGGTCCTCTCGCAGATTTATGGCATACCCACTGGCTGTTGTGTTATGTCATCGTCGAGGTTTCAACGAACTGCGATGATGAGTCTTTGGAATTTTGAATTGACAGTTGAACAATTCAATTGCCCAAGTCCTTCACTTCAATAATTAATCATGCATGTAGCTATCAAAGCTCTCCATTGTCTCACCATGAACAGAAATCCCAAAGCACGTTAACAACTGGCAACAGCATCCTTTGAATTTAAAATTATTAATGTCTCCTGTCCCGTACGCATTGATACCAAAAGCCGCGCGTAACAGGACGCAAAAAAAAGAGGTTTTTCCTGAAACGAAATTTTTCGCTTCGATGCTTAGCTAAAGGACATTTTTCTTCAGCCACTCAGACGCACTTAGATAGCGCAGTATGCACTCACAAAATTAAATCCGATTAATTATTTCGTTTTTATTTTATTTTTTTGGCTTAAAGCTATTTTTTGTCTTTTTTTGGGACTAAATTTTCGGTGCACACAGCGTATCATCGGAAAAAATCAGTTCGTTACATTTTACCTTATCGGCTGCATAAATCCTGCACGAATAGTGCACCTCAGCAAAAGACCCTGTTTTGAGGGGGGAAACGCAGTGTCAGCGAGACGAATTACCCAGCTTAAGCCGTACAGGTTGAGTTAAATTAATTCAATTTATAAAATGTTATCTGCTTAAGCCGTAACGTATATAATCCACTGCGGTGAAGGAAATGGGGGGACGGGGGAACAAAAATTAAAAACATAATTCAAAGGGCACACGATTTGTTGTTGAGGTAATGAACGAGTTCTTTTTGACGATAAATGCTCATTCAGGGTCCCGCCGAAAATAAATCAACCGGAGACGAAATTGCGCGGACAAGATAAGAGCAGTTGTTGATTGGTGATGTCAAAATATCAAGGATTTTTGTTTCAGAATTAAGTTAACGTTGAAACAGAGACAACAAAAAAAGGGAGGGGAACAGAGTCAAAAGCTGCAGGGATTGGAGATCTGGTTGAGGGTTTTTCGGGTCTGGAGTAATTACCTAATTTGCGTGAGTTCCTGATAAGATTTTCTCAACATTTCGACTCTTATGCTGTGCTATCCTCTTCGTTTGTGAATATACATATGTATAGTGCGTATATGAGAAGTATCTATACTGGCTTTGATGCACTTTCAAGTAAATTTTGATTGCATGGTCTGACTAAGCAAAGCGCAACTTTTGGGAATGAACCGCAGCTAATTTTAAGATTTTTTTCCCTTGGGCTATAAAACACTGCACTGAAGCCCTCAGTTAGTCCAATGTACTAACAGGAAGCAGGACCTTGTCTTACCAATTTTACTACAGATTTTTCGACTTTCGAAGAGAACCAAGAAGGCACTCACTACACCAGCACCGAATATCTGCCACTTGATCCGAGCAAAAGCAGGAAAATAACAAAGGAAGTGGTCCGAGATATAGTCGTAGATAGTACTGTCTCTTAATCCTGGCTTAGCAAAGGGATAATGTCCCATGAAAACACTAATACGTCATCTACATTCTAATCTACTGAGAGACAGCAAGAATGCCGCTGATTTCTTACAAAAGTTCGGGAGTAATCATTTGTATTCTGAAGAGCTCTGCCGCATACATTTGTGTTCATAAGAAACCCACAACCGTCAATGGAGGCCCTGACCGAGGACCCAGAAAGATCCAACGCATGTTCAGGTCTAAGAAAACATTCTCTGAGCCTTGCTTAGGAAGAACTTGAAAATGTTCGGATTGAACAAGGGCCCCAACCAACAAGCTTCTTCAGCCAGCATGCATATGCCAAGTTTGCTGAGGTCACTCACCACTTGCGCACGCCATCGGAGATGAAGTCGTCATTTTCTACTTAGTCTCTTAGGCGGAGATTCAAAGATTCTTCGGGCTGGAACAATGGAGTTCATCCGTTTTACATCACCCAGCCATCTTAATCTCCAGTACCATGTTGATGAAACTGCATGCAGTTTATCACCTTGTCTTCTAATCGTATTGAACATCTGGCGGTGGTCATCGTTCACACTAGACATGGCGTAAAACAGTTAAGTCCTCTGACCTCGCGGCACAGATCGTCAACCACCCCTGCGCGTTGTGTGTGTTCGGAGTTTTGCAACACGCCTAAGCTCCCTCCAAGGCATCCCCAATGATCTAGATTTCTCATCGATTGTTGTTCTCCATGCCTGCCTTGGACGGCTCACAGGTCTGTCTGATTGGGTTAGTAGATTCCATTGCACTCGAAAGCCTGCCTGTTCATTGTCGCGCATTGAATCGAGATGTTCTCTCACTTGATCCAGAATTCTTTTAGCGTTTAGCTGGGGCCAATATATGCCGGAAGAACGCACATATCTCTCCAGTTTCCGCATTCTATCAGGTTTTTCTTCTTGGGCACCTTAACAATCATTTCCTTTTTCCAATTTTCCGGGAAAGCATCTGTTTCCCTTGCTCTCTTTTTAAGGCTGTAGGATTTCCGCGAAAATGTTGGGTGCCGGGATGCCGTCTATGCCAACTGCCTTGTTTTTCTTTAGGGCACTTATCGGACATTATTTCAGCGCAAAATAGCTCATCTCTATTTACGCTATCATATGCGCCCTTAAAATCGATGAACAGATGGTGAGTATCGATATAGAACTCCTGAGTCTTCTCTAAAGTAAAGGATGTGGTCAATTTTTCAGGACTAAAGCTGTACTGGTAACGCAGCGCCGCTTTATAGGCAGCCGTTTTGTGTGCGTTTGCCTGTCCGCATTCAGCATTAAACCAATGGTTACACGCAGGTGGAGGGGTGAAACCCAGTACATTAGTCGCGTTATTTCTGATGGCTCACTAGCAGTGCTGTCATTGGTCTTCTCCGCTTGCTGCAGCTGATTGACTTCTTGAGAGCTCTAGGGAGACGCGATCGGGAAATGCTCTTGCAGTCTGTTGCTATTACAACCTTTCAGTGCTGATCTTTTTCACAGTGGTTATTTTGGCATTGATAGATATTCGCATCTGTACCTCTACTGCAACAACAACGCTTAATTCTCTCCTAATATTTTCACACGAAAATTCTCAACAATCCTCTTCATTTAGGCACTAATTCCTGGAGCGAGACATGCTTTTGTTGCCTGAAAAAACCTGTCCAGCATCATCCTTCAATCCACTTAGATCGTAAGGACCACACCCAGCAAACAACGAAACCGGCAAACAAAATCAACTTGTTCTCAAAACTTGATCTCCGTGTAACACCCAAAAAGGAAATAATACCTTTCGACTCTTCCGAACATCGCACAGTCATCACGAAGTGTCAAAATGACACTCGGATTGTGCGTAACTCATTCCGCATTAAATCCAGCGACGAGGAAATGAGTTCACTTTTTGCACGCATGTCAAACTTTTGATGGTGAATCTTCTCCGATGTATGTAAGTCGTCTCACAAACGAATTTCAAGAAATTTTGGGAATCGTTTATTTTCTTGCCCTCCAGTATCTGACAGCAAATCAGAAACTAGTCAGAAAAAAAAAACGAATTTTAATTAACATCCGACGGAAAAGAGAATCTTAATTAAAGACCCCGGCCGCCCTAGAAGGTGTGAGTGAATGAATAACACTATTGGGAGTGTTTGTATGCCATGAATGCGGCTCGGAGCGTTTGTCACGGAAACGTTTGCCCTTGAATCAGTTAAAACATTTCCATTAAACGCCGGATTCGATGGAAAATTCGATAGAAAGGGTCTAAGC